>CM036581.1:2926603-3498670 GCA_020745775.1 Theristicus caerulescens | reverse complement strand
CTCATTTACCTTCCACAGCTTGCCTGACCCACCTCTGTCCATTTGGGTTGCCGCTTTGAGGTTGACGCACCACCTGTAAGCCCCAGACAACAGGGGCTGCTTAGAACTGGACCGGCCGCATGCAACACCTGGAAAATAACCGCTCCTTCAGGCCACCAGTCCCCGCTCGCCTTCTCTGAGTCAGCTTCGGGGCCCATATCCCACGTTGCTCCTCGCTTGCAATCTTCACAATAAAAACCACAACCAAAACCCACAAACCCAGATGTCAGAAACACTATAATGTAGTCAAAGACCCACCAGTCACATCTGTCCTCTAATCCCTCAGCTACTCAGTTCAAGATGATCACACAACCTTTGCTTCCACAGTCTAGGCATAGCAACACATTAACCACAGACTCTTATTGCTATTCCAGCTACCCCCTGACTCCACACCCCCAGGCAGAGTGGCTCCAGGCCAAACACACACACACACACACCCCCCAACGCTCCACAGAACACTGCAAACAACAGGCCTCAAAGACGAGACAGAGAACTCTTGCCAAGAAGAACGACACCTGGACGGAAGACACCGTCCAGCAAGACCGCCTGCGGGACCATGACAATGATGTCACGAGGCTCTACGGCAGTCCCACAAGCCCCCGACATGAAGTTACTCTCAAAACTGAGAAGACGTAGGCGCAACAAATCTGGCTTCAAGACCTAAGAACGTAAGGACGCAGGCAAGGAAGCCCAGTCTGCAAAAGTGGGTGGCAAAAGAGCAGAGCTGGTGACGCAGCCAGGAATGACGCTGCAAAAAAAAGGACTGCCTGGAAACTGCCGAGATGCCAGACTGATCCACACCACACTCTTGAAAATGCCAAAAATGTGCCGGATCAACACTATTTGGACATGTACAGGCATTCAAGATGCTAAGGATGACGCCCAAATCACGACACCTGAGACGCATGCCGCCCTCCTTGGGTGCAAAGAGGACATCGAGACCTGAGGTATGCCTGAGACACAGAAGACAGACCATGCAAACTACCCAACGACAGACACAGCCTGGAACTGCCCTGCCTGGCACATGCTGGCATCGAGCTGAAGACTAACCTGCTCCCTTTTACCTGCGCAGAGGGGACCGTTCCCGGACAGCCCTCTCTCCCCTGCGCTACGCTTAAAGACCCCTTCCCGCAACAGCCAACCTCATACCCTCCCTGCCCCGTGCCCTTTCCAGCATCGGAGCATTAACTTAGCTTGCAGACAGCCGCGAGTCCGAATCCATCCTCGACAAGGAAAACCACACTTGGCACGCTGGATTTATCCTGCGGTCTGCAAGGTTCTGCTCCACCATCTGCAAAAACAAAACCAATGCCGTCAGTCAGCATCACATAGGTCAACGCTGAGCTTTCGCACAACACCCACCGCCTCAGATGCGCCACTGGGTGCCGGTCACCTGCTCGGCGTGAATTCGAGTAGGATGCCGCGGCTGTCGTCACTTCCAGCATCTAGGATACCAACGGACACAAAATGACCTTAGCGCTTCTGAGAAGTCATCAGCCCCATGCTCCCTACTATCCAGCTCACCTCAAACGCTCCTCTGGTTCCAAAGGCAGCCCCCACGAAACCTGCAAAACCGAAGAGAAACACTGCAACTCAGTGACCGTACAATTATTGGTATTAGACACCAACCCAGATCACCATCATCTCACCTTCCAGGACCGCTCATCCGCAAGGAATGTCACCCCTCTGACTAGCACCTGGGAGAACCCTAGCAGAAAGGCACATGCTGAGATATTGCCCAGAACCACAGCCTGCCCACGCCAGGCCCCTTGCTGAACAGCTTGCCTGCCCCACCTCTGTCAATTTGGGTTGCCGCTTTGAGGCTGACGCGCCACCTAAAATACGGAAGAAACAGGGGTTGCTTAGAACTGGACCGGCCGCACACAACACCTGAAAAATAACCGCTGCGTCAGGCCACCGATCCCTGCTCGCCTTGCCCGAGTCAGCTCGGAGACCTGTATCCCATGTTCCTCCTTCCTTGGAACCTTCACATTAAATAAATGTTAGAAACACTATACTGTAGTCGAAGAGCCACCAGTCACGTCTTCCCTCTAAATCCCTCAGCTACTCAGTCCAAGATGACTGCGCAACCTTTGCCTCAACAGCCTAGGCATAGCAACACGTTAACCATAGACTGTTATCACTATTCCACATACCCCTGACACTACAAACCTGGGCAGGGCTGCTCCAGGCCAAAACCACACAAACCTACCCTCCATGCAACGCTACTAACTACATACCTCAAAGAGGAGAGAGAACTCTCGGGAAGAAGAACGACACACGGACGGAAGACACCATGGAGGGAGACAAGCTGTGGGACCGTGACGGTGACGTGATGAGGTTCTACGGCAGCCCTAGAAAGAGTGGAACATCACAGCCCCCGAGAAGAAGTTACTCTCAAAACTGAGACCACATAGGCACAACAAGCCTGGCTTCAAGACCTAACAACGTAAGGATGCAGGCAAGAAAGCCTAGTCCGCAAAAATGTACGGCAAGAGAGCGGAGCCGCTCATGCAGCCGAGAACGACGCCACAAAAAAAGGACCGCCTGGAAACCTCCGAGATGCCAGACCGATCCACGCCATACGCTTGTAACGCCAGAAAAGAAGCACCCGATGGACACTATGCTGACAAGCACAGGCATTTGAGATGGTAGGGAAGACACCAGAGGCATGTGCCACCCTCCTCAGGTGCAAAGACGACATCGACAGCTGAGGAATTCCCAAGACACAAAAGACACACCACCCAAACTACCCAACAACAGACACAGCCTGGAACTGCCCAGCCTGGCACATGCTGGCATCGTGGTGAAGACTAACCTGCTCCCTTTTACCTGCCCAGAGGGGACCGTTCCCAGACAGCCCTCTCCCCTGCCCTACCTTTCAAAACCCCTTTGTGAAATGGCCAACCTCATACCCTCCCTACTCCGTGCCTTTTCCAGCATCGGAGCATCAACTTAGCTTACAGACAGCCACGAGTCTGAATCCATCCTCGACAAGGAAAACCACGCTCAGCCTGCTGGATTCATCCCATGGTCGCCTGGTTCCTCTTCACCACCTGCCAAACAAAGCCAATGCCGTCAGTCAGCATCACAATTGGTCAACACTGACCTTTTCACAACATCTGCACTTCAGACATGCCATGGCGTGCCTCTCACCCGCTCCTTGCCGATTCTGGAGTCGGATGCCATGGCTGCGGTCGCTTCCTGCGCCTAGGAAACCAAGAGACACAGAATTACCTTTGCGCATCCAAGAAATCACCGGCCCCGCGCTCCCTGCTACCCAGCTCACCTCAAACGCCCCTCCGGTTCCAAAGGCAGCCCCCACGGAACCTGCAAAACCAAAGAGAAACACTGCAACTCAGCGGCCGTACAATACTTGGCTATGAGACACCAACCCAAACCACAACCGCCTCACCTTCTGGGACTGCTCGTCGGCAGGTGGCATCGCCCCTCCGAGCCTGTGTGCGGCACCTGCAAAAGCACAAGCAAAAAGGCACATGCTGAGATACTGCCCGAAACTGCAGCCTGCCTGCACCGATCCCCATCTCACCTTGTTTTACCTTGACAGCTTGCCCCCGCCTCCTCTGTCATTTTGGTTCACACTTTGAGGCTGATGCACCACCTGTAAGACCCAAACAACAGGGGCTGCTTAGAACTGGACCGGCCGCACACAACACCTCAAAAATAAGCGCTCCTTCAGGCCACCAGTCCCCGCTCACCTTCTCCGAGTCAGCTCCGGGGCCCATATCCCACATTGCTCCTTGCTTGGAACCTTCACAATAAAAAGCAAAAAAAGATAGAAACACTATAATGCAGTAGAATAGCTACCAGTCACATCTTCCCTCTAACACCACACACCGACCCACCTTCTTACAGCACGGACCTCGCCTCTTCTTTGTACCCGCTGCACGGCTCCTCCTTCTGCATCTGCAAATGAAATAATACCATGCAAGTCACCTGGATGCTGAGCAATACCTTATCCATTCCAGAGGTCTTGTTCTTATTTAGCAATACCATCGACAGGCCAACCACAGCCTGCTATGGAAAGAAATATATATCTCAAATATTAAGGCCTACACATACAAGCCTTAACACCTTTGAGGTTCATTCCACTCAAGCTGAATGAGCAAGCTTATACTCTAGCTGCCTCCCCCAGACTGCTACAGTCATCCCCTTGGCACCTGCCTATCACTACAATAATTGCTGTCCTCACCCACTGCCAACAGCTACTCAGTCCGAGATGACTGTACAACCTTTGCCTCAACAGCCTAGGTATAGCAACACATTAACCGCAGACTCTTATCACTATTCCACCTACCCCCTGACTCCGCACCCCCCTGGCAGGGCAGCTCCAGGCCACATGCACACAGACCTACCCTCGATGCAACACTACAAACGATGCGCCTCAAAGAGGAGAGAGAACTCTCAGCAATAACACCACCCAGACAGAAGATGCCATGGAGGAAGACGACCTGCGGGATTGTGGCGGCGATGTGACGAGGCTCTACGGCAGCCCCAGAGAGAGAGCGTGAGTGGAACGTCACAGCCCCCGACGAGAAGTTACTCTCAAAACTGAGAGGACATAGGCGCAACTAGTCCGACTTCAAGACCTAACAACGTAAGGATGCGGGCAAGAAAGCCCAGTCCACAAAAACGGACAGCAAGGGAGCAGAGCTGCTCATGCAGCTGAGAATGACGCCACAAAAGAGGACCGCCCAGAAATCTCTGAGACGCCAGACCGATCCATGCTTGTAACGCCAGAAAAGCGGCACCCGATCGGCCCTATGCCAACGAGCGCAAGCGTCTGAGACGGTAGGGATGATGCCCGAAGCGCGTGCCACCCTCTTTGGGTGCAAAGATGACATCGAGACGGGACGAAGGCCTAAGACACAGAAGACACACCACAGAAACTGCACAACAACAGACACGGCCTGGAGCTGCCCTGCCTGGCACACGCTGACATCGTGGTGAAGACTAACCTGCTCCCTTTAGCTGCCCAGAGTAGACCGTTCCCAGACAGCCCTCTCCCCTGCCCTACCTTTCAAAACCCCTTCCTGCAATGGCCAGCCTTGTCTCCTCACCCCTTCCCGGTGCCAGCCCCTCAACTTATCTTTCAGAGGTCCGGGGCCTGCATCCATCTTTGACAACACACACATTTTCCTTTGGTCCCCAGGCTCCTCTTCCTCACCTACAAAAGAAAACCCCAGGGCACCAGCAGTAAGCATTGTGACTGTGAACGCCGACCTCTTCCACCCGACCTTCACCCTCTTAAGCGCCGTGGCGTTCCGCTCACGTCCTCCACATCCGTTCCAGAGTCAGAGGCCGTGGCCGTCGTTCCTTGTGGCGCCTAAGATGCTAAGTCCCAAAATTACCTTTGCGCTCGTGAAAAGTCACAAGTCCCACGCTCCTCCTCTCTGCTTCCCACCTTGCCTCCGATGCTCATCTGATTCCAAAGACTGCCCGCAGGGAACCTGCAAAACCAAAGAGAAAAGCTTCACCGAGTTGCCGCAGGATACTTTACTCTCGGGCGCCAACAGGCCCGCAACCGCCTCACCTTCTCGGACCTCTCAGCAAATTGCCACTTCGCTCCTCTGATGCTACGTGCATCATCTGCGACAATCAAAGCAAGTGACAAGTGCTGAGACACTACCCAAAACAAGAGCCCGCCCGCACCGATTCCCGTCTTCTGCTCCTTTACCTCGGCCGGTTTCTGGCGTTGCCTCCGCTGTTTCTGGGTTGCCACATTGAGGTGCCAGTACCACTTTAAAACCCAAACAAGAAGGGATGCTTAAAGCTTCACCTGCAAAATGACACCTGAAAACTAACTGCTACATCAGCCCACTAGTCATTGCTCACCATGCCCGAGTCACCTCCGGTGCCCATATGCCGTATGGCTTCACATCCTCAAAATATAGCCAAAAACCCAAACCGTAACCTAGTCGTATACCCACCGGTCACATCTTCTCTCTAACACCACACATCAACCCACCTGAACTCTCCGTCACCCTGCACAGCTTGTCCTTCCGCATCTGCAAAAGCAGTAATATCAAAGAAGTCACCCAGATGCAGATGTAACTCAAACATTAAGCCCCACCCATACAAGCCTTAACACCTTTGAGATTCAATCTGCTCAACTAGCAGCACCCTAGTGCTGCTCCCAAATGGCTCCGGTCATCCCCTCGGCACCCGCAAAATGCTATGGAAATTACTGTCCTCTCCTGCTGCCGACGGCTGCTTGCTCCGAGATGGGCTGTACAGCCTTGGCCAAAGCGGTCTAGGCATATTAACATTTATCATATGCTCTTAGTGCATATCTTCCCCTGACTCTACCATTGCTACGCCTCCAGGCGGAGCAGCTCCAATCCACAGAGACACGCGCAGACCGACGCTGCACTCAAATGCTACAGACGACATGACCCAGAGACCTAAGAAAACTCTCGGCCAGAGGAACGAGTCCCGGCCCGGAGATGCCGTCAATCAAGAAGATCAACGGGGCCACGAGGAAGAATCTATGGCAGCCCCTGAAAAGTCAAATGCCATCGCCAGTGATAAAAAGATACATATAAACATATGTCTGTAACTGTGATGATAGATGCATGAGAAACCAGGCTTAAAGACCAAAGAACGTTAAGAGGCAGGGAAGAAGTCCCAGAAAAAGGCTCCGGGAAAACTGACCACTCTCGAGGGGCGATGCCAACGCCGCCTTAATCGCCACCACGATAAATTGCCATCCGTAACCTTCCGATACACGAGACACACAAGAAAGATACATGCCTTAGACTTAAGGCGTGATAAAGGAAGCGCTCAGTTACTATTACGCTGATGAGCCGAGGCTTGTGAGACCCTGGGTACTTCCATGTTTCCACTGGACACGGAGAAGACTGGAGACATCAAGACCTGATTAAGGTATGGCATGAGACACAGAAGACAGACTACAAAAACTACACAGTAACACAGACACAGGCTGGACCTGCCCTGCCTGGCAGACGCTCCTGTTTTACAGGAAGGACCCCGTGCCCTCTCTCTGCCCAAACGTGCCCGACCGATCTCAAACTGCCTTCTCCAGTACGCTGGTTTTAAAACCCCTGCCTGCCCCACTGGCGCTTCCCCCACCCAACCGCCTGCCCACCCGCAGATAGCATCAGCCCCTCAACTTGCCTTTCAGAGTGCTGGTGCTCGAAAACCATCTTTTTAAAAGACCACATTGGCTACCTAGGATGTCACTGCAATCACCCAGATCCTCTTCGTCTGCAAACGTGGAGTGCCATCGCTCAGCGTCACACCAGTCAACGCTGACCTCTTCCTCAACGGCGCCCTCCTCAGAAGCACCGTGGCACTCCGCTCGCTCCCAGTCTAACGCCAGATGTTGCGGCCGGCATCACCCATGGCACCTAGAAAACCAGTGATGCAAAGCAACCGTTGCGCCTGGAAGCGGTCGCCCGCGCAAACTATTCTACACACCTCAAACAACTGCTTCTGTGGTTTGCTGTTCATTGCTCACCTTGCCCGACAAGCTTGGGGCAGACATTCTCCTTGGCATGTAGTTCTGCAAGTCGCTTTATGCCTTCAAAACAGAGCCTTAGCTAGTCCAATAGGCACCGACAGGGACACGTGCCGACCTACCTTCTCACGATGCTCTGCTCGCCCGATCCCTTCGGTGTCCGGATCCCTGCTGTGCATCTGCAGCAACAATAAAACAAAGTCGACCACATGCTGACAACTACCCTGGCAAACAGTGAACCTTCCCCATCGTCACCTCCTCGCTCCACTAACCTAACTAACGATTCATGCTTTACGCTCCGACCTGCCTGGCTGACACGCCAACATCAGTGAGTTAAAAAAAAGACAACCACTAACACCAGCAAGAAGAACGCACCTTACCCTCTTCTTTCCCCTACCCCGATAGTCACATCCCCCACTCATCCTTGCCCCCAGCCCTCTAACACAGGTCAGCTCCCCTCCTGTGCCACACCTCTGGGATCAGCATCTGTGTCGGACTCCCGGTCATATAGTCAGTCTGTCTCCAATGTCTCAGGAACCATAACGTTCGATGCCGCGTCCGCCTCCGGAGAGTGCGGAGACACACACAAGTGTTACACACTGCCTTCCAAAAGGGCGAGCCCTCCATGCAAAACAGACTAACAAATCCCTTCAGCTGATTTACATACTCAGGCAACACATAGACCCCAAAGCACAAATCCCAAATGATGGACCTCAACCTCCGCCATGGCCCACGATGCCATTTGCTCGCCTTTGCTGTCGTGCCTCGGTCAACGGTCCTGCTTAGCCCAGACCTATTACCTTAACTGCAAAAATAAGCCAAACCACCCACTGACACACAAAAATTTCAGTTACTGCCAGATCACTCAAATATAGGCAAAGAGCTACAAGTAGCAAATGACCATGGCTGGTGTAATGACAGATGCTTCCTTCATGGATAAAACACTCCTAAATGACTACATAAACTGCAGCATGGAGATCCCCTCGATAGACAGCATGCTCACATAAGACTACCGACACAGAGGGGACAGGACGCTGGACTGCCGCAAGCCGCTTGCATGCTCAATGCTACTAACAGGTAACACTGCGCTACAAAGTCTTAGGCCAAAACTGCATAGTAGTTATAGGAGACCTGACAGCAAACAGATGCTGAACGTGACACGATGGTCACAGAAACTCGTGGAGACCGGTACCAAGATTCTCATGGAGACCCCTCAGACCCAAATGCTTCATGATAGATGCTTCTTGCCAAAACACAAGCTCAATGACGAAAAGCAAAAGCTCATGCCGACTGAGCTATTAAGATCTCAGTACAGAAGTATGCATTACTTCACATCACAGGATGGTTCTGCTAGGTCACACCCAAGCACTGGATTCTAATGTGTGCCCAGTGGTGTCCGTTATATTTCTCACAGCCTCTCCCAGGTAATACACAGCTCCCCCATCTGGGACCACATGTCCCAGCCTGTCCCACCCCCATGATGAAAATCAAACAGAACAAATAAGGACTCTACTTAATCACCTTGACCTCCAAAAGAAGCTTCCGTCCTGTGCTGATGGTCAACGCTGATATCCCGGTGCTGTTCCTTCAATGCAGGCTGGCCCTCAGATGCCCATACTGGCAAAGGAAGAGAAAGTGATTACACTCTTACAATGTGCTCCATCATCGTTTTGTTCTTCAAAAAAAAAACAAACAAAAAGACAGCTACCATCCCTGACAGCTACATAAAAAGAGTTTGGGCAGGAGATGGCCGAGCCCATCCCCATAAACGCAAAACTCTGCTACGATGCTGCTTTGCCTTTTGGCGACAGCACCCGCCATCGGGGAGCCCCGAACGCAGTTGTGACTCCCTAGGAAAATCAGATACAATTAGTTTAAAACAGCTGGGAAATAAGGTATGACCTAAAAACACATGTACCCCACCTGATCTCAAAACCAGTCAGATAGCTGGCTTCTTCCCACACAAAACTCGCATCTTCCACAAAAACACAAAACCAAACAACATTACACCAAACATAAAATCCTTACCCTCTGACAGGCTCTGAAAGGGGTTACTGCACCCGCATAATGTATACTCATACTACCGACCCACGTACCGGAGTTCCTCGGGGTCAGACCTGCAAAGACAGAAGGAATCCTGATGCTACCTCCCCAGATGCCCCAGACCTCTAGTCCCCTCTGCTGTTCCCATCGTGGCAAAATGCTGATGACGATAACTACTAAAAAAAAAGAGAGGAAACAGAGCCACAGAGACCTAGATATCAAAAGAAGACCTGATCTTACCTGCAGGAATAAACAACAGACATCCTGCAAACAAAATTCTAACCAAAACCCAGAAAACACTAAAAACCCATGAAGCTCAGAAAAACAGAACATAGTATCATGCAGCAACCGAGTCTGTCCGATGGATGAAGCCACGAGGACGAGATGTCTGCTGCAAAAGGGGCTCGAGACCCTTGAGCTGATAACCTACAAAGCCCCTTGGGGAGTTATGGTGGCGGCCTGCAGATGGAAAAACCACAACGGTGTGACACGGTCACTCAAACATCTAAAGCAGTCACCTTACGGCTACAGAAACTGCTGGTAAAAACAGTATAAACAAGAACATCATGGCCATGACCTACACTTGAGAAAGCCTCATTTGACACTTAAGGAAAAGGGCAAAAAGAAGAAAAAAAAGAAAAAGCTTGCATGCCCAGCACTGCAACAAAAAAACCCCACCATTTCTCTAGAGATTTTGAAGATGACAAATAACATGCATCGTCTTCTCCAGGAAACACAAGGCAAGACAGTGACACGAGCCTGCGCTAACAATCAGCACCTATTCAATGCCTCTGAGCCATGATTTCTGTGATATCCTGATCGACGGTCAAAGGGATGGATGCAAAAATTACGTCAGGCAATCAAGTAAGAGGCACAGAGTAGCAGATGCTTGAGAATTCCAAAGGGTGTATTTTTATGTACGTTCGTGTAGCCAATGCTTTCCGAGTCGAGACTCATCTGACATTCAGCCTTGTGTGTTGCAATGCAGAAGCCCGGACAGTTTACACTACATCTCTCGTGACTTCGTTGTATCTGCCGTCGTCTGTAGAGAGACAGAACCAGAACAGACCCCAGCAAAACCCAAATCAAACTGCAAAACCCATCTGAGAAAGGCTGATGAACCCACCTCCCTTGCCCAACCATCCCCTGGGCCCAAAACTTGGAGAAACCCCTTCTCTTCTCCTCAACAGGCAGGGAAATAAGCCTATTCCTTCTCTCTATTGACACCCCCGAACCCCCCGTGTCAGCCGCTCCTCTGAAACTGCACCCCGTGTTCTCTACACACCTCTGACCTTTCCTCTTCCCACAGCCTCCAGGCTCTGCTACAGGCTCACAAAATACCTCAAGTCCTCACGGTTGCGATCTGCCAGGGGCCCACTGCAGATCTGCAAAGGTTCTAGAGACAACATGCTACTCTAGAGACAATCGGGAAAAGCGATAAACCGTTCAATACCCTGAAAAACACTATACCCTATGTCCCTGCACCTTTCTTGAAAAACACTAAAACACTACCTACAGATACATACAAGATGGCCAACTTAGCCCCTTGCTATATTGTGTCACCATCAGTCCTATTCAGAGATGGTGTTGACAACTTGCATGGCAAAACTGGTGAGAAAAAACAAGGTTCCATTGTCAATAAAAGCACAAATTCCAGAAAAACACAAGGCACTTGGAATGAAAAAAGAAAACCCAAGCCAGACTCTTGAGCCATCTTGCCACCCCTCAACACCCCATACAAAATGAATGACTAGAAAACAAACAAAAACTATGCATACAAATATACTTTCTACTAACTATGCTGCTAAAAACCTTGACTAGTCCCAAAGCTCTTACCTCAAAGACACACTTCTGCTTCTCTCAGTATCAAAACACACCTGCCCAAATGGCTGAGGTAGGTCAAAATCTGCAATCAACTCAAACAACAACAGAACACTAACACCAAAGAAGCCAGGGAACAGAATGAGCTCCCTGAGGAGAGGCTGCAGTTCATATACTCTGGGCCCTGCCCACCACCCTTCCCACATTCACCTGGGAAAGGGGAGGGGCAAAATGCCAGAAGGCATAAAACCTGTGGGAGGAGCAGCAGGAAAGTTCCTCCTATGCCTTTGACTTCAGTGTGTAAAGCACTGAATGGAAAAAGGAATGCTTACTAGAAACAATAAGTCCGATTCTTTTACTACAACTGCATCTATGGCATCAGCGACGTGACCAGGTAGGGAATCGAACGCAATTTTCCCGGGGCATAGATAGAATGAGATAGACGTCATACAAACCGATGTAGAAAAGAATCTCATTAAATGCAATAGCAATATTATTAAAAAAAGTTACAAGCTTTAGCTTCCTATTAAAAAAAAAAAACAAAACACAAATGATATCAGGTTATGCTTTATTTCTAGTGAGACCATGCCTGCCACCTATCTTCTCCCAGAAGTGCATTCCAAATAGGACTGAAAGACAAAGCAGAATTATATCCCATAAGAATCCCTTCTCAAAAATATCTCTTGTGGCAAAGTAAATTATTTACTATAAATCACCGACGACTCAGAGTCACCTTGCCGGTCTCTCTGGCAGACTCCTTTAACTAAACTAGATGAGTACCAAAAGACAAATCCCACAAAAACCCCATAAAAATACAAAAAAAGTCTCAGAGGCTGTATGAAGCAACCTGATGAAAACCTAAGTGTCTAGAACAAATATGAATTGCAAAACACGACAAAAACCACTATGTGAGATGTGTTGATAAAAATAGGTGAAATCTATCGCCTTTTCTGAAAAACTCAAGAGGAAATCTGAGCCGACGACAGATGTCTCGGGGGTACCAGCTACCGAATAGAAACGTACTATAAAACAAAAAAAACCAAACAGACCGCTGTACAGAACAAAGATGGCTTTGAAAAGGTTCTGACAGAACAAGACAAACAGTCACAGAAATTAGAGAGGTCCCAAAGGGACCGGAGAGACCAAAGAAGTCTCGAAGATATAATGAGCTCAAAAGGCAGTCAAGCAAAGTATAGATTTCCTTGGGGACCGGGGACTCAATGGAGGTCTGCCAAAAGGGTGTGACGACAGAAAGACTGACCGGGGTAACAAAGACTGAGTCGGGAAGAGTTCAGAGGGGAAAAGAGATGTGAAAAGTGCCCTGCCGAGCTAAAACAGGGCTCTAGGGCACAGGGGACGTCTCACGAGAGCTCGGCAAAGGGAGCATAGGAGTTCAGAGGTGGGCTGAGAGACCAAAGAAGCCTCAGAGATAATGACGAGGAACTCCGAGGGCGATTTTGACAAAGTAGAGGTCGTCAGGGGGCCGGGGGCTGAATGAAGGCATCCTAAAATGTGAAAGAGTAAGATAAGAGTGCTCTGAAATGCACACACAAAAAAAAGAAATTAAATGGAGCTAAAGTGCTACAAGAGTGCTGTGGAGTATGAGAAAGGACTCGGAAGGCACCGTTATAGAGAGCAGAGGAATTATGAGTGGGCAGGGTAAGAAAAAAGGCTTGGAGATGCAGTGAGAACCTTGGAGTCTGTTAAGTCCCGGTCTGATTGTCAGGCTCGGGGAAGGTTTGTAATGATCCCAAGAGCGAAATTAAGACACAAATGAGGTCATATACCACCAATCAGACATTTTATTGGGTAAATATAAAAGAGTAAAGCGATAGGAAAGGCAGGAAATATTAGGAGGAAATTAAGCAAGCGTTCAGAGAGAGAAGCAAAGGATAGTCACCACCAAGGATTCAGTGGCATCCCGTTGGTCCTCAGTCTTCAGTCTTTCGGTGGTGGATGGCCACGCTCAGGTTTCGTTGTGCTGTCTTTTATCCGGTGTCGGAGAGGGAGTTTGCCCTCTCGTTTTGGTTTGTTTACCCAGGGCGACATCGCGTATGCCACACGTGCACATCTAATCACGCAATATGTATTGTTGGTGGGCAAGCGGCCTGGCCCGGATACCGGTTGGTGTCCTATTCTTGGTGGTGCCTGATAAGCCAAAGAATGGCCTGCTGCTTCAGCAAGTTTGCACAAGTTTCCTTGCAAGCCAGTGGTACTTGATAAGCCAAAGAATGGTCTGCCCTCGGGTCTTCTCAGACAAAAGAGTGGTCTGCTGTCCGGTCTTATCGGATAAACGCACGCAAGCTAGCTTTGAGACAATTGTTCTTAACGCTTCAGTCTCTTACAGAGTGTCAGTAGAACATCTAGGAAAACTACAGATGACAAAGCAAGAGAAGAAGCAAAAATAGATGCCCTCGATGGCAGACAGACAAAAGGGCGCCACATACCAAACAAAGACGGGAGGCTCTGACCGAACAAGAGAGATGGATGGAGAACTACGGTGCCACGAGGTGCTGTAAAAACAAGGAAGGCCTCGGGAGGCATTCTGACTGTGAGGAGATGGGTGTTGAGGACGGCTGGCGGACAGGACCGGGCTTGGGACAACGAGGAGGAACTCGGTCTATCGTCGGACTGCCATACGGACGGTCTCGGGGGGCCGGGGACCAAACGTGGGAATCCTAGATAGCACAGAGGAACAAATGACTGCTGTATGGCTCACAGTACAACAAGAATGACACGGAGCACAGGGAAAGGTCTCTGGAGGCATCGTGAGCGGGAGGAATAAATGTCCCAAGGGAGCCGTGGATCACAAGAAAAGTCTAAGGAAGCATCCTAGATGTCATAGAGAGGAAAAACAATGCTCTTTTTTGGGAACAGAGATCTCGGGAGAGGCGTGATGGCAACAAAATGAATCCAAAAAGTGGTTTAAGGAGCTAAGAGCATGCCGCGGGGAACGTCGAATACCTCGACGGGCATCGGGACGGTAGCAGAGGTGTTCCGAGATGGACGGACGCACGCGAGAAGTCTTGAGGACACAATGAAAAAGTCTAGAGGAGATTTGAACGGACCGCAGATGTCCTTGAGGGACCGGGGACTGAACTGAGGTATCCTACCTATCGTAGAGGACAACACGACCCTTCCGCAGATGAAATAGGGCATCGGAAACGGTTCTCGGGGAGAGAGAAGGGCACAAAGCATGCTATGGAGCCAAAAGAGGGCCGTGGGGGGCGAGGATGGTCTCTATAGGCACGATGGTGGCGGAAGAAGGGTGCCGAGAGCAAAAGAGAAACAGAAAAAGGCTCTTGAACACGATGGAAGACACAAGAAGACGTCCTAGCAACATACAGATTTCTTCAGGTGATGACCGACTGAACAGAGACATCCTAGATGGCAGCAAATAAGGTAAAAGAGCTATAGGCTCAAACAAAGCCTGAGGAAGGGTTCTGTCTGAACAAGAGACCCAGAGAGGGCTGCGGAGCACAAAGGGTGCCTCGGGACACAAGGACGGTCTCGGGAGGTGTTGTAACGGGAACGAGATGGTGGCGGGAGCAGAGGAGTGCGGACGTAGAGACGAACGAAGGATTGCCGACGCGACGAGGTACGCCAGAGATGATCTGAAGAGAGTGCGGATTTCCTCGGGGGACCGGAGACCGAAAGGAGACATCCGACGCGACGGAGGGGAACGTAAGAGTGCTATGGGACAAAAGGAAAGCCTGAGGAAGAGTCATCTCTGCGTAAAGAAAATAGAAAGCCTGCCGCAGAAGTAAACGATGGCTGTGGAACACGAGGAAATGTCTAGACGGAAATAGAGTGCTGCCGAGGGGGCTGGAGAGACAGAAGAAGGCTCGAGGGCGCAAAGGTGGTTGGGAGGGGATTTGAATGGACTACCGAAGTCACGAGGCAGACCCCGACCTGTTGGAGGCGAGCGAGATGGAGGACGGGACAAAAAGACTGCTCCAAGCGAGAGGGATGACCCAACGAGAAGTTCTGACAAACCAACAGGGGTCCTGCTGGTTTCGGCAGTGATAATTTTCTTGATAGTAGCTCGTGTGAGCCTATGTTTTAGAGGTCTGCTGGAAAGAGTATTACTAATAGGAGGATGTTATAGTTATTAGTGAGCAGTGCTTCCACAGAGCCGAGGCCTTTTACGCTTCTCACGCCACCCCACGGGCGAGTAGGCGGAGGGCACACATGAACCCGAGAGGGGACGTGGCTGGGACAGCTGACCCTAACCGACCACGGGAA
Source organism: Theristicus caerulescens (assembly GCA_020745775.1). Classification (NCBI taxonomy): domain Eukaryota; kingdom Metazoa; phylum Chordata; class Aves; order Pelecaniformes; family Threskiornithidae; genus Theristicus; species Theristicus caerulescens. The sequence continues at coordinate 3,483,021 of CM036581.1, read as the reverse complement.
TATTCCGCACCGTAGGACGTCACGTGCAGCAGACAAAGCTGCGGGAAGAAGGAAGGAGGGGACGTTCGGAGCAACGGCATTTGTCTTCCCAGGTAACCGTTATGCGTGACGGAGCCCCACTTTCCTGGAGATGGCTGAACGCCTGCCTGCTGATAGGAAGCAGCGAACTAATTCCTCGCTTTGCTTACCTTGCGACGGTCCGTGTTGTCGCCCGATGTGGACCTTGAAGGGTTCGAGATAACTACAGATTTGATTGGAATGTGCTAGATCAAATTTGTAGCTGTTATGACTGTTTAGCAATTAATTGTCAGGCTCGTGTGGTTGCCACGAGGCTTGCTTGCCTGACTGTATATTAAAGCCTGACTGTATATTAGAGCCTAATGCTTGTGAGTGGTTCCTTTTTGCGTTGCCTGCTTGCTGTACAGCTTATCTTACTCTGCTGTGCCTGAAAACATTTTGAAAACGTCAATGGCTACGCACCCGGGCTGACAAATGGCCGGGACATCGCTGCTATTTCTGTACGGTGGTACTGAACGGGCCGAAGCTCTGGCGTGACCTCGAGATGCAGGGAACGTGACCTATGTATGAATCCACGTGGAACAAGGACACCCCAAAGCATCTGTAGCCGTAGATAAGCCGATGCCGGAGAGGGTACGCCTTGAAGAGTCTCTGGACAGGGTTAAAGCCAAGAATGAAGACATGAAAGAATTAAAAAATAGCAATGGCGAACTAAATGAATGCATACAGACAGAAATTGTAAAAAAAGCGACCGCGCTAAGGAAAGACAAGAAATAATTTAAAAAAAAAAAAAAAAAACAGCGAACAGGGTAAAAGTAGATGCAAAATATTAAAAACGAAGGGTTTTAGGGAAATAGAGGAAAAAAATTAAAATAGGGAACTAAAATGGGGATGTAGGAAGAAAACTTAAAAAGCGAGGGCACTAAGAAAAGACAAGAAATAATTAAAAATGAAGGCATTGAAGGAAAAAAAGTAGGCATAAAAAGAACATCTTAAAAAGCGACAGGGATTAGGAAAATAAAAGGGAAAATGACAAAAACAGTGACAGCAAAGTAAAACAGATCTGGAAAGAAAAAGTTAAAACCAACAGAAATGACGAGAAATAATTTTAAAAAAAAGGGAATAAAAGTAGGTGTAGAAAGAACATTTAAAAACTGAGGGAGATTAGGGAAATAAAGGGACAAGTTAAATAATAGGGATGGCGAGCTAAGACATCGAGAAAGAAAATTTCAAAAAAGAGGGCTATAGGGAAAGAGAAGAAATTAGGAAAAGAAAAGACAGCGACATAAAAACAGCAAGAAAAAAATCTAAATTACATAAAAATAAAAGTAGTATATTTAAACAGCAAGGGGGGTTAAGGAAGCAAAAACTTGTGAAATACAGACAGTAAACTAAAACGGAGACGCAGAAAGGAAATGTAAAAACTGACAGCATTGAGGAAAATTATTAGAAAACATCAAAGGGAACAGGAGGCATACAAAAAACATTTTAAAAAACTACAAGAATTAGGGAAATAAAGGCAAAAATATGAAATAGGGACAGCAAACTAAAACAGATGTAGAAAGAAACTTTAAAAAGACAGGACGCTAAGGAAAGATGAGAAACAACTAAAAAAAAGGCAGCAAAATAAAGACAGAAACTGTATAAAATTAGACAGAAAATTTTAAAAGCGATGAGGACTAAGGAAATAAGGAATAAATTTTAAAACGGCTATGGCGAACTGCAACGCAGAAATACAAAGACAATTTAAAAAGCTAAGGGCCTAAGGAAAGACAATAAATCCTTAAAAAAATAAAGGTAGACAAATGAAGGCAGCGATTGGGATAAAAGTAGACAAAAACTACTAATGGCAAAGGTGATTAGGGAACTAATGAAAACATTAAGAAATGGCAACAGTGAACCGGAAGACAGACGTAGAAAGAAAATTTAAAAAGCAATGGCGCTAAAAAAAAAAAATTAAAAATAAACACTGTGAATGAGATAAAAGTAGAAAATATTTAAATCCATAGGATTAAGAAAAGAAAAAAGTAAAAAATAGTCACAGCAAAGCAAAACACAGACATAGCTAGAAAATTTAAAAAGCGATGGCACTAACAAAATAGAGAAATTTTTAAAAAAAAAAGGCATCAAAGGTAAATAAAAGTAGACGGAAAGAACATTTTACAATCAGGACAGATTAGGGAAATAAGGAGAAAAATAGAAAATAGGGACAATGAGCTAAAACAGAAGAAACAAAATTTAAAAAGCGAAAGTGCTAAATGCAGGCACATAGAAATTAAAGGAAAACACGGTGTAATAAAGACTGGGAACGGGATACAAGTAGAAAATTTTAAAAAGTGACACGGATAAGGGAAATAAATGGATAAAAATGAAAACAAAGTGCAATAAAACTAAAATGGAGATGTAGGAAAAAAAATTTAAAAATGAGGGCACAGAAGAAAGAAAAAATAATTAAAAATAAAGACAGTACACAGGCTAAAATTAGGCATAGAAAGGAAACAAAAAGCTATGATTATTAGGGAAAGTAAGGGAAAAAATCTGAACTAGGGAAAGAAAACTCAAATGGGGATGTAAAAAGAAAATTTGAAAAATGACGACACAAAAGAAAGACAATAAATGAATTAAAAAATAAACATGGCAAAATACAGACAACTGCTGGGATAAAAGACGACAAATTTTTAAAAGCAATGGTCATGATGGAAGTAAGGAAAAAAAAATTTTTAAAAAGTGACCTAAAATGGAGATGGAACCTTTAAAAATCAAGATGGCTACGGAAAGACGAGAAATAATTAAAACAAGACAGCAAAGGCAATAAAAGTCGGCATAGAAAGAAAACTGAAAAAGCGATGAGTATCAGAAAAAATAAAGGAAAAAAAAGATGAAATGGGGACAACAAACTAAAACAGATGTAGAAAGAAAAGGCAAAAACAAAGGGTGCTATAGAAACGCACAAAATAATTAAAAGAAAAGACGGTGAATTAAAGACTCTGAACAGCATAAAAGTAGAAAATTGAAAAAGCGATGGCGATCGGGGAAATAAATGGAAAAAAATTAAACCGAGAGACGGCAAACTACGAGAAAGGCATGGCTTCTGGGGGCCATCATGAGTCAAATGAAGCACGTGATTGGGAAAAGCCAACACGGCTTCGCAAAAGGCAAATCGTGCCTGACAAATCTGGTGGCCTTCTGTGATAAAGTGACCTGCTCGGTTGACGTGGGGCGAGCGCTTGACGTTGTCTACTTGGACTTCTCTGAGGCTTTTGGTATGGTTCCCCACGGCCTCCTCCTGGAGAAACTGATGCGTTATGGCCTGGACAAGTGGTCTGTGCGGTGAGTGAGGAACTGGCTGACGGGCCGCATCCAAAGAGCGGTGGTAAACAGCTCTTATTCAAACATACCCGTCACAAGTGGGGTCCCCCAGGGATCAATATTGGGCCCAACGCTCTTCAAAATCTTCATAAGTGATCTGGAGAACGGGATCAAGTGTAGCCTGATGAAGTTTGCTGATGACAGCAAATTGAGTGGGGAAGTTGACACTCTGGAAGGGAGAGCTGCCCTGCAGGAAGATCTGGATAGGCTGGAAGAGTGGGCTAACAAGAACCTTATGAAGTTTAACAAAGACAAGCGTAAGGTCTTGCACCTGGGAAAACACAATCCAGGAGTGCAGCTCAGACTGGGATCCACCTGGCTAGAGAGCAGCTCCGTGGAAAGGGACCTGGGGGTCCTGGTGGACAGGAAGCTCAACGTGAGTGAGCAGTGCGCTGCTGCGGCCAAGAAGGCCAATAGGATGCTGGGTTGCATCAAAAAGGGCATCGCCAGCAGAGATAAAGAAGTCGTCATCCCACTCTACTCGGCACTTGTCAGGCCACACCTGGAATACTGTGTACAGTTCTGGTCCCCGTTATACAAAAGAGATGTGGACAAGCTGGAGGGGGTCCAGAGAAGGGCCACCAAGATGATCGAGGGTCTGGGAAGCTTGCCGTACGAGGACAGGCTGAGAGAGCTGGGTTTGTTCAGTCTTGAGAAAAGAAGGCTTAGAGGTGATCTCATCACCGTGTTCCAGTACTTAAAGGGGAGCTACAAAGAAGATGGAGACTCCCTTTTTACAAGGAGTCACATGGTGAGGACAATGGGTAACGGGTGCAAGTTACTCCCAGGGAGATTCCGATTGGACACGAGAGGTAAATTTATCACAATGAGAACAGTCAATCATTGGAATAATCTCCCCAGGGAAGTGGTGGACTCTGCTACGCTGAACACGTTTAAGACACAGCTGGACATGGTGCTGAGCCGTCTTCTCTAGATTGTGCTAGAATGGTTGGACCAGATGATCCCTGAGTTCCCTTCCAACCTGGTATTCTATGATTCTATGCTTAAAAAATCTGAAACCAGACAACGCTAAGGAAACACCAGATATCATTTAAAAAAAAAAAAAAATCTAAGGGAAAAAAAACGGATGTAGAAAGAACCTTTACAAGCAGGCAGGATGAGGAAACCAAACAAAATATTAAAGAGAAGGGACAGAAAACTAAAACAGAGACACAGAAAGAAAATCTAAAAACCGATGATGCTAAGGAAAGAAAAGAAATAATTAAAGATAGAGATGGCAAAGTCAAGACCGGGAACGAGATAAATCTAGAAAACTTAGATAGTGACAGGGATGAGGGGAAAAAAGAGAGAAACTAAAAAAAAAAAAAACAGGGACAGCGAACTAAAACAGAGATGTAGAAACAAAATTTAAAAACAAAAGACACTAAAAAAAGACAAAAAAAGAAATAAAAAATAAACGCGGCTAACAGAGTAAAAGTGGACCAAAAATTTTTAATGCAAATAAGGTTAAGAAAATTAAAAAAAAAAAAAAAAAAATAGCAACATCGGGCTACAACAGAGAAGTAGAAAGAAATGGAAATTCTAAAAATGGATGACAAAAACGTGATGTAAGAAATTATTTAAAAAAGGACAGCGAAGGGGAAAACACGAGGTGTTGAAAGAACTTTTTAAAAGTGAAAAGGATTGCAGAATTGAAGGTAAAAACTAAGAAATAGGGGCAGCGAGCTAAAACGGAGACGGGGAAATAAAATTTAAAAAGCAATGGCACCCACAAAAGACAAGAAATAAAAAATAAAGCTACAGAAATGATAACAGCAATTAGGATAAAAGGAAAGAAAATATCAACAGCAAAGGTGAATAAGGAAACAAGGAGAACATTAAAAAATAGCAGCGGTGAACTAAAAGACAGACATACAAAGAAAATTTAAAAAGCGATGGCGCTAAAGAAAGAAAAACTAAAAAAAAAAATAAATAAAAATGGAGAACAGCATAAAAGTAGAAAATATTAAAAGCCAAAGAATTAAGTGAGGAAAAAACTGAAAAGTAGCAACAGCAAAAAACAACCGCGGACATAGCTAGACAATTTGAAAAACGATGGCGCTAAGGAAAGAGAGGAAATAATTAAAAAATAAAGGCCTGGAAGGGAATAAAAGTAGACACAGACAGAACATTTTAAAAGCAGAGGGAATTAGGGAAATAAAAAAATAGGGATAGCAAGCTAAAACAGATGAAGAAAGAAAATTTAAAAAGCAAAGGCGCTAAAGAAAGTGGAGAGGTAATGAAAAGAAAAGACGGCGTGACGAAGACCGGGAAAGTAAGCAAAATAGAAAATTTTAAAAAGTAATAGGGATTAAGGACATAAATGGAAAAATTTTAAAATAACGTCAGTGCAGTTAAATATACGGAGAATAGGGATTTAAAAAGCGAGGGCACGATCGAAAGAGAAGAAATAATTAAAAATGATGACATAGATGGGGAAAAAGTAGGCATAGAAAGAAAACTTAAAAAGCAATGAGGATTAGGGCAATAAAGGGAAAAAATTAAAAAAATAGGGACGGCAAATTAAGACCTCTGACGGACAAAGAAAATTTGATGTTTTCGTAAATTTAAAACACGCGCGGAAATGTAACTTAAAAAGCGACGGGATACGTGATAAGTGGGAATATATTAAAACATATACGTAGGGATCTTGATAAAAATAGGCACAGAATCAAAATTAAAAACCAACAGGATTCCAGACAGAAAATATTTAAAAATGAACATGGTGAAATGGTTAAAGCGCACACAGAAAATTTTAAAAGACTAGCGGGGGGGGGGGGGGGGGGGGGACAGGAAACTGGTTAAAAGTTGACATAGAAAGCAAATTTAAAAAGCAAAGGCATTAAGGAAAAAGGAGCAAAAAATTTTAAAATACGAATAAGGTGATAGAGAGAGACACAGGAAGAAAATTATAAAAGTGGACACGCTAAGTAAAGACAAAAGGTTACAAAATAAGAACAGGGAGGAAAATACAAAGAGACGTCAGAACAAATTTTCAAAAGTGATTAGGTACGGGACAGATGAAAGACAAATAAAAAATAGGGTGAATGGGTTAAAGTGGACACGGAAAGAAAATTTTAAAAAGCTACGGGGTACAGGATACACAGTAAAACATGGAAAAGGGTGACACCAAAGTGGATGAAATTTGACCTAGAAAAAAAAATGTTAAATGACATGGCTTTAAAGAAAGACGAGAATATATTAAAAAAATAAGAATGGGAAAAAAGAGATGCACATAGAAGTAAATTTGAAAGGCGACAGGGTACGGGACGCAGAAAAGAATTAAAAAATACGCATAGGGAGCTTGATAAAAGCGGACGTAAAAAGAAGTTGGAAAAGAGACAAGGTACGGGACAGGCAGCGCAGAATTAGAAAATAAAGATGGTGAACTAGGTAAAAGTAGCCACAGTAACAAAATTTCACATTGACAGAGTATAGGGTCACCATGAAAAAAATGTAAAAGAATGACAGGAAACTAAATAAATGAAGACGTAAAAAGAAAATTTTTGAAGCAACTGGGTACGGGACAAAGAGGAAGTAATTAAAAAATAGAGACGAGGAATCAGATAGAGGTAGACGTAGAAAGAAATTTTAAGACGCGACAAGCTACGAGAAACATGGGAAAGAATTTAAAAATAGGAACAGGGAGGAGAATAGAAGGAAATATTGAAGGGAAGTTTACAAATGAAATGTTATACAGAAGAAAGGGAGAAATTAAACTTGAGAGAAAGAGAGCCAGATAAAATGAATTCTTGAAACAGACATTAAATACCGATGGAGTATGAGAAATATAGGGAAGAATGAAAAAAAAAACCAAGACAGGGAGCCAGACAGAGGGAAACCTAGAAGGAATTTTAAAAAGCAACTGAGTATGACAAACCTACGCAAGAATTAAAATACAGGGAGATGGATAGAGGACAACATGGAAATAACATTTAAACAGTGATCGGGAACACGAAACATGGCAATATTAAAAAAAACAGGGACAGAGAGGTGGATAGAAGGAACCATAGAAAGCAAATTTAAAAAGCGACGGGGTACGGGACAGAGGAAGGCATTAAAAAATAGGGAGAGTATGCCAGACAGAGGGAAACATAGAAACAGAAATTAAAATGAACGATGAAGTATTCTACAAGCGGTTGGCTGAAGTCTCACAATCTCTAGCCCTTGTTCTCGTGCGAGACTTCAACTTACCAGATATCTGCTGGAAATACATCACAGCAGAGAGGAAACGGTCTCAGAGGTTCCTGGAGCGTGTGGAAGATAACTTCCTGATGCAGGTGGTAAGCGAGCCGACCGGCGGCGGCGCCCCATCGGACCTGCTGTTTATGAACAGGGAGGGCCTGGTGGGTGATGTGGTGGTTGGAGGCTGTCTTGGGTGCAGCGACCGTGAAATGATAGAGTTTTCAATTCTTGGAGAAATAAGGAAGGGGGTCAGCAAAACTGCAACCCTAAATTTCAGAAGGGCCGACAAAAGGAGAATCTTCATCCTTTGTTGGATGCGGAGGGAAATGTTGCCACAGAGGATGAGGAGAAGGCTGAGGTACTTAATGCCTTCTTTGCCTCAGTCTTTAATAGTCAGACTGGTCATCCTCAGGGTTTTCAGGCCCCTGAACTGAGAAGTGGATGTAGGATGCAGATTGAAGCCCCGGTTGTTGAAGAGGTGGCAGTCACCGACCTGCTCCTCCACCTGGATGCCCACAAGTCTATGGGGCCAGATGGGATCCACCCAAGGATACTGAGGGAGCTGGAGGAGGAGCTTGCCAAGCCACTTTCCATCATTTATCAGCAGTCCTGGTCAACCGGGGAGGTCCCAGATGACTGGAAGTTAGCAAATGTGACACTCATCTACGAGAAGGGCCGGAAGGAGGATCCGGGGAGCTACAGGCCTGTCAGCCTGACCTCGGTGCCGGGGAAGGTCATGGAGCACATCGTCCTGAGCGCCATTACGCGGCATGTGCGGGACAACCGGGGGATCGGGCTCAGCCGGCATGGGTTTATGAAAGGGAGGTCCCGCTTTACTAACCTGATATCCTTCTATGACAAGGTGACCTGCTTAGTGGATGAGGGGAAGGCTGTGGATGTTCTCTACCTGGACTTCAGTAAGGCCTTTGACACTGTCTCCCACAGCATTCTCCTGCAGAAGCTGGCTGCTCGTGGGTTAAAGCTGGCACTCTGCGCTGGGTTAAAAACTGGCTGGACGGCCAAGCCCAGAGAGTGGTGGTGAATGGAGTCAAATCCAGTTGGCGGCCGGTCACGAGTGGTGTTCCCCAGGGCTCAGTGTTGGGACCAGTCCTGTGCAAGATCTTTATCGATGATCTGGATGAGGACATTGAGTGCACCCTCAGTAAGTTTGCAGACAATGCCAAGTTGGGTGGAATTGTTGATCTGCTGGAGGGTAGAAAGGCCCTACAGAGGGACCTGGACAGGCTGGATCGTTGGGCCAGGGCCAACTGTATGAGATTCAACAAGGCTCAGTGCCGGGTCCTGCACTTGGGTCACAACAACCCCGTGCAATGCTACAGGCTTGGGGAGGAGTGGCTGGAGAGCTGCCTGGCGGAAGAGGACCTAGGGGTGTTCGTGGACAGATGGCTGAACGTGAGCCAGCGGTGTGCTCAGGTGGCCAAGAGGGCCAATGGCATCCTGGCTTGTATCAGGAATAGTGTGGCCAGCAGGACCAGGGAGGTGATAGTGCCCCTGTACTCGGCACTGGTGAGGCTGCAGTACAGCACGTCGAATACTGTGTTCAGTTTTGGGCCCCTCAATTCAAGAAGGACATTGAGGTGCTGGAGCGTGTCCAGAGAAGGGCAACAAAGTTGGTGAAGCGTCTAGGGAACAAGTGTTACGAGGAGCAGCTGAGGAAGCTGGGGTTGTTTAGTCTGGAGAAGAGGAGGCTGAGGGGAGACCTTATTGCTCTCTACAACTACCTGGAAGGAAGTTGTAGCGAGGTTGGGGTTGGTCTCTTCTCCCAAGTAACAAGGGATAGGACGAGAGGAAACGGCCTCAAGCTGTGCCAGGGGAAGTTTAGGTTGGATATTAGGAAAAACTTCTTCACCGAAAGGGTAGTCAGGCACTGGAACAGGCTGCCCCGGGAAGTGGTTGAGTCCCTATCCCTGGAGGTATTTAAAAAATAGATAGACATGGTGCTTGAGGACACGGTTTACTGGTGGACTTGGCGGTGATAGGTTAACGGTTGGACTTGATGATCTTAACGGTCTTTTCCAACCTTAATGATTCTACAATTCTATGAAAATGCAGCGGGGTACAGAAAACACAGGAAAGCGTGAAAAAATAGGGAGGGGAAGCCACAGAGAGGGAAACATAGAAAAAAAATATTAAGTGATACAGGGCAGAGTTCACAGAAGACTAACGAGTTTTTGTAGCCAGACAGGTAGAAGTGACACTAGAGAGGAACACGGAAGCGAAGACGCACGCAGGCGGGCAGAGATCTGGTGAAGGGCAGGCGGAGATGGACCGCGATGTACGCAAGACTCGCCGCAGCTCCTGCCGGTGGCACGAAACCTTCGTCTCCCCAACGCTTTTCTCTCTGCCTTGGCAGCAGGTACCTCTATGTTCCTCCGCTGCGAGGCTTCCCAGGGGCTCTCGCGTGTAGGCGATTGAGGCACCGAATCCGAGTGCCGTGTGCTGGTGACGCGCTCCACCGGGCACAGTTCAGAGGTATCCTTCCTCTCTGTAGGCGCTGGCCGTTCCTTGCTGCGGGTAGCTGCAGACGTGACCCCCTTGGATTCCCTCCTCCGACAGTTCCCCTTCATCAGCTCCCTGGGGCAAGCGTGCCTGCATAGACCCTTCCCCAGCTAAAGGGAGGAATTGAAAAATAGGGACAGCGAGCCGCAAACTGGGAGACGTACAAATACAACTTAAAAAGCAACGGGGTACGGGACACGTAGAAAAAAAAGAAGAAATAATGACAGGGAGATGGATGGGGGATAGATAAAAAGACACATTAGAAAGCGGTGGCGTACAGGAACCACAGTGAAGAATTTTAAAGTAGGGACAGGGTGAAAGATAGAGGGAGAAATAGAAAGAATCATAGAATCATAGAATTGTTAAGGTTGGAAAAGACCGTTAAGATCATCAGGTCCAACCATTAACCTACCACTGCCAAGTCCGCCACTAAACCATGTCCTCAAGCACTGCATCTACCTGTCTTTTAAATACCTCCAGGGATGGGGACTCAACCACTTCCCTGGGCAGCCTGTTCCAGTGCCTGACTACCCTTTCAGTAAAGAAGTTTTTCCTAATATCCAGACTAAACTTACCCTGGCGCAGCTTGAGGCCATTTCCTCTCGTCCTATCGCTTGTTACTGGGGTGAAGAGACTGACCCCCACCTCACTACAACCTCCTTTCAGGTAGTTGTAGAGAGCAATAAGGTCTCCCCTCAGCCTCCTCTTCTCCAAACTAAACAACCCCAGCTCCCTCAGCCGCTCCTCATAAGACTTGTTCTCTAGACCCTTCACCAACCTAGTTGCCCTTCTCTGGACACGCTCCAGCACCTCAATGTCCTTCTTGAATTGAGGGGCCCAAAACTGAACACAGTATTCGAGGTGCGGCCTCACCAGTGCCGAGTACAGGGGCACTATCACCTCCCTGGTCCTGCTGGCCACACTATTCCTGATACAAGCCAGGATGCTATTGGCCTTCTTGGCCACCTGGGCACACTGCTGGCTCATGTTTAGGCGGCTGTCAACCATCACCCCCAGGTCCTTTTCAGCCAGGCTGCTTTCCAGCCACAATACCAAAAAGAAATACCAAAAAGCCATGGAATACAGTTCTCAGGCGACATTTAAAAAATAAGTCCGGGGAGCAGGTGAGAGACAGTATAATAAAAATGTTAAAATAGATACGATAAAGGAAAGAGTGAGAATAAATAAAAAATAGGAAAATGGAGCCAAATAGACAGAGGCATAGAAAATAAGTTCAAAAAGCAATGGAGTGCAGAGCATTGAAAAAATACGCTCAGGGAACTGCGTGGGGGGGATATAGTGTCGTGGTTTAACCCCAGTCGGCAACTAAGCACCACGCAGCCGCTCGCTCACTCCCCCCCGGTGGGATGGGGGAGAGAATCGGAAGGGTAAAAGGGAGAGAACTCGTGGGTTGAGATAAGAACAGTTTAATAGTTGAAGTAAAATAAAAGAGAACGGTTAAATAGGTAAAGCAAAAGCTGCGCACACAAACAAGGCAAAGCAAGGAATTAATTCACTACTTCCCATTGGCAGGCGGGTGTTCGGCCATCCCAAGGAAAGCAGGGCTCCATCACGCGTAACGGTTACTTGGGAAGACAAACGCCATCATGTCAGATGTCCCCCCCTTCCTTCTTCTTCCTCCAGCTTATATACTGAGCATGACGTCATGTGGTATGGGATAACTCTTTGGCCAGTCTGGGTCAGCGCCCCTGGCTGTGCTCCCTCCCAGCCACCCCCCCACCCCACCCCACCCCACCCCCCCCCCGTGCACCGGGCAGAGCACGGGAAGCTGAAAAGTCCTTGACCAATGTAAGCGCTACTTAGCAACTATTTAGCGGTACTTAGCATCGACATTGTTCTCGTCCTAAACCCAAAACACAGCCCCATACCGGCTACCAAGAAGAAAATTAACTCTATCCCAGCTGAAACCAGGACATATAGAAATGAAATTTTGAAACTAATGGGGTACAAGGCAGTGCAAAAAACTGAAAAATAGAGAGAGACAGTTACAGTGAAAAATAGAAAAAATTAAAAGGCAACAGGGTACTGGGCAGAGTTGGCATAATAACAACAAGTTTTGGGAAGCCATACAGGTAGGTGGATGGCCAAAGAGAGAGACGGAGAAAAGGAGGCAGGTAGACATCTCAAGAAGGGTGGCACAGATGGGCCGTGATGCACGGGAGAGGACGCGTGACTTGCCGCGGCTCCTACTGCTGGCAGGAGACCTTCATGGCCCTGAGGTTTCTCTCTCTGCCTCTTCCTCCTCTGCAGCACCACCCGCCGGACCCTCACCCGTTCAGCAGCACGCAGCGGATGTCGGGATGCTCCTCACGCCCAGGGCTTCCTTGGTACACAGCAGCTCACACACACAGCCAACAGAGGCACCGAGCTCCCAGCGCCACGTGCTGGCGTCTGCTCTGTCGGGGACGGCTTGGGGGGATCCTTCTGTTGAAGAATTTTCACCAGAAAGTGGGTATCCCTAGGTTTGCTTTATTAACAACTCAGAGTTGGGCCATCACCTCAGTGAGCGGCAACTAGGTGTTACAATTATCACCTTATATATGTTATTACAACAATTACATACTCAACAAAGTCCGCCGCGATTTTCCACTGCTTTTCACTTCTCTGTTCTTCTGGTCAACAAAAAAAGCCATCACTTTCCATCAGCAAGCTAGTTCTCATCGTTCCGTCTCAGTTCTTCTTTTGACCACAAAGTTCATTGGTCCATTTCGAGATCAGAAAAGTCATCTATTTCCAGTCTACGTTTCTTCTTACATTCTTTTAACAAGGTTTCTTGGTGTTCTATTTAAAACATCCTATTTTCTAAGAACTTAACCTCTTAGCCTTTATATAGACACCACTTTACCTACATACTTCTTATCTATTGTCTGTATCAGTTAAAACAGCTTAATCAAAACTATTTAATTATTTATTTTCTTTCTAATCCCATTTATCTTCTGAATAACTCGGCTGGGGATTAGGCCAACTGTGGAAGGGACTATACAAGAGACAAACGAGCAGTATTGCATAATCTTCAGATTGCTTGAACACCTATAAATACGCAGCTGCAAGCAATCCATTTTACCTTACTATTCCTCATAATCCTATTTCTATGATCTCTACATAATAGCTATTGAATTCTAAGTTCTATAGATTAACTTAGTTCTCAACACCTTCCTCACCACAGGGACTGGCCCTTCCTTGCTGGAGGCACCAGCCTGCAGGACTCCCTCCTCAGACAGTTCCCCTTCATCAGCTTCCTCAAGTGGGCATGCCCAGGCAGCCCCCTTTACAGCTAGAGCCCCTTCACACAGCAGGGCCAGCCCCATCCTCACTGGTCGCACCTGGGGCTGCCCCAGCCCCAGCTGGAGGCCATCAGGGGCCATTGCCAAAACTCTACAGCACATCACCCCCTCCCCTGCACCTGTCCACAGCCACCTGCTCTGCATCCAGGGGCACAGAGGAGGCTGAAAAAATTTATTTGTTAATGCACAGAAGAAATCCTGGCCCTGAATTGGCTGCAATGTTCGGTGTCCAAATATGGCAGGAGAGAGGGATAAAAGGGAAGAGAAAAGCAGGAGGAAGTACAGAGGGACAGGGAGCCAGAGAACAGAATGCAATGAGCGAGAGAGGGATGGGGAGCAGAAATATATAGACACATTAGCACAGAGAGATTACAGGAAAAAAAAAAAAACAGATGGGGAGATGGAGGAATACAAACCAGATGCAGGGATCAGGAGAGAGAAGAGAGTGACTGGCCCGACAACAAGATAGAGACAAGACAAGGTGATACAAAAATCCACGGATGCTTCTCCTCACAGTCCGAATCTCCCCAAGGGAGAAACGGAGTACTCAGAGAGTCCCTGAAATGAAACTCAATAGCAACGAAGTTACTATTAAGCAGGTATTCTTTATTGCAGCGCTGGGCAGCACTGGGGATTCTCCACCATAAGTGCTCCAACGAATTACTGAACTTTTAGAGAATATATACTATACAATCATGCATATTCATAGGATTTCCGAGAATTGCTATGCATAAACATGAGATTTCCAGGAACTTATTAACATATGTAAATATCTGATTCGCATGCGCAGTCATCTCTTGTGGTGGTCTTTGGGGGTCTTCAGATGAAGGCTCGTAGTCTTCCTCACTGTGTTCGCTGATTGACCTTTGCTTCTGCGCAAACTCAGTCCTAGGATCACGTAGATGTTGTCCTTCAAGACTATTGTTGCCATTCTTCTGTTTCTTCCTATCTTCCTGGTTCCGTGCATCTGTTCTCCCAAGGCCGAGTTGTCTGTAACGAAATTATCCCAGAGCCCCCCTTATCTTATAACTGTTCTTCTAGCTACTCCCTAAATCACATCAGACTGCCCTCAAGTCTAACAAGGTATTCACAACATCCTTAAATCACAACAGGGTGTCTTCTGATCTAATTGAGTGACTAAGGTATTTACAACATCTTTCTTGCTCTTGTGGTTTTTAACCCTTTCAAAGGGACGTGGAAAAGAAGCATAGGCAAGAAATAAAAAAAGTAGAAACAGGGACCCTGATAGAGGCAGACATAGGAAAAAAAATTTCAAAAACCAACAGGGTACAAGAAACATAGGGGAAAAACTAATAAATTGGAACAGAGACCTAGAAAGAGGGAGATGTAGAAAGAAGGTGTAAAAAGTGAGAGGGTAGAGGACAGAGAGGGAAGAATTAAGAATTAAAGACAGAGAGGGGACTAGAGGGAGGCTTAGAAAGAACATTTCGCAAGCTAGACGATACAAGATTTGTACACAAGAATTAAAAAATAGGTATATAGAGCTGCAGAGAGAAAGAATTAGGAAGAAAATCTGAAAACCAACGGCCTACAAAAAACACCTGGAAAAAATTAAAATTAGTTCAAGTAGACAGAGAGAGGGAAACGTACAATAAAATTTTAAGAGCGACTGGGTTTGAGAAACCTATGTGAGAATTTAAAAAATAGGGGTGGAGAGGCAGAAAGAGAGTTTCAAAAGCGATGGGGTACAAGAAACATAGGTGACAATTGAAAACTGGGAACAGGGAGCCTGATAGAAAGCAACTGTGGTGGGTTGACCTCGGCTGGCCCCCAGATGCCTGCTAAGCCTCTCTATTGCTCCCCCTCCTCAACAGTGGAAGGGGAGAAAATACAACAAAAAAACTTGTAGGTTGAGATAAGGACAAAGAAATCACTCGCCAATTACCGTCACAAGCAAAACAGACTCACCTTGGAAAATTAATTCAATTTATTGTCCATCAAAATCAAGAGTAGGATAATAAGAGTTAAGAACAAATCTAAAAAAACACCCCGCTCTTTTTTTCCAGGGCTCATCTTCACTCCTGACTTCACTACATCCTAACCCCGAGTCACTTCATCGCATATTAACTCTGCTGCTCCATCATCCTCCTGCTCTTCTTCTGCTCCGCTGTGGGTTCCCTCCCACTGTTACCGCAAACCAGTCCAAACAAAAAAACTTTCTAACGCCAATTTGGCATTTAAAAAGTAGGCATTCTTTATTGCAGCGCTGGATGCACGGGGGATATCTCCACCTAACGTGCATACCGTCATACAAAACTACAGCATATTTATCAGGTTACATGATTAGTATAAACCCGCCTAAATTTACACTTATTGGTTAGCAATTAACATTGCATACACTATTGGTTTATGTATTTAAATTAGCCTCGCTTGCTATGCAAGTTAGCATGCGTGCTCCTTTCAGGTGCGGGTTGGCAAACCTTCTCGGTCCTGAATCGAGTCAGCGGTCACGATCTCCCCTCGCCGGATTTACCTTTCACCCAGTTTCTGCAGTTTTATCAAACTTCACGCTTCTCTGGCCACCGTCCGGTCTTTGGTGCCAAGATGTTCCCTTTCATCGGTCTGTTAGCTCTTCTTCGAGGCTAGAGCCGTTAGTTTTCCACAGTTTGTTACTTATACAAACACTTTCCTATCTTTTAGCTCCCTCCCAAATTCCTTTCCCAAGGCACAAATGGTTAGTAGTTTTGCTAATTGGAAAATTACTCTTTCTGCTTAGCTTTAGAAACTATTTACAACAGCATGTCGGTTTGTGCGTTGTACATTCTGCGTACGCGTGTGTCGGTTTGCGTTGTACATTCTGTGTACGCGTGCACCACGTGTGCGCTACGTGTGGGTGCACACAGTGTCTGTGAGCGCTCTACGTGATAGGTACGTGATACCCTAGCTAGGGTATTGCCACAAAGCCACAGGGGCTACCGGGAGCCTGCTCTGGCACAAGCTCTCCATGGGGTTCCGGCTTCATTCAGGCACATCCGCCTGCTGCCTTGTTGGGTCCTTCGCAGTCTGCAGGTGCACATCTGCTCCTCCGTGAACCTCCGGGGCTGCAGGACGATGACCTGATTCACCATGGTCTTCACCACAGGCTATGAGGGAATCCCTGCTCCAGTGCCTGGAGCACCTCCTCCCCCTACGTCTCCCCTGACCTTGCTGTCGGCAGGACTATTTCACGTACAAGTTTTCCTCTAGGAAACCACCTGCACAACGTTTTTTACCCATTCTTAAATTTCCATCCCAAAGGCACAACCGGCATCACTGACAGGCTCAACTGTGACCGGCGGCAGATTTGCCTCAGAGCTGGAACTTGCTGTGGCCTATATGGGGCCAGCTCCTGGTGTCTTCTCACAGAACCCACCCCTGCCACACCCCACCTAACAAAACCTTGTGACAGAAACCCAGTCCAACAGAGACTATCCAGGGAACCCCATTCACAGCCCCACAAATGCTGGCGCTCTCTCTTTCCGTTCAATACAGTCTCTCTCCCTCACCTGCTGAGTATAGCCGGAGCAGAGCTCAAAAATTACGATCGTCCAGGGATTACTCCCACACCAAAGGTGCCCAAAAGCAAAAGCTGTTGCTGCTCTTCAAGAACACGGGGAACCCCATTCACAGCCCCAGAAACGCTGGCTCTCTCTCTTTCTGTAGCCTCACAAAGTCCAATACAGTCTGTCCACACGGCATGCTCATTACAGCCAGAACCCAGCTCAGAAATTGCAATCGTACAGCCATTATTCCCACACCAAAGGTGCCAGGACCAAAAGCTGTTGCTGCCTTTCAAGTATACAGGGAACCCCATTTACAGCCCCACAAATGCTGGCGCTCTCTCTTTCCATAGCCTCACAAAGTTCAATACAGTCTCTCTCCATGTCCCACTGAGTACAGCCAGAGCAGAGCTCGCAAATTACGATCATCCAGGGATTATGCCCACAGCAAAGATGCCAGGACCAAAAGCGGCTGCTGGTCCTAAAGTATCCAGGGAACCCTATTCACAGCCCCACAAATGCTGCCGCTCTCTTTCTGTAGCCTCACAAAGTCCAATACAGTCTGTCTCCAATGCCTGCTTATTGCAGCCTGATCCCAGCTCGGAAACTGCGAACATCCAGGGATTACACCCACACCAAAAGTGCCAAGACCAAAAACTGTTGCTGCTCTTCAAGAATGCAGGGAACCCCATTCACAGCCCCACAAATGCTGGCGCTCTCTCTTTCCATAGCTGCACAAAGTTCAATACAGTCTCTCTACAATGCCTACCCATTATAGCTGGAGCCCAGCTCAGAAATTGCAAACATCCAGGGATTACGCCCACACCAAAGGTGCCAGGACCAAAAGCTGTTGCTGGTCCTAAAGTCTCCAGGGACCCCCATTCACAGCCCCACAAATGCTGGCACTCTCTCCTTCTGTAGCCTCACAAAGTTTAATACAGTCTCTCTACATGGCATGCTCATTACAGCCATAACCCACCTCAGAAGTTGCAATCGTCCAGGGATTACTCCCACACCAAAGGTGCCCCGGGGAGCCCCAGCCCACAGCACCTGGCCTTCATGCTACACGAAGGGATTCCCGGGAGCGAGGAGGGATTCCTCCCGCCACTCCCTCCCGCTGGGCCGCTCGTGGCCCCCACAACGATGGAGGGTGGCTCCCGTTTGAGCCCCCCCAGGGGTCCCGGCGGCCCTGAGGTGCCAAGGAAGAGGGACACCTGCCCCACAGCTCCTGCCCGGGCCCATGGCGTGAGGCAACCATAGGGAGGGCCCAGCAGGCCACAGCGGGAACTCCTCAGGCCCGGCTCCGGCCACCAGCCCCGCCGCCCGAGCTCGTTGACTGACGCCGGCCCGGACGCCATGTTGCCAGCACTTAGTGCTGGCGCGGCCGCCGTGCGTGTGCGTAAGGGTCGGAACTCTCGCGAGATGACGCCGCGCAGCCGCCATGTTGCCAGCAGTAAGTGCTGGCGCGGCGAGAGGGTAAACTCTCGCGAGGTGAGGCCAGCCCCGCCGCCGCCATGTTTTCCCGCCGCTCTCCCGTCTCGCTGGAAGTCTCGCGAGAGCGGCGCAGGGCAGGGGGCAGCCGCGCAGCCATGGCGGCCGAGCGGGGCCGGGGGCGGCGGCGGCGGCGGGGAGCGGCGGGGCGGTGGGGCCGGTGCTGAGGGGGCGGAGGGCCTCGGACGGGCCTTGCCTTGCCTTGCCTTGCCTTGCCCTCACCGGGGCGCCATGAGCCAGGGCGGCGGGGCCAGCGGTGAGAGCGGCGAACCGGAGGCCAAGGTGCTGCACACCAAGCGGCTGTACCGGTGAGGAGAGGGGCGTCGGGGGAGGGGAGGATGAGGGGCCCGGGGAGGGAGGTGAGGGGGCCCGGGGGAGCTGGGGGGACCTGAGGGACGGCAGGAGGCGGGGCGGGGACCGAGGTGGTTGGGGGCGATCGGGGGGCCCGGGGGAAGGGGATGGGGAGGGAACCAGGGGAGCTTAGGGAGGGAGGAGGGAGATGGGGAGGATCCAGGGGAGATTGGGGGTGAGAGGGGTGAAGGGGATGGGGGGGGGCACCCAGAGGAGAGTGGGGAGGACCAAGGCGAAGGGGATTGGGATTTAGGGAAGAGTGAGGGGAAGGAGATGGGGGAAGCGGTCAGGAAAGATTTAGGGGGGCTGGGGAAGGAGATGGCAGGATCAAGGGAAGACTGGGGATTAACAGGGGGGAAGGGGATGGGGGGGGATCATGGGGAGACTGGAGGGGAACCCGGAGAGGGGAGGAATCCAGGGGAGATTGGGGGGAAGGGGATTGGAGGGATATTCAGGAAGGATGGGGTAAGGAGATGGTGGGATTTAGGGAAGACTGGGGGAAACAGGGGAAGGGGATGGTGGAATTGAGGGAAGATTGAGGTTGAGAAAATTGGGGGGAATCTAGGGGAAGGGAGCAGCAGTGAGGGAAAGGAGAAGGGGGAAATTTAGGGAAGACTGGGGGGGGAGGGAACAGGGGGAAGGGGGTTGTGTGGGATCCAGAGGAGATGAGCAATACACGGGGTGGGGGGGCGGCACTGGTGAAAAAGGGGTGTGGGGGATCCAGGGGAGATGAGTCAAAACAAGGGGCGGTGGGGGAAGGAGCTGTGGGGGATCCAGGCAAGATGGGAGAGCAGTGGAGAGATGGGGGGAAGGCAGGTGGGAGGGTAAGAAGGGGATCGGGGAAAGGGGGCATGAGGCACCCAGGGAGATGGGTCAGGACATGGGGGATGGGGGAAGGAATTGGCTGGGATTCAGGGAGGTGGGGTAGGAGATGATGGGGGGGCTGAGGGGGAAGGAGGTGTGGGGATGCAGTGGGATAAGGGCAAGATGTGGGGGGGCATCCAGGGAGAGGGGGGCTGGAGAAGGGGTCCCTGGCATTGGCAGTAGACAGGGATTACGTGGGAAGTGCTGGAGAAGAGGGCGTGATGAGCAGGGGCTTGAGGCAGGGCACTTTCCTGCTGTATGGAGGGCAAGACTGCTCTAGCTGCAGATCTTCCCAATAAAACACTCCCTGGGACTCCACTTGCTTCCGTCTCTGCACTGTGCATTGGAAATAGTGTCAGAAGACAAGATTCAGGAAATAATGATGCCCTTGGCCAGCTCAGCCCAGCAGGGCTGAGGTGCCACGCTGTCAGTGCTGAGGTGCCTGGCCTCTGCTCTGCTGATGACTTGTTTTGTGAGTGTGGCCCAGAAATTGTCCCCTTCTGTCTCAGTTTCTCCATCAGTAAAGCAGATTCATAGCGGAGTTTCAGCAGCGACAGCGTGGTTGCGAAGATGAGCAAAATGATGAAGGCAAGAGATGGATTTTATGTCAGGGTCCATTTTCTTTTTGCCATGCTGACTTGCTTGGTGACATTGGGCATGTCCTTTCATCTCGTGGAACCTCACTGCCCTCCTCTAAAACAGGGCAAGACTTCCCTCCCTCTGAGAAATCTGGCAAGATCCTTGCTCAAAAGCCCAAAGCAGTGATAGCAGGTTTGAGCAGTAGTTACTAGGATTTGTTTGTTTCTGTGATGCACTTCATACAAGCACATTCCCTCCACTTTGAAGTTATATTAGGTGCATTTCTTTTTCTTACTGCAAGGTCAGTGGTAAAACACAATGGCTTGGATTACCGGAGGCGTGGGCTGCGTTGTTGTGCTGGAAGCGCCTCCAGGGCTGCGGAACTCTGTATCTGCCGTTGCATTGAGGTGCCCCATTTGATCTTAGGGCTGGCTTCCCACATCTGCTGGTAGTTGAGCTAGCACAGCGTAACACCTTGCCCACTGCCACCTGCGGTGTGGTGGGCATGATCGGAGAGGATGCGTGTGCTCCTGCTTGCGAAATAGGACGCATTTTGTTTAAACCGCCTTCATCACGGGTTAAGATGTGTTTTACTTTGTGGTCACAGTGGACCAGGAATGCGTGTGCTTCTTAGCTCACCTGAGGAGCGGCACCTCACTACGCCGCTGGAGCTCACAAGCGAATGTCCCTTGACCAGACATGGGATTGATCATCAAGGCAAGGAAGCGGTTGTTTTCTGTTTAAATTTTTATGGCAGAATAAGGCATGCGGTTGCTTTATAGCATTTTTAGAGCAGAAAAAGAAAACCACACTCTTGTAGAGATGGCTCTTCTTTTAGCTGGAAGTAAGTATTGTGATTTTAGTGCAGGATTTATAATATCTGCAGTGGCCACAAATTTTCTTGCTACGTAGCTGATAGCTCTTAGCAAGCTTTCTACCTTAACAGTCTCCTGTCAATTCTTCTCTATTTCAGCCTGAAGTTCAGTTAGATGAAGCAGTAACTTCCCATCCTCTAAGCAGCATGTTGTACTTTGTGTGATGGCTGACTGTCTCTGGAAACTTTTGACCATTGGATTAAACAGTGCCTTTGAATCACAGATGTTTCAATGTCGCAGTCCCAGCCGTAAACTGTCCTCGCGTGGAATCGGCTTTCTGTCTGCTTGTGAGAGCAGTGGGAGTTGAGCTCAGGTCTCCGTGGTCCTTGGCAAGTGTGTTGGCCATTGGAGTGTCCTTTTGGAGATGAGGTTGCCCATCGCTGTTCGTAGGGTGCTCTTTGATCTTTTC
Source organism: Theristicus caerulescens (assembly GCA_020745775.1). Lineage (NCBI taxonomy): Eukaryota > Metazoa > Chordata > Aves > Pelecaniformes > Threskiornithidae > Theristicus > Theristicus caerulescens. The sequence continues at coordinate 3,461,555 of CM036581.1, read as the reverse complement.
CATTTAAGTCTTCCTGGACCGATAATCCCCAAGTTTCACCTCAGAATGTGGCAACTGGATTATCCTGGGTGCTGTTTTACAATGTATGTTTCAGCGTAGGGTGACCGGATTTATTTTACAGATTTCTTTTCCGGATTCTGGGGAACCATTAGCTCATTGGCTTTGCGTTACTATTCTTGTCTGCCAGCCTTGTTCTGGGCAGTATTATTTGTGTACTGACACGTGCCAGAATACAAATGAATGGCTGCAGTTCTTTTGCCTGAGAAATATCTTACTCCTCAGAGACTGTGGCTCGCAGTGATGTATTAAATAAATACAGAGAGGACAAATAATTCTTCCTGCCATCTTGCCCTATCCCAGAATGTTAATGGCACAGAAGGAAAGTGATAGATCGCTGTCTGCGTGGCTGAAGAGGACTTTGCGTTGGACCATTTCCACCCTGCTTGGCATGATGTGCTGTGCTTGGTTCTTTTAATAGACTGGCATCTGATTTGCCTCCTCTGTGGTTCTGATGTGCTGTCTGAAAGCAACGTTTAAACCCAGCAGGTATAAAAATGGGTACTGGGACGAAATTTGGCCTCTTAACTGCTAAGTAAAATTCAGCCCATGGTCTCAAGCCACCCAAGGCACAAATGCTAAATTGCATTATAATCCGTTCATGGTCTATAGCACCTGTGTTGACGTATCCTAACATTTTTGAAGTGAGGCTGGCCCCTGTACCTTTTTGTCCTCACCGTGTCCTCTTTCCTCACCACTGCGGACGTAGGATCCTTGCAGGTCATCACTGACCTTCACAGATTCTTCTTTACTCCTGCCTCCACCTCCAGCACCACCATGGAGCTCCTGCTGATAAGAAGACATTTTAGCGCAGGGTCTGCCTTCTGCCTTACGGCTCAGCAGCCTGCATCCTAAAAGATAAACCTTGCTGCTTTCAAGTCACCAACTCTCTGTTTCTTTATAAACCCATAAAAAGTAGCAGAAGCAGCCAGTGTCTTCATGTGCCCATCCCTGACTGTCGTAGGAAACAGGGTTGTATGGGAGATGCCCTCCGGGATACCTCCCACCCTGCGGGAAGCTGAAATACCCTCCGATGTCCCTGCTCAGATAGTCCCTGGAAGGAAACTTTTCCATACTTCACATTTGGCAAGCATTTGAGTCCTGGTGCATGTGAGTAGGCTTTCCTTAACTGCTTAATCACATTTGTTACCCACTGATACTGTTGGCAGCCAAATAGCTGTCTGTTTGCTTGCGACTTGGAAAGCGGGTTCTGGCAACTGCTTTTTGAGTAATTCCTATCATTTCATGGGTGTCATGCTGCACAGTATCAAGATGTGTTTCTGTCACTGCTGAACTCGGGAGGATTCTTAGATGAGGTTTCGTGACCCTTTTTTTTTCAGATGTAAAAAAACCAGAGGCTTGTTTGGCATGTGAGCTGCTGAGCAGTGAGAACCTGGACCATGTGCCCATAAAGGAGTCTGAATTGAAGGCGGCATCAGTGTTGAGCCTTACAGTATAAATTAACTTGCACACGAGGATTTGGGCACACGGGTTCACGTTGCACATGTGACTTCCCACCCTAAGGGCTGACCACGTCCTTGGATCGAGGTGTTGGCTGCTTGCAGTCACTGGGAAATCATTTCCCACCTTGAGGTGTCAGGGACCTGTAAGCTTCTATCAGACACACAGCAGCTGCTGCTTTGCTGCACAGTGAACGCATTTTTACAGCTATTTTGAAGATGCAGAGGCTGCCTATTTTGGGAATAGAAGATCATAGATTTCCTATACTTCTCTCTGGGAATGAAATGAAAAAGCAGTTCCCCTTTCTTCTGGTCACCCTTCTGCATACTAAACAAATCAGTTCCCTGTGAGCCACGCTGTTCGTTTCCTGCTGAGAGTCTTTGAGCGATACAGTGACAGGACATTAATCACAGGTTGCAGTAAGGATATGTTTATTGCCTGCTGCTTTGTGGAGATCTGTTTTGGGGAAACTAAACATGTATGTGGGGCTTGTGTTTTGTTTTTTTTTTCTTCCTCCCCCCCCCCAATATGCTGGGAGCTTGGATGAATGCTTCATACTTATTGCCTTTTATCTATAAACCAAAAAGCATTTTACTCGCTTGCCTTATGTGCCGTTGAGGGTTGTTAGAGTTTGCAAAGGACCTCCAGGCCGTGTGAGAAAGATGCTAGTGAGCAGAAGTGGCTGTGGATATCAAGGTTAGTAGCAGACTTTTGTGTGTCTCTTGCTCTGTTCTTGGTTTTCTTCCTGATTAGCGAGAAAGAAGTTGGTTCAACTCTGCGGTGTTTTGAGCTCCCAAACCATTGTGTGAGACAGTCCTGTTCCCTTGACTTCTCTTCTTCTGTCAGGTTCTGTGGTTTACTGAAACAAGTGAGATTTCCAGTTATCCTTGGATGAAAGGCTTCCCGTGTTATAGCATGAAATAGGACATTTTGCTCTTTGAGCTCCTAAATGTTCTGGGGTTTTTTTTTTCAGGGAGGTTCCTTTTGGTGTGGTGGGCTTGTGAAAGGAGATTTGCCTTGCTAGTAAGGGGCTGGTATATGAAACCGTCAGTTGCTTTACAGTAATATCTGTAGTTTTCAAGGAAGTGGTGGTGGTTTCAGCCTACCTCCTTAGCATATGGTTTTGCATGCTCTTGCTTGCAAGTGCCATGTGAGTGCCCTGTATTCACTTGGGCAACCATTTGTGCTTGAAAAGAAGGTTCAGTCCTTGCATTGTGCTGCGAGCGTGATGAGGGAGTTTGTGTCTGCAGACGATGGAGATTTTGGGGAGGGCGAGCAGGCTGGTAGCAGCATCAACTGTTCTGCTTTGCAGAAGTTTGCTCTGATCAGGTCTGTCTCGTTCTGTATTTACAATGCATCTTGCTTGTCTTCAGCTTCTTGTTCAAACAACTCTCTGCATGCGGCAGGCTCAGCAATAGGAGCAGTAAAGGTATTAGAGCAAATGAGGAATGGCAGGTAGGTAGATGTGAAGTTGAGGGGGAGAGTGAGTACCTGTGGAGTTCGATAGCTAATGGCTGGGGATGGCTTGGAGGACGTATTTCTTAAAGATGAACACGTAGAGTCAACAGCTGGGAAAAATTAATTTCAGGAGTCAGTTTATTAACCTCAAATACAGGCAAAGAGGTTTAGAGATGATCTCTCTTGGTAGGAAGGGTTTAACATGGCTGGTTGATTTTTTTTTTTTTTTTTTTTTGCTTTATCGAACTGTCCATGAGATATTGATGAGTGTACGTTCTGTCAACACTAATGCTTCTGTAACTCCCTGGTTTTATTTTGCTGCAACGTTCTGGAATCGTAGTCTGATTTGTTCACAGCTACAAACTTTTGAGTACTTGAGATTTTACGCACAGTGTGGTATTCCTCCTCCAGGAGAAGAGTCTTGGGCAGTGATTCACAGAAGTATTTTTTTGCATGACTCAGATGTTTGGAGGTTGCTTGGTCTGCCTTTTAGCTGGCTTTCAGGGGAAAAATCTCGTAACAAATTTCATGTTTTAGGCTGGTTTTGAATATTTCTGTTACCTATCACTGAGAGATCTTTAAGGGCTTTAATCAATGAATCACTGTAACGAAGATCAGGAAGTTTTGATAAATGAGAATGACGTGAGTTGCCTTCTTTCATAGACAAGTTGGTAAGGAAACAGGAATTGGTGGAGGTTTGACTCGTAACCTATCAAAACAGTAATTGTTAGAAATCAATCCATTTTCTAATCATAGAGTTTAAGACGTTTAAATTAATCTGAGTGTATGTGTAACATGATTTAATTGCTGAGGTTAAAAGTTGCTAACATGTCCAAAGACATTTCTGACTTTGCTACTGTAGCAATAATTGACATTTTTGACCAGACAGGCAGTGATAACTGGTGATTAAACAGCTGATTCACAGCAAAATCATTACAGTGTATGTAACTCTGCTTTCTTCTTCTTTCCATAAGCTTTTTAAAATAGAGCACAGAAAGGAAATCAATTAATATTGTGTGGTGGTATAATGCGGCTTGCTCATAATGGAATTAACTAGGCTAGCGTGGTTCTCTGTAGACATCCCAGGTCTCATGAAGTAATCCCAGATAACGTGCTATTCTGAAACTATTCTTTCTGTGTTGCCTTGCAGAGCAGTGGTAGAGGCTGTTCATCGATTGGATCTCATCCTTGGAAATAAGGCCGCATATCAAGAAGTGTTCAAGCCGGAGAACATCAGCTTGAGGAACAAGTAAGTTGGGCAGGGCGCTTGTTTTTTATATTTGGCTGGGGAAAATCCATGTGAAGCAACACGTGGAGGTTTTGAATCTGCAGTTTCACAGATTATTCGATTTGTAGTGCACCTGTTGACCTGCGATCCCTCCAGGTTTTTGAAGCAGAGGCTAGATTTCAGATCTGTATTTGAACAGCACCTAACCATACAGTCCGTGGCTGGAGGCTTTCCTGGGTGTCGTTGTAATACAAATAAGTCGTCTTCATGTTGGCCAATGCCTTCCCTGTAATTATCTTTAAAAAAACAGTGAAGAAACTTCTTATATGTGTGTGAAATCTTTTATCAGGGTCAGAGGGTGCCTAGCAGGGATGATTTTTCTTAGTATTTTTTTTAAGCTGTCAAGACAATTCTTGACATTACTGCAATTTAGGAAGTTACCGATGGCCAGCTGAGCCAAGATAACTGCTCAGGGGTATGGCTTTTCCAGATGCTCTTGTGTGGGAGTGATACAAGCTGTACCATCACCAGATGGTCTAGCTCATCCATCGTAATGAATTCAGATTTTCCTTTTCCATGCTTATGTAGTGGCAGCTGTATTTGAAGCTGCTGTAGCTCAATGTGAGTTCTCTGCTGTCTGTCTCAGGCTGCGGGAGCTGTGTGTGAAGCTGATGTTCTTGCATCCAGTGGATTATGGAAGAAAAGCAGAAGAGCTGCTCTGGAGAAAGGTTTACTATGAAGTTATCCAGCTCATTAAAACAAATAAAAAGGCAGGTATCTATGGCTCTGGCATGAGAAAGTCTCTGGCTGTGCAATGGGTGAGACCAAGTTAAAAGCTTTATTTGCTTGGAGAAGTTGTGGTCTGAACACAGGGCAGGAAGCCAGGCACTCCTGAATTGTAATCGTGGAGCTGACATACGCTTTTTGTCTAGCTGTGGGCAGGTAAGCTTTAACGATCTGCTGAGAGAGCTGTCATTGCAGAGGATATTTCAACATAATTTGCTTAATTTTTGTCTTCCCATCTTCAGAAGGCATATATCTCCATGTAGAACGATGGTCTTAAGAGGCTTTATCAGTGCTGATTGTTTTTACTAAGGTTGGTCGCTGGAAAACACTCAGAGTATTCGCACTATTTTCTAATTCCACGAACTTTCCTGGTGATCTGGTTGTCTGAATATATTTAAGGTGCTCTAACGAGACACCTTGCTTTTATTTATTTGTTGTTGCAGCAAGTATTTCTCCTTCTTGATGTTGACCCTTAGTAAATACCACTAGATACAAGAGGAGGTACAGAACTGTGCAAAACCAATTACAGCTGAGCTACCCGCTATCTTGCTTCATACCTGGTATAACTCGGGTGGCCAGCCTAGAATGTTACCTGGCCTGCATTAACATATTCTCATTTTACTTCCCTCCAGCACATTCACAGCCGTAGCACTCTGGAGTGCGCGTACCGGACTCACTTAGTTGCTGGCATAGGGTTTTACCAGCACCTTCTCCTCTACATTCAGTCTCACTATCAGCTGGAGCTGCAGTGCTGTATTGACTGGACGCACGTCACGGACCCTCTGATAGGTTAGTGCTCAGGGGGTTGGACTCATGCGTAAGGCCTGAATCCCAGACAGGTGGCTTCCCCTTGTGCTAGTCCATCTTTGTTTCAGCATTCAAGGGATTATCTTTTGATTTTTTTTTTTTCTGATTAGCTCATTATCTGTTTAGAACAAACTGTCTGTCCTGCTCTCTTTTCCATGGCATTGTTTTGTTGTTTTTTTAAATACTAAACTAAGGAAGAAAGAAGGGTTTCTAACAGGAAGAAAATGCTGTTAGGAAATTCTTTAGTGAGTGTTTGATGATGGCAGATTTTTATGGAAAATGAGCACTTCTGGCTGTACAGAATGTTTTTAAAAGCTAATTAAAGCAGACAAATGGGCCATTGGGGGAACAGGTTCTTGAAATCAACAGGTTTTTGTCAGCACATCCTGTTCGCTAGGTGTAAGATATTGTTCCTCCTCTTGGTGCCCCTTCTATCTGTGCTCCTTCACGTACTCCCTAGTTGTGCTCTGTGTAGCTTCAAAACTGCTGTTGAATCGTGGACTGAGAACGCGAGGAAGCTCCTGTAACACACTGAGGTATGTTAGCTGGCTCAGGTAACCGCCTCTGTGCATGCCCTTAGATGCAGGGTAATTTGAAGTATCTTACCGATTAGGGGAGGAAGAATTAAGAGCGTTTACGGGCTTGAAACAGCTCAAGGCTGCATATGCATTCACATCCTCGATTACCTTGTAATGGTTTGTTCGCATTTGCTCCTGGGTTGTGCACAGTGGCCTCCAGGCACGTGTTTCTGTTTGGGTGGGTCCAGGTGAGAAATGGAGCCTCTGTATCTTTTGTCAGCTGTATTAGGAAGGGTTTAATTCACATTCTTAAAGCTGGCAGGGGGGAGGACGGCAGAAACCGACATAAGAGAAGTTAGTATGTCTTTAGCAATAGCATGTTTTAGTTGCTGGTATCCTATTCTTAGTTCTGGGAGATGATTGTATCATGATCAGCTTTGAAATGTCGGTTTTAAAAGGCAGATGTCCCTGGCAACTGTTGCTTTGAGAAATGTATCTCGGTGCTGCAGAATTAATAAATTCTTGAAATGCGCATTCCAGATGGGTTTGTACCCTGTGGTGCATGATTGCATTTGAAAGGCTCCCCTTATTCAGGTTTCTTAATGTGTTTAAGCTCTTTAATTAAAAGGATGCAGCAGATGAGTATGTAGCTGGATAATAGAGATGTAACGTTGCATATGTGCAAGAGATGGATGTGTAAGAATCCTGTATGAACTACAAATTAGGGTGGACCCAACTTGATGGTTATATAAATGGGAGCAAAAGGATTCAAAGCAAAAAAGAAAGGGAGGACAGGTCCAATAGCATATGTGGACACAGATTTGACGGCCACGTATTTGTATAATGCAACTCATACAGTGACCGTTAGTAAGGGGGAACCGTTCCTCACTGGTCACTTAAGCCTCCACATTTCACTTTCACTCTCTTAAACTAAGCCAAGAGGGAAGCAACTCAGACTGCAGGCTGGACCGGGCTTAAAAATCTTCCTTTGGGAGTCCTGCTTGAGGGAATTTTCTCCTGCAGAAGGTGGAAGACCTTGGCAACAGGAAGACTGAACCTAGACTGAATCCACGATACTGGCCTGCCCGGTGGCAGTGAATTCAGGAAGCCTGAATGCGGTAGCCTTTGCCTCCTGATCCCTGGCTGAACCATGGCCCCGCTGGCTGGGGAGGAGGCGCTGATAGGGAGATGGGAAGCCCGGGCTTGCCAGCAGCAGCCCCTCCTAGGAACTGAGTCATGTTTGATGGCTTAAGTTAGTTCAGATCAGCTGGCTGGAGCCTTCCTCTGTTGCTTTTGACACTTCCCACTGCCTGAACTGCTTTTTTTTGTTTAAGTTCAGTACAGTATAGAATAGACTGTTTCAGGTGGAAGGGACCTACTACGATCATCTAGTCCAACTGCCTGACCAGTTCAGGGCTGACCAAAAGTTAAAGCATGTTATTAAGGGCATTGTCAATGCCTCTTAAACGCTGACAGGCTTGGGGCATTGACTGCCTCTCTAGGAAGCCTGTTCCAGTGTTTGACCACCTTCTCGGTAAAGAAATGCTTCCTAATGTCCAGTCTAAACCTCTCTTGATGCAGCTTTGAACCATTCCCGCGCATCCTATCACTGGATACCAGAGAGAAGAGCTCAGCCTCCTTTTCTTCAAACGAGACAAGCCCAGAGTCCTTATCTGCTCCTCAGAGGACATGCCTTCCAGCCCTTTCACCGGCTTCGTTGCCCTTCTCTGGACACAAAGGCAGTTTTGTCCGGAGGCAGTTCTTCCTAATTGTCTGCAGCTGCCCTGGCTACAACACAGATTTGCTGTGCTGATTTTTCCTTGTTTTACTTCTCTTCTTCCCATTTTGGTTGGCCAGTCCTAAACCTAGATCTCAGTCTTGAGACAATGAGTTTGTTTCCATCTTCAGTGTCAGGGAGGGTACGTCTACACTGTGTGCTGCTGCCAGGTGCAAGTGTGCTCAGACTTTGTTCTGGCTTCCAGGGATTTGCGCCGGCTCCTATCCAAAGGCCTCATTAGCCATGCTAACAAAATCAGCCTCTCGACAGGCCTTATTAGCTTGTGCTCAATGCTATGTTAACACGATCGCATGGCTTGTAGACAGGAATTGGCCTTTGTCCTCTCATCTGAGTGCAAACGGAGCCAGCTCCCTGTGGCATACCTTGTAGACAAAGTCTGAGTGACAGTTGTTTCGGTGACTGTTCGTGATGCAGTGACATGCGCTGCCCCTAATCAGCAGGGAATTGAAGGGGGAGTGGGTGAGCATCGGTGTCTACGTGTATTTTCTACATTTATTTTCCACTTTTTGACAACAAGAGTGAACCGGTGCTGGGCTATAAGATGCCACAGATGGCAACCAAGAGTGTGGTCTGACCATGTGGTCTTTGTTTTCATCCGGTGAAATGTTGGGTGTCTCAGGCAGAGGCGTAGACTGCTCACGTGTCTTCCCAGCCGCCTTTCCCCAATGGTGTATGTGATTTCATATTTCTCATGTAGGCTGCAAGAAACCTGTGTCTGCATCGGAGAAGGAGATGGAGTGGGCACAGATGGCGTGTCACAGATGTCTGGTTTATCTGGGAGATCTAGGTAAGAACAGCATCGTCTTTCAGGGCAACTTTTAATACATTAAAAAGATGGTGCCTGCACAGCGCTGAGTCTGTTGTTGTTAGTCACCAGCCGTGGGTAACTCACAGACGCTGGTTTCCCTCGGACACGTTCGCCAATGACTGGTATAAGCTGAAATCCTCGTGGATAACTGAACCGCTGCAAATTGCAGAAGCTTTGTTTCTGGGCAAGTAGCTGAGGAGTTTGCTATTGATAAACAGTTGTATCCGTGACTGCGTAAGAATGGAAGCCTTTGCTTTTATTTGTGGTGTTTGGACAGCGTGAAGGAATCTCAAAGTGGGCTGACTCCTCAGTTCAGACTTGCTTTAAGGTTGCCTTATGGAGCCACTGTCATCAGCACAAACGTGACTTAAAATCAGATTTGTTAAGCAAAATTGTGAATCAGTCCAGAGTGGCAGGCCACTGCAAAGCCCCAGGTTCTTTGTCATTGCGTCTGGCTGCGTGTCATCCTTTTTATAGCAGACGCATCTGTCCCACAGTCACGACCTCCTGAAGTGTGTGGTAAGTGTGTCAGCTTCTTGCTTGATTGTGAACATGTGGGAGTGAAGGCAGTGAGAAAACATGTAACAGTGTGAAAACCAGCTATTTGAAGTGTGTCGCGGGTAAATGTGCTTGACACGCAGCAGCCTTCACGCTCTTGAAAGCTGTTTGGCATTATTGTCATGCGTGAATCAGCCTAAAAATGGCACTGCAAATAAATGTCTTACGGGGGTAGTAAGAATGACTTACCTGACTGGTGGTGGGAGAGAAATGTGCTCACCTCTTCACAATGCTTTCACCAAAGGTTTCCAAAATGACTACTGTTGTCCAAGAGAGGAAAAAAAAAAAAGAATAAAGTCCAGTCTATCCACAGCCAGGTATTTTTATTAGGTCAGCTGACTTGCTTTAGATTTCCCACTCTGCTGTAGTAGAATATAGTCTGTTTGAGGTACTGGAAAATGGAGCACAACTCTGAGTTATTTCAAGGATAAATGAATCAGCGCTTAACACATGCAGCAGAAGAATTTCTTCCTTTTGCTTACATGCTGCCACACGTGTTGAGGGATATCCCTTTTGCTTGAAACGGCAGGGGTTGTGATGTGCAGAACAGTGCAGTTAAAATAAAAGTGCTTCAGATGGGCCTGGCACACCCTGTACGTTTCTGTGTTTTGCCAAGAGCAGTTCTTCTTTGATGGATTTGTTGACTTGGCCAGTATTTCTAGTTTTGTGGTATTTTTAATCTGTAGGGAAGCTGTGCTTCTCTGCAGAAGGGAAGAGAAGACACTGTCTTCTGGGTTCTGATGTGCGGTGTGTGGTTTTCTTTCAGCTCGCTATCAGAATGAACTGGCAGGTGTGGACACAGAGTTGCTGGCTGAGCGGTTTTACTATCAAGCCCTTTCTGTAGCACCACAAATTGGTGAGTGTTACCATGAATTTTTAGTCATTAAAATCATGTTGCCGCAACCTAAAAACAATACTCTGTGATACTGCGCTGGTCAGGTTTATATCCTGCTGCTGAGAGGAGTGGTTTTATCATCTGGTTAAAATTACTTCCTTCTCTGAGAATCTCTCTCTTGCTGGCAAGCCAAGGAGGGGAGTTAAAGCAAAGGTGCTTTTGCCAGTGACCTCGCCTTGCTCATCTGATAACCTCTGAGAATCTCAGGCTTCCATGAACGTGGTGACGTTGTGCTTGTCCGGCTAAGGGAAGATCCAGCTGTCCGTTACCATGGACAGAGCTTTATAGGTTATCTCCCTCTTCACCCCTGCAAAAAAATCTCACACGCTGCTTTCTCCTTCAGAAGTGACTACCTTACGAGAACACATTGTGGCAAGAGTCGAGGGCCTGTCTTATCTTAAAAAGTGTGCAATTCCACAAAAATGTTTTCTCTGTGCTGCCTTTGCAGAGCTCTCACTGAGTTGTTTGATAGGCTGATCCCAAATACCAATAAGTGACAAAAATTTATGCACTGCAGGGAGCTGGAACAGAGCTCTTAAATGCTGATAAGATGACGTCTATGTCAAGAGGAATACAGAGTCAAGGCCATGGAGTTATTAATACAGAGGAGGAGGCATTGTTTGCTCTGCTTTCTGATGTAGATAACTGGCAGGAAGGTGGGGAGGATCTAAAAGCACTGTAAAACAGGGAGAAAAAAAAACCTGGGTGGCAAAAGGATTGAGTATTCCAGACCTTTGTACTGCAGCTTTACTACTGGTTGTGCCTCCTGGCTTCCCTCCTGGGTGGAAACGTAGTGAGAGGGGAAAGGATCTGCTTCCTAGCAGGGCCATTGGAGAATTGTAAGTGAATTCCATTGCCCCTCTCTTTCGTGACAGGCATGCCCTTTAACCAGCTGGGGACACTGGCAGGGAGCAAATACTACAATGTGGAGGCTACCTACTGCTACTTACGCTGGTGAGTGTCTGCGAGGATCTTGGCTTTCTGGACAGAGAAACCACAGCGCTGTGATTGCTGGTGCCCGATTCTTTTCTCCTTGACTTTGGACTTGTGACTGTTTTCAGTGGATGAGTTTGAGGGGAGGGGGAAGAGAGATGGGTTTATTTCACCCTTGAGCAGGACTGATAATAACAGCGAGCCTCGGTCAAACCAAGCCATCACGCTGGTCGCTAAAATACACGTGCAGGGCTGCACTTGGAGGGCAGGGTTTCGTCCGAGACCCTCTGCCTATGCTAGAGAGGCAGGTTTGAAGGGGAGCAGAGGTGCTGGGTGGAATTCAGTTACCTGAACGTGGCCTTAAGGCACAAATTCGAAAAGGTGTGTAAACATTGCAAATGGAGCTGTGGTGCTGCTTGAAGTAGGGTTTGCAGACGTGAGTGGGAGTTAAGTAGCCCAGCATGTTCAAACAAAAGCACTGGGTACCTGTTTTTGTGCTTAGATGCCTGAATAGCTTTCTAGTGAATTAAAGCCATAAAATGTGAGCAACCTTGTGGCAAAGTAACTTTTGATGTGTTCTATTTTGGTATCTCAGTATCCAGTCTGAAGTGTCCTTTGAAGGTGCCTATGGGAACCTGAAGCGGCTGTATGACAAAGCAGCCAAAATGTACCATCAGTTGAAGAAATGTGAAACCAGAAAGTTGTCTCCCAGCAAGAAACGGTAAGAGGGAAAAGAAAAGGAGAGGGGCGCAGGCTGAGGGTTTGCAATGCCACCAGTGTCATCCTGTGGGTTGAGGGTAGTGTCTTTCTGGGAAGCGGGAATTGGTAGATAGCCCATTGGAGGCAGCGACTGTTCCCAGAATTTTGAGGGCCCCAGTCTAGATCCCATTCTTGATTTCTCAGGTCATAATTTCAGGAGAAAAGCTAAATGCTGGCTGGGCGTAGAGTTTGAGGTGAGAGATTTTCTCACTCTCCCCTGGAGCTGGTGACTGTTCATGAGGGTTGAGGCATATTGGTGAAAGTTAGAAGTGTATAAGCTGTCTTTTTTTTCTCCAGTTTCATCAGAATGTAGTTTTCAATTGAGACCTGATTTACCTATTAATAGAGCTCTGTTAGTTTAGTCCATCTCTGTGACGGAGTACCTGCTTTACAGTGTTTTCTTCTCAATCTTTTTAGAGGCAAAGACATTAAAAGGTTGCTGGTGAGCTTTATGTACCTGCAGAGTCTTTTGCAGCCAAAGAGCAGGTAAGGTTACGGCAGATTGTATCTTCTATTGATAACTCACAGGAGCGGGCATTCAGAATTGGAAGAGACTGTTCCCCGTAGGATAACAGTGCCTGTGCTGAGGCTTTCTGCCAAAAGGTCCAAGACTTCTAACCTCGCAGGGAGAGTGAAGAAGATTGTCTTCCAAGGGAGGCTGAAATACCAAAGGGTTAAATACCTTGCACCTCTGGCTAAATCAAGCCAGTAACTGAGTGAATGTTGAACTCCTGAGCCTCGCAGCTTGTCTCTGTGCTCTACTATGCCTTTGGTGTTTTCTTGCCTTGTTCAGTCATCGAATGCTTTTTCCTGGCAAGCACTGAATTTAGGCTGATAAGGCAGCAAAGAGTCACCGTCTGTGTGCAGGGCTGTTCATTGCATTTGGAAATCTGTAACCAAATACCTTGTTCAAAAAAAAAAATAGCATAACCTGTTCATGTTAGAATAAATGGAAAGCTTTGTACAGCTGTGTGATTTTTTTTTTTTTTTCTTGGATTTTCTCTGCTGGGAGGTTTTCAGGTGATTGTAAATTAACCTCTTATTGCTTGAAATAGAGCAGGTGTTTTAAAGGGCTTATACACAGGCTACAGTTAAACTCATCATGGAATAGTTTAGGTTGGAAGGGACCTTCTAGGGGTCCAGTCCTTCCCCAAAGCAGGGTCCACTGTGAAGGTAAGATTCCAATGTGAAGTCAGATGAGGTTGCTCAGAGCCTCATCCAGCTGAGTTTTGAATGGATCTAAGGACAGAGATTCCACACCTCTCTGGTCTCCCTTCCAATGTTTGACCACCTTCACTGTGGAATTTTTTTTTTTTTTAACTTGTATCTAGCCTCATTTTCCTTTTCTGCAGCTTGTACCCATCCCTTCCCTTCTTTTTGCTGTGCACCACTGAGAAGAGTCTTACTCAGTCCTCTATAACCACCTATTTGGCATCTGAAAACAGAAGATCATACCCCCTGAGCCTTCTCTTTCAGGCTGAACAAACTTGATTCTCTTTGCCTCTTCTCATACATCATGTTCTCTATTCCCCTTGACAGTCCTCTGCTAGACTAAGTCGAGTTTGTCAAGGTCTTTTTGTTTGGTTGGGTTTTTTTTGTACTGGGGACCCCAAGACTGGGTGCAGTGCTCCAGATGCCATCTCATGAGTGCCAAATAGAGAGGGATAATCATTTTCCTCAACTTGCTGGCTGTGCCCTTGCTAATGCAGCCCAGTATGGGATTAGCTTTCAAATATTGGCTTATACCGGAGTGGAACTTCAAGGCTCATTTAATATCCACTTAACACACGTTTAGCGCCTAAGAAAATTGGAAATTACTTCAATTTCCCAAGCACGTTGCCCCCTGAAAAGGATTTGCTGGGTGTCTTGCAGACGGGTTTATTTTGTAACTAGGAGACTCCCATAGCCCATTATACTGAATACCGTGGGTGCTTCCTTTGAAGTAGCTAATAGCTACAGAGGATTTTGGAATATTCTTACAGGGCTGCAAGTTAGAGCCATGGGAGGAGGAAAAGTTGAGTCCCCAGTTTGTGCGCTGCAGTGTAATCCTTTAACTGAGCAGCGGAGCCGAAACTTTTGCTACCTTTAGCATTGAAGTGCCCCGTGTATCTTAATGGCTGCTGCCTGAGCTCCCAGGGAAAATGTCGTGTATTTTTTGGTGACCCATCTCTTTGCAGGGAGGTGCTCTAGTTATCGTTTGTCTTTAGTTTAGCAGCTTTGGAGAGGAAAACATAATCTGATTCATCTCACTTGCTTCTCATAGCTGTTGTTGCCTGCAGTATATTCCCTGGTGCTTCATCTTGTCTAGTGCTAAAGGATAACCTAACTGCCAGTTTTGGTTCGGTTTCCATGTAGACATTGCCAGGAGCTTGAGTCTTGAATAATAATTCTTGTTTATTTTTTTTCCTCTTGTTAAGCTCTCTGGATTCAGAGCTGACATCTCTCTGCCAGTCTGTGCTGGAGGATTTCAACCTGTGCTTGTTCTACCTGCCCTCTCCTCCTAATCTGAGCTCAACTAGTGAAGATGAAGAAGAGTATGAGAGTGGCTACTCCTTCCTTCCTGATCTCCTGATCTTTCGTATGGTGATCATCTGCCTTATGAGTGTTCACAGCCTCAAGAGGGCAGGTAACCAGTGCTTTTTTCAGCCATTCGGAAATTTAGTGATTAACATTCAGCGGTCCGGTTAGGCTGAAGATGCTGTCTTAATTGGCATTCATGTTTTGGACTAGTGGTCAGTCTTCTCCCCCTCATTACGCTGTCTTGTTGCAGGTTCAAAGCAGTACAGCGCAGCCATTGCTTTCACACTGGCCCTCTTCTCTCACCTGATAAACCACGTCAATATTCGCCTGCAGGCAGAGCTAGAAGAAGGGGAAAATCCAGTCCCAGCCTTTCAGAGTGATGGCACAGGTAAGAGAACAGAGACAGTATAAGCTGGCTCTCCCCGGTTGCCTGCCTAGAGGGCTGGCTTTTACTTTTCTTTCCTAAATCTCCTGGGCCTGGGTTTTGTAGTGTAGTGCCTGAGTGGTGTTAGAGACATCTTGATCTTTGACTGCTGGGCTGAAATCCCCAAAGATGGGTAATCTGCTGAGACAGTCTCCACTTAGACGCTCTCTATGAGTATCAGAATCATCACAGGATGAAAATGTTGCTTTCCTTGTGCTAAGGAGTTATCTTTCTGTATCTCTTGGCAGCTCACTCATCATCTGTTTACCCCAATCTGTGCTCTTATTTTCTGTCTCTATCTGCTGGTATTTACTGGACTCTTTTCTCCTCCACTGAGGAGATGATCTCGGGCGAAACACCTGGGCAGAGCATGGTTGAAGGGAGGCAGGCCTTGCTCAGCAGCACCTCATCTCTGTTCAGACAAAACCAAATCTTTAGTTTCCGGGGGATCCTGTTGAGCAGAGAATAAAACGGCTGAATTTTTCCCCTGCAAACAGTCAATTTGTAATATTTCGCAGAATGCAAGACTAGAGTTTTCCAGGTCAAAACCAACAATGAATGACTCCTCTCCTGCGTGGGTTTTGAAGCTACCAGGGTGACACAGGGCTGCTGGAAAAGCTGTCAGCATGTTGGTCAAGGAAGGGATTACGTCAACTCTGGTTACAGGGAGGACCGACTGGTTTAATCAAGCTGACAGGCACATGCCCTTGCCCTGCTTTGTGGGTCACTTGGCTCTCGGACTGTAGAAAGCTGGGGAAAAGATTTAAGATTCAACTGTGTATTTTATGCTGGTCTGGCAGCATTCAACCTGCCTGATAACGGAGCAGCACAGCTTGGGCAGTAGGAATCCAGGCTTCCCAAGTCTTTCTGGGTGCCTTTTAGACAGTGAGTCATTCTTCTCGGGTTGCCATTACTTGTTCTCTGGTTAAAGACGCTAATAGAAGTGATGGATGAAGTTTGCACTACTGGTTCCCCAGGCTCAGGGCTGGCAAGCAGCTTGTGTGACACATCGGGACTTTCTTAACTTGTGGTCTCATTTTAAATGCCTGCAGATGACCAGGAGCCACGGGAGCCATTGAACTCGATTGAGAAGGAAGCTGAAGCTGACTTGGCCAATCACCAGCCCAGCGAGGAACAACGGAAGAATGACTGCAAGAAAAGCAAGAAATACTCCCGCCTCTCCTGTTTGCGTCGCCGCCGCCACCCCCAGAAGGTGGATGAGAGTGACCTGAGCGAGGGCTTTGACTCTGACTCCAGCCAGGGCTCCACAAAGGTCAGTGATGGCTCAGAAAGTGGCTCAGAGAAGAGTGACGAGGAAGCAGAAGCTGCTTTTGATGTGGAGACAGACTCTGACATGAACAGCCAAGAATCTCGGTCCGACTTGGAGGACATGGAGGATGAACCGGGTGAGGAGGGAAGTGGCCGAGGCAAAAGCGGGCCCAAAGAGGCCTTAAAAAACTGTGTGGATGGCAGCGGGCTGGGGGACTCCAAGAGCCCAAGCATCTCTAAAATTGAGGCTCCGGATCCAGCAGTCAATGGGCCAGCTTCCCTGAGCACTAATGACGCAAGCATAGCTAGTAATCTCCAGGCCATGTCCACCCAGCTCTTTCAGACCAAACGCTGCTTTCGTTTGGCTCCCACTTTCAGCAACATCCTTCTGAAACCAAACAGCGAACCACCCGTCTTGAAGGACGGCATAGAAAGCAAGCCATGCGTCAATGGAGATCTGGAGAAGCCCAGCTTGGCAGAGCAAGGTAAGGATCAGCGACCTCGTTTGAAATATTTGTTGTTGCAGTTCTGTGTAGAAAACTGCAAGCTGTAGCAGCCTGTTTACTAAAATCCACCCCTTCTCATGGGGCAAGTTCTCCTTCCGCCAGGTTTGGAGGAGCAGGTTGCCCAAGTACTGGGCAGGTCTCAGGTTGGGTGTTTCCTGAAGGAGGAGGACCTCTCTTACTGCCTGACATCCAGGAATATGTGCACTGAGCAAAGGAAACACCTGCAGCCAGCCAGGGTTAGCTGTTGTTCTGCTCAACAGGTGAAATGCTGAGCAGCTCTGATAATAGGATAATTTCAGCAGGTATTAAAAATTTGGATTATTTTCCTTTTTCCCCATGTGAAATCTCTGTAATCAGACACTTACTAGCGCTTCTGGTGATGGACAGCGCAGATGCGGTCCAGGCAGTTCTCCATGAGATGTTGGATTATCGACTCTGCAAAGCTCTCATAGGAGCCCATCTGTAAGATGTGACCTAGGCGCATGCAAGAGAAGCCGAGCGCCTCGTTCTGTGACCCTCTGAACGCTACCTCGCTGCGTGCTCAGGGCTGAACCAAACTGCAGATGCACAGCAGGTGGAGCTGCAATGTCTCTATTACCATGCAAGTTACACAACTGAGTAATGTTCTGGGAAAAAAAACAGCTTGAAAGGGAGATCTGATGCACTTTAGGGAGTTGTTTGTATTTCAGATAAAACCACATGGGCCTGTTTGGTCTTGTTTGTCATTCCTCCCAGCTTCCCTGGAGCAAGGAAACATTTTTGCATCGTGCTGCCAAATCCAATGGGCCTGCAGCACTGGCAAGATGCAGGCTTTGCCTGGGCCAGGATTTGAAGGGGGAATATTAGATCATGTTAATGTTTACTGGCTCCCAGCATTGCTTCATAGCCACTTGAAAGAGATGGGGCTAAAGGAAGAAACAAACGATTTTTGGTCTGTTTAACATTTTCCTTCAATGGGTTACACAGATGTTGCAGCTCTAGGAATGTATTTGAATAGCGTGGCCACGATAGTTTTATAGATGTAGAAAATGAGAGGTTGAATGAGCCAGGTTGAATGAATTAACCCATGCGCTTTTTAGCTTTGAGCTCTCCCTGCTTCAGCCATGCTGTTCTAAAACTCGAGCTATTTAATGGTCCTAACGCTCTTATCAGGGATGATTTCTGAATAAATTACTTCCTCCCTTTTGATTCTGAGGGTTTATTGAATGATAATTGCTGTGCTAATATGCAGAAATGACTGTACAATTAAAATAAGGGACTGTAGCAAAATGCGTCCTTGATTCCCAGCTTGCTGCTCCCTTGACCTCAGGTCACTCATGTAGCGAGCATGCAGTTTCATCGGCAGTGGCTTTGAGATCCTCAGGTCTGTAGAATTACAAGATTGCAAAGCATATTCAGTATTTAAAATCACCCGGGCCCTGGCTCATAAAATAGCCCTACCATTTTCTTCTCTTGCCTAGCCTGAAGATTGGTGCACGTTGACCTAAACAGTGATCGCTGGCTCAGTTCTCTGCAGTAAATGATACAATCCTTGTGCCGGCACGCGCTGCTTCCCCCTGCTCTGCTAGTGAGCGTCTTGGAGGCTGCTGCAGGGGTTAAGGCATTTGTCAAACTTTCACAGGGAGATTTTAGCAATCTTGTCCCAACCAAGAAGAAAATACAACAGTGATATACTTACCAACATCCCAGGGGACAGGGAACTGGTTTTGTGAGGATGTGTGGAGGCACTGAGAAGTTGAAGTTCAACTCTTACCAACCCAGCACTGTTCTCATACCAGTAGGGCTTGGCTTCTCAAAGGTTTTAATGCCTGCCATCCTGCTTTTCCCTTCATTTCCCAGATGATGTGTCCGACTCTGAGGAAAGCATTTCAAGTAACAAATCTTGCAGGAATGAGCGATCCCTTCAGGAGAGGCTAGAGATTGTGACCAACGAAGGGCTGCTTCTCACTGTCAAGGTGTTCCTGGACTGGCTGAGGACAAACACTGACCTCATCATCATGTGTGCTCAGGTGGGAACCATGCTCGGTGTTTGGTCCAAGGCCGCGTCTGTTCAGTTCCCCTGGGCTGGGATGCTAAGGGCATATTGAAGCTACCGTCCCAGTCCTGGACAGAAGGTGATGTTAAATACCCCACCAGCTGAATTAAGATAATCTTGACCTAAGGATTGTAGTGAAGTTTACTCTTCGTAAAGTATCCTGAAGTCTGTGAAAGGTGCTGGAAAGCCTGAACGACCTGGTTACTGCATACATCTGTCTTGACATTTTCTGTGGCCTTTTGTGTTCTGTTCCTACAGAGCTCTCAGAGCCTGTGGAACAGGCTGTCTGTGCTCCTGAACCTTCTGCCTTCTGCTGCAGACCTGCAGGAATCAGGTACTGGAGAAGGAAGTGGCAATGTCATGTTTCAGCAAGCCTAGTCATCAGTCATTTCCATGGTGTATGATAGATCCCGGGGGGTGAGATTTGCCAGTAGCAAATAAAAAAAATAAGCAGTTTGCTTATAAGCACAATGGGAAGTGACATTATGCATGTGTTGGTTTTGTGTTTGAACACCATTCCAGTCAAATACTGTCCCGTAGATGTTAGCTCTATTAATGCATGGTATATGGCTGACAGTATACTGAAACATTCGCACCTGTGTGCGTGAAGTCCTTGTGTGGCCAACACGATTGGAAGTAACTGTCAAGACCATAAGTAAGGGTATGATTTTGTCACGGCAATCATGGAAACTAGTTATGAAGCTCCAAATGCTCGTGATATGCCCTAGACCTCAGCCTAAAGATCCCCACGGTTCATGAGAAGCATAGTTTAAAGAGGGATGCTTGTCTCTTGGAACGAATGGGAAAGCTAACCCTCCAAACTACGGTTTTTCTGAAGTGGTGTGCCTCAGCAGGTTGTTTGGGACAGTTACTTTATTGTGGATAGCCTTTTTGTTCCTCTTTCAACACATGCTCACGGTACACGTGTAATTTAAAACCTCTGCCCTTGATCATTACAGACTGTGTGCCTTAAAGCAGTTCTCCTCTTTGTCCCCACATCGGTTGTTTAAGTCACCATACATTGCTGTGCTTCCCCTCCTTCCTCTCCAGGGCTGGCCCTGTGTAACGAAGTCAAGGATGTTCTGAGTGGCGCAGAGCTCCCAGACCTGAAAGCCAACTTGCTGCTCCCAGAAGATGTGGCCCTGCGAAATCTTCCCCCTCTGAAGAATGCACACAAGAGGTTTAACTTTGAGCAGGACCGGCCCATTTTCTCAGCAATTGAGGAGGTGAGCCAGGGTAAATCCTGAATCTTGGCCCAAGCTGCATTTCCCTTTCTGGAGGTGCAACCTGTCTTAGCTGTGCAGATGAAGATCTAGTTCGTTCTTGCCAAAAAAGACCCCAAACTGATTCAAACTTTTTAGTCTGAGATGGGTTCATGTTTTTGGTGGTTGCTGCAGTCATCTGACTATCCAAAAATCAGTGTTCAAAAAATTGCCTTGCCTTCCCTTCCCCATCAGAGTCATTATGAAAGGAAGCACAGTCACACGTTGACAGCTTTGCTGCGTGAAGTCTCCTGACCTCCCTGTCTGGGCAGAAGAGTTGTTATCTCTGCCCTGCCTTGAATGAAAGGAATTTGGTTGGAGCTGCAGGATACTTTCTGTGATCCTTCTCTAGTAAATGCAAAAGTCGGTGAAATCTCACTTCACGTGGCACTCTGTGCCCTTGTAGAGCACTTCTTCTCTTTTCCCAAGCACGAAGGGCTGAGGTGATCGTTTCTGGGTAGCAGAGGTGTGCAGAAAAAGGCAATTGTTCTCCTGTCTTGCCTTGCTAGACCAATCCGATTTCTTTGGTGTGGGGAAGACGTTAACATCTTCTGCCTCGATTTGAGGGCACTGTTCGGATGCGTGACATGGGACCAGTGTTTGTTAAATCACAGTCCAGCCGGCTGAGGTCTTGAATGTCGCCTCAAGCTGCTGGGGCAGCTGGAGCAAAGTGCAGCAATCTCTCCTCCCATGTGAGCTTACCTTTTGCTGCCTTTGCTCAGCAGCCCAGCCAAGAGTAGTGCCTGCCCCAAAATCAGGTATAGGTGGTTGTTTTATTTGATTCCTTTTCCTAGCACTGAGGGCTTGAGCAGAGATTTATGGGGGAGAGCCTGTTGATTTTTCTGAGGTTTTCTTGAGTTGGAGAAGCCCAGACTGCGAGCACTTCTAAGCTTTCTGGTCAGCTGTAGGCTTTCCTGCAGTCTCTGTCTTCAGAAGCACATTTCCATCAGAAATGTTTCCTTTGGATTGTTTTTAATAGCAATTTCTGCCTTTTCCAAAAGCATGAGCTGCAGGGTCGGAGCTGGCTCAGGCTACAATCCCCACGGGGATACATGCCTGGTGATTGCCTGTCTGCTTCTTTGCAGTCCGTTGTTCGGATTTGCTGCATTCGGAGCTTTGGCCACTTCATTACCCACTTGCAAGGCAGCATCCTGCAGTTCAACTCAGAGCTTGGGATCTTCATCAGCATAGCACAGTCGGAGCAAGACAGCTTGCTGCACCAGGCCCAAGCCCAGTTTCACATGGTGAGTTGGCAGAGGTGGGCTTAATTGTCTGTACTTGGCACAATTTCCTGTAGATTACTATTAGATTGTAACTATAATCACAGATCTTTGGTGGGAGATGAAAATTTTGCTCCTTAAAGCTACTCAGGTGTCACCTTTTCACCCTGTTTCTGGAAGCGTGTGCTACTGTCAGCATGTGTTTCCTGCTAACTGATATGGAAGTTTGTTTTTGTAAATAGGCTGCAGAGGAAGCTCGTCGGAACAGGCTAATGAGAGATATGGCTCAGCTTCGACTGCAGGTAGGAGATGCTGGTTCCAGCCTGAAAACTGGCAGGGTAGTGGCTGAAATGTCTGAAACTAGGAAGGGAAGGGGGAGCTCTCTGCTCCCATCCCACACAGAGGCAGTCAGTCTATTCTGCAAAGACAACCGTAGAATATCTCGAGTTGGAAGGGACCCATAAGGATCATCGTGTCCAACTCCCTGCTCCTCGCAGGGCTACCTAAAACTAAACCGTATGCCTAAGAGCATCGTCCAGACGCTCCTTGAACTCTTGACAGGCTTGGTGCCACGACCACTTCCCTGGGGAGCCTGTTCCAGGGACCACCCTCTCAGTGAAGAACCTTTTCCTAATGTCCAATCTGAACTTCCCCTGACGCAGCTTTACTCCATTCCCTCGTGTCCTATTGCTGGTCACCAGCAAGAGGAGATCAGCACCTCCTCCTCCGCTGCCCTCCTTGAGGAAGTTGCAGGCTGCAATGAGGTCATGCCTCAGCAATGAGGTCACTCCTCAGCCTTCTCTTCCCCAAGCTGAACAAGCCAAGTGACCTCAGCCGCTCCTCGGTCTTGCCCTCGAGACCTTTCACCGTCTTGGTCACCCTCCTCTGGACACACTCTGAGTTTGATGTCCTCCTTCCATTGAGGTGCCCAAAACTGCACGCAGTACCCGAGGTGGGGCTGCATCAGGGCAGTGCAGAGTGGGACAATCACCTCCCTCTGACCCCCTGGCTGCATCCAGCCCTCTGTTCCAGGTGCTGGAAGGTTGGAAGGGCCTGGTGGAGCTTTGCAGGGCGAGTCTTGCCCTGTTTAGTCATTTGTTTCAGCATAAATGTGAAGCGAGTGTCTCTGCATGTGTGGTTTTTTTTCAGCTGGAGGTTTCTCAGCTGGAGGGAAGTCTCCAGCAGCCCAAAGCGCAGTCAGCCATGTCTCCTTATCTTGTCCCGGACACCCAGGCCCTCTGCCAGCACCTGGCTGTTGTCAAGCAGCTGGCCACCAGTGGGAGGTTCATAATCATCATCCCTCGAACAGGTATGGGGACTCTGCATCAAGTAACTGGGCCTGCCTTCCCCTCATCCCCTCCTTGCTGGGCAACAAGCTCTGTGGGCCGAGGTGGTGGCTTTCTCTCCTGCTGCTGTTGTCCTTTACTTCAGCTGGAGCAGCTGAAACACCGTTGCCACATGTCACTTTTGGGCCCTGTTTTGTGTGTGGCCCATGCTTGGACTCTAACATAGTGTGTCGAAGAACAGCTGGAAAGAGAGAGGCCCCATTCACCCTCTGCTTTGTCTGCCTCCTGTGGCAGCCACTGCTGCTGTGCATCAGAGGCAGTTCAGCGGGAGGAGGAATTCTTGACACATCTGGATTAGTTTGCAGAAGTATAGCTGTAAGCCAGATGTTTTTCCTTCTTTTTTTTTTTTTTTTCCTGTTAGTGATTGATGGCTTAGACTTCCTGAAAAAGGAGAACGCAGGTGCTCGGGACAGCATCCGGTATCTGGAGGCAGAATTTAAAAAGGGAAACAGGTAAGAGCGGGAGAGTGATGTGATTTGCACTTGCTTTTGGAATGGGTGTATTTTGGGGTGCAAGAAAATGTCAATGGTGGGAGCAGCCTGTGCATCCCTTGGAGCAGAGCGAGGAGTGGGCCAAGGGAAAGCCAGGCCTCAGGAATGCACTTGGCGAGAGGGAAGGTGATGAAGTAACAGATTCGGCAGCTGGTTCTCCAGATGCGCTTGTAGTTGCTGCTTGGCCTTGAAATGTATCTGTTTCTGAGGAACGGAGGGAGTTGCATCTCTTTATCAGTGTATAAAACTGAGCAGTACCTGTTACTGATGTGCCAGGAGGGCTGGAAGAGCTGTACTGCCCAGGTTAGCTGGGCAGAAGGACAAAAAGCTGTGCTTATGTGAAGACAAATTGTGTCTTCAAAGCCTGTGTCAGGGCTGGTGAGCTTTGAAACACTTTTGGTATTGTGAACTGCATACAGTGATGGCGATGAGACTGGGGGGGGGGGTGACAGGGGGTGACCTAAGGGACTGCACAGGGGATTCCTTGGGCAGGCCTTCGGGTGTTATTTTGGTTGATAAAAGCCAGCAAAAGGGTCCTGCATCACCTGGTGGACCTGCTGTAGAGCATTGACTTCAGCCTGTGTGATGGTTTCTGTGTGAGCTCAGTGACTCTGGTCTTTCCTTAGGTACATTCGTTGCCAGAAGGATGTTGGGAAGAGCTTCGAGAGGCATAAATTGAAGAGACAAGATTTAGATGCCTGGTAAGATTGCAGCATCTGGAGATGTCTGAGCCTGATTCCCAGCAGGCAGGTGGCTTTGGGGAGAGGTGTTAGCACTGGGACCCATCATGCAGCTTGCTTGATTTGGTGCTCTATGTAAATAAGTCTAAAATTCCCTAGAGAGAGCGCGTTAGGGCATCCATCTGTGCATCTCACATAGCGCTGAGCGCTTGGTGCTAAGAGTCGTCTCAGAAAAGCCCTCAACAGGCAACAGAGAAGTTGTCCTGCTTTCCACATGTCCTCCTGAGCGTATATGAAACTCTTTGCACAAACAAGTGGGCTTCCCTCTGACTTTCCCCTCTGTTTCTCTTTCCTTGCATCTGTCTGGCAGGAATCTCTATAAAATACTGGACAGCTGCAAACAACTGACAGTGTCCCAAGGAAGCGGAGAGGACGACACCACAGGAATGGTCACCATCATCACGGGCTTTCAGCTGGAGGACCCGAGCACGTTCTCGGTGCCCATGCAGGTCAGTAGCTCGTTGGCTGGCTGAGCTGAGCCTTTCTGCTTCCTAGCAAGATTAAAATCTGGTTGATTGGCAAGAGAATTTTTTTTTTTTTTTTTTAAATGTTTGCTGCCTTGGGTAATAGCTGTCCTGGATTTCCCAAATTGAGTTTCTGAGTCGTGGTTCCTATTTCCTTGAAGGCCCCTTGATTTGTCATGCTTTTGTGGTGCGAAGTGTCCTGGGGGAAGTAGGAGAAGGAATGTGCAGGCCTCTCATGCCCGTGCAACTTTAGCACAAAGGAGAATTGGGCTTTTTAGCCATGACAAACTCTGCCTGAGGATCTCCAGGTTGTGAAGGGCAGTCCTCTTGACAGGGCAAGAAAAAAATAACCTGCTTTGTCTGTTTGCTTGCAGTCTGCCATCCAGGCAGCCGCCAATGCCAGCGTAGAAATAAAAAATGTTCTGGAGTTCTACAAGCAGTGGAAAGAGATGGGCTGATGTTCAGAAAGGCATCGGGTTGGTGTACCTTTCTCTCCCCCTCTCGGAACGTGCAGCGTCTGAACGAAGGAAACAAAAATCCGGACGACACTTAGACACGAAGAAGCAGCAGCAGCAACAATAACAAAAATATCTACAAAAAAAAAAAAATCCAATTTGGGCACGCACACAGACACCCTCCACCTGTATCCCGACCAGACGGCTGTACATCTCCGACGGCGCCAACTGCTCTGAGAAGAGAGAGGCACCTCGGCATGGCCGAGGCAGAGCTCTGCCCTTCTCCCAGTCGGCAGAGATGGGCGAGAGACCGGCAGTCATTCATTCCCCACCTCGTTCCTCCCCAAAGCTTGCTTGGTCATCTGAAATGGGCAGGCAGCTTCTAAAGCGTGGACTTGACTTAAATGAAACCAAACCAGCACAGCAGAAACAGAGCCCTCCTAGCTTGGGAAAGAAGATCCAAAGAGTGTTTAGCTCTTGTTTGGCAATCTGGTGACAGGAAAGCAGATAGGGGTTCTTTTTGGTTTTGGTTCCCCGCCCCCCCCCCCCCCCCCCCCCCTGTCCTTTGAATTAATTATTTTTCAAGTTTTTTTTTTTCCTCTTAATTCTTAAGTTTTATATATATGAATAATATTAAAAAAAAAAAAAGAAAAAGTGGAGTTCCTTTGGGGTTCTGGATACTTTTCCAATGTCAGAGAGAAAAGGAAACAATTATGCTATTTAAAAGGGGGGGGAAAGCTCTTAATATAATTTTTTTTTTCTTTGAACAAGCATATTTATTTCCTTTCCCTGTCCCCCGTGGAGCGGGCTCGGTGCAAAGGGATGTTGGCCTGCAAGGAGAGAGCAGTCCGCAGTGCCCCGCTGGGCTTGGTGCACATCCTTGCTCTCCTTACAAGCTGCATGCTTCATGAGCAACAAGAGATTGGCCAGGCTGCTTGAGAGAGGTGAAAAGGACTCTGTTCCTCCTTCCCCAGTCTCTCCGCTTCTTTGCTTCCAGCAAAGACCTTGGAGAAAAGGAGTGGAATCCGGCAGAGCTGCTGGAAGAGAGAGAAGAGCCGCGTGGGATTTAAACACCAATAAGGCTCAACCACTTGGCTTGAGTGCTGTCACCCTGGGATGGAGCAGACATCTCCAAAGGACCCAGTGCCTCTTCTTTTTTTTTTTTTTTTTTTCTTCCCCCTTTTTCCTTTTTTTTTTTTTTTCTTTTCTCAATCTTGCAATGAGGTGTGGAGGAGGAAGGAGGATCTCAAAGCCATTATCTCTTCTGCTGGTTGTTCCGACGCACCACTGCTGCTATGCCATGCTAGAGAGGGTGGCAGAACTCGAGCGTTTGTATCCCCCCTCCTCGCATCCCTCCAGGGCAGGCAAAGGCAGCTCAGTGGCTGCCGCTGCCCAGGACTGAGCTCACAAACGATTCAGTGCTTTCAGCATCCCAAAAAGAAGGGATGATGCTACCTGGACGGATGCTGGAAGAGCTAATTCCCCGTGTGACCTGCAAGGGACCTTTCAGACCTCCATCCTGACAGCATCCCAAGCAACCTGTGTCTGACGTCCTGTCACACGCTGATGCTTGGAAATGAAGAAACGGGTTGCTCCCAGGACAGCAGAGCGGTGGGAGATAGGCTGAACGGCCTCTTTGTAGTTCATCTGTGTCAATGTACTCAAGAAACAGATGTCTCCATCCACATGAACTAACAGCAGCTATGCAAGTAAAAACCACTAGTCTTCTATGTTTGTGTGTTTTTTCACATGGGCCGGCCAGAAGCTGCTACAAAAGGGGCATAATATGGAAAGACAAGTAACATACTCCAGTCTGTGCAGACTTCCTAGCATGATGCATTGTACTGGAGTGGCAGGATGTTCCTTTTTTTCAGGTAAAAACTAAAAAAACCAGCACAAGTCCCAGAGGATTCATTTATATTGCAATTTCAGTTCCTTTGCAGCATGCAGCCTTGTAGCACAGCAGAGAGAAATGCCAAGCTTTACGTTACAGCTGGAGCTGGCCCTGCAAGGTCCATACCTTGTGGTCGGAAGGGCAGGTGGAGGGGATAGAGCGGCAGGGTTTCCGTACAGGTTTTTCCTTTTGCAGCTTCTCCTGAAACTCGTGGTGCTTTTCTAGGCTAAGCCAAGGAAACAACATAAGCAGAACAGCAGGTCAAAGACTCTGGCTCATCTTGGGTGTTCTTAGATGTTCTAACGTGGGCTGTGAAGTTTGTCAGTCACTTTTTCCTCCAGTGCTACCAGTGTTTTTATTTGAAGCCATTTGTTTGTCGAGCTCATTAGTTTTGTTTGATGGGGTGAGAAAAGAGAATCACCTTGTGGGATTTGTCCTTCGGTGTGTGACCCAGAGCAATGTGGCGAGGTGGAGAGCAGAGTCACCTCCCCTTCTGTCCTCCATTGACTTGCAGAGTGCTGCTCAGTTATGCTGAGACGCACTCCACATTCAGTGGAAGCCTGGCTCGGTGGGATGGATAGCTGGTGGACTGTGCTTTTTTTTTTTTTTTCCTGCTGCTTAAGAAATCCTTGCTGCAAAGCACATCAGAAGGGTCTGCAGTCTTCAGCTCCATTCTGGAGGTCTGCTTGAGCTGAAGCCTGGCTGTGTTTGCAGTCCTGAGAGGCCTAATTGTCATTCCCTTCTGTGCAGTGCAAAGCGTGCACTTGAGGTTGGTAAAGAAAAGAGCGTTGCTTGGCTGAAAGCAAAATAGCGAGGAGCTGGAGGCATTCCTCAGCTTTGCTCTGGGCCAGGTATTCCCTTGGCCACAGCTGGCTCTTGAGCAGAGAAAAGAGCAATGCAAATAAAGCAGCAACCAAAAGGGAATGCCTGTCACGCTGATCACGAGTGTCTTGGTTCACGTAGCTCGTCAGGCTGCTGCTGGCACAGGATGGGAGCTGGGAGCCCAGTGCTGTGGGGTCAGGGCAGCGGTTGAGGGTAGTGCAAGGGGTCGCAGTCTGGCGCAGAAGATGGGCTAACACAGTCTGTCCCTGTCCCAAACCAGACTGCTGGCTTGTTTGGGCTGGACACAGAAGGCAGTTTAAGAGCAAAAGTAAATAAACTTGACATTTCTGAGCTGCAGTGAGCCCACTTCGGGGCCACATGGCGAAATTAGAGGGCTTCTTCCTAAAAGGCAGCAAGGCTATTGCCTTACTTTCCTCATAGCCATCCCTTAGCAACTGCCCCGGTCTCCTGAGGTGGTGTTTTAATATTACCCTGAAGTTTTGCACACCTGGAGAGGAGGAAAAGGACCTAGCCCTTCAAGGGGGAATCTTAACTACCCAGTGGCATCTTTCAGTACATCACACATCATGCCTTTTAAAAAAGGCACCTGAAAGATCCCTGTGCCACCCTGCTTCCTCTCCAGAACATGCAACGACAGTTGAGGACCTGATGAATTTTTTTATTTGGATGTACATCCCCAGTCAGAGGTACCCAAAGCTAAAAAAGTGGGAGACTTCAAAGCTCCGGAACAGCGTAGCTGCGAAGCGGCCTCAGGGAAGATGGCAAGCTGTGTCCTCTGGCAAGCGTTGCCTTCTAATGGAGGCTCAACTTGACATCTTTGAGATTGGGGTAAAGGGGGACACTTCTTAGGCCCCATCCCAGCACTCGCGATGAGTTGGAGTCTCCTCCCTGGGTATAAATTGATACAGATCTGGTACGTCCGAGGGCCTGGGCCAGTTTGCCCCACAGGGGATTTGGTGCAACGCTTCCAAATCCCACCCGAGAAGCCAAAAGCAGGAGGCTGATTTCCCTGGCCTGTTGTGTTGGTTGCTGATGCTAAGCCATTCTCCAGGGCTAAAGAAAACTTGAAGGTCGGTGGGGAGGCTCCGTGTATCCTGGCTTTCTGCTCTGCCTGTGGCTCCCGAGCACTGGGGCTGGGGTTTCCCAAGAGCTCGCCACGGCATATTCATGCCAGCCTGGGCGCGAGCCGCAAACTGACTTGCCAAGCTAGCGTCATGCAACGATTGAGCCATGTGAAAGCCAGCTCTGGTCCACTGCTCATCCATATGGTGCTATTTCTGTACCAGCTCAAAGCCAGGCCCGTAATGCCCACTGTGCTGGGAAGGAGAGCAAAAAGAAAAACAATCTTGTGGGCTGCAAGCATTGTTTTTAATGTGTTTTCATGTGTTTCTGGGGTTTGATTTTTCTTTTCGTTACCACCATGTTGAGCTCTCGGAAGTTTATGGGGTGACCCCGAGCTGGGAGAGCCCAGGTTTGTGGTGGCTGAGGCTTGCTGGGTTTCCCGGGGCAGCAGCGCGGAGGCCAGGGGCTGTCCCCGTGCCACTGCTGGTGGACACGGGCACTGGTGCTTGCTGGACTTCTGCTCAGTGGTTTCACAGGCTGTGCCAAGCGACTCTTCCTTCTGCTCCCATCCTTGCTCAGCTCGATGCCACCTGCACTACCTTGGATTTTTGCTTGCATCTTGGATATCTGTGGGGGTTTTTTTTCCCTTCTTGATGTCTAGCAGAGCTAGCTGGTCTGTCTGGGGCAGAAAATGAGGTGGGGAAAATGGGGCAGCTGCGAGAACGGAGAAGGGCAGGAGGGTTGGCACAGGATCCCTGTGTCGCCGGTCCTTCCTCTGTCTGCTGGCAGGGAGAGGGCTGTTGCTTGGTTTGAGGCGAGGGACAATCATCTCTTCCCTCCATCCTCCTTTTGTAGCACAAAAAAAGCCCAGCCTGTGGATTTGTGCTTCGATAGCTCTCGCTGGGGGACCGATGGGCCTGCTGTTGGACACCAGCTGGGACGAGGAGGGGCTCGGGGGCTGTCACAGCATGTGTCTTGACTGTGATCCGAACACATTGACTAGCTTAATAAAATACAAGATGTTTGTACCTCTTCGTTTGTGGTGATTCCAGCCCAGCCCGCGTTTCTCCTACGCGGCCCCAGAGCTGGGTACATTTTTGATACGCGAATCCACCCTCAAACGTGCACTTTGCTGACCAAACTTTCTGCTTTTCAGAAAAAAGAAAACTTTGCCATTCCCAACCCCTTTGAATGTTTTTTGACTCGGGTGAAGGAAGGCATAACCTTGGTTTGCTTTGGATTTGATAGGATGACATGTAGGTGGGTCCCTTCCTTATCCCTATAACAGGAATAGTTTTTCCTTTTTTCCTTTGCTCGCCACCTTTGTGGTTCAGGGCGAGTTCATCCTCGTGCCAGGACTCTGCATGTTGCAGCCCACAAGAGCATCCCCAACCCCAGCAACGTTGTGGTCGGCGAAAACAACCACAGTTTATTGGGTGTCTTCTCCGCTTGGATTTAAAACAGGTTGGAAAGTGTACATTTTTAAAAATGCGTAACTTTTGAGTGTTAATTCGAGGTGCCTTTAAGAGGCTTGGTTTCAGGGGCAGAGCTGGGCAGCCCCCTCGCAGCCAGGCTCTGTGAGGGTCCATGCCAGGCACTGGTGACTGGGGAATTTGGGGGGCGGTGTTGGGGGGGGGACGGGGACAAAAAGTCTTCCATTCCCTGTATTCATTCACACCAAAGCTCCTTTATTTGCTCTGCTAGTGGAAAGCATGGAGCCAGGCACTAGTATAATTTACTCTCCCTCTCCAGTTCTTTGGAGGCTGCCAGCAGCGGGAAGGTCAGAGAGGGAGGTTGCGAAAAGGCGAATCCACCTTTCAGTCCCTAGCGGGAGAATAAACCATGGGCGACTTCTTCCCGCGGGACGAGACGTGCCCTGCGTCCCAACACCGCTGCCTGCGGTGGCACAAAAGGGACGATGGTACAAAAGGGACCCGTCACTGCCAGCTCCGTCCCCTCCGAAGGGGCTGGAAATGCATCTTCCAGCTCGAGAGGGCTGTGCCAAGGCACTGCCCAGCGTTCGCGGCCTTGGCGGGGGCTGCAGATGTGCAACCTGCCCCGTTAACCAACACTGCGCTGCCCTTTTCAGTCGGCGTGGGCAGCGGGTTGCTGCACAGGGTGCCCCGTCGCTGTGGCTCTGGCCTGCACCCCTCGCGCTGGAAGCGAACCGAGGGCTTTCCTCCTGCAAAATTGAAGCAGGGCAAAGCCTGACAACACCGAGCAGGAGCTGGGACTCCTGGTCCTGCTCACTGTGGGACCGAGTCCTGGGAAAGCCCCGGGAGTCTCCCTCTCTCCAACTCCACTCACCGGCCATTCCACTCCTTCTCCGTGCCTCCGCTTCCCACTTCTCCCTGCACAGAGACACGATTTCCCTGCCCCAAATACATCCCCACCCGGGGTTTGCTGTGCTTTGTGCCGGTTACTTTGGAGGAGCTTTTCAGCACCAGGGCCTGCATCCCTGCAGGGACAGAGCAGGTCCCTTTGCAGGCAGGCAAGGAGACCCCAAACCCTCCCACCGGCCTCCTGGCAACGCCGACCAGAGAAAGGCAGCTTCCCCTTGGCCAGGGCTGCGGGTGCACCAGAGCCATGGATGCAGATCAGCCCCGCGCCTGCGGCTCTTCCTACCCAGCGTGGTGGATTTGAGCTGCTCGTCCCGGGGCACCACGGCTCCCCGCGCTCTGCCCAGAACATGAGCGCTCCAGGGGTAAAGAAATCCCCAAAGATGGGGGCTTTGAAAGCGTCGATCCTGCTCCCAGTTCAACCCTCCACCTCCTGAACAGTGGCCGCATCCGACTGCGGCGTGGACGCCTCTGCTGGCATTTGCTCCCATGGACGAAGCCTGAGCCGCCGCCAGCCCTGCTTGTGCCAGTGGGACGCAGCCAGGTCAGTTGGGGATGTTTTCCCAAACTTATTTTTCCTTTCTCCACCTCTCTCCATCTCCCAGATCTCAGCTGCAGTGCTCGTGGAACCCCGCGGTGTAACCCGGTGGGTGCTGGGGGTCCCTGGCACCCGCCTCCATCACCTGCCCCGGCTCTCCTAGCTGAAGGGCTCGTTGGCAAGTAAAATGCGATGCCCGGAGCCACTTTCCAGTAGCCCCTCCACCAAGGGAGGTGCACATGCCCCTCTGGCAGCACACGGGGGGCAAAACCCCCCGTGCACAGTCGGGGTCTTGCATCCGGGGGGGGGGATTTGGGGGGATTTCAGCCGAAGCAGGCAGCGAGGCCATGGCAGGCGGCGTTTCCAGCACAAAGCTCCCTTTGAGCCCCCGCAGAGGCCCCGGCTGCGCCGGAGCTGCCGGGGAGGGACCCTTTGACCGCTTTCCACCACCACGGCGCAGGACGGCAGCCGGGAAGAAGGGCAGCAAGCGGCCGTGGCGGGGCCGAGACCCCTGGCCCGCGGTGGTGAGGTGGGGACGTCCAGCACGGCATCGCCCACCAGCACTCCTCGCTGGCTCCGCTCCTGCTCCACGCAGAGTGCTGGGAGGCATCTCCAGATGCTTTTGGGTTGTTTTTTGTTTTTTTTTTCCTTTTTTCTCCCCCTGTTCTAAACCACTGGGTGAGTTTTGGGCTGGGGGGGGTGGGTGGGGACACTCAGGACTCCCCTTGTGCTGCTTTCCCCGTACCGTGCCTCAGTTTCCCCCACTGGGGCAACACTTTCCCAACCGCCCAGTTCGGTGTCCTGCTTTGTCCTAGCCCCTCCGTAACACAACCTGGCCGGGCCAGGGCTCAGGGGGCCCTGCAGGGCATCCATGGGGCTTTTCCCCCTCCGTGGTGGCCTGGTCCTAAGCCTGTGTCTACCGGGGACGTCCCCAGAGCTGGTAAACGGGGTCGGGAGCCTCTGTGGGGCAGGGGATGAGGGCAGGGTCTTTGCTGCAGCCCCTCTGACTGCTGCCAGCCCTCATCGCGCTCGCCCTGTCCTGGGGGGCCTGATCCTGCTTAGACACCCCCTGCTCCTGCTGCAGCTCTCCGGAGGAGTCAGGCAGAGAGCAGGCTTTGCTGAGTGCATCCCAGGAAAAAGCCACCAACGGGAGCCGAGAGCCGAGTGGGGGGTGGCCGTTCCGGCTCCTGCGGCCCCATCCCTGTCACCCAGCGGGCTCTGTCCTGTCTCTGCAGGACATGGGCTGTGGCCCGGCACCCCACCACCTCCAGCCCTGAGCGCCTCGGCCCCGCCATGCTGACGATAAAGCTGCCGCAGATCTTCAGGGTCCATCAGGTGCCTCGGGTACGTGTGGCTGGGTGATGGTGGGGCTCTGCCCCCAGGTTTCTCCCCCCCCAGTTCCCTCATCCAAGGTGGAAAAATCCCCTGGGCTCCCCACCCAACTGGTGAGACGCTCCCAGCCCATCCTGCCCCAGTTTCCCCACCCACTACAAGGCCAGAGCAGCTCGCTGGGGCTGCCCCACTCCCCCCGGTCTGTCCCTGTCCCCTGACCAGCCCCGCTGTCCCCACAGATCTTCTGGGAGGATGGGATCATGTCGGGGTACCGGCACCCCAAGAGCTCAGCCCTTGACTGCGTCCTCAGCTCCTTCCAGATGACTAACGAGACAGTCAACATCTGGACACACTTCCTACCGACCTGGTGGGGCTGGGGCCAGGGACAGAGATGGGGACGGGAATAGGAATGCCAATGGGGCTAGAGAGAGGAATGGGGATGGGGATGGGGACAAGGACAAGGCTGGGAATGATGAAAGGATGGAGACTGGAATGGGGACAGAGGTGTGGAATGGGGACAGGGATGGCGAAAAGCTTGGGGATGAGGACGGGATGGGGATTGGGATGGGGACAAGGATGGGGATGGGGATGAAAGGATGGGGATAGGGATGGGGACAAGGATTGGGATGGAGACAAGGACTGTGATGGGGATGAAATGAAAGAGATGAGGATGGGGATGAAAGGATGGGGATGGGGATGGGGATGGGGATGGGGATGGGGATGGGGATAGGGATGGGGACAAGGACTGGGATGGAGACAAGGACTGTGATGGGGATGAAATGAAAGAGATGAGGATGGGGATGAAAAGATGGAGATGGGGGTGGGAAAAAGGATGGGGATGAAAGGATGGAGATGGGGATTGGGATGGGGACGAAAGGCTGGGGATGAGGATGGGGACAAGGTTTGGGATGGAGACAAGGACTGTGATGGGGATGAAATGAAAGAGATGAGGATGGGGATGAAAAGATGGAGATGGGGGTGGGAAAAAGGATGGGGATGAAAGGATGGAGATGGGGATTGGGATGGGGACGAAAGGCTGGGGATGAGGATGGGGACAAGGATGGGGCTGGGGCCAGGGATGGAGCTCACCTCGTCACATGCTGTGCCCACAGGTATTTCGTGTGGCGCTTCCTGGTGCTCTCATCCTCCCTGGACTTGTGCCAGGAGCCCTACCACTGGCCCCTGCTCATCTACCTGCTGCTCGTCTGCCTCTACCCCTTTGCCTCCAGCTGCGCCCACACCTTCAGCTCCATGTCAGCGCGCGCCCGCCATATCTGCTACTTCTGTGACTATGGAGCCCTCAGCCTCTACAGCCTGGGTGAGCCGCTGCAGAGAGGGATGGCACAGGTCTGGGGCTGGAGACGGGGCTGGGGACAGGGCCAGGAGCCGCTGGCCCCATGATGCTGCACTTCTCTTGCAGGCTGTGCATTTGCCTATGGTGCCTACACGATGCCAGACCACTGGGTCAGCGGCGTTTTGCACAATTACTTTGTCCCCGCAGCTGCTTTTAACTCCTTTGTCTGCACCGGCCTCTCCTGCTACTCCCGGTAGGTCCTGGGTAAAAGCACCAGCACTGCAGCTGGATGGAAACCGGGGCTGGAGGTTTCCTCCTCAGCTTTGGGGTCCTGCAGTGTCTCTGGGGGTTCCCCTGCTCGGGCAGTGGGTCTAACCCAAAGCCAAGGTGCTTGCAGGGTCCTTGCAGCAGCGACTGACAGGGGTCCATGCCCCCTGGTTCCCCCTTCTCAGCTTCCCTGAGCTGGAGCATCCCCGGCTGAGCAAGGTGCTGCGGACGGCGGCTTTCGTGTACCCCTTCCTCTACGACAACATCCCGCTCTTCTGCCGGGTGAGTGGGGGTGTCCTGGGGCACGGTCAGGTGCCACTGCCATGGGGGTCCCAGAATGGTGACACACACCCCCCCCGCCCCCCCCCCCCCCCCCCCCCCGGTCACTCACCCACCTCCCCACAGCTCCTCTTCTGCTTCTGGAGCAACTGCGCCTGGAACGAGGCTGTGGCTGGGTACTGCTACCACCTCTTCTTCGCACTGCTCACTGGCTTCCTCTTCGCATCCCACCTGCCTGAGCGCCTGGCGCCTGGCCGCTTCGACTACATCGGTGAGCAGCAGCCCCCAGTGCCTCTCAGTGCCGCGGCTCCAGTCCCCTGCCCCCCTCAAAGCTACCCCTTGCAGCAGGAGCTGGGCGAGGACTCCCAGCACCCAGGGGTGACGTCGGTCTCTCACCCCGGGCAGGACACAGCCACCAGCTCTTCCACATCTGCGCCGTGCTGGGCACCCACTTCCAGCTGGAGGCCATCCTCTGCGACGTGCGCTCGCGCCAGGCCTGGCTGCGGGGCCGCCTGCCCGCGCCAGGGCTCCCTGGCACCTTTGGCACTGCTGGCCTGGCCCTTTTGGGCAACGTGGCCATCATCGGTGCCTTCACCGCTGCCTTGCCCTGGGCGCCTGGCAGTTCTGTCAGCCCCTGCAGCGTCCCCACCGAGGCTGGGCACTGCAAGGACCCGTGATGCTGCAGGGGGAATGGCTGGGCTGCAGGGGCTGTGGGCACCCCGACGTCCTGGCAACCCCAGAGCTCCCCCCCCCGCCCAAGTGTGGGGAGAAGAGGGTGAGGGGCTCAGACGCCTGGGTCTTGCTGTTGGGTGCCTTGGGGTGCCAGAAGATGTGGCGTCTCCACCCTGCCCTGGTCCCTCTGCAGCCAGCCAAGCTGCTCCCCACCCCGTGCCTCAGTTTCCCCATCTTGTAACCGTGGCTAATCATACTCACCACCACCGGGAGGGCTCTGTAGCACACTTATGCTGCACCTAACCCATGTAGCAGCCTTATGCAGCGGCGCCCGGCCTCAGCCCCGGGGTGTGGGACCCCCACATCCATGGCCCACTGTGCTGGCCCCTTTCCCAGCAGGTTCAGCGCAGTAACCCTGGGGACCCGTGTCTGTCTGTCTGTGCGTGTGCGCAGCCAGGATTGTCGCAGCCCAGCAGGACTGAGCTGCAGCACTGGTGGCCCTGACGTGAGGTGCGCACCTCCAACACAGCACATGCGGCTCCGCTGCAGCACGGCCGTTGCTCAGTCTCGGGTGCCTGGGGGCAGCCGGGGGCTGTGGGGATGGGGCTGGGGGCTAAGCTGAGGGGTCTGGGTTCGAGGAGAGGGTGCAGAGGGGTGGCAAAGGCTGTGCTTGGTGGGAGCGGGGAGCGTGGGCCAGGGCGTCCTGAGCCGCGGGAGCTCAGGAGCTGTGGCCAGAGCTGTACCAGAGATGAATTTGGGGCAGGGGACGTACATAGCCCCATGCGGGGCTCCAGCAGCAATGTTGCAGGGGGAAAATAGGAGAGACAGAGCCCAGCAGCCCCCAGCACGAGGTGTGCACACGTGTGTGTGTGCAGTAAGGGCTGGGACGCCATGGCTGCGGCCAGGTAGAGGATCACGCATGGAATGAGGGTCCCGACCTCCCCTCACAGCCCCGGCCTTAAGGAAACGGTAGTTTGATAAGGAAACAGTAGTTTGATAAGGAAACCCCGCCGCTGGGAAGGGCGCAGCCCCACTGCCCCAATAACCTCGCGCTTGGGAGAAGCAGCTTTAAATTAAACTGGAGTAATGGTGGTGCAAGCGCTGGGCTCATCTTTGCCAGGGACAGGCACCGGCTGGTGATGGATACTGCTCTGCCCCGGAGCCTTGGGGTGCTGGGAGGGGGAGGAAGAGGCCGGGGGTCTTCAGCCTCGTGGGGATGGCATGGGGCACATCTGCTGTGGTCTCACGCCCATCCCACACCCTCAGACTGGGAAGGAGCTGGCTACACCATTTGTGCGTTTATTTCTTTCCACGGTTAAGAGAAAGGGGTGCGAAAGGAGGGCTGCTGGGGGGAGGGTGGTGCACTGAGCTCAGACCCCGCACCCGCGGGGCTGCGGCATGGCGGCGGGTGCTAGACGGGGCCGTAGAAACGCCGGTATGCCTCCTGGAAGCCGATGTGGTCGGCCAGCTCATCGCAGTCGGGGTTGAGCTCGCACACCTCGCGCTTGGCCTCCAGTGGGTTCCGCACAGCACCGTAGACGCTGCTGGGGACGATGAGGGACACAGGGGATGTTGGAGGGGCCCCGGGGGAAGGGCCCAGCCAGCACGGCCCCTCCGGAAAACGGGGGGTTTTTTTTTGTCTGTGCTGGATGGGGACCACGTGCCTCCCTCAGTGTCAGTGGGGGGGAACACGGTCCCTGGCACAATGGGGTCAAGGGCTACCTGTCATAGACGTAATTCCTCCTGTGTCTCCGCACCACCTCGGCGCTGGCGCGTTTGGAGATGAAGGCTGCAGGGAGAAGCAGGGGGTCAGGGAGAGCTGGGGGTCCCCGTCCCCGGAGCAGCAGGGCCAAATCCGGGCGCAGACACTCACCTTCGGAGCTGGGCGAGTTGTCGGCGCTGATGGAGAGGTCAGCAGCTGCGAGGGACAGCGCGGAGCGGTCAGGGCAGCCGGTGGGCTCGAGAAGAGCCCGTGCAGGCTGTGCTCTCGCCCTGCTCCTCCTTTTGGGGGGCTCTCATCCCACCACCCCCCCCGCTCCAACCCCTTACCCAGACCCCCCCCCAACCTGGCAAAGGGGGTCCTGCTCGTTCCCCTGCTCCCCGCTTCCCTGCTCCCCGTTCCCCTGCTCCCTGTTCCCCTGCTCCCCGTTCCCTTGCTCCCGCCCTGCCACCTCCGCCCCAAGGCTCAGCAAATCTTTCCGAGCCCCTTTGCAACCTTCCCAGCACGGGTCCCCCCCAGTCCCCGCCACCCCCCCGGATGCCCCATACCTCTGCGGCAAAGGCCGAGGGCGAGGAGGGCCAAGAGGGTCAGCAGGATGAGGGCCTTCATGGTGCCTCTCCGCGCGGGCGCTGTGCTTGGTGCGGCCCCCTGGTCCCCGAGCGGCTTTATAGGGTGCCGCGACCGCCATCGAGGAGGGGCCCCGCGGCCCTGCCAGGGCTATTTCCAGCGCATCCGCCAGGGCCGGGAGCCGCCAGCGCAGGCAGCAATTGTGGTTTGGGGTGAACTCAGTTCCCCCATGACCAGCCAGAGCCCGCAGGGAGGGAAACGCAGCCCCAGGCCAGCGAAGATTTGCTGGTGGGCCCAACCCTGCCAGCCTGGCAGCACCCAGGCCCCCAGCCCCTCACTGGGATGGGAGATGGGGCACTGGTGGGGCTCCTCGCTGTGCTCCCCAGTGACTGACTGGTCTGTCCCAGTTCCCACTGCTGGATCCCAGCAGGGTTGTTGATGCACTAGGAGAGTTTCCTGCCAAAACCCCTGGGGTTTTCCTCTCCGCGCAGGGCCAATGGGGACTCATTGGCCAATTTTTGCCTTGCGGACCAGCGCGTACTCCTTCCCTGGCATTGTCATTGCAGCCCCTTGCTGGGGCTGACCACCACGGCCGGGAGGAGAGGGCGAGCAGGCGCCCCTACCCTCGGTCTCCCCACAGCTCTCCCGTGCCACATCCCGCGGGCAGATGCTGCACCTGTTCCCAGAGACAGGAGCTCAGAAAGAGGCCCAGCACCTCTTCAAACCCCAAAATTGTGCTGCTGGCGTGGTTCAGGCACCGAGCAGAGGTGGAGGGGAGCGGAGCTGCTGAAGCAGAAGCTCCCGTTCAATCCTCCTTTCCCTTCCTACTCTCCACAAGACCCCAGCGGCGCTTGGGCTGCTCACCCACCTCCAGAGTTTGCTCCTCTTTAACCCCAGGAGGGCTCCGAGCAGTGGGCGCTGCCAGGGCTGCCCGAGGCGACATTCCTCTTTGGGATCCTGACCACTTTCCAGACTTTCAGATCCTATAAATCCCAGCCCTGTCTTGAAAAGCGGAACCGGAGGCTTTGGGGTGGAGGAGGAGAGAAATGCTGAAGCCAGAGCCTTTGTCAAACAAACCCATAAACTACAGGGTATGCAGGCCAAGCGCACACAGCGGGAGCCAAGACCGGGGGAACAACAGCTCCAATTTATTTAGATTATAATGCAGCGAGGGAAGGCTTGTTTACAACAGAAGGAAAATATGCCGAAGTCAGTCAATCGCAGGCTCTGGCTGCCTCTAATTGAAGAGAGGGGCTTGTGCTTGGTGGAAATTGCCACCGTTGTTCCCAGAGTTTGTATTTCCCCACCGCGCAGGGCACAGCCTCTCCTTGGAACGGCATGCACCGACAGCCAAAGAACACAACGGGCGAGGGGGATGACGGGCGACCGGAGAACTTGCTGCCCTGGGCAGATCGGGTGTCTGTCGGAAAGAGACTCCCAACCAGTCCTTGTGGGGCTCAGTAACTCTCCCCAGCCCAAGGGAAGGAGCTTTTCTTCATTTTGAAGACACACCTCACTTGCAGGGCTTCACTAACACCCCGGCAGGCAGACTCCAGTGATCCCCGCTTCCCTGGCTGCCAAACTTCTGATGAGATGGGAAAGAACAACCCCAGACGGGTAAAACCGAACCCGGTTTGGTTCCCGGACTCAACATGGAGGTTTCACAGGAAAATATGAAATCCCTTTGCTCCGAGCCCCCAGAGTCGAGGCAGGGCCATTCTAACCTCTGCTCGTCTCCACACCCCCGAACAGCACGTCCCCGGATCCCTCACACACACGGCCCACGGTGCGTATCTGCTGGGAGGGCAGCAGGGTTGGAAAATAACTGGGAAAAAAAAAAAATAATAAATGGCAACAAGGAACTTGGTGCGATAAAGCAGCTGCTGACAGGTCTGTTCTGATGGGTCAATTGTTTAAAGATGCAGAGACTGAAAACGAAGACTGCAAAAACGCAGCAGGAGTCCGATGTGGCTACGCTCCAGCTATGCAAAATGCCATGGCGGCGTTTGCCCAACTGCGGGCTGCATGTGCTACGGCTCCCTGGCTCCTGGTTCCTGTGCGCAGCACAGCCTCGGTGCCTAAGGCACCAATTTTTCTCTCACGCACATCTAAAATACCTTCAAGGCCATAGATTTGGCTTTAGTAAGGTAGAATTGCGCCCACCACAGCGCTAAAGCAGTGTGCAAGCGTACAGATGCTCTGGCTATCAGATCTGTAGGCTTCTCCTCCCTGTTGAGCTGAGCAGGGAATAGGAAATGGTCATCTACTTCCAAAGATCCTGATGGGTTCTTTTTTATTTCTTCACAAACTTTGATCAAATTGTCCAAGTCCGGCAGCTTTTCAGTCCCGCTGCAAGTTTCTTCTGGCCTGACGAGATGAAGGTGAGTTTGCGTGGTTTGTATACACCAGGCGCAGAGTCCCGCTTCCCAGCGCTTCCGAGGTGAGGGTAAACTCCCCTGGGAAACACGCGGAATCACCCCGCATCCTCACTGGGGCTCCCTGAACGTCCTGATGAGTTCCCGTTGCTCTTTACTGATCGCCTGGAAGGAAAAACAACCACCGCCGAACTCAGCAAAGTGTTTTTCTCCACAGATGCCTGCGTTCAGGACACAAAGCAGGCTGACAGGAAACAGAGCGTCACGTACGCCGCCATCCCCAGCACGCAGGGAACGCAACCCACCGATCCCACAGGCTCACCCACAGGAACGTCCCACTCAGTGCACAGGGAAAAACACCCGAGACCATCAGTGAAAACGCCCTGGCCTCCCAGGAGTTTCAGCAATATTTGGCTCCTGGCGAGGCCGTTGATAAGTGGAGGGCTTAAATACAGCGCAGCCATTTGCTAGTCAAGCCACAGAACAGCATTTCTTTCCGGCTGACGCTGCAAAGAGAATGGGGTTTTATTTGTTTATTTTTTTTTATTTTTACCTGCCAGGCATGTTTGCGAGCTTCTATCAGCTGCTGCAGCTCCGCAATCCTGTCCCTCCCCACAAGCACGGACTCCGCTACCTTCCTGTTCTCTTCCTCCTTCTCCTTTAGGACTTTCCGCAAGTAGGACCTGTGCTTAAGGAGGTACGGCACCATCGCGCTGCGAACGTCCTCTTCTGGGATCCCGCTGGGACGCCTGGGAACAACTGGGACGTGAAGCAACCAGAGAGCAACCGTCTTGCGCAGCAATTAGTCTCGTGCACCTCAATTCGCTGCCGTAATGTATCAGCTCACCGACTCCAGCACCGACTCTGGCACTGGATGCTTGAGGACAGCTAGAATGTGCATGTCTAATGGCCACCCCACAGCATAAGCCCCCTAACGTGAAGGAACGTGAGGAGTCCTTCCCAAAACTCTGCCGTTAGCTGAGGCCTGGGGGCAGGCAGGGTGTAATTAACTTCCCCAAAGACAGAAACAAGAAATGGTGACGATGCTTTTGATTAAAAGAGCCAGCCTGCCTTTAGGGCAAACAAAAGGCAGCGCGTACAATCTCCAGTGCCTGCTGAGTCCCTGAGCAAGGCATCCCAACAAGAAGCGTCGATGGGAGCTCCACTATCAGAACAGCAGCCATGGCTAAAATACAACATCAACCTCGTGAATTATTCAGAATTGAGTTTACCTCCCGTCTGGTCTCAGCGGCACTAACCTCCTCCTTGCACTGGGGAAGCACAGACACATGACCCAGAGAAGCATAGATAAAACTGATTTTTGGATGTTTTAGATGCAATGATGTGAGGTTTAAAAAATTCCCTTGCAGCACAAGGCCTACAGGACACATCGCCATGACCAAAACATCACACGGGTGCTGGCTTTTGCCCTTGAAGGAAGGCGCCCCCACACACGCACGCTCCCCAGAGTGCCTCCCACAGGCTATCCATACCACGCAGGCTCTTCCTGGTCCTTTGCCTCCTCCACGATCTTATCCAGTGAATTGAAGAGCACCTCCAGATTCCCTTCATCCTTTACCTCCTGGATCTCCTCCTGTGAAGGAAGGACACCACTGGGATTCAGCAGGACCCAAACTGAACATACACGGGCATCATTCTGCTCGTGAGCCCTCGCTTTTCCCTGGATGAAGGCTACATCCTGGGAATCACCAGGTACTGAGTCCCCATCCCTGGAGGTATTTAAAAGCCGGGGAGATGTGGCGCTTAGGGCCATGGTTTAGTGGTGGCTTTGGCAGTGCTGGGTTAACAGTTGGACTTGATGATCTTAAGGGTCTTTTCCAACCTAAATGGTTCTGTGATTCTACAGCTCTTTCTCGGGAATCACAGAATGGGTTGGGTTGGAAGGGACCTTAAAGCTCATCTGGGTCCAGCCCCCCGCCACAGGCAGGGACAGCTTCCACCGGACCAGGCTGCTCCAAGCCCCATCCAGCCTGGCCTTGGACACTACCAGGGATGGGGCATCCCCAGCTTCTCTGGGCAACCTGTCCCAGTGCCTCACCACCCTCAGAGTGAAGAATTTCCTCCTTTTATCTAATCTAAATCTCCCCTCTTTCACTTTAAAGCCATTCCCCTTGTCATATCACTGTGTGCCCTTGTAAAAAGTCCCTCTCCAGCTTTCCTGCAGGCCCCCTTCAGGCACTAAAGGCTGCTCTAAGGTCTCCCCGCAGCCTTCTCTTCTTCAGGCTGAACAACCCCATGCCTGCCCTCCCAGGAGAGGTGCTCCAGCCCCCTGACCATCTTTGTGGCCTCCTCTGGACTCGCTCCAACAGTTCCATCTTCTTATGTTGGGAAGAGAAGACAAAGAGGTCTGGAAGAATCTCTGGGGAGCAGCCTTAACTTTCCGGTTTTGCCATTCAAGAAATGCATTTGTTACCCTTAATGCCGACGCGTTCAGCGCTTTTACACCGAGGGCTTGAAGCCCCTCTGAAGGCGCGCACATCCCCAAGCCCCTGCCCCCGCGGGTCCGCTTCCCCTTTCACCTTGATGGACGCCTGCAGCTGCGATATAAACTGATCGTAAATGCTCCTGGTCATCTCGGGCTGTAGTTTGTAGAAGCAGCGGTAACAGTTCGCAAACCTCTGGTAGCTGCAAAACCGGAGGGGCAGGGAGTCACTGACAGGGCCAGGGCCTCCTGGCGGCAGCGCCCGCCCTGGCGAGATCCCGCTCCCGCCTCACCTCCCAGCTGCCACCAGCTTCTCCAGGAAGGTGTCCACCACGGTGGTGAAGACTTGGGCGCGGCCCGGTGCCGCCGGTACGGGTGAGCCGCCATCGCCGCCCGCCGCCTCCTCCTCCTCCTCAGGGCCGCTTCGCGCCGCCGCCATGTCCGGTCGCTCAACGGCCCCGCCGCCGCCGCCCATTGGCTGCCGCCACGCCGAAGCGCCGCTACCATTGGCTGGTTGCGGGGGGGGCGGGGGGGGGAAACCCGCTCATGAGGACTGCGCATGCGGAGAAGGGCGCGCCCACCCTCCTCGAGGGAGGCGGGGCCGCCACAAGCCGGGGCAGGGCCTCGGCTGCCAGGGGGCGGGGCCTCCCCAGCTCACCCCCAGGACAGGGATGACTAAAAAATAAAATAAAACCGTAATAAAAATCACAGGGGGCTGAAATGCTTCATCTGCCGCCTCAGAAACAGGGAGACGGCCCCTGAGCAAAGCAATAAATGTAATAAAGCTTTCGAGATCCCCAGGGAAACCCTCACCGCGTCCCCTCCCGGGCTGACCCCCGTTCTCGATCATTTAATGAAATAAAACGATCAAGCCTGAAGAATTCAGAGGGGAAAGAATAATCCGAGCTCAGCACAGAAAGAGAGGGAAAAGCCATTTTTCCCCTCATCAAAATACTGCCTGTAAGAGCTAACCAGAGCTAACCACAGTGTGTAAAGGAAAAAAAAAACAAAACCACCCTTATCTATGGTTTCAGGTACTACACCTGCTTTAGCCGGTATTTTCCTGGCTTGTTCAGCTTTGTGCACAGTCACCGTCATTGTTTTTCCAGGCAGTCTCCGCTGGTCAGGTCTCTCCTAGTGCTACTCCAAAGGCAAAGCCTTAAAACCAAGCAAGCTCCATTGTGAAATGACAGAAACAGGAAACAGGCGGGCTCCCTTGGCAAGCGCGCTCACCCAGGCTGACATGCTTTTAAACTCAGGTGTCGACTCGAAGGTCTCTGAAGTTTATTAGTTGTCAAGAACTTCGCTGGTTAAGAGAGGAATATCAAGCTTGAGAGAGTCTCCCTCGTGCTGTCTGCCACTTCCGTGACACACCGAGCATTACCCTGCTGCTAATCAGCAGAGGCTGGTTATTATCATTTCTTTTAATATTGGTATTACGATCACTTTTGCGTGAGAACGGGGCTACCGTATGCTCGGGATACTTCCTTGCAATCTTGTGATGTTGCTGTTCCACTTTTTCGAGCAGAATCCGCTCTTATAGAAAGAGCTGATCGTCTTTTAAACAAGAAAAAGGCGACAGAAGAGCAGCTTGCAGAACATGCTGCTTGAACAGCTCTGCCGGTGGCTCAGGTGTACGCCAGCTTATTTAGTGCTGCAGGAAACCAAGGTGGGATTAAAAGGCCTTTGATGACTCATCTGCAACCCCACTAAAGAATTATCTTACAACAGCATCTTATAACCAAGTTCTGCCCTTAAACATAAAAGTCTCCAACTTCAGCAGCGTCTGCCTGTACTTATTCCACCTCCAGCAGAAACTGCGGCACACCTGCACGGGCTGAAGTGCAGAGGCTGGGATGAAGGCAAGAGCCACACTTAGCAAGTCCCAGGTGAAAAGACAGCCGAGAGCCTGGCAGCGGCCACAGTTCAGCAGGATCAACACTACAACCATGAATTCCTCGTTACGGCAGTGAGATGAACAGAGGGGGCGATAAGTCTGTTATTTGGAGGTGTACCTCCGACCTCTCACACATACGACTTAACCGGGATGAGCACCACGCATGGGCTGGCATCACAAGAGGCGAATCTCAAATACTGAGACGAGCAGAGTGAAGTCAAACAAACCCTTCATTCCTCCTCCCCTCTTGCTTCACCACTCGATTGCAAGTTTTCATCTGGTAAAAAACACAGACCATAGCTTAAGATTTTGATCCAGCAAGAGTGTGCAAAGAATCGTCCTTGCCCTTCCCAAACAGGATAAGCAGGATTTAAACTTACAAAGTATTAATGAACCATTACTTCTTATTCAATATGAACATGCCAATCAGGTTTGAACTGGATCAAAAGCCAGTACAAGCTTTTTTTTTTTTCCTTCCCCACCTCACATCCAGTCGTAGCTGAAGTCACATTCAGGTCTCATCTGGGCTGCTGGCAGCACAGCAATCTGACACTTCCAAACTCCGCATTTGTTTGTGCTTAAACTAACTAAAGGCGGGAAGCGGCAGCAGCCACCCTGAACATGCAGTACGGAC
Organism: Theristicus caerulescens; assembly: GCA_020745775.1. Taxonomy (NCBI): domain Eukaryota; kingdom Metazoa; phylum Chordata; class Aves; order Pelecaniformes; family Threskiornithidae; genus Theristicus; species Theristicus caerulescens. Next base: position 3,416,601 of record CM036581.1, on the reverse strand, counting down.
ACTCACATTGAACAAGGCCACAGAACAACCACTCAGTCCCCCAGAAATCAGAATAAGCTTCCCTAAAATAAAAAAAAATTAAATAACAACAGGTTAAAAACATAGGTTAGGTGTCAAAATTGCCATCAGCTAACTACAAACAGCCAACTCCTAACTTGCCTATCGGCCAGCTTGCTGTTTGAAGGATGAGAGATAGGAAACGTTTTCCAAGAACATACAAAAAAGGTATGTACAGATCTATTTGAAACACAGCAGATAAGGTCTTAAGTGGTTCCAGGTTACTCTCATCTCACATCTTCTAGAAATAAATGTGGGTGATTGGAGAAATTTCCTTGTCTATTCTATTCTTCCAGCTTCCCACAGTACAACTGCAATCAGCACAAAACCCACCAGAGGGCTCTGCTGCAGGCTGTTAGACTCCCCTCCTCGGAAGTTTGGCAAAGACTAAAATAATTTAAAGAATAAACTGGCTTTTCGCTTCAGCCAGTAAGTCTTTAATTTAAAAAAAAGGAATTAAGAATTTGCCAGGATGCGTTCACACACCTGGCTGCTCTTGAATGAGCTGTCACAGGCAAACAGCATTGCCAAAGGTCACGTTTTGATGGTTTTAAGCAGGAACAGCAGCAGAGCATTGTATTACAATCAAACCTAAAGAGGTGAATTGCAGTTGCTCTTGCTTCTGCCTTGTACTGTGAAACCAGTGAGAGACAAAGGAGACAGCAGCGGCCTCTCCTCCCAAGCTTTCAACCGCCACAGTCCAAATTCAGAGGGTTCAAAAGGTTTCTCTTCCACCAGCTGCCTCTACCAGTGTCTCGAATCCACCAGCTCCGGGCGGAGGCTCAGCTTCTTCAGAGTTTCATACCCCACCACGATGACGATGGTGGAAGGAGTGGCCGAGATGATGCGGGCAGAGAGGCCTTTAGTCAGGCCCCAGGGACCTTCCTCTGCCATGAGCTGTCTGAAGGTGAGGATGATGGAGCTCTTGCCTTCCACCTGCAAAGCCAGAACAAATATTCACAGAGCTACCAGGCTTCATGCTGAGCTGCTCTGGGGTTCTGCTCCAACTGCAGACTCTAGAGACTGCAGATCAGCCAGTCCAACAACCTTAATCTAGTCTCCAGAATTCCCTGAGGGGTAAAAAAAAAAAAGGCAAGAAGTCCTAAAGAGGCAGCAGTAAGTGGGATTCTTAGACCTGTCTCCTCCTTCCTCCCATCTAGAAGGGGCTGGATCAACACGACAGCTCGAGTCTCACTAAAACCGGCACTGCTAGAAGCACCTCTCCTCTTCTGAAGGATGCCACATCTGCTGGGGAACCTCATTTCAGCAGTCCAGGTAGGTGAAGCCAGCCTTGCTACCTGAGCCGCCTCCTATTAATGCCGAGTGCAAATTAAGCAGCATGATATTTAGGACAAAACAACCTACGAACGGAGAGAGAACGGGAGCCGTTTACCTGAAGCCACAGAGATCAAAGAGCTGAGAGCGAACCCCACCCCTGCGTCACGCTGTTGGTGCAGACAGACGTGCCAAGCAGGCTGAGCTCTTACCTGAACCCGAGCCCTGATGACATCCATGGGGTTGGTGAGCGTGGAAGCTGTTGCAGCTGCAAGTGGCCCCGATATAGCTTGCAGGAGGAGATGGGGACAGTCTTTAGGAGTCAAGCTAGAAAGCTGTTCTGGGAACAGGAGAGAGAGAGAGAGAGAGAGAGTAAAGTTTCAGACAAGTGGCTGCTCATCAGTTCCTTAACTCCACCTGCTAATTTAGACTGATTAGCAGTGGGCAGAACCCCTGATTTACAACCTGTCACCTCCTCCCACAGCATGTCTAAGTGGTGCTTTCTACATCAACCAGAAAGTTAGCAAAGTGCAGGGAGCAAGCCTGTAAACACCCCGGCAGCTCAGTGCTCCATCATGCAGCCTCTGATCAGCTCTAACACAGGCTCTCAGACCTGCTGAGCAAACAGGGCAGAATAAGCTTGTATGTCCCCAAAACAGAGCATGGAAACATCCACCCCCCCCTTTAAAAGGCGAGGGGAACCTTCAGACAAAGCTATCAGAAGTTGTCTGCAGAGATTCGCACAGATCCAGAAAGCTGTCACTACCACCGAGCATGCTGTCCAAGAGATATCTACGTGGTATCCCGCTGTGGGATCTCTAAGGAGAAAAGTACTGCTCATCCCAGGGATTTCCTCATTCTGCTCCTACTACCTGGCGAAGGGGATTTGAATCTCCCACACTTTTATTGGTTAAAGTTGGACGGAAGACAGTCCAAAAGTCCTAGTTTCTTTGGATGATGTGGTGGTTGCATCTATCTGGCAAGAGGGAAGGAAGCTGCTCTGTTTGTGACCCGAGCACTGATCTGAATCGCTGCCAGCAGCGTACTTTGAGCCCCGAGGAAGGTTCAACGGCCCCTGCTGCTGCCAGCCGAGAGCAGCAGGCTATCCAGGGACAGAGGACTAGAGAAGGCAGCCAAAGTAGACATCCATTGACAGCTGGGGCTTACGCTTAGCATCATCTTGATTTCCACTGCAGAAGATTAGGGAAGAGAGCAAACATCTGGAAGAGGCAAGCTCTGTTCTCTCCATATCAACTTGCTTATTCTTACACGTCCACTTTTAAACCTTTTTGGCATGAAAGTCTTACAATTAATACAGTGGATTTTGGTATTAACAATTGTTGACATGGAGAGTGAAGGGAGCGCTCCCAAAAAGTCCAGACTGGACCAACATCCCACGCTGCTGTTGCTATTTAAATGCAGCACTGATGAGTAACCAGTGCTCCCCACTGTTACCAGAATGTGCCCACTCTGAAAAGCAAACTAGACATTCGAGACACCTGTATTGTTAAAAGCAGGTGATTTCCAAGATATACTTTAAGCCTAGTCCAGTGAAATCTAAGCCTCTCATTATCATTGCTTTTAGGCAGATTGCTATTAGATAAATATTAGTCTAAAAACCACACGCAAAGCTGCATGACACAAATCTAAAGGATTGTCGGGAGAGAAAAATAAATCTTAGCTGGCCAACATCTTTAGTATTTGGGAACACCCTGAGGATTACCAGAGCTAAGCTAGGGGGAGAACATGGTTATGTGTGGTTTTATATCACAAGGCTTGGTGCCAGTTTTAGAGGTACAGAAACTGAAGCATGATCTTAAGACACAAAACCACAGAAGACCCAGCTTTTGTCTCTGCCTGTTTTTTGGTTTTGTTATGAGATTTGTGGCTCTAGAAGTCTTTTTGCCATACTGGGTCTATGTGAACTGAAAGACAAATTTACATGGTGGCTTCAAAACTCTGCCCAATGCCAAACAACAGCCTTCCTCACTTCCACACAGAAAGTAAGCATTATTTAGGATCAGCGGAAGAGAAAGTTAAAGTTGACGCATCAAGTCCTTCTTGCCTAGAGCCACCTCGTTTTAAGTCCTCTAGCACTCAGACCCTTATTCTTTAACTCTGCATTTAAAACAATGCTGCTCTGTTAAACTTCCACCCACATCTGCAGAATTCGTTTAAATTGGATACAGCCATTTGTTTCCAGACAGATTCTGCTCCCACCCCAAATCAAAGAGAAAGCAAATCACGCTAGGTCCACAGTTTCAGGGTCGATCTGAGGGGCTTCTAGGTCTCCTGGGATAAGATATATTCAAAGTCTCCTTTCACTTACCGGCATAGAAGTGGTAGAAGGGCCACCAGACTGCACTGTTGGGAATATAGGTGAGCAGCGAGGCCACGTAGCCCCTGTAGAAGCCTCTAAAGCCATCGGCCTTGAAAATCTGTACAATGATGTCCTTGGTTTGGCCAAAGACCAACATCCGCTTGCCATTTTGGTTCTGCACCTTAAACCTGCCCATGCTTTCCCCCTCCCTCTGCATCATGAGATGCTGGGAGATCACATCGATGGGCACCGTGATGCTCTGGGCCACCAGGGAGGCTGAGCCGCCTGCCACCAGAGACTTCACGGCATTGTTGTTGTTGTACCGTGACACGTACTTTCGAGTGAGCTCATATGTTGTCACATAGCACTGTCCAGAGATCAGGGTGAAAGTGTTGACCAAAAAGCCACGGTAGAGCCCAGCTGTCCCTTCTGTCCGCAGGATTTTCACAAAAGCGTCAAAAGTCCCGTTGTATAGGCTCTTGCCCTTCTGAACCTGCAACCGTGTCCGGATGAGCGTGAAAGGGTAAACGCTCACCCGGATCATCATGGTCATGCAAATCCCAAACACGTAGAATTTCCTTTTGTCCAGGTGCTCCCACTCAATGATTGGGATGTTGCGTTTGTCCTCCATGACTCTTCGGAGTGGTGTAGGGGAGCTGGTATGCCCCAAATCTACCTCAAAAGTACAGAGCAGATCCAGGCTCAGCCCTCCTGTCTTGCCCGACTAGATTGGAAGTGCTGGCATCTGAAACGAGAGACACTTTCAGTAGGTGATGAAGCGCCTAAGTTAGCTAAAGCAGCCTACGTCACCTAGCTCCGCTGATTTTCCTGAAGTGAGGAGAGCCCTTGCGTAAACCATTCTGCTGGCAGAGCAGTGGGACTGTAACCTTAGGAAGCAGGGCCGTTATCACGTGGTTGACGGTGGCACTTTCTGATGTCACCATAGCTATTTGTTAAACTCTAACAGCGGTCTGCACACACGGCAGTTCTCACTACGGCCCAGCCTACTCCACTGCAAAGTGAAGCTTGCCAGACTTTGCAAAGCAGTTTGAGATCCACAGAGGAAGAGCACAGCTCCAACAGCAAGCACTACCTTTTAACGAACACACAGGAATAGGGACTGTCAACCAAAGCAGCTTCTCCCCAGTCATTCCGGGTTTGTGATGCTCCTCGATGTCACGATGTCACTTTTCAGTTCCAGGTTCTGTATAAAGAAGGAAGTGACAAGTGTCTGTCTGTGTTCCCAGATTCCCTGCACAAATTAGACAAATTTTTCTGAGCATTTCCATTTCAACCTTCCTAAAGCCGGAGGGTGATGCAAGCCAGGGAAGGGGGAAGAGAAGGTCGTGAAAAGAGGAGCAACAATGGGAGAACAAGGCAAATGCAAACAGTTGCGTAGAGTCTCCACGTTGATGACCAAGACCCTGGAAAGAAACAGTTAAAAATGACAGCCCAGGGATCTCTCAGTTGAACAGTGCCTAACTGCGCTTTTCAGCGAAGGCGAGCAAAGTTCATCCTCACTTCCAATACTGCATCATCGCTTCTGGTACGATAACACTCACAAACCTGCCGTCCTGCCAATTTTGGCAGCATTCAGAGCACCAGGAACCGAGGGACGAGGAGGGGAAGTCCTGGTTCAGCCTCCTCCGGCAGACCCTGCCCAAGCCTGGCTTCTGCCCCGATGCACTATCACCGTGTCTCATCCCACCGGCAGCCATGTCCCGGCAGTCACCAACAACTGCTTCCCCAGGACAAGACTCTGGGTAGTTCCACCCGTCTCCCTTTTGGCTGTAATTCGCTCTAATTTGGTGCATGATTAACCAAGCTTGGAATCAGCTAACCTCCTTGCAGGGCCAGGCAGATACAAGCAAAAAGAGAAGAGCGTCTCAAAGAATCAACCCAAACTGGTTATTTCACTTACCACAAGGACTTTCTTTCCGTATCAAAAAAAGCCTACAGGTCTTCAGGAATAACAGACTGATAAATTACTAGAAAGAGCTTGACTGCAGCTGCGTCACAGCTTATATTCCAGGCTCTGGCAAACGGGCGTTTGGAGTCTGTGCACAGGCACAAGCTGAACTGCTGGAGAGCAGAGCAATACCAAGTAGCTCCACTTGCAAATGCAGACACTGGAACAAGTGTGCCAAAACCAGAGATCCAAAACCAGATTCACTTTGAATCTAGACGGAGTGAGAACTCAAATTTAACATGAGACGCTGTCAACACCAATTTGGGGGCCATTTTACGTTATCGGTGTAATGCAGAAAGGCCATAGCATAAATGGCTCCAAATTGCCGGATTCATGAAGAGAGCTCAAACAATTGAGAACCGCGTTTGGTTAGAAATGCAATTACAAAACAACTGGCAATTATTTACCTCTGGCACAGAGAAGAAATTACGATTATGAAATTGGGGGGGGGGAGGATGTGCTATTAACAGACCATTTCATTGCCTATCTGCCAACAAAATATTTGCTTAACATCAGCAAACAGCGTTACAGGCTGCCAGGGCTCCTGCCGATGGACAGCAAAGTTAAAAATACCCAAGGGCATCCGGGTCCAACAGGGAGGGTGGAGGAACCCTATTTTACCTAGTACAAAGAAAATTACATTTCATTGTTACAGTCAATTGACTTGACAGATAATGCATAACAAATACCATGGCTTCTCTCAACAAAAGTTGTATTGCTTTGATTATCGTTACAATATTACTGGTTCACTAATACAGGCGTAATTAGACAGCATAAAGCTTTCTACACAGGAATTACCTGCACACGGCACCTATGAAAACATAATTTTGTGCTTGTTAGCAGTCCCACTAGCTTAATATTTTATCAAAAAATAAAATAGAGTCGAGCCAATAAAATTTTCTGGTGAAGCCTGAGGGTTTAGTCCATACTGCAAATTCCTCTGCCACCCAAAAATTGAACCATATGCAACAGAGCTCCCCAGGTGAAAGGTGAGATGTACCTGCTAAGAAAAATCCTCATCGCTGCAATAAGGAGAACAAATAAATAATAATAATTTTAAAAGTATCCTTGATTTTTATTTAGTTTTATGTGCTACAGTGCTTTGCTTTTAGAATTTCAGCCATAAGCTCCTTGAGGAAATAACTGTACTTACTTTGGACTGTTACTAATAACTACTTTCGTTCAGGACCTAACTTAGAAAGACACTGTCACTTTAATCCCAGGGCCCACAAGCAATCAACGCCGTGAGTTCCTCCCATGGGGAGGTGAGGAGGGAAGGCATCCTCGCATCACCAGGGATGCTTCGATTTGACCACCACGGCCACAATTCTGGCTCTGCCAAGACGAGAGTTTTGCTCAGAGCATTCATTCTTCCAGAAATTAAATCTAGGGCCGTGCTCAGAGCAGTGATCCTGTCGCATCCAGTTTCAGTAACTCTTTGACAATCTTTCAAGTAATTTTGGGGAGATTGATATAAAAGTAATTGCTAAATCTCAAAAGAACTGACCTGCCCTCCAAAATGCAATACAAGTATGCCAGCTTCCCTCCCAGGTCACGGAGCCATTCTGTACTTCGACACTTTAACAGTTGCCGTGCCAAAACTACACTTCAATAGATCTATACAGATGGTGACTTCTCACCATGAATAGAAAGTCATTTCTTGAATTTCTGCCTAGAAATTAAAGCAGAGGATTACCAAACAGACCGCACCTGCTTCTGCTCTCTCGCTAGTTTGCGGTATGACCTACAGGATACAGCTTCAGTCTTCTAAACACAGACTGCAACTCAGTTTGACCACCCCCCCTCCAATTTATCTCCTTTTTAATGCAGCCCCACCAATCCGTTCTCCAAACTGTTTTTGCTGCAGCTGTATCTAAATATGATTCTTTGGCAAATAAAGACAGGCCCTTTGTGTACCCCCGGCCAAGGATGTCTCCTGCTCAGCATACTAATGCCTTAGCACGACAGCCTGGGAACCATCCAGAAGCAGGCAGCAAGGCCGCGCTTCCAAGCCCCAACCGCCATACGCGGTTGCCTGTGGAGATCCTCTCAAGTGGGAAAGCACGAGATCAAACAAATCCACTACAAGTCTCTCAAATTTGAAGCCTTTTATCTGTGCCACGTTACGCCGAATCTGGTCTAAGCAGGCAGCTCCGTTTTCGAAGTCTTTATCGTTGCACTCCTTAAATTTACCCAGGGTGGAAGCGGATATAAAACCAGCCTCACTGAAGATCTGCAGTTCCTCCGCGAGCAGCTGTCTGTCTGTAAACGATGAGGCAGAGACACTCTAAGGCCAGCACTTCCCCACACACCCGCAGCCTCGCACTGTCTCCCCTCCACCTCCTGCACGCAGGGAGCCAGAGGCGGGAGGCAGGCAGCTAGCGCAGCAAGCCACCCTCCTACCTTATAGATAAAGCCAGACAAAAAAAAAAAAAAAAATCCGATGTGCTTTAAAGGCAGCGAACATGGGCAAAGTTTGTCACGGGCCCCGCTCAAGGTCACTGAGCGGATCAGCAGTGCTGCAGCAAGGAGCCTTTCCCAGCACCCTGCCTTCACGCCGCGGCCGTGTGCCCCTCTCGGTTTTGCCTCCTGCAGCCCCGGAGGCGCCAGGAAGCTCCATCCCCTTCTCCACGGCTCCTCGATGGCGCAGCGCCCTCCTCCTCAGCCAAGCGAGTCTTGCTCCAAACCACCCCCTCCAGCCTCTCCCCCTCACCCCGGTTTCCCCGCAGGCCCCGGAGCGGCCCCGCCAGCCGCCCCCCCGCCCGCTCCCAATCACCCACCCGCCCCGAGCCCCCCCCAAACCCCGACCAACAGCTGCCCCCCCCCGCCCCGCACCGGCGCCGAGCCGGGCCACCGCCGCCGCTCGCCCCGGCCTGGCCTCCCCCTCCCGCCCCACAACCGAGCCCCCATTCCCGCTCCACAGCCCCCTGCCCCGCGGCCCAGACCCGGCCTCCGCCGCCCTCTTACCTCAGGCCGGCGGGCGGGAGGCCCCCGTCCCGTCCCGCCCCGCCGCCGGCCGCTCCCGCCACACCATGGCCGCTGCCCCCCCCCGCTCCGCCTCAGCGGCCGCCGGCCCGGAAGTGAAGGGCGGCAGCGGCAGCACGTCGGGGGCCTCGCGCGCCGCCCGGGCAATCAGCGTCCGAGCACCGGCGCCATCTTAGGGAAGGGCTGACGCCGTTCCGGAAGAGACCCCGCGCACTTCCGGCCTCAGTAAAGAGGGCGGCCGCCAGCTGCTCCCCGGGGAGACGGGCGGGGACGGGAGTGCGCATGCGCGCAGCGGGGGCCTCGCCTGCGCCCTTGCCTTAAAGCGACCGCGCCGAATTACGGCTCTTAAAGGGCCAGCGGCCCTTAACGACTGGGTGGGATTCTTGTGTTTCCCGGGAAGAATTCACGTGCTGGCTGCTGGAAGGGCAGAGGGCACGGCGGGGTGGGGAAACCAGCAGGGGTGCGTCGAAAGTAAGGGAGTGATGGGCAGGGGTATGAGGGCCATTTCCCCCGGCGCCTTGCCCTGCGTTGCACATGCACACCTTGCACATCCCCACGTGGCACGTGCACGCACGTGCCACGCCCACGCCGCCCATGCACGCATCCGTCATGCCCTCGCACGCTCCCACATCGCATGTGAATGCGCGTTCCCTGCCCATGCTGCGCATGCATGCACGTGTCACACACCCCCCCCCAGCGTTGCACAGGTGCGCGCACTTGCCGCATACGTCTCAAAGCCCCTCGGCCTTCCCGGGAGGGCAGCCGCTCCCTGGACCCAGCAGCACGACACAGTAGCTTTTCCTTTTTTTTTTAATAAAAAAATCAAATGTACAAAGAGCAGGGAAATTTACAGCTGGTTTGTCTTAAAAAAAAAAAGAAGGCTCAGCATCATCAAAAAAGCAGCAGGGGCCAACCCTGGGGAACAGCTGGTGAGAAGCGGGGGGCTCCACCGTGGCGGCTGTCCAGGGGTCGGGGCGATGCACGGTCCCCCCGGCACCCAGGGCAGTGGGGAGCGGGGGAAAGTCTGGCAGCACAGGGTGTGCCCGTGGGTCGGCCCACGGAGCCCCTGCGGGCTCAGCTTTCCCCATTTTGGAGCTTTTATGGATCCCAGGGTTTTTTCCTGGGGTGACACCAGTGTCAGCATCCACTAACTCTGCCCTTCCCCACCCCTTGTCCTTGCCCCACGGCCACGTCCTGCCCTCGGCCCCACGTCCTTGCCCCACGTGGGGCCACGTCCCTCCTCTGTGCCCACATCCTTCCCCTGTTCCCATGTCCTTCCCTTGCCCCCCACTCTCCCCTCATCCCATCTCACCCCTGCTGCTCCCAGGGGCCCATCCCACCCCACTGCCCCTCGCCACTACCCCAAAATATTACCTTATGTTAAAACATGTCTTAAATTAAAAAAACAAAACAAAACAAAAAACTTCACATCCATATCCCCCCCACACCCCACCGCTTTCCCACGGTCTCCCTGACCCGATGGCAGCGTCACGCTGTGTTCCCCGCCGAGACATGGAGCCTGTTGTTATCAGCATCGATGTCCCCATCAAGCTGGAGGCAGCAAGCGCGGGAGTCCTCCTCCTCCTCCTCCTCCTCCTCAGTGGGGACAACGGGTGCCAGGGGCTCTCCTGTCCCCCCATTGAGGGGTACCTTCTCCCGGCGCTGGGATGGGGGGCTGTGGGGCGTGCTGCACCCCCGTACCTTGCTCCTGGCTTTGAGCTGGTCACGGTAGGTGAGGAGGGCCAGGCAAGCAGCAGCGGCCAGCGCCACGGCCAGCAGCACGGTGACGGTGACAAACTGGGGCCAGTAAGACCGGGGGGTGCCAGGGGTTGAGGACCCCCAGGTCAACCCCTCCTCAGCCAGCCTGTCCGACTCGGAGTCCGCCCTGCTGGGGTCCCGTAGCTGGTAATGAGCCACGGTCCAGGTGTAGCCGTTCTCGGTGGCCTGGCACTTGTAGGTGCCAGCAGTCCCCCGTTGCATGATGACCACCAGCGTGTGGTCAGGCAGCAGCGCTGTGTCCCTCCGGCCTCCCTGGCCGCCGGGCTGCTGCCAGCTGTAGGTGGCCAGGGCGGAGCGGCGGGGGCACGGCAGGCGGACCACGGCATTAAGCCGGGGGCTGAACCCTGCGGGGTGCAGCGAGGGAGAGCAGGGTGATGCAGCGCACCCCATGTGCCCCATCCCACCCTCCAGTCCCCATCCCACAGCACCCCCACCCCATCCCGCTGTGCCCCCATACTCAACTCTCTGCAGGAGGATCCTCCTGTGCCCCCCAGGCTCGGGGCATGGCCACACTCCTCCCGCGGTGGCACACGGTGCCTGGGCTCCCCTCCTTGATGTCCTGCAGCCACACGCTCCTGCAGCCGGGAGAGTGGCATCAGCATCCCGGTCCCCTCCGCATCCCCCTTCCCATCCTCATCCTGCTGCCTCCCCGGCTCACATGTCCTCGTCGGCTGCGGCGGCGCGGGTGGGCTGGCAGGAGCCCTCGAGGCTGTGCCAGGCGCAGTACGGGTCCCGCGCCAGCACACACTCGGCGCAGCTCTGGTGCAGGCTGCAGTTGGCCAGTGGGACTTGGAGGACGCCACCGGAGTAGCCCACATAGAGGATGCCCTGAGGAGGGAGAGGTGCAGGGCTGAGCCTCTCTCCTGCCCCCCCCGTGCCAGGCTTGGGGTGGGCCGTTGGGTCATCCCCATCCCCTACCTTCCCTGTGGCCAGCAGTAGGGTCTTCACCGGCTCCGGCATCCTGAAGAGCTGGATGCTCTCCACGATGTGGGGACCCTCGGGCAGCTCCACCGCTTTGTGCAGGAAACCCTCCTCTGCAGGGGCACAGGGGACATTGCCGGTGTTTTGGGGGTCAAGGGAAGGGTAGGAGGGGTGACCCTGTGTGTATCCCCACATAAACCCACCTGTGGCCAGGAACATGACGCGGTAGGTGGTCCCCGAGATGCCACGAGTCTCGTCCACCGCGATGTGTGTGTACGTGACGTCTGTCTTCACCAGCAGCGGCCGCCCCTGGATGGGTGACACCTTCCCATCCATTAGGAAATGGTCCTTCATGAAGGTGAGGGCTTTGTCGGAGGAGGGACCCATGTAGCACTGCAGGGAGAGAGGAGTCAGTGCTGGTGTGGGGAAACTGAGGCACAGAGGGGGACGGACACGTGCCACCAGGCTGCCCCATGCCAGCATCAGTTGGGTGCAAAGGGACCCCTCGCTTTTCCATCCCACTTGCAACACCACCAGTGCAAGCACACGGGGCAAACTGGACAGACAAACCCCTCCCCATGGGGACCAGCATCGTCCCCCAGGAGGGTCTCGTCCCCCAGGTGGGCAGCACTCACGCTGCCAGGCCGGGGACTCATGTCGGGGCCACTGTAGACCGTCCAGCGAGAGCTCTCCTTGTTCAGCTCCTTGTACTTGCCCTCGAAGACCTTTTCCAGAGCTTCCTGGCTATAGGCACAGACGGCTGCGCTGCCCGCCCTGCCCGCCTGCCTGCAGGGACAGCAAGGTGGGTATGGGGAGGACGCGGGTCCCCAGTGCTCCCGCAGCGCCCCTGGGTGCTGGGACTCACCACTGCGAGGTGAAGACAGCATAGAAGTCAGCACTGCCATTGCGGCGGGGCAGGGCAAAGGCGTGACGGATGACGTTGAAGGGGAAGTGGCCGGGTTGCGAGCACACCAGCTGAGCCTTCAGGAACGTCGTCCACTTCTTCTGCAGCACCTTGTCCCCTCCGACATCGGTCTGTGAGAGCCAGGAGGATGCTCAGCCTCGGGGTGACAGGAGCTGGGTGCCCCCATCGTCCCCTGTCATCGTCCTCCATCATCATCCCTGCACCCACCTTGCAGACACGGGCCACCCGCGGCACCAGGAGCCGCTCGAAGAAATCAAACTCATCAGCCGTCTCCTCGAAGAAGAAGTAAACTTTGTCATCTCCAGGGATGCTGAAGGAGGCCACGAAGGCGACGTCGGCTGTGGGGCACAGCCAGGGCAGGCAGGTGAGGAGCTGGAAGGACGGGGGGCTGCGGCAGGCACCCCCTCGCACGGGGAGGGTGAGGGGGGCCCTGCCAAGGACCGTCTGCCTGCTCACCTGAAAGCCAGCGGAGGAAGGCATCCGTCTTGAGCAGGGTCCGGCTGCCCAGCGAGCGGGAGATGATGGGCTCGTTGCCTTGGAAGTTGTTCATGGTGCCGGCGTAGAGCTCGCCGTCTGCTCAGGGACGGGGTCAGGGTGAGCCGCGGCAGGGCCCCATCCCTACTGTCACCCTCCACTCCATCCCAGGGATGGGTGCCCACCCATGGGGGCCACTGGCCCTGTACTCACCCACCAGCACGGCTGTGTAGGTGTGCTGGGGGTCAAAGGGACACTGGCCCTTCCCGTCCAGGAAAGGTTGTCCTCTGCCGCTGGACACCAGGGTGAAGTTCTCCAGGTGCTGTGGGAAAGGGGAGAAAAATCAGCTGATGGAGTTAAAACAAACCCAAAATCTGCAATGAATGGCTGTGGACTCCTTCTGGCCTGCGGGGAAGCTGGGGTGCTCAGCAAGTGGGGAAACTGAGGCAGGGCAGGCTGTCTGGGGTCACCTGAGGGAACCAGGACCCAAAATCAGGGGTTTGCCACCTGCGTCTGACCTGGCAGGTGAAAAGCCGCTGGCAGCCACGGTTAGAAACACTATGGGCTCCTTTAGTGCACGAAACGCAAAGATGCACCTTGGCGGCGGGGGGCAGCCAGCACCCCACATCCCAGGGGAATTCCCGTGATGCAATGAGCTCAAATCCCCCATCCCACTGGCACTCCTGGGCCAGTATTTTGTGGCTCCTTATGGCAATGCCACAACATGTCCAGAGACGCCCCCTCGTCCCCATCCTTGGCGGGGGGGACACTCACGATGTAGGTGCATGCGGGGCTGAAGGCGTAGGTCCCGCAGACGTAGAGGTGGGTCTGGTTCAGAGCCACAAGGACCCGGATGAAGTTGAAGCACTCGGTCTGCAGTGGGGAAAGAGCAGAGGCAGGGGCTGAGCAGCTCTGTGGGTCCCCCCCGAGCCCCTCATGGTGCTGTCTCACCTCCTGGCTCTTCTTCTTAAAAGCACACTCGGAGGTTTTCTCGGGTGTGGGTCCCCACGTTATCTGCAGAGAGAATAGAGACGGTCCACAGCTGCTGAGCCAGGCCACGACCACCCAGCCCGAGTGGGGAAACTGAGGCACGGCAGTGGGCACCCTGCCCAGCCTCCCCGAAAGCGGCTGCTCCTCACCGAGGCTTTGGCACGGATACTGCCCGGGGTGCCGACAGTGAGGGCCAGCACCCGGTCACGCGCTCCCACGTACAGCTCCTCTTCACTCTCGTGCAGGAGGAAGATGTCGTAGTGGGAGACATTGTCCTGGCTGAAATGGGTCAGGGTCCGTCGGGGGTCCCCTGGCAGGAGCAAAGGGGGATGACAGGGGCCAAGGGACACACACGCACGTCCCAGCGCTACAACCACCACCAAGCCCGGGCGGATGCAGCAGCAGCTGCCGTTGATGCTGTTATCACCTCTCACATAGGAAATGGGGTGCGCTGCTTCCCCCACAGCCCTGCCGTCACTGGCCCCACTTCCCCCTCCATGTCCCCACCTCCACCCCCGTCCCCTCTGGGTCCTGCTGCAAGAGCTGGACGTCCCCGAGCTGCAAAGCCTGCACACCCCTTGCCCTCTGCTGCTGCTTTGCTGTTCTGTAAGAAGCGGAGTGCATCTTTCCCTGTTGGGCTGCAAGCTCTGCCCGTGATGCTTGGGGGCCATGGCCATGGGGCAATGCTCCATTTGGGGGATGCACTGCCCCATGGTGCCAGCATAGACGGAGTTGGCAAGACCCCCCCCCTTCTTGTTTGTCTCCACCAGCCACCGAAACAAGGAAAAAGAAAAAGGAGCTTTTGCAATTGTTGCAGCAGCTACATGGGGAAGGGGAAGTGGCAGCAGAGGCAGGGGCCATGGGAGGGCACAGCCCTGCCAGGGAGGCACAGATCTCTCCTGCCTGCCCGAATGCTGCCGTCCCACAGCACCACCAAACCCCTTTCTTTGCCACCTGCCATTTGGCTGGACACGCAGGCAGGACGCAGTGCCCTGTCCCACCAAGGAGGCAGCTTTTTCCTCCATCCAGGGTGGCCCAGGGTGCAGGTGGGTGCCAAAATCTCTCTGCTAGAGCTGGCACCCTAGGGTGCACCCAGCTCCCACTCCCAAAGGTGTTTGGGTGCCAACCAGCCTTGTTACATCTGCCCCCGCAGCGGCCACGTAGCCCTTTTCATCGCCCTGCTGCCACCAGCACCGATCCCCAGCCCCGTAGCCACCATCTCACTGCCCCAGCCCCGCGCAGGGCTAACGAGAGGGGTAACGAAGCAGGGAGGCTGTGATGGAGAGCAGCCCATGGGTCCCTGAGGCTGGGTGCTCAACGCTGGGGAGGGATGCTCTCCCAAGCCGCTGTTGTCCCCTCCCGCAACCCAGCTTGTCCCCATCCCCTCCCCAGCCCTTTTGCTCTCTCAGTGCCGTACTCACCGCTGGGGAAGGCGACGCGGGGCAGGGGCTCAGCGCAAAGCATGGCAGCCGGCATCACCACACCACAGAGCAGGCGGAGGGCAGCTGAGGGCATGGCGGGGGGCGGCAGGGATGCACCCCTTGAAGGTCCCAGCACCATCCCTGTGGGAAGGGCGAGGGTTAGGGCCCGCGCTGTCTGGGCTCTGTGCCACGGAGCGGAAATGAGAGGGGGAAGCCAGCACCCGGCGCAGGGGGACTGTGGGGCCCCAGTGCCTCAAGCCGCACGTGGCCCCAGAATGTGGGCGAGAGCTTCCCACTGCCACCCCAGCACAGGCAGAGTCGTTCCCATGCCCTGCTGGGCTCCCTGCGCCGGGACCCCTTTGGCACAAGGGTGCCCAGATGCTCCTGCCTTTGCTCCCGCAGAGCCCCACAGTGCCCGTCCCCATCAGGGATTCCTCTGTGCAGCTCCATCAGTGGCCAAAGGGTCCACAAAATTAGGGGGAGGACGGGACACCCCCTCTTGCAGCTCTTTTTGCAGCTCTTGCTGGAAGCAATGGTGAAAGAGCAACGTCTCGAGAACCGCGTGGTCCCCAGCACCCCTTGTAGGCAGTCCCCAGCAAACAGCATTACCTCTCCGGCGGGTGAGGACAGAGCTGGCTCACCTCTGTCCCTGGAGCATTGGCAGCCGGCAGGTGCCTGGCCGCAGGGGGCTGCGGCCAGAAGACCCTCGCGGGCCCATGCCCAGCGCCCCACCAAGGTCCAGCCGCGCTGCCAGCCTCCCAGCCCCGCTCGTGGCAGGGCTCGCTGCAGCCCAGCCCAGCCCAGCGTGGCCCCGCCGGGGACTACGGAACCAGAAAGTCCTGCTGGAAGAGGACGAGCCTCAGCAGGTTGGGGCAGTGGGTGCCTGCTCCTGCCTCGCCTGTGTTACATCCCCACAGGGAGGGCAGCGAAGCCTGGCGGAGGGAGCCGGGATGGGAGCCGGGGTGCTCTGCTCCTCCAACTGGGATTCCCAGGGGGAAATGGGGTGCCGGGATGCCTGGGTTCCTTTCCTGGTTTTGGGGAAATCTTTGGGCTGAGGGCAAGTCGTTTCGCCTGCTGACTGTGAGGATCGACAGAGAGCCTGAGCATCGCACCCACAAACAGCCCCATGGGGCCGAGCATCGCCCCCGTGAGCAGCCCTCCCGGGGCCAAGCATCGCCCCCACAAACAGCCCCACGAGGCTGAGCATCGCCCCCACAAACAGCCTGGAGCAGCCAGGCTCCCTGCAGGTTCCATCCTCCACCCCAGGCTGCTCTGGGATGGCTGTGGGTGAGAAACCCACCAAAGCCAAAGCCTTGAGGTCCCCCCAACACCATAGCCACATTTGAGGTACCCCAACATCCCACTCCAGACAAGGCTGAGGAGCATCCTGCCCTGTCAGGGCCTCCTTACCTGCCTCCCCCAGTGCCACCATCCGCCCGCCAGGACACCAAACCCCGGGTGGGCAGCGCTGTCCCCGCCACCTTGCTTGGCCAGGACAGAAAGCTCCTTGTAAGCACAGAAACTAGGTTACTCTGCCCCGGATTTCCCACTTGGCGAAGGGTTGGCTGAGAAACGGGGCCGCACGGAGGCTTGGACCGGCCGCATTGTTCTGCCCTGGGACGGAGCCACCGGGGCCAGCAGAGGGGGAGGAGGGATGGGAAAGCGAGCAGAGGCTCCTCGGTGAGGCTGAAGGCTCAGGGGGACCGTGGCGGGGCTGGGGAAAGCCCCCGGAGAGCGTTCCCCCGGTGTGAGCCAGCTCTGACACAGGGTGTGAAGCGAGAGCAGCCTTAAGGCTGCTCCAGCAGCATGGGGAGCCGAAGCTCCATCACAGCCCTGTCCCTCCTCCTTTCTGGGTCCCCTGGCCGAAGTGGCCTGGAGACATGCTGGGGGGGGACATTACAGCCTCCCTGCGTAGGATTTGGCACATGGACGCAGGTGTCACCAAGGGCCTCTCAGCTTTGGGGTGATTTCGTTTTCCCTGGTGCTTTCGGGTTCACCACAGCCATAGCTCCACGGGACTTGGTCCCCTGTCCCACCCACCCTCCAGATTCCCCCCAAGCCGGGGAATATTATGCTGCCAATAAACACGGATCCTCCTTGCAAAGAGTGGTTTAGCCTGCCCCGGGACAGAGCCAGCCCCCGTGCTCAGCAAGGTGAGAGGTGATGGCGCAGGGCAGACGTGAAGCTGGTGGCCACGTGGGCACTGGTCTCCTGGCTCCGGAGATTTTCCCTGTGCCTTAGTTTCCCGAGTAGCTGGGAACTGGGGTCCCCCAGCAGCAGGGAAGAGCTGGGCTGGGGCAGCCTGGCTCAGACTGAGGGAGGCTCCTTCGATCCCCCCCCAGACCCGGAGCAAGAGGGGGTGTGGGGGAGATGGAAAGCAAGGAGGGGTCGGGGGGATGCAGTAAGGATACGTGAGGAATCTGGGGGGTGTAGGGGGAGATAGGGGAGGGATTGAGAGGTGAGGAATGCAAAGGGTGGGATGCAAAGAGTGGGGAGAGATATGAGGGGGTGCAGGAAAGAGATAGGAGGATGCACAGGAAGGAATTGGGGGGGTGGAGGGATGCAAAGGAGATACGGGAGGAAGAAGGGGGATACGAGGGGTGCAAAGGCGAGGACGCAGGGTGGAGATGCAGGGAAGCTCGGCCTGGGGTTGGGACCTCGGCCCCTTTGTTGCTGCCCGGCAGCCTCAGAGCTGTCCGGGGGTCCCCAAAGCCCGTCCCCACTATGGCGGCGGCCCCCAGCCCCGGCTCTGCCTCTCGCCCCCGAGGAGGCACCCCCGGCCCGGCCCCAGCCCCGACCCGGCCCCGGTGCGGTGGTACCGACCTGAGGCAGCCCCCGCAGCCCGGCGGCCGCGGGGGCCCGGCGGGACCAGCATCCCTGCGGGGCCAGCGGCTCCCGCTCCCGTCGCCATGGCTACGGCTTACCTCGGCCGGCGGCGGCTGGCCTCCCTCCGCCCCGGACACACGGACACGCTCGACAGATGGACAGACGGCTGGGCTCATGCAAAGGCACGGGTGGGCGCACAGCGGCGTGCACACCGGCCCTGACACGCACAGACCTGCACACACGTGGGTGAACGTGCACACACACACACCCCCCCGCAGATGTGGACAGACAGACAGACTCAGGCACAGACACACCTGTGCACCCAATGGCACACCCACATGTATCCCATCCAACACCTCTCTTGACACGTTCCTGTGCCCCCATAACTGCATCGCATCCCTTCACCCCATCTCTGCATCCCTGTATCTGTACTGCATCCCTGCACCCCATCCCTGCACCCCCATAGCCACCCTGCATCCTTGCATCCCCAAATCTGTACTGCATCCCTGCACCCCATCCCTGCACCCCCATTAGCCGCACTGCATCCTTGCATCCCCAAATCTATACTGCATCCCTGCACCCCCATCCCTGCACCCCTATATCCGCACTGCACCCCTGCACCCCATCCCTGCACCCCATCCCTGCACCCCCATATCCACACTGCATCCCTGCATCCCCAAATCTGCACTGCATCCCTGCACCTGCATCCCTGCACCCTGTCTCTGCTGCCCCATAGCCACACTGCATCCCTGCACCCCCGAATCTGCACTGCATCCCTGCACCCCATCCCTGATCCCCCATCTCTGCACCCCTATATCCACACTGCGTCCCAAAATCTGCACCCCCCATCCCTGCACCTCCATCTCTGTTCCCCCATCTCTGCATCCCCACATCGACACTGCATCCCTGAATCTGCACTGCATCCCTGCACCTGAATCCCTGCATCCCATCTCTGCACCCCCATATCCACACTGCATCCCTGCATCCCCGAATCTGCACTGCATCCCTGCACCCCTATCCCTGAAGCCCATCTCTGCACCCCCATAGCCACACTGCATCCCTGCACCCCTATCCCTGCACCCCTGTCCCTGCACCCTCCATCTCTGCACCCCTATATCCACACTGCGTCCCCGAATCTGCACTGCACCCCTGCACCCCCATCTCTGCACCCCATCCCAGCTCCTCCATATCCACACCGCACCCCTGCACCCCAACCTCTGCCTCCCCGTCTCAGCCCCCCATTGCCGCTCACCAGCCCCAGAGGAGCCGCGCTGGCTCTGGCTGCCCGCGCGACCTGGCTTTGGGGGGGGGTCCCAGGAGGGGGCTCAAGGCCCAGCCACGCCACCATCAGCAGCTGCCAGGATCTGGTCCCGCGCGCGCCACAGAGATCCCCACGCTGCCGCAGCGCCCACAGCACCCAGTTAAGGTTGACAGCACATCCCCCCTTGAAACTTCCCTTGCGGGGAAGTCTGGCCCAACTGGCGCCGGCAGATCCCACTTCTCCTTTGGAACCTGCCCTCCTTCCCCTTCCCGGCCGTGTGGGAGCGGGGTGCACCGAGCCCCAAAACGGGATCCCCCCGCCGTTGCTGCTTCCTCCCTCTGCAACCGCCTTCCCTGCATGACCTCAGGTGCGTCACTTTGTCCCCAGCCTGCAAATTGCACAACCGTGCTTGAGACACCCAGGAAAGGTGCCAGCCCCGCTGCTTTGCACAAGCTGGAGTGCCAGTATCAACACCCTCAAAAGCAGCGAGCTGGGCCCAGGCCTGGCCAGGGGCCCCTTTGCACCCCACACTGGGGGCACCTGCCCTGCCCAGGGCTGGGGTGCGGACCCCGGTGCCTCCTTGGCTGCTCCCCGCTTTCTGCTGCCCTGGTTCCCACGGGGCTCGGGAGTTTGGGAGCCTTTGCCTGTGAGTCGTAAGGAGCTTGTGCCTCGTGCCTGCCGGCCTGCCGGTGCTGGAGGCTTAGCCGAGGGCTGCTGCGGGGAGGCAGAGCTGCCCTGGACCCCTCCCACCCCAAGGGTTGATCCGTGGCCCCCTCACCCCTGCCTGGTACCCCCAAGGGTGCCTTGCCAGTGTCCCACGACGTGCAGCACCTTGGGGTGCAACCTTGGGGGGTGGCAGCGGGCATAAGCTTGCATCTTAAACCACCCTTGGGATTAGTGGGGAGGCCTGACCTTAATCCCCCTGGGCACGCAGGGGCCTGGAGGGGGCCAGTGTGGGGCTCGCGGCGCCCCCGGCACCCACTCAGCCATGCCCCGGCCCAGTAAACCCCGGTGGCTGCCAGACATCAGGGTCAGTCCTGGCTCTACCCCACCCCAGGGATTGCTCCAAGGCTCCCTTGGGCTAGATTTTTTCCCCCAAAAAGCCTGGTGGTTCCCAGCGTGTGCCCCCCCTGTGTTTGTTTGCCGTGCCCAAACGCCAGTGCTCCCACCCGGCCGGGCACCCCAGGGTGCCTCCGCAGAGACCCTGACACTCAGTGCACAAGTGAGCGAGGCCGGGTCATGGCCCCCTGCTCCGGGCTCCCATTTCCCTCTTGCCAGCTCCCCAGGAGGGCCCAGTGCCGGGCTCAGCCCCCTGGGACTGCAGGAGGAGCTGGAGAAACCCCAGCCTGACCCGGTGCTTCGGCTGGAGCGGGGCTGGAGTTCTGTCACAGGCACTCTTGTGCAAGGTCCCCATGGGCTGTGCGAGGTCCCCGTGGGCTGTGCAAGGTCCCCATAGGGGTGTGCAAGGTCCCCATGGACCCATGCAAGGTCTACACGGGGCTGTGCAAGGTCCATGGGGGATGTGTATGGTACTCATGGGGCTGTGCAAGGTCCCCATGGGCTGTGTGAGGTCCCTGTGGGCCATACACGCTCACCGTAGGGGCGTGTGAGGTCCCCGTGGGCTGTGCAAGGTCCCCGTGGGGTTGTGCAGGGACCCCACAGGTCGTGCAAGCTGTGGGGCACCAAGGGTGGCAAAGGAGCACGGAGCAGCGCTGCCAGCTCAGCCCTTCCCCAGCGTGACCCAGCCCTGCTGTCTCCTGGGTCCTGTGGGGGCTCTGGGGAGGACCCGTGACATTTCCCCTTGCCTCCTGACCGAATTTCTCCCCGCAGCACAGCTGGGCAGGAGCACGAGGTCCCAGCAGCACAGCTGGCTTCCCCCGACATTTAATAATCCACTATTTTGGGCACAACCTCATGACTTTTGGGGCCTGGCGGCGCAGGGCTCGGGGTCAGGCTGGATTCCCACCTCAGGGCCAGATGCGGCACAGAGGGGACACGCTGCGGCTCCTTGGCATTGTCGGCTGTGCGGGGTACCCGTCCCGGCGTTGTGGCGCTGGCATCCCTGGCAGAAAGATGGGGGGCAAACGGGGCACAAGGAGGGGGTGGCACTGGAGCCAGTGTGTCCCTTGCCACCCTGCGAGCGCCCGTCTCTGAGATCCCCCACTGTCACCTCCCCTCCTGGGTGGGGAGGTGGGCACCTTGCTGAGTCCCCACAAGTCAGCCCAAAGCTGGAAGGTGGCAGCAATGCCCCGGAGACCCCTTGGCACCCCCTTCCCTCGCGAGGCTCAGCCCTGCTTGCACCCAAGCCTGGGGCGATGTGACCCCGTGCAGCTGGGGGGACCCAGGCATCCGAGCACTGGGGTGGGGGCTACCAGGATGGGCACCCTGGGCACCTACCTGGTTGTGCCTGCGCCCCGGCCGCCCGCCCGTGCTCCCTCACATCGCGGCTCCCCAGTGCTGTGCCCGGTAAAGCCGATTACACACCGGCTTTACGGCTCTCTCCTTCTCCCCAGCATCTCCTCCCGCCTCGCTCCAGTGCCTGGCACAGCCCCGGGGCGGCAGGGGAGTCCCCTTGGCGGGGTGGGTGCCGGGGTCACCCCCGTGGTAGAAGCAAATCTGCACTCAAGGGGCTCGCTCAGGCTCTGCACCCCCCCAGTCCATCCCATCCAGGGGAATGTCTGCTCCCCAAAACCCCAGGGGGAAGAAATCTCCCCAAATTCCATCCCCTCCCTGCCAGCCCCTCTCTGCATCCATGCCTGGTCCGGTGGGCTCCTGGCCCTGCAAGGACCCTGGCTGCCCCAGCACTCAGCACCCCACCCTGGGCACCCCTCTGGGTGCATCAGTGTGCACAGGGCCGCCCTGCTTTCCCCTTACCCAGGGTAGGGTGCTGAGCCCCAGCCCTGGCTGCAGGGCTAAAAGAGATCCCCCCCCCCCGGGCCAAGAGCAAGTGCCAAGTTGGGGTGCAGCGAAGCACCCCCCCAATTCCCCCCTTGGACAGCAATGATGACAGCACACGGGGTGGGAAGGCTTCGGCTGTATTGATTCTGGAAGGAAATACAGGCAGTAATACAGAAGCTTTGCAAGCACAGATACATACGTGGTCTCACCAGATCCCGCCGGAGTGGGGGGCTTGTGCCGGGGACCTGATCCTGCCCCCGGGCTGCACTTGAGGCAGGGGGTGCTGCGGCCGTTCCCCAGTCGAGGCAAAAAGCTGAAATCTCCATCAACGGCTGGATGGACCCTTGCAGAGAGGGGAGCTGCCCGTGCCGGACCCCGAAATCCCCTTCACTCAAACAAAAAACCTTCCTCAGTGCCCTCCTGGCAAACCAGCCCTGTCCTGGACTAAGCATCCTTGGCCTCATCCTGCCCTGGGCTCCTGAGCTTCTGCCACTGGAGCAGAGCCCAGCTAACCACAGCTGAGAAAAACAGGGGTGAACCCCACTGGGTGTAGCGGCCCCCAAAGAGGGGGTCCAAGGGGGTCCCACTGGGTCTGAGCCCGCAGGAGCGAGGTCCATCACCCCATCCACCACATCCATCTGGTCCTGGGATGCAGCTCTGGTGGGTTTTCACTTCCCCTGCTCCATCCACCCTTGATGCCATGCGGGGTCCCGCAGGGCTCCCAGCCCTGCTCCAAAGCGGCCCCCGCCTCGGCTAAGGCACAACTCGGCTGCTTAAAAAAAAAAAAAAAGAAAATCCAAAGGGCAAGAGGTGCCTCGGATGGGAAATACAGTACATGGAGCGATGGCAGTGCACGTGGGCGAGGGGCTGGGAAGTGGGGTAATGCCCGCACGGCCGCGGAGAGATGTGGGGCATCGCCTGCGAGCTGCCGGGAGCCCCCCGCGCCAGCACTGCAGTGAAAAAATTGAAAAACAAAAAAAAAGGAAAGAAAAGGGAATTTTGGGTTCAGATCCAAAAAAACAAAAGGGTTGCAAAGGTGCTGTGCTCTGCTTGAGACAGCAACCCTCCACGGCACGTGCCCACTGGCGCAGGCAGGATGATCTGCAACAGCAGCGGGGCTCTGAGCTCGGCCTTGGCCCCAGCACCTCTGCGGGTCCTCTCCTGCCACGGCGCAATGCCCGCCGCACACAGGAGCGCGCAGCTCTGACGGGGATGGCTTTGCTTCTCCCAGTCCTATATAAAAAGCTTTGGCAAAAAAGATATAATCTAAAGAACTATTAAACTACAATCTCTTCCTGCATGGCTGCTTGGTAAACACAATTCTCGGTGTCTTTGGCTGAAGTTTTAAAAAAATTTTGAAGCTGAAAAGCTTTTTTTGTTTGTTTTTTTTATAGAAATAGATTTTTTCTTTACAAAAAAAAAATCAAAGCATCTTTTAGCATTTTTAATATATATATATAAAATTCCTGCTATAGAAAACAAAAAAAAAACCCAACCTTGGTTTTTTATATCATTTTTTTAAAGGAAAAAAAATTTCTTTTGCTTTGGGAAAAAACTAGCTCAAGAGGGCCAGGAAACACAGGAATGGTGCCACAGAGTTACATGATGCTGCAGTTTTGCACAGCCTGAGCCTGGGAGGAAGAAAGAAAAAGAAGAAAATTAAAAATAACCCAGTGTTCCTATCCATTTGCTCCAGCTGTGAGGGAGGTAGCAACGTCCAAGCAGGACCCTCTGGATGCCCACAGTGCCCAGACTTTGTCTGCCCCTGGCTATTGTTCGCCCTGGCCCTTGGGGTATAATAAATATCCCTCGGCTGGGGTATTTATAGCACTGAAATCAGAAATTTGAGAATTAGCGATGACATATGAGGGTAATAATATTGACTAATGTTGAGGGTATTAACATTCAAGTGCTGAAATATTCATGTAACCAGCATGAATAATGCTTGGCGGTGGTGGAACAAGAGCTGCGGAGGATGAGGGATGCTCCGGAGCGCCGAGGGGGCCGAGCATGGGATGGGGTGGGGAGACGTGATGCCCACATCCTTTTCCAATCCCTCTCAGACCCCATGCTCCCCTTACAAAGAGGCTTGCGCCAGCCCGAAGGTGCCCGGGGCAAGAGGAAAAGCAGAGAGGAGGAAGAGGAGGAGGGGAAGGGACCCCTGCAGCACTGCCTTGCTGAGAAAGGGTGATGGAGGGACAGGGTGGGGACCCGGCAGCACAGGGACAGCCTGGCCCTGGGGTCTGGAAACGGCACTAACCTGCCTACGGGGGCTGGAGTTCCCCAGGAGGTAGGTCCTGGTCACCAGGTTATCCCCAAGGCCGATGCTGCCAGAGTCACCCATGCTGCGGTAGCTGCGGGTGACGGTCACACTGGAAGTGGACGAGCCCGAGGACATGGTGTTGATACCGGTGTTCTGGTTGCCCGACTTCTCGGCCGGTTGACCGCACGTGCCACAGACCACCGTGCGCGAGCGGAGGTTGTATTCACCGGGGTCCCCAGAGGCACTGCAGCTACCCTAGATGTGGGAGGGGAAGAGACAAAACGACCTTGACCACCTGCCCGAGCATCTTCTGCCTTGAGCACCCTGCCCTGGGGACCACGGCGGCACTGGTGTGACCCAGGAGGGCTCTTGAAGTTGGTTTTCAAAGAGGGTCCGCGTTCCACCCATTCTCTCCATCACATGGTTTAAAAATAATAAAATAATATTATATTTATAATCCCAAATTACTGGGGCTGGCACATTGCAGAGCGGTGAACCGTCCCTGCTGCCCTGTCCTTGCACCCTGGGCTCTCAGCACACAGGATACATCTTAACTGTGCTTCTCTTGTGCTTATCTAAGAGCATCCTCTTCCTCGCTGCCCGGAGAGTGCAGGCTGACTGCTTTCCAATGGGAAATTTGCTCTTGGAAAGGATTCAGCCCCCAGACGAATGGGCAGCACTGGCCCACAAGAGCTTGGCTCCTCCACCCAGGGATAATCGATCTCCGTCTCGGCATGGCTCTTCAGATCCAGAGAAGGCAAAGGAAAGCGGATGATGGAGGCCTCATCCTGCTCCTGTCCCACAGAGCTCTGGGGAGCGGCATCTGGCAGATTTTTCACCAGCATTGAGGCACAGCGTGGTGGTAACGGCATCACTCCGTGCATGATTCATGTGGGCATCGCCTGTGCAAGACAGATCTCTCCCTGTGGGACAGGCTGGCAGGGGCTCCTGGGCTGCAGCCAGGGACGCTTTCTTTGATACAGGGAGAAGCGGCTGCAGCTCTGCTCCTGGCGTGCTGCCTGCTCTCTGCCTGCTGTTCTTCCTGGTGCATATTTCAGCTCTGCGAGGGGAGCGATGGGCTGAGAGGAAGGACAAAGTCACCTCTGGATTTGTTCCAGCACCCTCGTGAAGGGGAGAGGATGGAGCAGCTGCCGCGGAGAAGTGTCGTCCATCATCTTCCCACCATCCTGTCCTCCACCTCCAAGCGATGCGAGGTACCAGCTCAGCCTCCCTCCCGGCTCCTCCAGCCCTTTTTGCGGCAGGTCAAGGTTGCTCAGGGTTGGAGATGACTTCCAGCAAGGTCTCTAGAGTTTTTTTGGCAAGCAGTAATCTTCTCCAGGTGCCAGAGGTCTGTTGGCTCCTCCCATGCAGTTGTTTCCACAGCAGCATCCCAACTGCCTTCTCCCATAAGGCCTGATCCTGTGTGATGCTGAGCTGCCTCGCACCCTGACTGGGACCAGACCCGAGCTCCCCCAACATCCCTGCAACAGACCCCCTGGGACCAATGCCTTCCCCAGCGCGGTACTCACGTGGTGATGGCGGTGGTGGATGTTAACCTCATCATCATCCTCATCCTCATCTTCATCGTTGATGATCACGGTGCGGACCAATTTCCGCATGGCCACCTCCTGCGGGGGACAGGAAAGGAGTTGGGGGGGTTCGGTGTCTGACGACCCCCTGCGCCCTGATCTGGTGCTGCCATCAGGCGCTCACCTCGCCGTTGGAGTTGATCAGGGCAGTGCGCAGGCTGTCCCCGGAGCCCCAGCTGCTCTGGGCTTTCCACACCACGTTGCTGGGGGGGCTGTGGGTCGCCCCAGCCCCCGAGGCCCAGATCTAGGGAGGAAAGCGCAGAAAAAAGCAACGTCTCAGGTCTGTAGAGCCCAGACCCCAGGGACGTGGGTCTGTCCCCCCAAAAAAGCCACGCGCCAAGGAGTCTGCACCCTGGTTCCAACCGCTCCACATCCCCAATGGCCCAGTTGGGTTTGGGATCTCATCTGGATCCCTCACCAGGCAGTGACTCACCGTGACCATCTGGCCAGCCTTCAGGGTGAACTTTGGGGGGAAGCGGTAGGTGATGGGGGGATCGTCCCCATTCTGCCGCTTGATCTGCCAGTTCCCCATCGCCTGGTCCTGCGAGAGAGAGAGCAGCAACCCTGAGTCCCCCGATTCCTCCCCAGCTTGTCCCAGTTCACCTCCTCCCCATGGGGTGAAGTGAGGTTGAACTACACTCCCAGGGATCCTCCCCAGAGGCAAACGCACCTCGTTGGACTTGTTCCTGAGACGGACGAATCTGCCCTCCAAGTCCACCTCCTCCACACCGACGCGGCCACTTGTCCGGGCATGGTGGGAGAAGCTGGTCCGACTCTCGCTGTCCTCCAGCTTCCTCTTCTTGGAGGAGCCCGGGGTGGACATGTGGCTACGGGATGCACCTTTGTGGGAGGAAGGGCTGGGGGACAGCCTCAGCCTGGGCAGGAGGAGAAGGAGAGATGGAACCAGTGAGGACACAAGGGCTGGGACCCACATAGCCCACCGGGTGCTGCACCCCACGCTCACCGCTCCTCCTCGCCCTCCAGCAGCTTGCGGTAGGCATTGATCTCCATGTCCAGAGCCAGCTTGATGTCCAGCAGCTCCTGGTACTCGTCCAGCTGCTGCTGCATGCGGGCACGCATCTCGGCCATCTCCCGCTCCTTGTCGGAGAGCAGGCGCCGGTTGGTCTCGCGTTCCCTGGCCAGAATATCCTCCAAATCGTGCAGCTTCGCCTCCTTGGCGGCCAGCTGTGTGGGGAGGGAAGGTGAGGGTGGCCACTCCACCTGCGGCCATCCCCAGAAGGGGACCATCCCCGGGGACAGACATGCAGAGGAATCCCTTGGTCCTGACTCACCTGCTTCTGCAGCTGGCTGACTTCAGAGGAGAGGTTGTCGATGCGGATGCGGGTTTGCTGCAGCTCCTCGTGGGCAGCACCCACCATGTTGCTGTTCCTCTCGGCCGACTGCTTGGCGTTCTCCAGCTGGAGGAGAAGATGGGTGGTTTAGCATCCCCAGCACCCACCGGCACTCCGCGGGGCAGGGTCAAAGAGGATGGTGGCGTGCGAGTGCTGCTCACCTTCGCCCCGTAGGTCTTCTCCAGTTCCTCCTTGTAAAGCCTGATCTGGGCTTCGTGCTGGCTCCGCAGCTCCTGCAAGGCTTCGGAGAGCTTGCTCTCAAACTCCCGCTGCCGCCCGTTGTCAATCTCCACCAGCCGGGTCTCGTGGCGGCGCTTGGTCTCCCGCAGTTCCTGGGGACAGGTCAGGGGACACGGTGTCACCTCGGGGTGGGATTGGCTTGGGGATGGGGACACAATATATGGGGGGTGCTATCCCAAGTGGGCCTGGCACCGCAGCGGCACATTGTGGCTCACCTCACTGTAAATGTTTTTCTGGAATTCAAGCTCTTCCTTCAGCGTCTGCAGCCGGTTCTCGGCGTCCACACGGCGCAGCATCTCATCCTGCAGCTGCTTCTTGGCTTCGCTCAAGGCACTTTCCAGCTGCAGGGAATTGAGAAGGTCCGTCACGGCTGGCTCCTGGGGGCTGCCTGGGCACAGCACCCGGGGCTGGTTGGGGACCCACCACCCAGCCGTGCCCCACGGTCCCCTGGCACAGAGGGGACCTGGGGGGCCCCTGGGCCAGTTGGGGACAGGGCTGCTGCCACCGCTCACCTTGGCCACCTGCGCCCTCAGGTCCCGCACTTCAGACTCCAGATTCCTCTTCTCGCCCAGGGCTGTGGAGAGCGCAGCCTCCTTGGAGTTAAGCAAAGCCTCCACGTCCTTGAGGCGTGCCTGGGCGGTCAGCAGGTCCCCTTCCTTCTTGGCATTCCTGCAACGCACCGGACAGCACGGGTGAGCGGCACAGCAGGGAGAAACCACGTGTCGCGCCCTGAACCCCCACCCCAAGCACACGGAGCATCAAGCCACACCCCTCTGCCCCCAAAAAAGTTGCAGCATGGTACCTGACACCCACCTGCCTCAGGGCCCGGCAGGTCCTGGCCACCCGGCGGGTCCAGCACCGGTTTGGCTACTGGAAAGCAGAAAGGGCTGGGACAAGCCGGGTGAGCAGGGGCGTCCCAGGGCTGTAATGCCCGTGTGCGATGTGCACACCCACGGCCCGGCTGCACCCACTAGAGGTCAGTGCGGACCAGGCCGGTGGCGGAGCGGCGTGGTGTGACACGGTATGACACGGAGCGGCACGGTGTGAGACGGTGTGACACGGTGTGGCATGGCATAGCACAGTGCAGCATGGCATGGCACAGTGCAGCGTGGTGTGACACAGTGTGACACGGTGTGGTGTGACACGGTACAGCATGGCGTGACATGTTACAGCGTGGTGTGACATGGCATGGCATGGCACAGTGCAGCGTGGTGTGACACATTTGCAGCATGGTGTGACATGTTTGCAGCATGGTGTGACACAGTGCAGCACAGTGCAGCATGGCATGGCACAGTGCAGCATGGTGTGACATGGAGCGGCATGGTGTGGCATGGCATAGCACAGTGCAGCATGATGTGACACGGTGTGGCACGGTGCAACACAGAGCGGCATGGTGTGACATGGTGTGGTGTGACACAGTGCAGCATGGTATGGCATAGCATGGCACAGCACAACGTGGTGTGACACGGTGTGGCGTGGTGTGACACAGTACAGCACGGTGTGGCATGGCATGGCACAGTGCAGCGTGGTGTGACATGGTGCAGCACGGTGTGGTGTAGCACAGTGCAGCATGGTGCGATACGGTGGAGCGCAGTGCGGCACGGCGTGCCATGGTGTGGCACAGTGTGGAACAGTGTTGCGCAGTGCAGAATAGTGTCACGCAGCATAGCGCGGTGCAGCACGGGGCTGCATGGTGCAGCAGCAGCCGGGGAGGAGCAAGGGTGCTAGAGGGCACAGAAGCTGCCCTGTAGCCAGAGCTGCCCAAGCAAGGCAGCAGCAGGGCAGAGACCTGCGACACCTTGCCAGCGCCGGGAGGCTGGAGCCTCTCCCTGCGGCGGCTGGAGGGCACCGGGCGATGAGCTGGGGCCGGGGGCTGCCCCAGGTGTGGATGTGCCTCACCGTGAGCTCAGCCTGCTGCTGTCACTTGGTGGGTGCCGAGCAGCGGTGCCAGCCCCCCCGTGGCCCCAGCCTCCTCCCAGCACAGGACTGGGGATGGGCCTCCCGGCCTCCAGCATCGCCATGCAACCTCAGAGCCCCCGACGCCATCCCCTGCCTCCATTTCCCCCCTTGCTTTTTAAGCCCTCCGACAGCAGGTCAAGGCCATTTCTTACAGGCAGCAGGCTCGAGAGGCATCACTGTGTGCATAGGAAATTTGATCCGACTAAACCACCAAAACGCAACCTGATGCTATTTTGGTAGGCCCTATAAAAAGAAAAGACCGAATGCTCTTTCTGCGGCACCCAGTGGCCGTCAGCACCGGGGTGGCTTGCACGGCCGGTTCATGACAGAGATTGTCACCCTGCCTGCCTCAAAATCGGGTGTAGGACTCATGGAGGCAGGATGCACCCCGGGACCGGCGTCGGCTGCAGTGCCCCCTCGGCCGTGGGTGAGCGCTGGCTGCACGCCGGCGCGTGGTGCACATTCCTGGGGCGGCGAACACACACCCGCGCCATTAGATCATGGGTAAAAAAATACCAGGGAGGGGCTTGTGGTACAGCCGGCACTCAGCCTGCCCCAGCTGCAGGATCCGGCCCTGGGACAGGATGGGGGACATCGGCAGCGAGACGCTGAGGAGGTGGTTCAACCCCTCGCCTCCTGCCCACGGGGACCAGGGCAAGCAGGGACCGGCATTCCCAGGTTTGCACGTACGTGGGAAGCTCCTTGCTTGGCCAATACCAGATTTGCCTGCATTTCTTTCTGCTTTCCGACCTGAGCCAGCACGGAGAAGTTGTTCTGCGATATTCCCATCGCGCGAGACCCTGCCGTACTCCATTAGCCCCCTTTTGCGGGGAACCGCGGTCCCACTTGCCCAAGCGCCACACTGGCGGGTACTTCCCGTGCAACCCACTCCTTTCATGCCACTGACTCATAGGACAAAAATGCCATCTGGGAGCGGATCCGGAGCCTCCTCGGCTCATTGCAAACAACATTTGAGGCTGAGTTTTCCCATCTGGCAGCGGCTCGCCCTTGCAGCCAGCGTGGCCACCCCGGCGCTGCCGGCAGGGTTTGATCCTGCTGTCCTTGATCGAGTTAACCACTGGTTAACTCCAGGAAGAGCTTCCCCTTGGCATTTTGCTGCTGTAGCTCTTTGCTCGCCATGTCAACTACAAAGACTTGGATACAGCTGGGGGTCACCGGCTCTTTGGGATGGTGCTTGTGGCATGCGCAGTGCCAGGCACATCCTGGCGCCTCCGACTCTTTAGGGGACACCATTTATAAGTGAAATATGGAGGGGAAAATCCTGAGACTGGATAGTTACACTAGCGGTGACAGATTCGCCCTCTCCGGGGACTGGAGGGGTGCAGGGCTCAGGGCAAAATGCATTGATGCCTAGAAAGCCCCATGGTAAATCCCAGAAGACCTGAGGACAAATCCCTTTTCCTTAAAAGCCTCCTGTGCTCAGCTCCGGGTTGCAGCAGGGAGGAGCAGAGACGGGAGCTCAGGGCTCACTGGCTGGGCTGCAGCGGTGGCGGCAGTCGGGCTGAGCCTGGGAGCAGTTTTGCAGGAAGGAGAGGGATGAGACAAATTCTGTCCTGTCCTTCCCTCCGGTGATTCCGGAGCTCTGCATGACACGGCTGTCTGGGACCTGGGCATCTTCCCCCATGTTCCTTCACAACACAGCCCTGACCCCAAACACGGCAGCCTCCAGACGAGATTTCAGCACACATGCAAGTCTTCTCCCGCCCCAGGGACCCCTGTGCCCACCGGTCGACGCAAACCCTTGTGATCCCCGTTCCAGCCCAGCCAGGGTTTGGGTTTTCCCCTCGCCTCCCATTGGGTCCTGCTTTTATTTCGCCTGCAGCCTCCCGGGCTCCAGCTGGCGCTGGGCTAAAAATAAAAACTTTCATGGCAACTGCCTCGCTCTCACTTCCCTCGGCAAGGGGACGAACCGGGACCTTCCTCCTCCTCCCCAGAGGGTTTCACTGATCTCCCCATCTTGCCTGCTAGAGCCAAAAAGATCCCAAATCCTCTGCCAGCCAAAAGAGAAGCAGAGATCCAGCCTGAAGGGCTGCTGCCTGCGGCCAGGGGCTCAGCATCCCGCAGGATTTGATCCCCTGTGCCAGGAGAGTTGGGTGTAAAAACAAGCATTTATCGAAGCCAAGAGGAGAAAACATAAGAGAGGCACCGAATCCTCAAGAAACAAATGTCTCAAGAGAAAAGATGGAGGGAAAAGGGGCCTCAAGACGTTTTATTTTTAGCTTTTAAAAGCAGGAAGGAGGAAAAAAAAAAAAAAGAAAATTTCAGCTGACCTGCCAGAAAATCCCAATGTTAATGGAAAGTTGGACCTGCTCTGACTGTACTCAGCACAGACACAGAAACGAGCCTGCAAAGCGATGGCTTCAAAAGGGGCCAGGGCTGAAGACCCTCGGAGCGGCCGGGCCCTGCAGAAGGTTCAGGGACAGCCCCGCAGATCCGCCCAAGATCTGCTATTGCTCCCCTTCGCTCTGCCCCGAAATCCCAGCCCAGAAACCTGGCAGGTCTAGGCTCTCCCTCTGGAAAAGCTGAGACCAGCCAGAGCCGTCGGAGCTCACGGGAGGCGAGCCGCTTTGGGCACGTGCCCTGCCCAGCTGGTGGAAAGGTGCCAACCCTCTCCGAGAAGCCAAGGCCCACTAGATGCATTTTAGGAAACACCCTTTGGTTTCACCCTACTACGAATCACCACGAGCCATTTCTGAAGCACGAGGCGGCTCCCACGGCTGCCGTTCAGCGTGACGGCGCTCGGGCAGCACCAAGCTTTGCACGCTGGAAGGAGACCAAGGGGGGGGGATGGAGCCAGTGGGAGAAACGGGCGTTCCCCTCCTTCCCTGCCTCCAAATCGCAGCCACCCTGCCCCTGACAAAGTGCCAAGTCAGGAGAGCTCGCAGGCTCATGCCCCATCTATAAATCTTTTTGCACATCTGCAAATCCCCAGGGACTGCGGGTTTCTTTCTCACCTTGCTGCGACACACCAGCCCACTCCCCTGCAACCCTGCCACAAGAGTGGGGAAACACTACCCCAGAAAAGGCTTTATGACATCTTTACAGGTTGGGAAACTGAGGAAAGAGAGGCATCACGTGCCCACGGAGGTTTGCGATGGATGTGATTGCTGGGAGGACCCAGAAAACCTGCTCTGCCCCACCTTGGGCTTGCTGCTCTGCACTGCGCTGCCTCCAGCACCTGGGATCGGTCCCCGGGATCGCTCCCCCTTATCCCACGAATCGTTCCCCCATCGCAGGGATCGCTCCCCCTTATCCCAGGAATCGTTCCCCCATTCCAGGGATCGCTCCCCCCATCCCAGGGACCAGGGCCCCACAAGCAGCAAGGACAGCATGAGGAAAGGCGGTCTTGGGAAAACCTCTGCGGTGGGGCAATGGGAATGTGGCAAAGCAGCTTCTCTCAGCTCCTGACTCATCTGTGCCGCTGTGCCTTTGCCAAATCACCAGGATAAACATCAGCCGGTCTCCTAGCAGGGGAGCTGTAAATAGCCAGCACGATGTATAGCAAGGACAACATCTGCACGGAGCCAGCATCCTGTTAGGCACCAAAACCCCTGCCAAATGGCAGCCAGGGAATGCCAGCGCCGGCTGTGTTCAAGGATGCGTGGAAACAGCCTCCACCCTCCAGCGTCAGCTGGGCCAAAGCCCTTCCCGGTGCCAGGGTTGGTGCTGGCCATGCCACACACTCCTGGCACACTCCTGGCACGCTCATCCCTGGGGCCAAGGGGCTTGCTCCGCTCCCCGTGGCCCCAGTGGAGCAAGGACAGCTTGTTGGCATCTCCTAAGAGCTGGGCTTCCCCCTCCTGGAATTAGGATCTGGCCTTTCCTTGCATCCTAGAAATGAACCGAAACCGCTGCTTCTTTGGGAAAAAGAGCATTTCACAGGGATGCAAACGGACCCTTTGGTCTGGGGTTCCCAAAATCTGAGCCGTTCCTGTCCCTCCGCAAACCCCATCACCAGGAGCCTCGCTGGGAGTTGCGAGCGCATACAAAGCCCAGCGCGACTGGACCCGATCACAGCTGATACCTCCAGGAATCGGCTACGAACGCTCCCCACAAAGCCTTTAGGAGCTTTTCTCCTTTCACCGGGATGTACCAGAGCAACCGCCCCGCGCCCACGCGCTGGCTCCCCGCAGCCTCGCCTCCCATGACGGGGAAAAGTAGTTAGGCTTCATCAGCGCTGCAACAAATCAATGCACGTGACCACGGCGTGGACCGATGGCCCCCCCTCACTACTTACAAGCCAGAAGCACGATTTCAGAGAATAAATAGTGTATTATAAAGCCTCACATACCCTGTGCTGGCTGGGGAGCCCCGGTGTCACTCGCTCCCCATCCGGGGCTGTCACGCCAGCGCTGGTGACTCATCCCAACCTTCACCAGCGGCTCAAAATGGAAATCCCAAGTCACCAAGTGACGTTGCTGTTTGGGCTGAGTCCCCCCCTAGTAACATGAGGGCTCCGTGGTTTTGAAGGGCGGGTGGTATTACCAGAGGGGTTTTATAGCTGGAAAAGGGGTTTTTGCCAGCTCCCCTGTGGGAGTCGAGGGGGAACAGATGGGACTTGGCTTTCCAGTGCCCACGCTGCGCTTTTGGGGGCCCCAGGTGAGGTTTGCATGAATCTATGTGGCTGCACAGACAAGGGGCAGGATTTATTCTCCGCA
The DNA here is from genome assembly GCA_020745775.1 of Theristicus caerulescens. Lineage (NCBI taxonomy): Eukaryota > Metazoa > Chordata > Aves > Pelecaniformes > Threskiornithidae > Theristicus > Theristicus caerulescens. The sequence continues at coordinate 3,382,418 of CM036581.1, read as the reverse complement.
GACGCGTGCCCCAGCGTGGAGCAGGCATTAACAACTTCCCACAGAGCCTGCCGGTGCCTTGCCGCCTGCGAAACCCCCTTTCACAGCTGCCTTGAACTTTTACAGGGTGCAGCAAGACCCAGGAGACAGATGCAAAGAGGAGGCAAAGAGCTGGGAAGGAGCAAGCGAGCATCAGCTGCTGGCAGCCATCAGTGCCAGCAGCATGCAGACCCCGGCACCGCTTGTGGCTGAGCCTCAGGGACGAGCGAGCAAAACGAGGGCAGAATTTCCCTATGGATTCCCTTTGCCACCGAAACCCTGGGTTACCTGGAACAAGTCAGGCCTCCAGGCTGGGATTACATGCAAAGTGCCGTCAGCTGAAACTTGATTTAGCAAGACTGGTCCTGCCCCAGGTTTGTCCCCAAAGCAGAGCTCAGCAATTTGTCCGCATGGCACATGGCAAAAAACCTGGCCAATGTTTCTGTCTGTGCAGGTCCCCAGGGCTTTGGCTGATCCTGGGGTTTCCAGAGGAAGCGGTGGTTCCTCGCTTGCAAAAACTGCATTTGCCGTTGAAAAAAAATCACCGAAGACTTTAAAAACCTGAACATCTCGACTGCTCAGAAAACCACACTCAAACATGGCTCAATCCCTGCTTGACACGACCCAAAACCATACATCATGAACATGCCAGCTTGCCTTTTTCTGGCTTCCCATAGAATTTTGAATCAGGTTATCTAAAAGACACTTGACGGCCTGGACTTAAACCATCTTAAATATAGATTAAAGCAATAACATCCTTCATCAGGAAAAAGGAACTCTCTAAAAAAAGACTGGAATTCTGCTGGAAAGACAATTTTTTTAGACATAGCTCAAATATGTGAATACACCACCTTCCACTTTGCTCACCTCCCATCTTCTGCGGACAAGGTTTCAGTAGCAAAGGCACAAGAAGAAAGCGTGTTTTTTCAATCCAGAATTTACTAACATTTTGCAGTGTTGTATATAATATAAAAGCCTGTTTCAAGCTTAAGCCTGCATTGGGTGTGCTTCTGCCTTTGGGAAGAGGCGATAACAAGGAAATTCAAAGTATTCATTGCAATACTGTGAACGGTCACAACGGTAACGAGTGCAGTTTCGTATCTTTAATATAACGGACAAATATTCACGTGACAATTACATTTTGGACTGAATGAAATTTAAGGGATTTTGCTCAGTCTGGACTATTTTATTCCGACGCAGTGAATTCCAGTTTTTGCAATAACCGGGTTCAAACTTCATGGGAATGTTTTGTATGTAATTTTTTTCTTTGCACCTAAAACGACTCCTCATGTTGCACCTCCACAGAAATCCCAGCACGTGAGATTGACTTTAATACATCCTTCTCTTGATGAATGAGAAACGCAAAGCCTATAAACCACCGCCTTAAAGCATGAAGACAAAGTGCAGATTCCCAGTGTTCCCCTGGGGGATTTGACACGGCGGGGGGAGGCCTCACAAACAGAGTTAAAAATGGTGAGCTGAGTCATTCGTATTAATCACGTCTTCAGGATCGGGACCGTTGGGGCAGGGGGGGAAACCAGCCGTAAGCTCGTGTTTCGCTGGGAGCTGGCAATACGGCCAGGACTTGGGGCAGCGGATGAAGGAGCAGGGATGCAAATCCCAGCCCCGGGAGCAAGGAAATGCGTCGGCACCATGCAAATGTGGCGGTGGCCTCCTTTCCCTCTGCACACACGTGCGGTCCGATGGCATCTCTGAATGCAAAGCTTTGCAGCCCCTAAGTGGGGTGATGGAAAGCAATGAGGAGGTTGCTCTGCTTATAGGGGCATCGCTGTCCCAGCTCTGCCGCGGGGACAAAGCTGCACCCCAGCCGGTGCCAGCTGCATTGCACCGATCCTCAGCAGGGAACAGGGTCCCTGGGCAAGATGGGACAAGGCAGAGAGGACCCCAGAGAGGCAAAACAGGGAGCAAGCTCAAGGTCTCCTTGTTCCATTCCAGCAGCAGCAGCAGCTCACCCCATTTTCCATAAATCTGAGTACGTAAAGCTTCCGGCCAGCACAATTTGCTTAAGAAACAAAGCAGGGGATTGTTGGATCCAGCTGCCACCCATCCTCCTGGGAACAAATGCGTTTGGTATCCCGGCTCCGAGAGCGCAGATAAAGGCAGGCGAGGTGTTTACATTGCCACAAGGTTTGTTTGCATGCAGCGGCAGCAAGGCCAGCGCGGGTTGCACTGGAGCCACCTTGTTTGCCTGCTTCGGCTGCCGGCGTGAGTCACTGCCTCCATCAGGGTGGCTGCCGGGATGGGTCTGGACGCGATGCCATTGGGAAAAGGCAGCCCGGTGCAGGGACAAGCGGCGGCGAAGATGAATGCCGGTGTTTTGCTGAGCTCTGCCATACGCAGCTGGTGCGGCAGATGCTCCCAGCTCACCTCTGCCTGCTTTCCCTGCCAGCATGTGCTGCACCAGGACGAAGCCCAGGCCTGCTCAACATGTGTGCAGGAAATAACCACTTCCCCACCAGTGAGGACCGCGGACGTGGCATCCCTAGAAAGTGCAATTTAGCCCCAATCACTGCATGCACAGAATCGCCCTGCCAGCGGGGCCACCGCAAGAGGCTTCAGCCTCACCATTGCCTCCCTCCTGCTCAGCCCTCGCCACAGGGCAAGCCCCAGTCCGGCAGCTTTTTGTACTGGAGCGACAGAGCCAAGGCTGGGTTGCAAAAAGCAGCGCCACTTACTAGTTGGGACACGCATGCCGCAGGTTTGCATCTCTGCCCTGCAAATGGGGGCTCCGGGTGCAAGCCAGCCTGCAAAAGCGTGATGCCAAGGAGCAAATCTGCTCTCCCCAGTGCTCTACTTCCCCCCTAAAGCCCATGGCATGAAGGCTCAGCTTTGCAAAACTCTCCCTAATTTCTCCCAGTGCCCGCAGGGCTGTGGGGAGATGAGTGGGGGAACGAGGGAGTGCACGGCGCCCTGTGGGGGGGCATCCTCGCACCCCACAGATGCTGGCGGGGAGCGGGTTATCTGCGGGCACCCATCACGCCAGGAAGGAAGGGGAAGGCGAGCGGGGCTGCCAGGGGCCTCCCGAAGACGTGGCAAAGCATGGCCCCGCGGCGGCCACACCCTGCTCCAGCCCAAGCCGTGCAGCTGAACGTGACTCATCTCCCTGCTCCTGCCCCAGTGCAGATCTTCCATCCTCCTCCTCCAGCGCCGCAGCCTCCCTCCCTGTCCCCACCGAGGGGGACAGGCGTTAAAAAACCATGGAGAGTGGCACGGAGGTTTTATTGCCACCATTCATGTCCTGCTTCACCACTGGGCTGCAAAGACTCTGCGAGCACAGCCAGGGCTGGATCCAGAGCCCTCTCCAAAGCCATCAGTGAGCCCAGAGCCCTGCTCGGCCACCAAATTGCAAGGAGAGGGGGACAAGTGGCTCTTCCCAGTGGGGACTGGGAGTACAATGGGGCAACTCGCCAGCCCCGGTGCTGGAAAACAGCCAGGTGCCCATGAGCACTAGGGCCAAGTCTGTGGGCTCCTACCCCTTTGAAGTCCACACGTTGCACACTCATGTCAAGAGCTTGGACCTTTTTTTGGGCTCACATGGCTTGGAGCTGGTGCTTTAATGGAGAAAGCACGTCCCTAAACTGTTATTAAATAAAACCCCGACAAATTGGCACCACTGAGCTCAGCCTCCAGCTGAGCGCTACAGCCGGGGGATGCCAAGCTTTGCCCAGCCAGTGCTGGGGACACCGAGCTGGATGGCAGGAGGACGCGGGTGTTGAAAGCAGGAGCCAGAGCAAGTGGCTGGAGGTGGCTTTCGTCCATAGAGGGTTGAGAAACCTCCGCTATCAGAAACCCTCTCCTGCAGAAGTGCTTCTGGGCCATTCACAGCCCCGATGCAAAAATTCAAAAGCTTCAGAAGAGCTGTTGTTTGCTCCTAACCCTGGCTCCATCGCCTCTTTGCAAGGACACGGCACCAATGGTGCAACCCCGTAATTAAGCAGGGTAAAGTACAGGCAGTGGGGCGTTCACCGTGCACGTTCCCCGCATTGTTGGGGAACTTTGCCCCTATCGTTATCGCACCTCCTGGCTCTAAACTGGGAAGACAACAATAGAGCATCACGGTTGGCTACGGCTTGGATGATAACCCCAGCCACAGGCACGTTCACCTTCATCATGGAAAGGAAATTGGTTTACGATCGACAAGAGGCGATGTTGACTCAGCGTCGCTCAGGAACAGAGGTGTCCTAACCCCAGGTTGGTTTTGTGGCCTCTCTGTGGGCTCGGTTCAACGCACTTCATTAACCAACTTCCACCCCCTTTGGCTCTCCTTATACCCACAGCCGCAGATCACACCATGGGGCTCACCAACATGCCGCAACGCCCTTCGCATACCAAAACGGGGCTTCTCCACGACGGCTGAGAGCCAGGCTGTAGCACAGCCATCTCTGTGCTAGGGACTGGTGCACGGGGCTGCAGCTGCCACCGCACCGAGTGGGGCCAGGGGACCGTGCCAGCCCCTTGCAGTTGTTCAGCTTCACACTGGGGCTATTCAACCCTCAGCAGGGAGAGGAAGGGAGCGGAGGCAGGTGGGCACCCAGCCCCAACACCCCGGTGAGGGGCTGTGGGTGACTGACGGCAGCCGGACAGATATGGGTTTCACATGGCACCGGCCTCAGCTGTTTGGGAAGATGCCGAGCCAGTCAGGGAGGAACAGGCTCAGCAAACGGCCTCGCAAAGAGAGCGGGACGGGGAAACGGGTAATGCAGCAGGTGGCAGGACAGTGGGAGGCGATGCCCAGCTCTACCCTGGGACAGCCCATCCCGAACCTGCTGGGCTGATGCTTCCCAGGGACTCCTCCATGCCAGCCCTAATCCTGGCCAGGACCAGGGGGAAAAACTCTGGTGGCTTCCTCCTTTCCCAGTTGCCAACAGCAGGGAAGGAAACTGCTGCTCCCAAAGGGCATGAATTTAGCAAAATAAGGAGCTGGCAGCAGCTCAGCGTGCCCCACCCGAGCTGTGCTGCCCTCTTCGCATGCCTCTGCTGAGCCGGGAAAGGCTCTGACTTCTGCTGGGCTCTGAAGTTGAAGCGTTAATGGGATTCAGACAACTGAAGTGACGTGCGCGAGGCTGAAAAACACTTGTGGCAGCAAGCACAGCCAGGGCAGGCTGGGACGCGCTGCGCTAGGCGCTGTACAGGGAATGGATGCATTCCCACCCCAAAACCAGCACCATTTCCCTTCGCAATTGTTTCTCTTTAATCCCCCAGCTCTGAGGTTAAAGTCCTTAATTTGCCAGGGTGGATCCTATCGCAATAAATATGTTTAAGGCAACGGGATTTCCTCTCGTTCCCCTTACCCCTGGGGACACATGGCACAGCGAGGGGACAGCCCTGCAGCAGGACAGGGTAGCAGCAGTGTCTGGAAAATGCTGGCAAACGCAGCCAGCGATGAGAGCAGAGCCACAAAATGAAAGTTCTGGAGCCTTTTCCTCCACCTGAGATTGTCCTGCTCAGGGAGCTGGGGAAAAAAGGGGGGCTGGATGTTTGCACAGACAAGAAATATCCCCCCACAGAAATAGCCAGGGGCTAATGAAAGCCTCAGCCTCGAAGCAATGGGGCTTTTGCCACCAAGCCTTTCAGCCCCACAGCACACAGGCGTGCCCAGCCATCCAGAGCTGTCGGGAGTCGATGTCAGGGGAAAATAAAGCTGTCCAGAGCGCTGAAGACTCAAGAGCGGCAGATTTAAGAGGGTCCCCGAGGGGCATGGGGTGTCCCGGACCAGCCCCGGCTCCACATCGCCTGCTCCCCCAAAGCATCACCCAGCTGCACAAGCCATTCTTTGTTTGCTCCGAAAGGACAAAGCTTCCTCCGAGCCAAACCGTTCCTTCCCTGGCAGGGTTTCTATGAGACAGAGGGGGGGAAAACAGCCCAGGAGCATGAGGTTTCTCCCCCACGCAAAATGTTCCAGCGCAAGCACGTTGCTGCTAAAGGCGGCACAGAGACAGCACCCGGCCCTGCGGCGGGGAGGCTTTTTTTTTTTCTTTCCCCTCCTTTTTCCAGTAAACGGGTCCCATTTACCTGCTCCTTCCTTCAAGGTCATCACTGGGCAAAATCCACCTGGGAGGGGAAGGGCTGTGGGGTTCACCCCAGCCCTCCTGGCACCCTCGCCGCTGCCTCCTTTGCTCTGCCCTTGGATGAGCTCCCTCACTGCAATGACCTTTGGAAACCAGATTTTTCCTCATTAGGGCCAGGGATGAGATCTGGACCTGGGGAGGAAGAGGGACTGCCAAGGCGCCGGCTTAATCAGGTTAGGGGCTGCAATTCAGGAAGCCATCGTTCATCAGCGGCACTGCTAACGAGGGCCTGGTTCCTGTTTCGGAGGAGGGAGCCGGCCACAGCCCAGCCACCCCTTGCCCCCATGGGAGCGGGGCACCGAGACCCCCCGGGGCTCCTCTCTCGGGGATGGAGGTGCCCAAGGGCTGTATCCATACACCCCTGTGCCCCTAAAGCGGGGCTTGCACTGACAAACACCTCTGCCTTGAGGATCTGGGATGAGGGGAATCCTCAGCAGAGCAAGGCGAGGGCTGCAGCTCCTGTTTGCACCCCGTGAGTCAGGAGCCAGCTCATGGAGAGGCAGCAATGGGCAGGACTGGGGTGCAGAGCATCTCTCCGCAGCAGCCCGGTGCTGTGCTGGAGCCTGTGCCCTCCAACACCACCTGCCTGCCCCTCCTTGGGGACCGCAGGTCAGGGACACCTGGAACAGGGGCATTTCAGGCTGGTCCGAGCTCTCCCCATGGTCTGGGAGGGGACGATGCCAGCACCCCTGAGTCACCGGCCACCCTCGCCGCACCCTCTGCTTTGCCTCAAATGTGGCTCCTGCACAGCCAGCAGCCACACGGGGCTGGGGAGCCAGCAAGGAAGCCCAGGGGCTGGGGACACACGTGGTGTAGGGCCAGGCAGTGGTGCCCAGAGGGGGTCCCTTGTCTGGGGGCACCGCCAGCACCAGGCTGCCCAGGGATGAGGGACCCCTGGTGCAAGGAGCCAGGGTGGGTGCTTTGGGAAACCCCTCCTGGACTGGCGTCGAGAGCAGCTGAACAGGCAGCAGGAAGGGTCCAGCCCAAAGGGAAGAGCAGCTGGCCAGGAGGAGAGTGGTGGCAGGAGGCACAGGGCAGGCAGCTGCCTGCACCTCTCAACTCAGCTCTGCCCCAGGCTGGCCAGACCCTCCTCCACCCACGCAGCTCTTGCACCAGTGCATCAGCAGCTGGTGAGACTGGTCTGTTTGCATACCGTCCCCCTCCAGCCAGCACCTCTTCCCCCACCCCAGATGGAGCACCCAGCTCCTCTCCCTCCCGGGGTGGGCCCAGCACCCACCAACTCCACCAGCGTCAGGCACCATGCCCGTGGCCAGACATGCCACGCCATGCCCCGACACCCCCAGCCCCCCGCCCTCCCTTCTGCGCAGGCGAGACAACCCCGGCCGCGGGCAGCAGCAATGCTGCGGGTGCTGATAACATGGCCCCAGAGCTGCCTGCCCGGCTGGAGATACCCAGCGCTTCCCCTGGGGCTGATGGGGAGAGCAAAGGGGGTGCAGAGTTATTTATTAGCCAAGCAGAATGTCACCACACTGAGGTCAGCGAAACTGCCCAGGACAAGGCACTGACCCAGGGGTTGGGGTGGGCAGGCAGAGCCGGCGGGACCAGTGCTTCCCTGCTCAGCCAGATAGCAGAGAGCGCAGCAATGCCCGCGCTGCCACGAGAGTGGCACACAGGTTCTCCTGGCCCCGTCGCCTCCGACCCATCCGCAGGGTTGGGCTCGTGGCTGCCCCATTCCCAAAAGATTCGGGGCACCCCGCCAAAGCGAGCCCTAGGAGCAACATCACGGCTTGGCAGCTGGTTTGTGCCCCTCTCCGAGCAACTCTTGCCACATAGAGAAGGTCCCCAGTGACACGAGATGAGCTGCAGCCCCTTCACAGGGCTTTTGGGGGCTGGAAAGCGGCCCCAATACCACCCCGCAAGGAGGCAGGGGCATGCCAGAGGCAGGAATGAATAGCACTGGCTTCCCCCAGTGAAGCTGCTCTTCCATCTCACGAACCATGACTCAGAGACAACTCAACACATTGAAACACCTCTCTCCTTCAGAAACCACGCTCACCACCCGTTCTCCGAATACAGTGGTCTGAAACCCCACCGAAACCCGCCTCCAAACCCGAAAGCCACTCATTGGGAATCCCCTCGAGTCAAAGCACTTCTTCATGAGGATCTGTCAGCATCAGGGAACAAGCACAGAAAGCTCCAGGAGCACAGCTCATCACAGGAAAAAGCTTAACATTTTTGGGTTTTTTGCAGGGACGGATCTGCAGCACAGCCAGCTCCGGGCTGAGCACGCAGCTCTCAGCCAGGGACGACTGCAAGCCGGGCATTTTTTCCAGCCCTCGAAAGATTGCAGCCAAGATAGTTCTGGGTTTGCATAAGGCAGCAAAAGCCTTTAGACAGCTCAGCTCCCAGCTCCTTGGGATCTGGTGAGCAGGGATCTGCCTTGCAGCGAGCGGGATGAGCAAAGCCGCCTTATCTAGGGACAGAGCTGCAGCAGCACACGGGAAACAGAAAGCTAAATATAAAACACCGCACTGCTTTCAAAGACAGCTGTAAAAGGCTGCGCATTCGCTCCCTTCCCAGTAGGTAGAATATTTATGGCATCTTCTGAGGAAGTTAATTTTAGCCTCATTTGGTACAGACTCAAAACAAGGTGTCCAGAATAAGAGGCAAAAGATCAAACGGAGGAAGAGGGGGTTGTCCCGCCACTGCCCAGCCCGGATCCTGCCCTGAGCCAAAGCTGATGATGGAAAGGGACCTGCTCCTTCCTTCCATGGAACAAGACTCGGGGAGCCGAGCATGACAGGGCTGCAGTCCCAATGCCGCAGGGGCTGGCAGAGCCCCGGGGAAACCCAGTGGCCGGTCCCTGCCTGGCTAGCAACATGACACCGGCCAGGGAGCCCCGTGCAAGGGACCTGTGTCCTCAGGGGCCCCACGCTGGGCATCTGCCCCAGTCCCAAGCAGGGGAGGTGGCAACAAGGTGGGCATTTCCGATGTCAGGAGGGGAAAGAGAGAAACCTGACGGGAAGGGGCTGGGGGGATTTGAGCCTCAAAGCAGACCTGGAGCACATCGCCCAGAGCCAGCTGATGGGAAAGGGATGCAGGCGTTGCCTGAGCATCGCTTTCCCCCGAGCAGGGGACCCCGCAGAGCAGGAACAGCTCGGCATAGGGAGGGTTAAGGCAAACAAAACCCAAGCAGGTTCTTTAACTGATGCCAAAGACAGCAGAGGAAAATAGGACGAGCAGGCGAGATCTGTGGGCAGGACAGAGCCAGCTGGCTGGCACCGCTTCCCGGACTGCGCTGGAGCGCATTTAGGAATAGCTCCAGGATGACGAACGCGGAGGGGCCGCCAGCCCAGCGCTTGCGCCCCGCGTCACACAGACCCTCCCCAGGAGCCCAGGGCACATCCACGCAGCCCCGGCCCCGGGCTTTCACAGCTCTGCTCCCAGATCCCCCCCTCCAAGGGCATCCCGGCCAAAGATGGCGCTTGGAGGGAGAGCAGGAATGCCGGGAAAGCTTCTCTCCTCTCTCGGTCCTTGCCATGGACACTCCTGCCCCAGCCGGGTCACGGGTTTCCCCTCTCCCTGCCTCCTCCAGGTCGCTCCTTCCTCCCTCCCGGCTCTCTGCCAAGCATGACGACAGTGACCGTCCCGCCACGGTCCCCCCCGTCCCCAGGGCACTCACCGGGCTTTCAGCTCCTTGTGCTCCTCCCGGACTTTGCTGAGCTCCAGCTGCAGCCGAGCTCTCTCCTTGGCCACTGAATCCAAGGTCTTGCGGGCATCCGCCAGCTCCGACTCGTAGGCAGCCTTGATGCCTGAGACCTCACGGCTCACCACCTCCTCCGATTCGGTGATGCGGAGCCGCAAGCCAGCGTTCTCCAGCTCCAGCGAGCGCACCTTGTCGATATAGACAGCCAAGCGGTCATTGAGCTCCTGCAGGTCCTCCTTCTCCTGCAAGCGAGTGATGCGGGTGGGGGACAAGGGGGTCCCCGAAGCCCCGCTGCGGGTGCTCCTCTTCTGTGAAGGTGTCGCCATGGGGTCCGGCGTCGAGGCGAAGGACACAGCACAGGTCACAGCTCAGCGTCCCACACCACCCACCCAGCTGTCTCGGCTGCTCCTGGTTGTCTGAGTGACTTGCTTATATCCCAGCTGGGCTGTGCACCGGGAGGAGGAGCTGCGAGGAGGAGGAGGGTGGAGTTATCCAAAACCTGGGAGGAGACAACCCACTTGCATCAGTCAAGGCCCTTGCTTGGGAAAGGCTGGAAAAGCATCCCTGGGAAAAGGGGCCTTGGGAGGGTGGCTGTGGGGCACGCAACCCAGGGTAACCCCCTTGCAAACACCCCGTGCTCCCCCTTTTCTAGTGCAACCCCCCCAGCTGAGGCTGGCTTTCAGCTTGGGGGGACTTGGCAAGGGCAAAATGCACCCTGAGAGGGGCTGCAGCAACAGGGTGCAGCCAGGCACCCCCAACACCCCCGGGCTGGGAATCCCCAGGACATCGCTGCCCCACAGGACAGGGGGCACCCCAGCAGCTGACCCCAGGGTGCTGGGAGGTCCTGGCGCACCCCAGCTGCAGGAGCCCCAGGATGCACAGGACCCTGGAGCACCCCAAACTCTGGGCTCCGGGGACCCAAATACAGAGTCCCAGGTCACCCAAAACACCATTGCCTAGGGCACCCCAGAACCCTGAGGCATCACAGACATGGAGCCCTGGGGCACCAGAGGATGGACAGACATACGGATGGGGACGGACGGACACGGACGGACACACACACCCCCACACACACCCCAGTTTCCCCAGCACTAGCTTTGCCCAGTTCTCTCAGCACTGGCTGTCCCCATTTCCTAGCTCTCCCCAGTGCCAGCTGTGCCCAGTTTTATCCCTTCTCCCAGTTTCCCGTGCCAGCTGTGCCCAGTTTGTAACTCCCCCAGTTCTGAGCACCAGTTGAATCCAATTTCCCCTGCCCCAGTCCCCTGCCCCAGCTGTTTCCCATTCTCCCACCTCCCAATGCTAGCCATTCCCAGTCCCACCAGCGCTCAGCCGTTCTTCCAGTATTTTCAGTTCCCAGCATGGGTGATTCCCAGTCCTCCCAGCCTGGAGCAGGGTGCCCTGCCTCCCTCGAAGCACTGCCGCGATTCGGCAGCTCGTGACTTCCAGATCTGCCACAGGCTTCCTGGCACTCCCCAGTGCTACCACGGGGGTGTTGTCCTCTCGCCAGACTTCGTCCCCTCACCAGACTTCGTCCCCCCCCATGCTTTGCACCTCAAAGCCAATTCCTTTGCACCTCAAAGCCAATTCATTCTCCAGAGGGAGAACGAGGAACGGCAAGGGGAATGGAGGAGCAACCCCTTTGCACCCCAGAAACGAGGGGCTGAGCCAGGACCTTGGCAGGTGGTGGTCATGGGGGCTCCAGCTTCCTTCTTTGTGAGCTCCTGCTTGCAAAATTGGGCTCTGCAGCAAGGAAAGCTGGCAAAGGAGCTGCACCCCGCCATCGGGGACACTGGTGAGAGCCTGGGCAGCAGTGCCCACCCCAAAGCACGACCACTCCCAGCCATCCCCTGCGGACGGAGGGGTCCGGGGCTGGCGAGATTCAAGGCCAAAGGCACGGCGAAAGCGCTGCTTTCTGAGCCACAACCAGCCCAGCTCATCCTGCCTGCGCTGCAATCGAGCCCGATTCACTTCCCAGCTAATTGAAGTGCAGCAAAGCCCCAGGCAGGCTGGGAATGACTCACGCAGCAACCAGAGCAACACACGCAAACACACACACACACACGCACAAACACACGTGTGTGTGCATGCGCGCTTTAGGAATGATTAATCCCCGCTCCTCTCCCAGCACCGATGAGTCACAGTTGCCAGAGAACAGTAGCAGGGTGGGGAGAGGGACCACAGCAAAAAGCTGGGTCCAACTTTCAAAAAGCAACAGCCTGATGCCAGGAAGCCGCCCCAGCGCTGCAGCAGAGCTGGGGGGGTGGCTGGGGCAGCCTGGGCACAGCCCTCCTGGCACTGCAATGGGGAGAGGTTTGGGGGGGTATTTGGGGTGCTCAGCTCCCCCAGCCTCGTTGCACCCCTTTCCCCATCCCTGCTTGCTGGGGGTCCCTCTCTGCACCCGGAGGCACCCTTGGGTGCCGTGTGCAGGGGGTGACTGTGCCACCACCCACCCAGGGTCGGTCTCCCTGCCAGCCCTGGGGGTGTCTACTCTCTTTTACCCCACTCCTTTGCTCAATCCTTCTCCTCCCTTGCATTTGTAGCTGAATTCCCCTTTTCCTCCCACCTTCTGCCTCCTCGCCTGTCCCAGGCTGCCTTTGCTCCCCCATGTTCCCCCTTCCCCGGGGGGGCACACTGCAGCCCTGGGGACCCCCATGCATGTCACGTCCCCAAGGAAGGTGAGAGCACACAGGAGCCTGGGTGCTGGCAATGCAGGCAGAGGACATGGCCAGGGATGGTGACGGGGGCCCTGGCACCACGGCAGGCCAGGCTGGGGACTCACAGCCCCCCGGGACACCCATGCTGCGCAGCCTCGCTGCCAAAGGCGGGGTCTGGCCGACGGCTGCGGCGCGGCAGCTGCCAAGCCGCGGGGCACTGTGGGACACAAACAGCCTCCTTCCACTCCGCAGCTTTGTTTTGTTTTAAAAAATAACCCTGGGGCGGGAAGGAAAGCGCTTTATGCCCTTTGCCTCTGGGTGCTCCCCGAGCAGGTGATGTTTGCCAGGGTCCAGAGCATCCCCTGGGACAAGGACAGCAGGGTTAAAGCTTCCTTGCCTTAATGTGGGAAACTGCGGCCAGGGCAAAGGCACGGAGGGGCCAGCTTGGGCAATAGCTAAAAATGACAGCTAAGGGTCATGGGCACAGCCTGTCCCTACTCTGGCTCCTTGTGCTCCCCGCAGAGCTCCTGCTGTGCACGGGACCCCGGCACTTGGTCCCCTGCTCTGGTGCCCTGGGATGACTGAGTTCGAGGGCTTCCCCTGGGCTGGGGGCAGCAGGACGACATGGGCGGCCAGGGGGGAGTCTGCTGGCTGGGGAGCCCGCAGGGCTCTTGAAATCCTCCTTGGTGGTGTCAGCAGCCCAGAGTAAAGAGGCCCCAGGGAGGGTCGGACTCTGGCTCCTTTGCACTACTTGGTCCATGCAGAGCCCCTCCAGGATGGGACGGTGATGCCCGCCACGCTGCACTTGTGCAAACCCCCTTCTCCTGGGTGCAGACAGCCCCGCGCTGCTCCATCTTTCCCACCAGTCCCAAGCAAGGTTGCAGGGGTGATGCCCTCAGCCCTGCCTCAGACCAGGGCAGGAGGATCCCGACCTGGCATGCACGCGGAGGAGCCCATTGCCAGCACAGCCCTGAGCCAGTCACTGGGTCTGCCTGGCTCACGACTGGCAAAGAGGTGCTTGTCACTTGTGCAAGGCAGGAGGGGTTTAATTTAAACCAGATGAGCCAGGCTGCATCACGGGCAAGCCGGGAGGACAGGCTCCGCTCCGCAACTCCCTTCCCCGCTGCGTCCAGCCCTGCTGTGGCACAGCACAGGCCAGGGCATGGCACACGCCAGGGCACAGCGCGATGCCTCAGCCCAAAAACGTTAATTCCTGTGGTTTCCATGAGCGCTCGGGGAGCTGGAGCAGTGTGCATGATGCTGCAGCAGAGCAAGGGGAACGGCCAGGGGCGATGGATGGACGGGGAGGCTGTGTGGCCCGAGGAGAGGCTCTCGGCATGGGCTGTATCTTCCTCGGTGTGACTCAGAAGGCAGAAAGCAGTCACATCCCTGGAATTTCAAACCCCTTTCAGCCTCCAAAGCTCTTTGGCCTGCAAAAAAGCCCGGAAACGTTGGGTGCCTGCAAATGCCGCAATGCAAACTTACATGTGGATGCGTGGGGAGCAATGAAACACAGCTGTACCAGGGGTTGGGGGCAGTGAGAGGAGCTGCAGCTCCAGGGACCTCCACACCATGCGGCTGCTCCAACACAGAGGGACGCGGGAAGGGGATGTGCCATTGGGCCAGTGCCCCAGGTGGGAGCCCTGTGGACTGCTTTTCAGATGGCTTTTCAGCTCTTTTTGGCTTTTTCCAAGGACCCTGGGGTTCACTTCCCAGGCCATGCACAGCTTTTGTCACCTGCTTTTGCAGGCACGGAGCAACCAGGACAGAGCCACCCCGATCCCACGGGCGCCTTCCAAGCGCTCTCCCCAACCGACGCGCTCCCCTCACTCCCGGCCCCAGCGCAGGGCCGTTTCTCCAGCTATTTCCTTTCCAAAGCTGACACACCCCATCTCCAAGTGGGGATTTTCCCTTTCCAACCCTCTCTGCTGGCCAACAAGACATAGCACCGTTAACCCTACGTCCCCACCCACCCTATTCCCAAGAGGAGAAGCTCCCAGCCTCCAAGTTTTTTCCCATCTGATCCCAGATAGCCAAAAATCGCTGGGCTGGACATACGCAGCAGTCCCCCTCCCTTATAGCTCTAGCTGTGATATGCCCAAGGATGAGGAGAGATGGGTGGTAGAGGCAGGGATGGGACCTAGATCTCCCCGTCCAGCATCCCAATCCATCACATCATGCCGTGCATAGTGCTGATCTGCAAGGCCTTGACTGCGATGGGCTTCCAGTTCCCCCACCAACAATCTGTGCACATAAGGGGCTTGGTGTGTGTGTATAGAGGAGTTTTAATTAGCTAATAATCTTTAATAGGGCTTAATTGCCTTGTTATAAAAGGTAATTACAGCAATACATCAATTAGAGCTGTAAAATTAATAGATTTACCAGTTGTATTTATTGAGAGAGCTGAAATTTGCAGCGAGCAGCAGCCAGGGCAGCGCCGATGGCTGTGCTCTGATATGGCAACAGCAGAACCGAGAGCCACCACGGAGCCACTCTGGCACGAATCCTATTCAAGCCCCACTGCCCAAGACAGCCTGGGAACCCCGAGCACCTGCGACCCACCCTGTGATCAGCAGCCAAGGTGCTAAAGCAGAGCAGATGGACAGACAGACATGCCAAACATGAGGATGGGGCTCTGCGGGTGCAGGCTCACGGGGTCCCTGCTGTGTCCCTTGGGACACTGGATCAAGTCACCTCTGCTCTGCTTGAGCTCCTGGGATGGGAATGGCTCTGTTTGCTTGGGCTGGGGCAGATGTCTGCCCCACAGCAATGACCGAGGGGATGCCAGTGTCCCCCCACAAGTCCCATGCTTCACTCTTGGGAGCAAAAGCATCCCTAAAATCCAGCCTCTGAATCCTTCTTTAGCAAGAGAGCAAGGACCCAAGGGTGCAGGAGCCCATGGGTGCAGCAGCAGAGCCAGGAGCACACCCAGAGCACTGGGGCAGAGGGGAGCGTGCCCTGGGGTTTGCAGCAGGCTCTGCACTCCCCCAAACTCTCGCCAAAGTCGGGAGCGCTGGGGCTGCAGCTGGGCTGCCAAGCGGCAAGATGTGGCCGCTCCAGGCAGCCCAGTGGAAAATGCATCTCATGGCTTCCCCACGAGGGGAAGGTTTTAAAGGAAAAGCTGTTTTGGTGTCGCATTGCTTTGCGGCCCCGTTATCCAACCCTCACATTAAGTCCGTTGGGGATCAGGGGTGGATGGGATGCTGAGCCTTCCTGCCCCTTTCCCAGCTTCGCTGAGGGTCATTCCTACAGAGCAGGATCAGCCTGTTTTCTATAAAGTCAGTAGACCACGCATATATCCACCCAAAATATCCCATTTCACTGAAAGGAGCAAGTTTCCGAGTGTAAAATCCTGAGCAAGCCAGTTTTCTGCTCCCCACAACCCCCCGGCGCTGCTGGGTTGGGGTCACGCTCACATTTTAATGACCCTTTTTTTCCCCAAGCAACGAGCGTGGCGCACGCAGGAAAAGTGAACACAATGGGCTGGCGCCAGCCCAGGCCGTCGTGTGGTAGAGGACGGAGGCACGCACACACGCACCAGCCCAGGATCTGCCCCATTAAATGCCACCTCAGGAACAGCACCCATACCCGCAGCCAGCTGGCGGGAGCCCGGATCACCCCCATCGATCCGGAGACGGGGCTTGAAGGAGTTAAAAATCCCTTTGCCCAGACACCTGGGGCAAATTAGGGGAACCTTACCGCTGCTGGAAATTAATCTCTGCTTCCCACACAGGCAGCAGCAGAGTCATCTCTGCCGTGGCGGGGAGCTGGGGGATCTCCCGCAGTGGGTGCTCTCTGCAGACATGCAGTGCCTCGAGGGAAGGCAGGGTGGGGGGACCAGAGGCTTTGCAAATAAAAAAGCAGAGCTGCTAGCAGTGATTCCCAGCCACTCTCACTATTTGTGCTATAAAAAGGTCTAAAGCAGCCACGTCCCTTACGATACTCGCAGGCAGGGCTGGGCTGGTTGCGACCAGGCTGGGGTGTCAATGCACGGGGCTGGGGGCTCCCTCCTGAGCCCCCCCCGGCCACAATCCGACCTGGGCTGGGCTGAGGATAGTCCCATGGTGTTGCCTCTCGCCCAGCTGCAGGCAGCCTGCGGCACAGCCAGGGATGCGCGGGCAGGGCTGTGGTTTGCAGGGCCATGGTTTACAGGGCCGTGGAGGTTTTCCTCCTGAGCGGTCTGTGCCAGCTCACCCTGGCATGCAAAACACTGGAGCCTTCGAGCCCTGGCAGGTCCGGCAGCCAACACCACAGGCAGGATGTGGATCTGCCTACCCTCATCCCAGGCCAGAGAAATCCCTGGCTGTGTCAGCGGGGCGGCAGCTCATCAGCTTCCTCACAGGGCAGTGGAGGTGCCGAAGGGGATGTTTGTGCAGGATGGAGCTGGAGAAGATCCAGGAGGTTTGTGATGCTCAGCCTTCCCCAGCTGCCATGCTGAAAGCCCACAGGAAAGGTGGAGAAAAGCCATTCTGCCTCCAGAGCTCGCTACGGCCCTGCTGAGCTTCCCCAGCATCCTCCACGACTCCAGCCCAGCCCCAAACCTGGCCTCAGGGCAAACATCCCCAGGTTGGCAGTGCTCCTGGTGCCGTGCCTTCGTCCCCGAGGAAGCCCCAAGGAGGGCGGCTGCAGGTGCAAGAAATTGCAGCCAGGGGCTGTTGCTGCTCCTACAGTAAAACATGCTCAAAGGTCTCCATTTCTTGGGGCTTTTAGGATCCCAGGAGACAAATATCTCCAGGGGTGGTTTCAGGATGAACTAATCCTGCCTCTGAGGTGACCTCTCCTACTTTTACATTTTGCCCATGTACACAACATCCAGCCCAGCACTTTTGCTCCTGCTCTTTGGGCAGCTACAGGGATTAAAAACCACCTTTTCCTGGGGGCTGTCCAGGGCCCTGTACCAGAGAGCAGCCTCCAGGCATCACTCACTCCCTCCTGCAGCCCTGGGGAAAGGATGGGAACAGTGACAGAGCCAGGGACAAGGTGCTGGGACAGGGCCAGGACAAACGCCCAGAGCCCCACAGCTGCTGTGCAGATATTCACATCCCTTTTTGCTGCCTTTAAAAGGGAGAGCCAGGGAGAGGCCAGGGATGGCCCGCAAGCATCGGCGCACACCGGCCTCGGCACGTCCCTCCCGGCGTCCTCGGCACAGGTGGGACAGAGCGGACGCCCCCGTCTTTCCAGACAGCATGCCCACCTCCCCGGCAGTCCCCGCGCCACTCCGTTTCCTTGGGTGGGTGCCACCATCTCACAGTCAGAGATGGCTCCTTCGGTCGCTTCTTGGCAGCTCCCTGGAGAAGGGGTGATGTCTCCAGATGCCGCCGGCATCCATGCCCACCTGGGAGCGGAGCAGATGACCCATCTCACGCGCTGGCAGAAGGAAATCTAGCCGCAGCACATCCAGCTACCAGCAGCTCGCGGTCTTCTTATGCCAGAGATGTTTCATAAACTCCCTAGTCCTCCAAAAACACCATCCCATCCCTTTCTTGAGCCTGTTTTCCTTTTGGCCACCCTGGATCCTACAGCAACGAACTCCGCAGTTTCATTACACACTGCGAGAAACGTCCCAGACATATTCTCATACAAAATATGGTGTATGCTTCTTTCAGCTCTGAATCACAGGGATACAGAAATCTCAGTTCTTCCCTTCTTTCCTCCTATATCTGCAACCCTTGCCGCTGCGGAGGCAACTTAAAGTGTGACCGAGCAACGCTGAAAAGCTCAGAGAGCAGGATCCGAAGGGAAAAACACAGCATTTATGGCACTTTATCTCCCGGTCCCAAGGCCTGACTCACACTCCCCGTGCACTTGGCACGCTGAGCATCCCCTGGGCTCCTCCAGCAGCGGAGAGCTGCCCGGCGCGGCACAATTCCCAGTGCTGTGGCTGCACGCTCCTGGGGAGGGAACCCCCCGTCCCGCAGCGCCGCCCGGCACCTGGAGGGGATGCAAGCTGTGCCCAGGGCCTGGGCGGTGGGAGCTGCTCTGCTGGCAGCCGAGCACCTTCCCTCCTCTGCTCTGGAGATGAACCATCGCCCCCTGTAACCCATCAATGGGGGAAGCTGCACCGGCCAAACCCCGTGAGCCCAGACGGGTGCGTCAGCAGCTGCCTTTCATTCATTTCCCTTTACAGAGCTTTCTGCAACAGGGGTGTTTTCCTGCTATTTACTACCACCACTCCCTCCCAGCCCCGCTCAGCTTTTCTGCTGGGGCAGGAGAGGAGAGGGATGTGGGCTGGCTGGCTTTACCACACTTTAGTGCTGCAAAAAGCAAAATTTTAAAAAATCGCACTCAAAATAGTGCAAAACGGAAGTGCTGGGGTAGTCCCGCAGATTAAAGGAGAAAAAGAAACAGGCTCAGTTGCAGAAATGAGAGCAGGACATCGCACGAAGCCGTGGTCAGAGCATGGTGCGGCCCGTCTGAGCGAGGGGGACGCAGGATTTACTACCTGCTTGCTCCAGCCCAGACCCTGCAGAGTCAGAGCAACCCTGAGGCTGCTCTCGTCTACGCTATGGGTGACAAAAAGTCTTTCCCCAAAGCAGAGCAAACAAATCTACCCCATGGGGGGAAGCTCTGCATATCGGCGCTGGGGGAGGGACTGGAACCCCCAAAATGGCAGCGGGCAGTGCCCGGGCTATGGTTTGCAAGGGGAGCCACTGGCCGGCAATGTGGGGTGAAGCTGGAGCACCCAGATGGCAGAGGTTCGCTGGTGCTGCTAAGCTGAGCTGATCCTGCAGCATTACTGGGTACATGGGCAGAGGAGCAATAGGAGTTTTCTTAATGGGGTTTGGACGTAAAAGGCAGTGGAGGCTGGAAAGGAATAGATTAACATTAAAGGAAAAATGTGATGTAAAAGTGCCTCGTCTTGGTTTTGTCCCAGGCAGGAGAGGCCAAGCAGACAAATGGGCCTTTCCGTCCTCGCTGTTAATTGTGGCCTGCGGTGTGACGGAGCCCAGTGGCCGAGCACCGCGCCAGGCTGTTTGTTTGCTGGTTGCCAAGTGCCCTGTGGCTGCGGGTTGAGATTTGCAAGCTCTGCGGTTCAGCCACTGTTTCGAACTCGCCAAGGGGGTTTGGGATGGGGGAAGGCAGGGAGATCCCTGCCTTTGATCTGCTGGCAGAGCTGAAACCAGAGGGTTGGGTTGGACTGGGCAGGATGGAGCCTGTGGTACCAGGAAAGGGGGCTGTGCTGGCCGTGCCGGCACTGGTGGAGACCCCAGTTGCTGCGGAGAGCCATGGGGATGGAGGCTGTGGGGCCCGAGGGCAGCTGTCGATGCATCCAGTGCCACCCACCCCAGCTCGCCCAGGAGGAGCACAGGGTGCTGGTTACACACACGAGCCCCAAGAACCACTGCACAAGCGGGGCTGGAGGACAGACCCCACTGGGAATGACTCACGGACAGTCAGGAAACACCCTTGGCTCTGACAACAAAGACAGAGAGCACCAAACCATCCTCCCGTTCCCGTGCTGGAGGTGAGTTTCCCCTTCCAGTTGCCTCCGCTTCTACCTTTGCACTTCTCTGCGCAAAGCCTGGCCGCCCGCACTGGCCTTCCAGATCTGCCATGCCTGGTCTGCAGGGCTCAGTTCACCCCGTAAAACATCCCCTCCACCTTCCAGTGAGCTGTGGAGTCCTCAGAGCTCATCTGTCCATGATAGGAGGTCCATGCCTCAGTTTCTCCATTTGCCAGACTGGGGTAAGCACCTTCTTCCAGCCTTTTCCCATCTTAGCTCTTCACCTGGGAGCTTCTCTGGATAGAGATGGTCTCTTTAAGCATATAGAATCAGAGAATCACAGAATAGTTTGGGTTGGAAGGGACCTTTAAATGTCATCTAGTCCAACCCCGCTGCCATGGGCAGGGACATCTTCACCCAGACCAGGTTGCTCAGAGCCCCATCCAGCCTGGCCTTGGATGCTTCCAGGGATGGGACATCCACCACCTCTCTGGGCAACCCCTTCCACTGTCTCACCACCCTCAGCGCAACAAATTTCTTCCTTATACCTAGTCTGAATCTACCCTCTTTTAGTTAAAAACCATCACCTCTTGTCCTATTGCTACAGGCCCTGCTAAAAAGTCCATCCCCATCTTTCTTATAAGCCCCCTTTAAATATGGAAAGGACACAATAAGATCTCCCTGCTTCCACTGCCTGTGTGTTTCCCTCTTGCCCTTTAGTTTGACCAGCGGGTCTCGACTCAGCCGCTATGCCAATCTCTTGCCGTCCTTTCCTGATTTCTTACACCTGGGGATCGAGAGCTCTTGCGCTCTATGGAAAGTGTCCTTAAAGACCTGCCAGCTCTGTTCTGCTCCCCTGTCCCTGAGGGCAGTTTCCAGGGGCTCCTATTGACCAACTCCTTGAAAGCAAGTTTGCTTTCCTAAAATTCAGGGTCCTGACTTTACCCGTCGCCTGTCCCATATCCCTCAGGACTGCAAACTCCACCAGTGCATGACCACTGCAGCCCAGGCTGCCTCCCATCTTGACGTCTCTGATTAGCTTACTTGCATTGGTGACCAACAGGTCTAGTAATGCATCCCCTCTGGTAGGACATGTATACGTGGCCACTTGCAAGGCCAAGCCCTGCTCTCATCCGAGGATGCTGGAAACCACCATAACACAAATAAAGTCATGTATTATTAATGATTATACAGCATCATCTGTATAACCACATGCTCTGCACAGTCCTCAGCTCTGTCAAGCAAGTGCCAACACCCAGGGTCTGACCAGTCGCATGATTTTGCAGACACATGGCCGGTTCCATCCTAGTTCCCTTCCCCTTGGCAGCAAGAGGCCAGCACAGCCAACCGTCCCTGTGGGGCTCTGCGTTGGCAAAGACATGGCACAAAACTGTCTCTTACCGCGTAGACCCCGCATCCCCCAGCCTCTCTGCACCCGCCCCCCGCAGACGTGGCGGCCAAGGGGAGCTGCCAGCTCTCCAGAAAGTGATGGCAGGGTCGCACACACCGCGGGCGACGCTGGATCTGTCCCCCAGGAGAGGCTGTGTTTAGCAGCGGGGTGCTCTGCCAGCCGGACAAGGTCCAAGGCTCAGCTCAGCGCATCCTGGTTTCCCAGATAAGGAACAGGAGCGAACGGCAGCACCATCTCGTGTCTGACATGTGCAGTACAGAAGAGGCGAGTCCAGTCCTGGGACAACACTGTCCATAGCAGCAAATCTCCCCATCTCCCAGGGTCCCCAAGGCGGGTGGGCTCTGGAGGCTGCCAGCGCCACAGCCATCCTCATCCAGTGGCTTCTGGAGGAGGCTGGGACTTATGAAAGAGATGTCACTCGTCTCTGAGAAGTCCCCAGCCTGGAGACCCAGGGGATCGTCCGGCTGCCGTCCAGAGCTTTCAGGCTCCCAGCAGTCCGGGGGTGCTCACCCATGGGGATGCCACCCCCTCGCTGCCCCATGCCACCCCGCTCCGCAGATCCCTGCTCTCGCTGCACAGCACATGGCACCGAAAGCACAGGCACAGATTCATTTTTATAGGCACAGCGCCAGCACTGAGAAACTGCTTCTCATTAGAAGAGCAGAGCCTGGTAATAAATGGTGCCGAGCTCCCATAACGGGCTGGCATCCTACCAAGGGATGCAAAGGGGACGGGGAGAGGAGACGTCCCTCACCGGGGTCTGCACTGCCCGCAGCGCTTGGCCCTGTGCACCCAGTGCAGCTCTGGGTTGCGAGGAGCACGCCCTTGTTTCCACTTGACGCTGGCGTGGGGAGAAACAACCATGTCCTGACCCTGGCGGTGGCACGGCAGCGTGGCAGAACAGCCCTCACCTCCCTCTCCCTGAGCAGCAACCACCCTACGCCAGCCCGTTTCCCCCTCCAGGCCATTTGCCACTGCCCACTGCAGAGGGAGGAGAGAGGGGAAAAAGGCTCCTGGACAGCAGATAGTCCCGGTGAGCCAGCCAGGAGATGGGACACGCTGCCAACAAGGCTGCTGGGTGAAAGCAGGAATGGGAAACCAGCTGCAGCCCCTGCACAGAGCAAGCTAACGTGGTGCCAACAAGGAGCGGGTGGGATGGGGATGGAGACAAACACAGTGCCCTGTGCAGGTAAAAGGTCATAGCGTTGGACCAAAAAGACAGCATGGGCCGTTGGAGACTCGGGATGCAAGCGATATAGCTCCTGCATCCCGGCCTCTCTGCACGGAGCATGCCGGACACGGAGCCGGGCTCCCCGCTTCTGGGATGGACCCACAGTCCTTTCTGCCTCCCACTGCCCTCCCAGCCCAGCTGCACGGCCCCGGCATCCTCCCCCGAGCACAAACCACTCCTCTGCTCTTGCCGGCACATTGCTGGCGCCGGGATCTCGTTGCTCCCAAGGCAGAGCGCCAAGCGATCTGGACGGGAATAGTTAGCAGGCTGACAGCCGGGCTGAGCTGCAGGTGTTGGGCTGACAGCAGCACCTCCCCGCTGCTCGGGGAGGTGGCGGGGGCAGCGCCAAGGCTTCTCCAGTTTCCAGAAACAAGATCTCCAGGGAGGCTGCCTGGCCCAGGCACCAACTGGCAGACGTGGCAAACACCGCAGTGGGGACGGCCCAGCAGTGAGGTGCCGCTCTGCTGCGCCGCGACCCTGCCTGCCACGGGAGCATCGCCCGGTAAAAGGCTTTTTGGTGCTGCCTGCAGCCAGCCTGGTGCCCAGCCCTGCACCTCAGCACTGCCCCGAGCATCCGCCCCGCTGACAGCGACCTTGCAGCTGCTCTAAGCAAGGCGATGGGTCAGGCATGGCCCAAGGAGCCCACCGCATCTCCTGACACTGATCTAGGACGGGGCCCCACATGTCCTGTGAGGGCAGGAGCGGGGCTCAGCCAGCTGGGTGGCTCTTTGCCAAAGTGCTGAATTGTGCCATATGCAAGAAACACCTCCCTGCAATCACCCACCAGGCAGGGAAGCCGAGCCCGTCCACCCACCCTCTCCAAGGCAAAGCCAGGGTGGGATTTGAGGCAGAAGCAGGGTAAAACCCGGCATCAGCATCGCTGCCCTGGGTGCTACTCCCTCGCCTGGCCCGCTGCCTCCTCCTTTGGCATGTCACAGGGATGGGATGACACTGCCCTGAGCCACCTCCTTGCCTCCGAGATGGTGAGACCAAGGCTTCAGCCATCATGGGAGGCAGCGGGGATCTCCTGGGCTTTGCAAAAGCAGGGCCATGGGCTGTCCCTTGCTCCTCTCACTGGCCACCCCATAAAGAGGGCTGAGCCCAAGGCAGCGCTGAGCCCTACCCGAGCTGAGACATCACAGTCGGGGGCTGTGGAAACCCCAGGCATTGCCTCCTTCACCTTCTCCCTCCCAGCCATGTCCACATGAGAAACCCGCAGCCCTTGTGCGTTCGGCACGGCCTCGTGCCCCGCGGGTGGCCAGGACCCCACCAGCTCCCAAGGGGCAGGAGGGTGTTCCCACGGCCAAGGCAATCCCAGCATTTCGGGGAGCATCCGAGCTGTTTGCAACTCAAGCTTGGATTTACACCAAGTGGCCCTTTGCTGCTTGCAGAGGATCCGGCCCCTTGGCAGGCTCTGAAATGATCCCAAGCCCCCCTGCTTTGTTATTAAATCAAATCCATCTGGCCTCGACCATGGACGTTTGTTATTCGAGATCCCTCTCAGAGCGGAGCTGGGATTAGCTGCCGGGCATGGGGGGATTCTCCCTCCCTCTCTCCCACCAGCTCCCAGCCCCTCCTGCCTCTCTCTTTTGTGTTTCTCCACTTCTTGGAGGAGCAGGGGGAGGCGCAGGCTCTTAAGGCAGCTTTTGTGCAGCGTGGAGCTGCACGGGTGTCCCTGCGGGACCATTATGCCACAGCGCTCCCAGCGGGTCCTGTCTAGACATAATTGCCTGCACCTGACTTACCCACACGTGGGGCAGCCGGAGCCCCCCGAACCCCGGGGACACCGCGGGCCGGCAAGGGGGGTGACACGGTGCTTTGTCCCAGCCACCTGCCATTCCCATTTCTGACCCCAAGCAGCCAGAAACAGAGCGTTGCTGGGAGCTGCCTTCCCCAAGGGACACGTAGGGCCAAGCAGGGTTATCCCCGACCCCAGCCCCGGGGAACCTGCCGTCCCAGGAGAGCGGAGGCAGGCGCTGGGGTAAATCAGAGTGATGCAGGACATGCTGCCGCTGAAGAAGTGCTTTTAAGTGTTACAGCAAGTGCTTTTAAGCATTGCTGCTTGCCTGGGCCATCACTGCTGGTTTCACTTAAGGCTGCAGCTTTCAGACCACTGTTTAGGAGTCACTGGATTGAGCAATCGCCTCTGGCTGTAACCTCCATGAAGATGAAGATGACCGATTTCCACCGCTCTGACAACACAGAAAGTGGTGGGGAAATGCAATTGCTGATGAGCTGCCAGCACGACGCGGAGACCGGGGACCCATTTGGCGCGGGGGAGCACATGTGCTGCCGGTGCCACCCTCGGGGCCAGCAGACGCCCATCCGCCGCAGCCACCTCCACCCAGCAGGGACCAGGCGACAGTGTGTCTCGCTCCAGCCCCGCAGGGACCCCTCGAGATCGGGCAGACAGGAGCCGTGGTCCCCACAGGCTCCCCAGCACCGGGCCCTGCATTCCGGCTGCCAGCAAAGGTGCCAATTAGTGCACCAGCTCATTCTGGAGCTATTGCTGGGCACGGGCTTTCGCTGAACAGCGCTGGGGGCTCAGGGCAAGCCCCAGCCCTGCCACTCCCAGCTGAGCCTCACCTTGGCCATTTGCATCTCCTCTGCTGCAAACTCCCCTCCAGAGGACACAGCTTACAGCCCTGACACCCCGTTAGCTCCACCACCGCTGGTGTACGTGGTCCCCGGTGAACTACAGGTTGATGCCGCTCCTCGCCCACTCACACCTCCAGCCCCTTGCCCCCCCCAGAAGCTGCAGTGTGAGGCACGTCCTTCCTGGGATGGTCTCGCTTCACACGAGGTGAACGATCACAGCAAAGCGTTGAGCGAAGACCAGCTGGGTACAGTGTGAGCAGGACTGGATAAGTCAGAGACTAAAACTTCAAACGCGGACTCGGTGTTTAAACCTCATCTGCAAAGCCAGGAGGAAGCAGCATGACTGGGTTCCCTTTCTACTCTCAGCAAACGTGTGATGCCTTGAATACACCCTCGAAGAGCCTGCAGCATCCCCCATGTTCCCCTTTCATCACAGGCTTACCTGTACCAGAGCCCATCCACCACTGGGGACCAGGGGGGTGGCATCCGAGCAGCCGCTGCAGGGACGGCCCTTCACCCCCAGGAACCATCGCGGCGCACGCAGAGGCTCAGAGCCTCCTCCACGTGCTGGCAGCACCTTCCCGTCTCACCGCAGATCTCTTCAGGACCAGCCCGGGGATTTGGCATCCCGCAGCCAGGTAATGCCAGATCTGCTGGATTTCTGCCTGACTTCAAAGTCCTGGTCCTTCTGCAGCTGGCTGGAAAATATAGAAGGAGACAAGGCACTTTCTCAGGAAGCCCTGGAGTCCAGGGCACTCAGCAATGCAATAATTACCAGCGGGTGCCTTCATTCCTGGGTCGCACACATATGTACGAACATTATCACACCAACTCTGCTCTCTTAGAGGATCCTCACTGTTTAGGCGCAAAGTCTGCATCCAGCAGGAACTTTTTAATGGCACAAGGGACCTTTCAGTGACAGAGATGGTGCCATCACCTTCTCCGGGTGGCCCTGCGGATACCAATCTGCACGGGGATCTCGGCACGGCTACGACGGAGTCCCAGCTCCCTACCAGGCCACCCTGCCCTGCAGTGGGCTGTCAGCCCATTTTGGAGGAGGCTGGGAACATGTCCACTTGACGCGCCTGAAAAGCAGCGCACATCTCCCCGTTGCTATGGAAACACTTCTTTTAAAGCAAATGAATAATAATAATTAACACGATCTATTAAATAATAGTAATAAAGGCATTAGTAATGACTTGTAATTGGTAAAGCACTCTTAATAATACATGCTCGCTCAGTGACCTGCTCCCAGTGCAGGGACCAGGGCCGGGGGCAGGATCTCCCACCCAAAGGGGAGTCCCGGGTTCGGGCGAGTGCCCTCTGCCTTCAGCGCCATAAAGGCAGGAGCTTAGCGGGATTCAGTGAGGGATCAGACATTTATCTGGATAATGAGGATGTCTAGACTGATAAGAAGAAGGGTTAAATTGGCTCAGGGCCTGATCCTGCTTCATCGTGCACTTCACGCAGCTTGGCACACTCCAGTGCCCTTCGGAGTAACTTGTGGGCAAAACCAAGAGGGGTTGAGGCTGCGTGTCCGCACCTGGGCTGGATGCAGACCTTGTTCTTCCCATTTTTTAAACCTAGCAATCAGAGGTATTGTCAGGATCCTTAACCCCTGGAAGGCAGAGGTGAGGAGAACTCAAAGAAACCTTTAACATGCTCAAATTAGCTTTTCTGAGCTCTTATTTTTCTGTCTTAGCTATGCCCTCGCTCTCCATGAAGCAAACCCCACAGACTGGGGCACAGCCACCTGCGACCCCATCCTACAACCTGCCCCGACCCCATCCTACAATCTGCCCCGACCCCATCCTACAACGTGCCCCGACCTCAACCTACAACGTGCCCCAACCCCATCCTACAACCTGCCCCGATCCCATCCTAAAACCGGCCCTGACCCCATCCTACAACCTGCCCCCATGCAAGGAAGGCAAAGCCTGTGGCAGGGGAGACGATTTTAGACCAAACCATTGGATTGGAACCACGCAGGACCCAGCTGGACAAAGCGACCCCAGGTTTCAGAGAACGGGCAGAAAGACAACTCCTGCTAACTCAAGTGACCCTTAAACAGCAACACCCAGGGAAAAGAAATAGAGGAAAAAGAGCATCTTCTCCCTCAGCCTCCCCTTCTCCCTCACCTGCTGCATCTGCTCCTAGTCCCAGCGCAAAGCCAAATCTCAAGGGCTCGCAGGTCCCTGCGGCTCTGCGGTTTCCCCCAGCCAGGCCAGCTGGGTTACCGTGCTCTGCCTTGCACACGCCGGCCCTTCGTGTCCCCCTCCTGAACCTCCATTGGCAAGAGCAGCATCCAGAGCAATGCGGTGCAAGGCTGAGCCCGGAGGGACTTTGCAGCAGTGAAGAAGCAGTTGCACGTGCAGCAGAGCTACCGGTGGAGCGGGACATGGAGTGGGAATCCCACGTGGATCCTCTGTCTGGCGGAGCCGATGCTGCAGCCTGGCACTACAGGGCTCTCTCCTCTACAGAGACATCACTTTGCACAAAACTCAAGGAATTTAATATCTCTGAGGCCTCCATCCCTCTGCCAAACTTGCTTGAGGCTGTCAACAGGTTCAGACCAACACGCAAGCCCTGGGATACGGTGTGACCTTGCCCCGCTTAGGAAGCCATGCTAAAACTCCCCCTCTTCGAGCTGTGAGATGCTTCCAAAAGGATCTGGAATTGCAGGGAGCAAATAAATGCAAAGACCTGACAGCGTCACCTGCTTGTTTGTGCCAAGGATCCCTTTGCTGACTGCAGCCAGCTGACAAAGTCTCCTTTGCACAGCAGCAGCGAGGACCAGCTCACTCAAAATTGCTCAGCGCTCCCGCAGGAGTCTGCCCAGACAGGCAGATCCGGGAGGCGAACGCTCCAGGAAAACCTGGCCCTGATGTAGGTGCCTGCAAGAGAGCTGAGCTGTTTGGAAAAGCAGGTCCCTACTGGCAGTGCCGAGCCTCTGGAGAGGCATCGTCCATCCCTGGGCTTGCACAAGGAACTTCAAATCACCTAAAAAAGCTGCAAGATGTGCTCTTTGGGCTTTTCCCCAAACAGGCCTGATATCCAGGCTGCTGTGCCATGCAGGATGCCGCAGCGGCGTTAAGAGCAACGAGGCATGTCGCAGTGATGGCAACACACCTGCATGGCTTAGCCTCCATCCCACCCCGAAACACCGTGCTGCAACTTCCACCACCGGACTAAAATTAGTAGCAACAGGAAGAGCTCCAGAGCACGACGGGATGATTAGAGCATCCCTGGAACGGAGGCATCACGTGCCAATGTAATGACTTTCCTCATCTCTGGCACAACGTACAACAACTGTTGTGGAATATGATGGGGAAAGGTAAGGAAAGGAGAAAGGGGCTCCTACATGAAATTGGAGTGATAGTGCTTGTCTCGAGGAGAAAAAACAGGACCTTGGCTCTGCTGGACTGTGCCACGGACACACCGTATGACTTTGGTCAAATTGCTTATAAAGATACAAAAAAACTTAAGGATTATGCACGCTACCACCGCCTGAGATTTATAAACTGCTTTGGTTACAAGTAAACACCTAGATTAAAGGGAAAAAAAAATCTCTTTTACATCTCTTTAACTTTGTGTGTTGAGAGCGCTTTGTGAATAATCAGTGTCACCGTTTTCCAGCACAGTCAGTGGGGATGAGGCATTGATCTTTCACTCCACGCAAGGATATCCAAATCCATACTTTTCAGCTCTTTGTTGGCCTTATTTGGCCAAAAATATGACTGCAGCCAGCCCCATCACCCACATCCATGTTCCTGAAAGGCAATGGGATTTCATGGGACATCACTCCTAGCTATAAACCTTCCCTGTTTTCATTTAAAATCACCCATAATTGGAAGGAGCATTAAGCCTGTGGGTAGACGAAGCCTCCAAGCAGGAAGATGTTACTGTGCCGAGAGAGCTTGCTTGTAGCTCAGGAAAATAGATCTGCCCCTCTGGTTGCACCCTAACACAAGCTGGTTCCACGACTCAGATCCTCGTCTCGCAACTGGAAATATGGCACATCCCCCTCTCCCAGGCGGACCCGTAAAGACAGTGCTCATTTGTTAGGGTAACAGGAGACAGGTAAGTCCCTTGGATGGGGCTGCTGTGTTTCCATACAAGATTTCCTGGACAGAAATATGTGCACATGCGCTGCACAGCTTGACAAGGAACGTGCGGTGAATCCAACACATCCTGGACGCGTTGGATTTGCTGGGCACACACGGACCATCTGGCCAGCACATAGGCCTGGGGCTTGACATGGCCAGGAAGCATCCGACTTAGTGCGGATGCACCGGGCAGCCGATGGGAGCACATGCGGGAAATCTGCCCCACCGGCATCATGATGCCCGGAGAGCTGATCCGCACGGGTGCTAGCACAGCTACGCCGGGATTTCCAGGCTGATGTAGATTCAGAAATACCAGACAAGTGGCCAAAACCCTAACATCCCTCCAGACAAAATTTAGAAGAGGACACGTCCAAGGAAACATATGGTAATCCTGACGCTCTATAAATTGAAATCAGGAATTATCTGCTTGCAGAAGGTGGGATTTCAATGGGAAGAAAAAGTATTCCTCGGAAAACGAACTGCATGTATAAGCAGCAGGAATGAGGAGAGACCGTGACCCTGAAACTGAAACCCGCTTTCGATCCCAGACCTAAAATCATCTAGATTTCAAGTTGAAGGAATTCCTTCAACAACCTTAGGGCAGTTTTTTCCAAAAAACCTCACGACCAAAATCCAAAACCTCCACACTTGCAGTCACGATGGAGTCTGCAAATCGCTCCGCACCAGCAGTCCCACCGCCAGATTGTCCCTGTAGCTTAGCACTCCATCTGCAGCCAACATGCTGAGCTCTTAACAAAATTGAGGGGTTTTTAAATCTGGTCTCCTGGGCCTGATCCCATGGACCTGGACTCACCAAAACCAATGGACTTCAAGGAGCTTTGGATCAAAGCTTTGCGGTAATTTACTTATCTCATAGAAGAGCTTAATTAACAAATGTTTGCAAAGCACTTTAGGATCCCTGCATGGAGAGCAAGATACCTCTTGCTATCGGTCCCGTCTACAAAGCAAAGAGGTTTAAAATCACTGCACAGCGGATGAATTGGAAGGGCAGTTGCAGCCACAGATGGGGCTGCAGTGACGTACCCTCGGGTGCATCAGCCACCACGGAGGGCAGATTGATTTCCGAACCTCGTGCCACAGGAACAGCCAGCACATGGAGCTGCTGGATGAGATTGTGGGCTCAAAGCTCCATGAACCCGCCGGGTGCGAGGGATCCCTTCCAGCTTGTGAGTATTTGGGATACTCCTGTTTCGCAGCTATCAAAATGAGCTGCCCAAGGACAGGGAGGTGATGTCTCGGAGCTCTCGTGGCGATGCTACCCCAGCTCCAGTCTCACGTGAAATGAAAATGAAGAAAAGCCTAAAAAAGGTGTCCTGGTGACAAAGAGCATTTTTGCCTCCCTGCTGCCCGTACCACCCTTGGCGTTTCACAGCAGTTTGCAGGAACGGGGATGCTCACCCAGCATTAAAGCTTTTCTACCAGCTGCTGTCTTTCGAATGCCTCTCTCCCCCAGACTCAGGTGCTTTTGGGGGGAAGAGGGACACAGCACTGGGAAGTGCCAAACTTTGTTTTGCACTGATGACATAAATTAGCCTAGAAAGTTTCTTTCCTGTGTTTGCTCTTGATGCTGAATGTAAGTTACTGTTTTGCCTCAGGACAGTCTGCTGGCACCACCTCAGTCAATGTCAGCTTTATTCTTGCCTTCGACAGGGCTTTCTATTACAAGCCACGGTGCCCGGCCTCCCCCTCCCCGATGGCTCTGGCATCGACAGCAGTTGCAGTTGCAGTCTGCAGTTTCTCCCTTTTCTTTGATCATTCTGCAACCTATTGCCTAGGAAAGGGGCGAGGAGCACGTGACGCTGCTACACGATCCCAGCCTCTCTGCTTGGCGGACTTTTCCGTCATCCCTGGTTTTAATTAATACTTTTTTTTGCCCTGGCAAAAATTCAGGGATGTGGATTTTAAAACATTTGGAAATACCAACTTTTTAACTAGAAACACTGTCTTTCTGCCAAACCCTTGGTAGGGATGTTTCTAGAGTGGATGTAGCTGTGCACAGTCTACAACCCACAGCAAACTACTCAGCTCGCAATCCAACAACACTACCTGGAACCCAAAAAATAACCTTTTACTCCCACATCCAGGGAGCTGCAAACATTCAAGCCTCCGACAGTCCCGTGATATGAGCCCCAGTGATCTATTCCAGCTCATCAAGTCAATTCAAGCCACCTGGCAGCACTAACTTTAACCTGAATTACTATTGAAATACAGCTTCCCCAGAGGGCAACGATGCCAGACGGTAGGTAAGATCATTCCTAAGCAGTTGCTATCACCACGAGGAGGATCAAAGTCTTGGTTGGAGCCCAGCTACGCCCCCAAAATATTGTATGAACTGAGAAACGTTGCTATCAGGGACCCATCAGGATTAGTCATTGCCCGTGTTGCCAATTCTTGCAATTTTTCTATGAGCATTCATGTTTGCCTGAAATTCCCAGCTCCGTGAGTCATGTGAATATGTGCGAGTAGGAATTTTCATTTTTTAAAGTAAGTTTCTAGACCTTGTGGCTGTGCAGAAAAGCGAGGTGATGCAACTCGGGTGAAATCCGAAAGCCCCGGGAGAAGGCAAATGAAAAGAAACCCCATATTCATTATTTCTGTGGAGTCACGCAAACTTTTTAGGTAGTTTGATTTCTGGCCTGGCTTGTGCTGTTTGAAAGCTTAGAGCTGGAGCTCTGCAGTCCTGTCTTTTTTTTTCTTTTTTTCCCTTTCACTTTATGATTTCAAGGGGGACTTTCTTCTCCTGAAAGCTCCAGGACAGAACTTAAAATGGAGGTTGGAAGCAAAACTGTGCCCCTAAAATGACCTGATATCTGCAGACCAGGCATCTTTATTGGCTTCCTGAATGAGATCGAACTTTGACAGATGAAAATGTTGCTTTATAATTTACAGGACAAAATCCAACAGTTCCCAACGACACAACACACCGCATGCACATGTGTTTCTGCGCATGGATGCACACATGAATACACACCCACGTTACGAACACACCTGCGTGTAGACATACGGACACACAAAACACTTCATATAAAAATACATTTGCAGTTTATGTATGTATTTCGAGTAAACGCTCCCCACTTGCATGCTCACTTTACGTGTTTGCACTTTGCACGCACATGCCTGTAACACGCTTACACGGATCTGTGCAATCTTTTTACATGTTCGAAGCATGCAAGTGAGCCCCATTCGGCAGGTGTGTGCAAGAGTAACAGGTAGCGCATACGGGAACATCCACGTGTATTAAACACACCATTTTTTGTCCATATAACTCCCATGTGGCACATGGGACTGAGCGTGTCCATATTAAACCAACGCTCCGTGTGATGAGTGCGTGTGTGCATGTTGAGCTGCTATCCGTCATATCACAATACAAACAGATGCCACCTCTTAGACGAAGCAAAACATCCCAAACCGCCAGACTTTCACAAGTTCCATCACCATACAAAGGTTAAAAAAAAAATGAGTAATTCAAGACACTGCTCTACAATGACCAAAATGAGCCACATGAAATGCGACAGCGTGAGGTGGGTTCTTCTCTTCTTAGCTACACTTTTTTTCTTTTTTTCCTTGAACACTCCCAACACCGACACCCCAACCTCTAACCCAGCAGCTCAGCTCCAGGTCCCGCAGCAGAGGGAACCTGCCACCACCAGCCCCGCCAGCCACTGTCCCAGCATCTCCCTAACTTTGTGCTACCCATCAGGAAACCTGGATGCCAAAACAAAACGAAAGCAAAATTCCCATTCCCAAAGTGCCTGGGCAAACTTGCAGGGAAAGCTATAGCAACACCTTACCGTCTGAGTCAGTGGATGAGACATTTCCTTGTGCTGGGTGCCCCATCTGCTTAGTTCATCTGCAAGCTGAGATCTTCTGCTTGTAGACCCAGAAAGGGGCGGGGGGGGGGAAGAGAGAGAAACCTCGCTGCAAGGATCTGAGAGCCAGAGAGAGGAAATCATACAAAATAGCGCGGGGGGTAAAAAATTCCTGCCTTGGTGACAAGGCATCAGTGCCACCATCCCCCCCCGCTCCGTCCCCAGCCGTCGCCGCAGCCGTCGCCTCTGCCAGAGCTGCAGTGCAATGTGGCTCGATGGGAGCCTCGCATCTTTCTGCATTGTCTCTCTCCAGTGTAAGCTCATGCAATCTCATTTCATGGGAGAGACATCTGGTTTGATTCAAAGGGAAGAAAGGGGAAGAGGGGAGAAACTCACACAGACACAGCCTAGCCTTGCTGGCGGGGAGCTGGAAAGCTATTTTCAATGCTTCCCTCTGCGCTAATTCACTCCTCATTTCAATGAGAAAAGCTAGCCGAGGGAGCAGGGCTGTCCCATGGCTCTCCCCCAGCATCCCCAGTTTGCAGGGGGGGCTTTGCTGGGGCAGGGAGCCAAGGGTGGGGAGGCTGAGCCCCAGCAGCCCCGCCAAGCCTTGCTGCTCCTGCGCCCGGAGCCACCACAGGGCCTTGGGGTGCCGGGGGTTCCCCCTTCTCCTCTCTTTCCATGATTCCCGGTGCTGCTGGATGCACGGTTTCAGCCCTCACATCCTTGTGATTTTGGCTGGGGGTCTTCCCATCACAAGACTGAAGCCCCCATGTTTGGGGGGGGACCCAGCACCTCCTTGAAGGCCATGTCCTCCTTCGCACGAGCGTGAAGCCAGTAAGCTACCTGTCCATGGGAGGTGGGCTCACCCCTTCAGGACCTGCCCCATCACGCCCAGTCCCCTTCTCCCCACCGTTCACTCCACCGGCCAGCCTACAGCCCAAGCAGTTCCACCTTGAGGGGTCCCTGCCCAGCCACCACTTCTCCCAAGGGTCCCCACTATCCCAGTGGATCTCTACGCTCCCAACCCCTGACCTCTCCACAGCACCCCTCACGGGCGGGCAGTGGCAGGTCCCCACACAGACCCTGCTTGATGGGTGCGCGTTGACGGGTCCCCATGCAGCCCCTGCTCCACCTGTGAGCACATGGCGGGTCTCCACGCAGACACCCTCCACCCATGGCTCCTCTGTACCAGGGCGGATGCTGTTGGGTCCCCACGCACTCCTCCTCCACTTGTGGCCCCTCCATGCCCGGGGTATGCGCCGTGGGTACCCACACAGCCCCCTCCACCCATGGCACAGGGGGTCCCCCCGCAGTCCCCTCCACCCGTTCACTGCATGGCGGGTCCCCACGCAGTCCTCCACCCATGGCACAGCGGGTCCCCACGCAGCCCCCTTCGCCCATTTGTTGCATGGTGGGTCCCCACACAGCCCTTCACCCATGTCACAGGGGTCCCCACGCAGCCCCCTCCACCCATTCGCTGCATGGCGGGTCCCCACACAGCCCTTCACCCATTGCACACTGGGTCCCCGTGCAGCCCACTCCACCCATGTCACAGTGGGTCCCCCTGCAGCTCCCTCCAACGAGGACATAGGGGGTCCCCAGGCAGCCCTTCACCCATTGCACACTGGGTCCCCACACAGCCCCTTCCACCCATGTCACAGAAGGACCCTGCAGCCCCCTCCACCCAGGACACAGCGGGTCCCCCTGCAGCCCCCTCCACCCATGTCACAGCGGGTCCCCACACCGCCCTCCACCCACGACCCAGCGGGACCCCCGCCGCCCCCTCCACCCGCGGTCCCCCGCGCGGGCCGCTGCCGCCGCGCCGGCGGGGGTGTGCGCGGCGGCCGGGGACTACATCCCCCAGCAGGCCGCGGGCCGGGGCAGCCTCCCGCTGCGCCCAGCCGCCTTCAAACAAAAGAGTTTTCCCCCCCGCGGGGCTCCGCGCCGCCCCGCGCCCCGCCGGCCCTCCGCACACCCCGCCGGCGGCTGGGAGCCGGGGGCGGAGGCGGCGGCGGGGGGACCCCGGCGGGCTGGAAGTGCCTGGGCGAGGGAGCTCGGGTTACAGAGAGAAAGGGGCTTGGCCAGGCGGAGGGGAGGTGGGCGGAGGGTCCTTTTCTCTCTCTGTTTCTCTCCCTCTGCCTTTTTTTTTTTCCCTTCTCCCTCCCGAGCTCTTTGTGTCCCCCCCCCCCACTCCCCTCCTCTCGCTCTCACACCCCCCCCTCCCCAACCAACCACCACCACCCAACCCCCTCTCAAGTCTTTGTTAGCCATGCCTAGCCTGGTAGTACCAGGGATAATGGAAAGGAACGGGGGTTTCGGCGATTTAGGCTGTTTCGGTGGGAGCGGCAAAGACAGAGCGCTGCTGGAGGATGACCGGGCACTGCAGCTCGCCCTGGACCAGCTCTGCCTGCTGGGGCTAGGCGAGCCTTCCTCCTCCTCCTCCTCCTCCGCCGTGGTGCTGGTGGAGGACAGCAACAACAACAACAATAACCCGCCGCCGCCGCCGCCGCAGCAGCCCCCGCCGCCGCCGCCACCGCCGCAGCAGCAGCCGCCGCCGCCGCCGCCGCCTCCTCCTCCGGCCCCGAAGGGTTCGTCGGCGCCCAGCGCCGGGGCGGCGGAACCCAAGTTGTGCGCCTTGTACAAGGAGGCCGAGCTGCGGCTGAAGAGCAGCTCCAACACCACCGAGTGCGTCCCGGTGCCCAGCTCCGAACACGTGGCCGAGATCGTGGGCCGGCAAGGTGAGCGCCGGTCCCCGCCCGGCCGCCCGTTCTCCCCTTCCCCTGTAGCCCCAAGCCCGGCCGGGCCCCTTTTCCTCGGGAAACTTCCCCCCCCTCCGCGGCCGGGAGGGCTGGGGACCGCCCCGCCAACTTGCCCCCGCGGCTCGCCCCTCGCCCTTCCCTCCCTCCCTCCCATTGTTCGGGGCCGGGCGGGCAACCCGCGCCCCGGCCGGTTCAGCCCCGCCGGGGGACAAAGCGGCGGGGGCAACCCGGTTCCCCCCCCCAGCCCCGGGCGGAGCGGGAGTCCCGGGGCTGCGGACAGGTCGCTGCTCTGCTGGCAGACGGGGGGCTTTTGGGGGAGGGTGGGGGGAAATCTATGGGAATGCCTGCGTGGGCTTGTCGGGCTGTCTGCACCGGAGCCCCCCGAGCCCATCGCTCCTCCGGTTCTGCGAAAGAGCCGTTCCTGAACCGCGCTCTCCGCCCTCCTCCTTTAAAAAAAAAAAAAAAAAAAAAAAAAAAAAAAAAGGAAAATAAAGCGGGGGGGAGGACAGGAGGGAGCCGGGCTGGCTGCCGGCTGAGCCCGGCCCCGGCTCCCCGCGCCCCGGCCGGGCTCGGCGCCTTGGGGAGAAAAATCCCCTTTGTTGGGTTCGGCGGAGCGAGGGGGTGTGGTTGTGCCGGGGCTCGCCGGGGCCGGGCGGGCGAGCGAGCTGGCGGGCCCAGCCCGGGTCCAAAGAAGCGATTAATGGAAGTTTTGAACTCCTTCTGCCACCATGTGACTGCTGGGGACCCCGCAGCGGCACCCGGCCGTCCCGCGTGGGCCCCACGCACGCCTCCGCCGCCCGGCCCCGCCGCTGACCGCGCTCCGCGACAGTGATGCTTTTGTTCTCCTTACGGCTCCGTTCGGAGCGAGGTGGAATGGAGGAGGGCTTTAAAAAAAAAAAAAATTATCTCTCTCTCTCTCTACACCACACCCACTCTTAAGTCACCCCTCGCCCACCCCCACCGCTCCGGGCTCCCGAGTGTGCGTGTGGGGGCGAGGTGCGCTGCGGGGGGGGCCGCTCCGCCGAGCCGCCCGCCGGCATTGCGGGAGCGGGGTTAAACCGTGGGGCTGGCGAGAGAAGTTTTGTGTGGCTTACAGAAGAGAAAAAAAAAAATAATAGTGTGGCTAAGTGGGATTTTTTTTTTTTTTTCTTTCTCTATGCAAGTAACTTGACGCTCTGGAAGTGTGACGGGCAGAGACTGTGGCTCCAAATCCAGATGCTTCCTCTTGGGTTGGGAATTGAAATCACCCGAGCAGGGGGGTTGCAGTTTGACGGGGCGGGGGGTGGCTCCTTGGGGCCACTGCTCCCAGGAGGGGATGTGCAGAGGCTGAGGTGGGCAAGGAGAAGCCACGGGGATACAAATGGCTAATGGCTGTGCATCGTTGGGCTGGAGCGTGTTATGGGAACAATGGGGCTGCTGGTGGCTCGGCTGTCTCCCGCCAGCAAAGCTAGAAGCCAGTTGCCGTGCTGGGATGGAGCGTGGCAGGGTGCCATGCTCCCCCAAAACTCAGGGCGTCTGCAGCGGAGGGAATGGCTCTTGCTCTGGCTTCCCTCCCGCCCCACCATGCTGGGATCGCGGCCCCCACGCTAGGGAGTCGGGGGAATGGGCTGGAGAGGGGGGCAAAGGTATGGCCGAGAAGATTCCCTCCCGGGCCTGATCCTGCCCGTGATGCTTTTACACCGCCGTGAGCTGAGTGCAGCCAGAAATGGCGGGGCTTTGCACCAACTCTGCGCTGGTGGGTGCAAGGCTGTGGAGAATCAGGCCCCCTTTGTTTAATAAAGTTAGAAAAGAGAGAAGATTCGGCAGGCGGAATCGAGGGGTAATGTTAGACGATGCGGGAGGTGCCCGGGCTATTTTCTTCCTGGATCTCACCGCTGCCCCAAACTCCCGAGAAGGGGGTGTGTTTCGATGCATTCGGTATGCAGTGGCATGCCCGTTGTGGCTGGAGTGATGGAGAGGAACGTGGAGACCTGGATTTTTTCCACCATTTTTTAGCCTCTGTGTGTGTGTGTGTGAGGGCTTTCCCACATCTGGGAAGCTGGGAAACGTCAGTGGGCCAGAGCCCCGGCGAGGCGGACTCGGCAGCGCTCCATCAGTTAGTGGGTCCGACTGCGTAAGCTGTGCCCCTTTATAAGAGACCGGTGGGCCGGATCCTGTGCTGGTGGAAACCAAGATTGCTTCAGCAGAGGCCCCGCAGCCACAGCTCCTGACTCCGGCAGAGATTGTGGCCCACGGTTCTTTTTAAAGGCCTGTAGGAATGTCGCCTGGGTCTTGTTTTTGTGCGGAAGGCTGGATTACAAGGGTCCACTCTCGGATGGAGCTGGGTGCAGGGCACCCTGGGGGGGCTGAATCCTGCACTCTCATGCGTGCCTGACCAGGAATCCCAGGGGGAACCCCGAAAATGCAGGTTATCACCCCCTTGGTAATACTGCTCGTGGGGCTGATGGTTTGCTAGGGAAATGAGTGTTTTCTGGGTACTTGTGAATAGGGTGATGAGCATCTTGGAAAAGGGGGGGGGGAAGTAATAGTGAAATAAAAATTATTTCGGGTAACAGGGTTGAGCTTTTTCTTTAACTTAATATTTTCCAATCTGACGAACCATGCTGTTCCTTTGTATTATTTTAAAATAATACCTACCATCTTTGAAAGTGTACCTTACTGACACGTATGT
Organism: Theristicus caerulescens; assembly: GCA_020745775.1. Lineage (NCBI taxonomy): Eukaryota > Metazoa > Chordata > Aves > Pelecaniformes > Threskiornithidae > Theristicus > Theristicus caerulescens. Next base: position 3,343,937 of record CM036581.1, on the reverse strand, counting down.
GTGTAAGAGGCCTGGATCTGGGCACGGGGGCCCTTTTCCATGCATCTGGCAATGGGATTTCCACCTGCCCATAAGACTGCCCTTTACTTTGCCCGAAGAGCGTAAAGGCGCTTGAGTATAAATAAGGCTCAAGCCCCATATATTTTTATTGGAACGTTTGTAAGTGTGATTTGCGAAGAGGTTTAATTGTGGTGGAGGGGGTGGCTCCACTTGGAAAGAGGGATGCTGCAGGACCTGTGCTTGGCGTCTGCCTGCTTTCCCCGGGAACTGCTAATGTGCCCTCGCGGAGCCAATCGCGTGCTGGAAACCTCACTCGAGTTTGCGGTGGTGCCGGTTTGTGCGCTGAATTCGAGCAGCGCTTCTTCAGCGGCGCGACCACTAGCTGGGCGGGATGGGGGGCTCGCTGGGATGAGATGGTGGGCTGCTGAAAGGGGGACTTTGTGGGAATTGGCCGGACAGGCGCTGAGAGCCGCTCCTCCAGCGTGATGCCCCAGGGTCCGCGGCGTGGTGGAGAGCCGGGTGGCTGGTGGGTTGCACCAAGGACTGCTTTGCAAACTGGAGTGAAGGAGAGGAGACTGGAAAAGGAAGGATGAGGGGATAAAGTCATAACAATCCCTTTGACTGACGTTTGTGACCTCTTCCACTCTGCCCCTGGCCATGGTTGGCAATGACTCCCCTTCCCTGGCTGGAAGCAGAGCCATGACCTCCATGCATGCCCTCCTGTCACTGCTGGGTGAGGAGCAGGGGTGTCTCTGCCCGTGTCGCGGCTCCTGCGGATCGTTCCCCCCTTCCCTTGGCAGAGTGTGGATTCCAGCCGTGCCGTGCTTGGGTGGCTGAGCCTCCTGGCATGCGCCATAGCACGCATGGTGCTCCCTGGTCCTGGAGCCGCTCTGGGTCTGCATGGTGCATTGAGGTGCTCGATGGCTCTTGTATTTCGCCTGCCAGCTCTTGTTGTGGGTATATTCCCTGCAACACCCTTTGTGGGACCGCGCGTGTTCTCAGAGCTACGCAGATAAATTTGCCAGGGTGTAAAGACAAAGCAGTGAAGCGGTTTGCAGGTGATTTTTGAGGAGACGGTGGGGCACCAAGGGAGTTGCAAAGGAGAAGGTCTTTGCAACCCAAGGGTGTGGGTGGAGATGGGAGAGATGCTGGGAAGAGTGGGGAGTGGCTAAAGGCGTCATGCTTTGGCCATTCAGACTGTGAACTTCAGAAGGGGCAGAAATCCTCAGCCACCGAGACGTCCAGGTTCTTCCCTAGAAGCCACCCGAGGCAGGTGTAGGTCAGACTGATGGAGATGCGTGTCTGACTTTTCTGCCAGTGCTAAATCCGCTCCCAGTGACAAACTGGGCTGTTGTCAGCAGAGCCAGGGAAGAGGCTGCTGGACTCTAAGCGGGGCACGTTTAAGGCTGGATCTTGTCGTTAGGGAGACGTGGCCGTGGTTCTTTGTGTGCCTGGTGTGTGCAGGCACGGGGAGAAGGTAGCGGGTCAGTTTGGCTTCGTGCTGCATGGAGCACAACAGTGCGAGCTGCCCGCTCCCAGCGGGTACCTTCCCTGTAAGAGTATTTTTGCTCTCATCATTGATAGTAGCATCCATTGTCACCTGTACCCAGAGACACCCTTTGATGAAGCATCTCCCAGCCTGCTCTAACTAGCCCGTTGTCAACAGGAATGAGATTATGTGAGAGAGGAGCTTAACATAAATTGCTCTTTCTTGGCAAGGTGAAGTCAAATAACAAGAGGCCCCACTAACCCCAGGTGATTGGGCTCTTTGTGTAGCTGCAAACATGCTCTAACGCTTTCAGCATTTAAAAATAGTCCAAGGAAGGCTTTTTCATTGAGGAAGTCTGATGATTGCAGCTCCCCCACCCACCATGTGGAGGTGGATGTACAGCATCCGAGAAGCAGCGAGGGGGTCAGATCCTGTTCTCTGCTTGCTTCGCAGAAATCTTGGAGCTGAAGCCACCCGGTCTGGCGGGGCCTGAAAACCGATCTCCTTACGCCGCTCTAGCAGCTCGAGACGGGCCTGAAAGTGAGCGAGAAATTGCAGTCAGTGTCAGATTGTTATAAAGTGTTAATGAGAATCCATCTGAATTTACACCAGGGAAAAGTGCAGAATGGGATCGACTTTGTGCGGTTTGAACTAGAGGTGGGAGGAGAAAATGGGTCTGGGAGAGAGACAAAGGGAATTTTCTAGGGAGACACGCACGCTCCGCGCATCGGATCCGGCTGCTGGATGCCGCGCTGACCGAGTGAACTGCGCCGCAGAGCAGCCGTCCGGAATCTAGGGCAGTGGGAAAGCGTGCTGGCGTTGGGTGGGGGCCCCTGTTCCTGCCTTTGTCTGGCGGCCCCCTCCTCCCGCGTCGCCCCCTGCCAGCTCGCTTTGCCCCGCTTTCCCCCCCGCGCGCTGTGTCCGGCCGCGAGCGCGTGCAGGATTGTGCCATGCGGGGGGCCGCAGTCACACCCACCCCGATGTGATGCATTGCTGGCACAGAGCGGCTGCTCGGGGCCGGGGGGCTTCCAGCCCGAGTTCCCAACTTTCCTCCGCCGCACAACAAGGCGGCGATTGTCTGTGGCATCTGGATTGTTGCTTTTGGGTCGCGTTGCTTTTTCTTTTTTGTTTTTTTTTTTTCCTTTTTTTTTTTTTTAATAAACAACTTTCATCGCTGCATGAAAAACCTTCAAATCGCTGCGCTGAAATGAGGTGGTTGCTTATTTTCGTGGCGTGGTGGTGTGTTGGGGTTTTTTTTCGCCTTCTTGTAAACACAACTTGCATCATCAGTACAATAAAACCTCAATGCAAAGGGATTTAGTTGTTTGTTTGTGGTCCTTTTGTGTGCATTTGTGTTTTTTGACACCACTTTCATCAGATTTTCAATGCAGCAAAATCTTACCCCACAGATATTCAGGAGGGTTTATTTGTGATGTTCTTTGTGTGCTTGTCTTTTAACATGGCTTTCATCTTAAATGGGAAAAGAATGCCCCACCTTACCAGAGATATTTGAGGGTTGTTTATTTTATGGTCCTCTTTAATTTTATGACTATAACAGAAAAAAGACCAAGTCCTAATTTGCCCTTAGGCTCTCTTATACCACACAATGTCCTAAGTGGGGTATTTACAGGTGTAATTTATACCAGTGCAGTGTAAAGGTGCCTTAGTATCAATGAGAAGAGGGCTAAGAATCTTTTGTCTGTAGAGATAATTTTGTATCTGATGAAAACAAGAAATAGAAGGAGTGATTTGTGTGGTGTGTTTTTAAAAAAAAAAAAACACACATACACAAAAAAACCCCAACCAAACAAAAAACCCCACCTCAGGGCTGGATCCTTGACTGTTTTCTGGAAGCTGGTACAGCACCTCTGATGCTTTCAGGTGAAGCCCACACTTCGGGGCATAAACTGGCACATGCTGGAGGTGTGCCAGTTTGTGCCAGGTAGGACTGCATCAGTAGCAGTACGTACCTGTGCAGGATCTGGCCTTCTACCAGCCATAAGGAGAAGGTTGTCAGTGGGTTTAGCTCTGAATTTACACTGAAGTAAAATATCCGATGGAACTACTCCATAGGCATGGTTAGGACATTTTCCTACTGTTCTTCTACTGGCGTTTACACCGTGCATGGTGCAGTGGGCACATCCAGTGCACATCCATCCCGTGCACCGCTCCGGCCTTTTCCCGCTGCCAGAGCAGCGCATGGGAGCCTTGGTGCAAACCACAGTGAGGTCCCGTGGAAGCACGTTGGGTTTACGCCGCTCTGAGCAAGAAAAGATTTGGGGTGGGTTCACGCAAAGTAAACGGTAGTCAGACTGGATGCGTCCTACACCCTTGTTGCCCTCTTGAGCAACCGCCTTAGCTGGACAGGTGGGCCAAGCTCTTGAAGCCTTCTCTGTTAGTTTGGAGGGATTTATTTACCCCTGATGCAGGGGTAACCAGAGAGGAGAATGTGGCTGTGCATCCAAATCTCCCCCTGATTCCCCCCTTCCCACCCCTCCCCAGTTTGGCAATGTCTAGACTCGATTTATTTATTCATTTTTAGCCAGAGCTAGCTGCTCTGTGGATTAATTCCAGTTAGATAACTGGTCTGGGTGCCGGAGGCTCGACAGTCCTCAAGGGTTTGTTCCTGTATGTTAACATTTGTGGCTTACTAGAGTAATTTGCAAACACGTTTACTTTGAGTCAATTGGCAATCAGTTAACTGAAGTTAAAAAGAAAAAGGGGTGGGGGGAGGAAATAATCATACAAGCCTCCTTTGTCAGATGCTTTGGGATCTGTGTTATTGGCAAAAAACAGAATAATAGAAGCTAGGTAGTGGAAACACAACAAGAAAGGGCTTAATTCTCTCTCTAATATAAAAATCTAACTGGCAGGAGTCTGCCAGGGATCAATTAGCTGATGTCTGCACACTGCCTTAAAGAGTAGAACGCTACGGCAAAGTTGTATATTATTATAGTTTCTACAGGCCCTTTTCTCCTCTTAGTTTTACATTTTTACCACCACCTACTAAGCAGTTCTCTCCCCTTTTAATAATCCACCGAGTAAAGCGGTTTGTTGCATGTTGTTTTCAAATTTCAGTTACGCATGAAGAAAGCCTTTCATTAAAAAAAAAAAAACAGCATACAGGACAAATTTCATTAGAAAAAAGCACATAGGACCGTGCTACTCATCCGGCTGGGATATAAAGGGCCACATCCTGATCTGGCTCTGCTCTGTCAGAAACGGGGCGATGTCAAAGGCGGCTCAGCCCCTATTTAGTTGTGCGAAGCAAGGTCAGGGTTGGGGTTGAGCTGGGCTGGGAGCCTTGGCACTAAGTGGGTAAATCAGATTTAAGCCCAGCCTGATTTTAGCTGATGTAAATCAGTGCAGCTCACTTGGAAGTTGGTGGAGTCATCTGGATTTATACTACTGATGGCTTGGCCTGTTGTCTGCACCAATTTAGAGCTGCGAGAGATCTGGGCCACTGAACCTGCTGGGCTGCTGGTCGTGATGGAGTTGGTCTAATTTCCTGTGGGGTTATTTTCTCCCATTTTTAAGCACAGGATTCCCCATCTGTCTGTCTCTGCAAAGCTGGCTTTCCTGTCTGCAGGCCTGCACAGAGACCCTCCCTCTTCCTCCTCCCCCTGCTTCTCACACCATCGACTGCACCATGCGTCCTTTTGTCCATTTCTAGATCCTCCCTCTGCCTCTCGCCATGCTCTCTCCTTGCCCGTCTCCCTTTTGCCATTTTGGGGTGTCTCTCCTTTGCCTCCACACCTCTAATCCTCCCCCTCCCTTGGAGGGATCACAGCGTGCCTCTCCCTCAATTTCCATCACCTTTCCTCCATCCCTAACTCACTCCCACCCTCTCCAGCTCATGGAGCTCGCTTACGTTTGCCCTCATTCATGTGTATTCCTTGCCACTGTTTCCTTCCATCTGTCCCCAGCATGGAGCCCCCGTCCTTTGTCACTGCTCTGCTTGCCTGACCCTCTGTGTCACCTCCTTGATTGTTTCCCGTCGTGCTGGGCTCAGATCCCTCTCCCCCACACACACAGTCGTTGTCCCGTGGCTTAGAAAAACGCCGAACCCAAGCCCAGCCCCGACAAACGCCTACCTGAGGTCCTTTTGCAAACGAGAGCAAGCCTCGTGCTCCTGGGAGGCAGAACGTGGGTCACGGAGGAATTCAGCAAACACTACTTCGGTCTGGGGTGACACACGGGAGTAATTTCCAGCGCGGATGCTTGCCGCTAACACCCCCTTTCTTTCCGTGCGACGCTCTGGTGATATCCCTGGGGAAATGGTGGCATCTCGGTTAATCTTCCTAAGATGGAATCTCCATCTTTGGAGCGAGCAGCATAGGAGCGGAGCAGGGAAATGTCTGCCAGGGATGGGTCAGGGAGAGCTGAGCCTGCCCTGGGGCTGCGGGAGGGCATAGGTGACCCCTCACGCTTTTATCCCGCCCTCCACGGGCTCCTTGGGATGAAGCTTTATCCTGTGATTTTGCCTGTGTGGGTTTATTCCTACAGCGGTGTTGTGCCTAGCACTGTAAAGTCCTGTTCTTCGAGTTTCCTAAGTACTAATAATGCAACACTGTAGGTGACCATTGGTCCACATCAACTGTTTAGAAACTTTACTAAACAAAGCATGGCAAATATACTTCAGGGTGCAAACTCGGTGGGGAGTAACGTGTGAGCTACATTGGACTTGGCAGGTGGTGGATTTGGTTTGGATTTTGGGGATTTGCCCAGCTCCTTCTCTGGGTCAGATCTAGCATTTCCATTCACCAGGAACGTGAAATTAGTGGCTTAGAGATGGGTTTAATGCAGCAGCATCGCAATGCTAAGTATTATAGGAAGTTTTGCCGTAACGCAGAGCAAGAGACAGCTATTCTTCCCATTCCACAAATGGGCGACTGAGGCTCGGAGAGCTGAAGTAGCTTTGAGGAGTTAAAAGTCGCATTGGGTGTCGACAGCAAAGTCAGGATTTACCAGCACGTGTCCTACACCAATGCCAAAACCCTCTGACAGGCAGTGGGGTTTCAGAGCTATGCTGGGAGGTTTCGTGTTCGCGCAGTCTCCTGCAGTTTGATGAGGCTGCACCCCGGTGCCCATGCAATGTTGCGAGATGCGAGCGTGACCCGGCGGGCTGAGCATGCTTTGTGCAGCTGTAACTATTGGTTGTACCGTGTGCGGTGCCTGCCTCCGCTGCGAGCGCGGGGAATTATTCTTGTCAGATGTAGTGGCACGAGGCTCTCTTTTTATCACTAAAGGTGCGGGGTTCGATTCTTGCTAATGATACGCGGCGGTGGGATCGTTACGTTCCTGTAAATACCCTGATGTCACAAGTCTGTGTCTCACGAGACGAGCTGCAGATAAGTGGCAGCCCTGAACTCCCAGCTGGGAGAGAGGTTATTTATTAGGATCGGTATAAATAACAATGTTCCAGCCCACAGGCTGAGGAATTTTAATTTCTTGGTTGCAGAAGCATCATTTGCAGGTCATCTTGTGTTAAAGTATGATGTCAGCGCGGTACGTTGAGGAAAACTTGCTGGTGTCAGATGGCCAGAGGAGAGGACAAGAGATGGGCTCCTTTTGGGGAGAGAAGATGGGGTGGGGAGGAGGTGGGAAATCCCACAGAGGTTTCAATGCCGTATCCGGATCCTCGTGTTCCATGAACCCTGAGTCAGACGCCTGAATCCTTGGGAAACCAGGGCAAAATGCTTGCCTTACTCCATCTGCACACATAGAAATGTGGTGCCCTGGAGAATCACATTTTTTAATTTTTCTTAGAGACCCGAGCTTAGAGCTTCCTCCCCGCAGAGGAAGCCCCAGTCTGCATGGGAACTTGGTGCCAGTCTTTGAAAATGCCCCCAGGCACCGAGTAAGGCTTTTGGAGAGAGGGGTCAGAGGGACAGCAGCAGGGAGGGTTTCCAGAAGTAGTTTGGAAAACTGTGTCACATCTGTAACAATATTTAGTTGCTCGATAGCATCCTAGTGTCTTCTAGGAACCTGGAGTCACACAGCTGGCTCTAAACCCCTCTAAAAAACGATTTGGAAGCCAAAACACACTGAAAAGTCTCTTGCCTTTTTCGGAAAAGCAGAAAGATGTTTTCTGAGCTGTAAGGAGCAGGGGGAATAGTCTCAGTGGGCTCTGGGGAGGTGGATACTGATATACAAAAGCACTGGAATGGCAAGTGACCTCAGGAAAGGGTCCAAGCGCCCGGACCGCTGTGGTGGGGAGGCCTGTGGCCATCAGCATTTGATAGACCAGATGGAGAGCCAAGGGAGGAATGCAGCCCTTGGCTGGATGGCCTCCCCTCCCCGGGCAGCCACCGCCATGCCTTTGCGGTGTGGTGGGGCTGTGCATGGACACAGGAGGGCAGCCCTGCCCCATTTCTTGCTGTTTTGACCCCAAAGCAAATACCGGCATCCTGCTACCCCCTTGGCCTTCTAGCAGCGCTGACGTTTGGGGTCCCACCGTATCTGAGGTGGGGAGTGCAAATTGCTTCATCTCTGCTACACCCCATCCCGAACTTGGCCTCCCAAAAGTGACCCAGGTCACACCGGATTCACCCCAAAAGCTCCAGAGTAGGACAGAAGTCCCTGCGGAGGGCTCTGCTCTCTTGAGTTATGGCAGATATCTCTCCCCTTGTGCTCCCCATGAGCTGGCGCAGGGCAACAAAGGGGCTCCATATCGGCCATGCCTGGCCATGGACTCGGCATCCCCCTGCTTTCTTCTGTCATCTCCGGCCTCCATGGTGGCCCTGTGTGTCAGCCGAATCCTTCCTGTCCCAAGAGTTGAGATGAGAGAGAGGGAGAGACCAGAGGGGAGCCAGGGCGGCCATCTTCTCTGAGGGGCATCATGGCGGGGCCTGGGCCTCAGCGGGGGACAGGCTTCCTCACAGGGACTGCTGGCCTGTGGGGAGGGCTTGAACCCCCCCAGCTCCCTGGTGCTTGCGGGTGTGTGAAAGGGAGATCTCCGAGGGGTGATGGCTGAGAAGTGGCTGATTTTCGAGGGGAGGATTTCTGATTTCGGTGGTGGGGGGCAGCACACAAAATGATGACACCCGCCTGAGGATGAGGGATTGGGGAGCTCCTGAGGATGAGGGAGCGGGGAGCTCCCGAGGGAGGAGCTCCATGGGGATGGTGAGGGGGAAACCTCCCTCTGGCATTTCTCCTGTCAGGTTTAGGGGGGAAAGGACCTTTCCCTCATTTTAGGTCCCCGGGCAGTGGCTGCTGCGTGGTGCAGGGCCTGCTGAAAATATGGCAGCGCAGCCTGGTTTCCTGAGGAGAGGGGAGGGTGGCGGGACAGCCTCTCTAACCTCCCTGCCTTGTTTTCTCTCTCTTCCCCAAGGCTGCAAGATCAAAGCCCTGCGGGCAAAGACCAACACCTACATCAAGACGCCAGTGCGGGGAGAGGAGCCGGTCTTCATGGTGACGGGACGGCGGGAGGATGTGGCCATGGCCCGGCGGGAGATCATCTCCGCTGCCGAGCACTTCTCCATGATCAGGGCCTCCCGCAACAAGGCTGGCACCACTTTCGGCAGTGCTCCCACCTTGCCGGGACAAGTCACCATCCGGGTGCGTGTACCCTACCGTGTGGTGGGCTTGGTGGTGGGCCCCAAAGGAGCCACCATCAAGCGGATCCAGCAGCAAACCAACACCTACATCATCACGCCCAGCCGGGACCGGGACCCTGTCTTCGAAATCACCGGCGCGCCGGGCAATGTTGAGCGCGCCCGGGAGGAGATCGAGACCCACATTGCGGTGAGGACGGGCAAGATCCTGGAGTACAACAACGAGAACGACTTCCTCTCCAGCAGCCCCGACTCCGGCATGGAGAACCGCTACTCGGAGGCCTGGCGGGTCCATACGCCGGCGCCGGGCTGCAAGCCCCTCTCCACCTTCCGGCAGAACAGCCTGGGGTGCATCGGCGACTGCTCCGTCGACCCCGTCTATGAGACGCCCCGGCTGAATGACCAAAACGACTTCAATTACGGTTACCTCTTCCCCAACTATGGCGTGAACAAGCAAGATCTCTATTACGGGGTGCCGGAGTCGGGTGCCCCGATGTGGGCTGGGCAGGAGAACACCAACCCCGTCTCAGTGCTCTTCTCGAAGCAGCAGCGGTCCAGCAGTACCGGCGCCATCCACCCAAATTCACATCGCTCCCCGTCCTCCTCCATCCAAGAGCCCAATCTCTCCGGTCTCCCCAGGCGGTCGCAGGGGGAACCACTCCAAGGGTTTTCCAAGCTGGGGACGACTACCGCTGCCCGGACATCTGTCTCCAGCAGCCGCGAGTGCATGGTGTGTTTCGAAAGTGAAGTTACGGCAGCTCTGGTGCCGTGCGGCCACAACCTCTTCTGCATGGAGTGTGCCGTAAGGATCTGCGAGAGGACTGATCCAGAGTGCCCGGTTTGCCACGCTGCAGCCACTCAGGCCATTAGAATATTTTCCTAAAGAGACAGAGCAGGGCATTGGGGTGGGGGGGTGGGAGTAGGAAGGGAGCGTGGGGGGGTCCAGGAAAGAAAAATGATGATGATAATAATAATAATAATGATAATAATAATAATAATAATAATGACATCTGAAGAACAAACAAATGAATGAAAGAATAAATTAATTTAAAGAAGAAGAAGAAGAAAAAAAAAGAAATTATTTTACAAGCAATGTATGTTATTTTTTAAAAAAAAAAAGTGAATAATAAAATTAAAATGAATAGCAAAGCCAGAAATTTTGAAGGGCGAACGATGCTCCAGCCTGCAATGTCTTTTTTAAAACAAGTACTCTGAACGCACACTCGGATCTCGCAAGCAAAGCGGTTTAGTTCAGTTTTTTTTGGTGGTGAGATTGGGACTTCTCTGCATTGACCAAGCCAGGCCATCTCGATCGGACGGGGAAGGGAGCAGGGACGCGGGGAGGGCCCTGCCAGCCTTTCTTCTCCAGCCACGTTCAATCTTCATCTTGGTCTGAAGCCCCTACTCTCCTCCCCCCCAGGGATGTCAGCCCAACTGGGAGCTCAGAAAGAAACAAATAGAAAGAAAGGAAAACGGATGACGGGGATTTAGAAAAACAAGAAAGAAACCATCAACCTCTGGGAACCTGTTAGAACGAGGGCACAACTGTATTACCTCAAAGATTTAAACAAAAAAAAAAACACAGCAGCTAAAGAACTTTTATTGTTTTCCTTTTTTTCTAAAAAAAACCAAACAAAAAACCACAAAAAAAAATCAAAAAGATGAAGAAATAAAAATGACGCCGGTGAAACTGAAGAAGGTTTGGAAGAACCTATTGGAATCACACTGGGCGATGAGCATTTATTTTATTATTCTGAGCCACCATGGAGTCTGGAACTTTGTTCTTTTTTCCTTATCCGAGCAGGGATTTGTTCATCAGATGAATCAGGAGTCACTAACAGGGTATTTCAAAAGCAGTCCTGAGTTCCCATCCATGGGGGGAGTGTTTCGACTTCCGCGTTTCCGTACTTCACTCTTCATCCTTTTTTCCAAGCGATGCCAGCTGCAGCTACACGCAACACGCATGCGCACACACACGCACACACCTAACATTGTGCTTTTCTTTTCTTAAAAAATATATATATCGCACCAAAACCTAAGAAAGACGATCATGCAATACAGGCAATGAGCCCATACGAAACCAACATGCATCCCAACAGAAAGCAAAAAAAAAACCCCGAGTTTATATATATAATTTTGTTGTCGTCGTTTTTAAACTGGACCAAAACTTTTGTTACCCAAAACCGAGTGGGGGGAAAAAAAAAGAAGAAAAAATATTTCTTTATGGACCAAAACCTCTTCAGCTCTCCTTTACCTGGATCTTCCTGAGGTTGGCCACTTTTATATATTATATTTTTTTCAGAATGAAACAAAACAAAAAAAAATTGCCTTGTTGAACATCCTTTAATCATTTCAAGACTCCTGGTTTTGTTAAATCAAATACTTTTTAAACCATTGGGAAGTGGGAGAGGATGGGCTTCGAATCTGGCTTCTGTGCCAATGCACACAAGATGCAAGCCAGCATCTTAACATCATCAGGTTTGTTCAACTGGTCTCTGGATGCCAAAATGCTGTGATGGTAAAGATGTGTGTTGGATTAACCTATCAAGTACCAGTATACCTATCTATAAATATATGTGTATATATATATATAGGTACTTAACTCATCAAGCACCTATATATATATATATGTGTATATAAAATTATATATATATATAATTTTTCTCCCACCACCACCGCTTCCCCGTTTCCTACCCCTCGACTTCTGCTCACAGATCCTGGACCCTGATTTAGAACTGAACCAACAAGTTTCACAACTTGGCAGAGACAGTTCTACAGCAAAAAAAAAATAATAATAATAATAAAAATCGCCTGAGATTTTTTTTCCCTTCAGTTACAGGAGACTTTATTTTCATCGTAATAATGTTCCTGGGAACATCTTCTCTTCTGCTCAGTTTGCTGCCGCTTGCTCCCGGTTGCTGCCTCCACCCCGGTATGGTCCGCTTGAGCCATCCTCGGTCACCGGAGGAGAGGCTGAGCTTGCCACTCTCGGGGCGGGCTGCTCTGGTGCTCTGCGTCGATAAAGATCCACTTTCGATCTTCAGATATCGGGTGGAGGGGCGTGAAATGATGGGCCTCCACTGGTTTTGCATCAACGGTAAAATATTACGTAGGGGCAAGAGGTAGATGGAGGGGTGGACGACGTTCCTAGGCTCTGTAGTGGATGCTGATGTTTTGGAAGAAGTAAAAAAAAAAAAAAAAAAAGCTGTGCTAAAGGGACACTGTCAGGTCGAATTTGTACTCGCCTCCTCCCCAAAGCTTTAAGAAATCTCCGGCCGCTTGGTTCTCCCAGCCCTGTGGTGTGCATGGCCATCGGCACTGGGACCGGGTCGGGATGTGAGCGCTTCCCGGGGGAAGGTGCTGCGTTTTTGGACCCGCCGGTGTGGGTGCCGTGTGGGAGCCGCGGAGCGACGGAGGACTGGGGGTGCTGGCCAGCCCTGCTCCGGCTGAACTCCCAAAGCCTCCACGGCCCGGTGGTGTCCCAGGGCACAGACATGAAAGCCATCCCCCCGTGGAAGCGTGGCCTCGGCAAAGGCTTCAGAGCCCCAGCCAGCTCTGGCCACATCCTTTTGAAAACTGGCCCAGTTCTCGTTCAAAATCTGGCTTCGGTTTGGTCCCAGTAAAAGAAGGGGAGGGGAGAGGGGGAACGTTTCTGTTCTCCAGGTGGTAACCTCTCCCCTCCCCACGCGCACCACCTCCTCCATCGTGTCCCGTCCCCCCACCCCGGGGTTGTATTTTAACCGTTCCTTGTGCAAAATTCTCCCGCTGATGTCGAGAGAGTGGGTGGGGCAAGAGCTGGGTTGCGGGGGCGGGCGGGGGGGATCCAGCCACCCTTCGAAGGGGCGTTCGGAAATGTTCGTGTTGGTAATGGAGGGGATTTAGCTGGAAACTGCAACGGCAAATGCTTCCCTGGCCGAGTCCCCCGGGGCCGATATGTTAGTTGAGTTGACTAGTCGTTCTTGGCTGAGTGAAGTCTGTTCGTGGTAATGTGAGCAAGTTTTTGATCAATGTCTTTATTTGATGCCAGGTTGTGAAGAGGTGGGTGGGAGCGGGGAGGGGGGAAGGAGACACCCGTGTCGGGGACCTGGGGTGGGGGGGGACCTATTCTAGCACTGACCCTAGGGAGTGGGGAGGGGGGAAGGTAAGGGGGGGGCTCTTATCTGCTCCTTTTATCTCCTCCCTTACCTCAACAAGCGAAAACGATGTAAAAGCCTCCTGCATGCTGAAAAATGTTAGAGAAAAAAGAAAAAAACCTTTCTTTTAAAAAAAAAAAAAAAAGAAAAAAAAAAAGGAATAATGACCCAAACAAACGTCCATGCTTGCTGATCGGAACCGGAGGGGGGCTGTCTGTCTGTCCAGGCAGCGGTCCGTCTGTCCAGGCAGCGGCACCTCTGCCCCTCTCTGCAGACGAGGTTCCTACTCAAGTCTCCAAGTTGGCCTTTAATAAAATCTTCAGTTCCAATAACCTTTATATATATATATATATACATATATATATACATATACATATATATTAAAAGAAAGCTTGATGTAGCAGTTCTAGTTTAAAATGAATAGAAGTATTTCGGCCCCTGTTTTATTTTGATTTCTCCTTTTCCCCTGCTTTCCCCCATACCCTCACCAACTCCATATTTTGATGTAGCAACTTTGGAAGAAAGAAAAACCAGGCGCTGTAAACGCCCCGAGAGCTACCTCTGGCCCGCGAGGGGGCTGCACGGGGGGCTCGGGCAGTGCGGGAGAGCTGCGGCCCCCGCCGCTCCCCGGCCCGGCGCAGGCACCCGGAGAGGGGCAATCCCGGGCCCTGCCTCTTGGCATCCTAGGGGAGCCCGGTTGCGGGGCTTAAACAACAAATTTGCGTAACTTTTTTTTTTTTTTCTCTTTTTAAATATATGTATATATATAAAAATCTTAAAAAAAAAATAAAAACAAAAAACAAGAAAAATGCCCATGACCTTAACTATTTGCTCTGACTTGTATCTTCCTTGATAGGTGACTAAAAATGGCTTGTTGGTCTAATTCACCAGCAATAACGTTAACTAAAGACAGACCCCTCCTCCCTGCACCCTGCCCTTCTCTGCAGCAAGGTCTGAGCAGGGTTCCTGGCGCATGGGTCCGCTTTCCTCCTTCCCTCCCGCCCCGCAGGGATGCCTTGGGTGACCGACCTTGCAATAGGAGCAGCAGTGTAAACCAGCGAGGAGAAACCTCGCTAGCTCCAACTGCCCTCGACGTCCCTCCCAGGACTCTGGGATAACCCAGTCGGGGTGCTAAATCGATACGGGGCACCCGACTTGTGCCTGGGGGATGCGGCACATGAAGCCAGGTCTCGCCGAGCCGCCCGGCTCGCCCTCCCCCTGGTTTAGGAGCAGCAAAACCCTTGCAGGGAGCCTGGTCCTCAAGACCTCCCCATCCTGCAAATCACACGGGGGCTTGACTTTACGACGAGCGAGCAGCCCACCAAAATCGGGCCGGCTCCTGGCAGGGGTAAAGCAAAGCATCTGTGCTTGCAGGATGGGACCTCGCGGGTGGCCCAGTGCAAAGGGACGCTGCTGGTTTCCCCTCCACGCTGCTGGCCAGACAGGGGAGCGGGTTGTTCCCCGGTGTTTCCATCCGCCGGTGGGGATGGTGGAGCCAGGCTGGGGACCCGGCTGAGGACCCAACTGTGACTTGCCATGCCCGGGTGAATGCTGGTGGCGGTCTTCCCTGGGCGCTCATCCTGCTGCAGGGCTGAGCTGCGTCGAGGCGCTTTTGTGAGGCAGGCGACGCAGCCTCCGAGGGTGCGAGTGGTGGGACGGAGGGCAGGTCCCCAAAAACCCAGGGGGCTCAGAGCATAGCTGCGTTGGAAGGTGCTGAGCTGTTAGCAGGAGGCTTCCAGGTCCAGGCAGGATCAGACCCGTGGGGGGACGGAGTGGACCTAGCAAATGGGACCGACTTGGTGCCAGATGCCCCAGTTCAGTGCGCCGCTGGGATTTATGCATGTGCTTTGCCAAACTGCAGCTGACTTCAGCACTTGCTGAAACCAAGGAGCAGGGGCTCTGGTGCTTTTGCTGAATTTGGGACTCATCCTGCAAACTTTCCTTGTGGACGTGACCTCCCGGGCAGAGCCGAGACGGCGTCAGGGCTGTGGGAGCAGGGGCTCCCCGGTCCTGGCACAGCGGGGAGATGGACGGGTGGCAGCGGAGTGCTCAGCAGGGGAGTTTCGGGGTGATGCCGGCACTGTTCTGCCGCGTCCCCCAAAACCCGACGCGTCTTCGGCTAGTGTTCGCAAGCTGCCGCGGCGGGGACAGGGACTCCTGGAGAAGGGACAATGCGGGGGAGAGGGTGACAAAACATAAGAAAGGGAAACGGAGGGATAAAGTAATATCATGCTATGATGTCATCATCATCGACATAAATTATATAGAGAATAGTATGTATTATAATGCATAACAAAAGAAAAAAAAAGAACCAAAATTGGATTTATATTTAATGAGGAGATACTATAAAAATATCTTGTCCTAGCTCCCATTTGCAAAAGTATTTTTCAGCTGGAGGGATATCTATTATTTTTTTCTCTTTTCTTTCTTTCTTAAAAAAAAATAATAATCTCCATACATACAAAGGCTCAGACTGTTAGTATTGTGAACCTCTTAAATCAAAATGCTCCAACCTGTTTATTTGGTATTTGAAGGGTTTATTTTGATGCATTTACTGGTGTTTTTTAAAGAGAGAGAGAGGAGGGAAAAAAAGACTAAGATTTTAAAATTAGAACATTTCTTTATAATTTAATATTCTATTTTAATAAATGCATTTATTACATGTAAATGTAGCAAGGAACTGGGCTAATAAAAATACTTTTTATTAGGTAATTTATTATAAGAAAAAAGGATATTTTATTTTATGATAAAGTGATCCTTAAAAGTTTAGAAGGTTTAGAATATATGTAGGTTAAAAAATACATTTGTATCCAGAGTATTGCTTAAAAAGTGTTTTTAATATATGTTTCCTTTTTTGTGTGTGTGTGTGTGTATGTAAAAGGTGATAGTTATGGTGCAGATAGCCCTTTCCAGAAATAAGAAATTAACACAGTTGGATGTATTTAAAAAAAAAAAAAAGAAGAAAAAAGTTCATTAAACACCAGAGAAGTAGAAGAGAAAAACCACTATGAATCAAAGCCCACACGGTCGTTCCGAAGCCCCCGTCCTGTGGTTGCTCTGTCTGGCGAATCCTTCTGCAAGGGCTCGAGCTCTGAGCGTGCTGAAACGGCTTTGCAGGCTCAGGCCCTGGGTGCCGAAACCCTGTGGGCTGGGGGGTCCTTCGGCAGCATCGCCCAGTGCCAGCCCCGCCGAGCCCCGGCAAAGCACTTGGGCTCATCCCCTGCGCCCAGGGGCTCCCTGGGGGCCTGGCTCCCGCCCGCCGCCCAGGGCAGGTGCTGGGTGATGAAGCTCGGCTCTTGCTGTGGGTTTTTTTGGGGAAGGCAGGGGCTCGGGAGGAGGCTGGACACTCTTAAAAAGCAAAGCTTGCGTTACTCACCTCTTCAGCCCTCCTCCTACTCGGTTTCCTACCAGCCCTGTCCTGTCCCAGGGAGCCGGTGGAGAGTTTTGCCATTGATTCGGTTCACAGCAGGGTTTCAGAGAGCCCTGTCGAAAACTGCTTCTTGTCGGAGGCGAGAGGTTTCACAGTCCTTCCCGCAGCCTTGATGGGAGGGACCACTGCCAGTGTGGACCTCCCCGGGCCGGGAGCGTGCTGCAGGGCTGCTCTGTGGATGAGGGTGGTGGTTGCTGTCCGTTGCCTCCCTTTAGGCTTTGGCTCTGTTTCTTTCTGCAGCTGAGCAGGCTGCAAGGACAGGAGTATTTTGTCCCAGCATTCAGGCCAGGCTTGATCTTGCAAACATCCACTGTCATCCTTTTGGACCTAAGGGCTTGTGGAGGACCTCCTGCAGCTACTTTGGGCTTGTAGCTGTTGTCTGAGCAGCCAGGGGATGAGGCAGCTTGTGCAGAGCCGTGGCCAGCTTCGACCCATCCCAGCTAGGTAAATGTCACCCCTTCTGCTTCCCCCAAGCCAGCATGGGCACGTCTCGTGCGAGACAACTAATCTAAGGACAGCCTGGAGCGAGCAGAGTGCTCCTTTTTTGAGGCTCTGAGCTTGCAAAGCACGTGCTTTAATCCAAGAAAGCACTTCAGCATGCACTTACCTTCAGCCACATCCCTGAGTATTTTGCAGGATCTTGGCCCAAGGATCTGCTTTGCAGACGGGCTGAGCAACCTCAACCTTCCCGTGGGCTGGGGAGCGCGGGGGTCCCGTACCTCCGCCACGATGCTGGCCCTCATCCCGCTCCCCTTCCCAAAGCAGCAGGAAGGTGGGGGATGCTTCTGCTCTGTTGCCTTTCAAAGAAGCATTTTAAAATAAGATTTTTTTGTTTGTTTGTTTGTTTTTAACCAAAAAGGAGAAGGAAAAAAAAAGGAAAAGTTTGAGTTGATGGGTATTAAAAAAAAGTTAATAATAATAATAAACATTCAAATTTATTTCATATAATCCTAGAGTAAAGATTAAAATAAAATTAACTAGTTCAAATAGTAGATGCTATCCATATTGTTTAATCTATAGTAGATCCAAGTGATCCCAGACAGAGCAGAATGTAAAATAAACTTGTAACCAAGATCAGCTATCATTTTTAACTTCCCCAGAAATTCCATCTTTTTTTGGTACTATTTTTCTGAAGCAAACAAATAAATGAACGAAAGCCTAACAAAATAACAGAACACCGACTGGTACCTTCTGTCAGTCAAAGTCCTGAAGTTATTTTTATAGAGGGGGAAAAAAAAAAGGGATCTAATAATATGTATTTTTTTAAAAAGATAAGTTTGGGTTTTTATGTTGCTTTTTTAATAAAAATATAAAGATTTGGCTAGTCACTGAACAAAATAAGAAAGTTTTAGGCCATTATTTTTGCCTTATTCTGACCTCCGGCCTTGGGCTTGGAGCATGAAATTTCCAAAAAAGAAATGTTAAAAGTTGCCGTTACTTTTCTTGTGCCGTTCTTGCTTTCCGAACGTCTCCAAGTGCTGAAGGTGTTGGAAGGTGCCCATGATGGGCGGGTGGGACCGTTCCTGGGTGGGAAGGCGAGGGAAAGGAAAATTGGATCAACTCCCCTCTGTAACGTGACGGACAGAGCTTGAAGGCAGCGAGGTGCTGGTGCAAAGGCATGGGGCTCCTCTGGCACATCCGCTGCGGGGCCGTCAATTAGGCTTTCTGCCCTTGGAGCCGGGCAGTAGACATAGGACATTAGGGTTGGTTTGTTCCCTTTCTTTTTTTTTTTTTTTTTTCCCTTATTTTGGTTATATCTTGACCCGGTGAGGAAGCATTGTACCAGGGAGACGATGCACGCCTTGGGATGAGCTGGCTTGTTTAGCAACCGGCATCTTTCAGGATGCCAAATTTGGTTTGTTGGGTGTTTTTTCTGTGCCGGGTGCTCCCTTAAGGGAGCTATCACTCAGCCTCAAATCATCGGGTTCAAGTGCTGGAGCTGTGGGCGAAATGTTTGCAAAAGGCTCTGCTGGCCTGGGAGGTCCTTCCCGCAGCCGTGCTGGGCCACGGCATCCCTGAGCCCGCAGCTTTGCTTCCCGAGAGCCGACCCCACGCCGTCCTGCTCTCGGGAGGGTGACATTCGTGGCAAGCGCCTGGTTTTTGGCTGCAAAAGCAAGGGAGGAGGCTGGAGGCTGTTCCTGGCTGGTGCCACGCGTCGGGCTCTGCGGCCGGATGCCTGAGTCCTTGCAGTGCCGAGAGCGGGAGCGAACGGCTCCCTGAGCTGGCGGACCGGCGTTCAGGTGCAAAGGCTGGACGGCGGGTCCGTTCGCATGGAGGGAAGCTTTTCTACTGACGGCGGATCCGCTTTGGGCAGTTCGGGGCAGGGGAGCGCAGCCCTGGCACCAGCAGTGGGGTGGGATGAGCCCCGTGCTCCCGGCCAGCTGCTTAAACCCTGGTCCTTGCGTTTCAGAGCCAGGCCAGCGCTTTTCTCCGGAGCGTTGGTGACTGCTTTTTGCTGCACCAAAATCACCGTTTACATGCTATAACTCGAAAATAAATGACCTAGCGTCAACTCCGTTATTACTAGAGAAGCAGAGCGTTGCAAAGAAAACACTCTTGAAAGGTGGTTACCTCTGGGTTTAGCTTTTGCTCCTCTCCTCTGTGCCGTGGCTCAGCTGTAGCGAACCCAGGGATGTCCTGCAGTTCAGGAGCATCCACGAGGATCCCAAAGCCTTTGAGAAACGCAGCGGCTGCCCCTCGCTCCCTCGCCCACGCACGGCGCGCCTGCGCCCTGGGGTGGGACGAGGCAGCCGCTTACCAGCATTCGTTCAGCAAAGCCATGCAATAGGTTAGGCCAGGAAGCGAAGACAGTTCTCATTTGGTTTCTGCGTATAGCACTGTGAATCAGAGATCACTCCACGGGACCCTCCCCGGCATGCCGGAGAGGTTTCGTAAAGCAGGGCACGATGTCTCCCGCGCTTTTGGAGGGGTTCGTGCTTGGTGGAATCAAGCGCCTGGTCCTTCCCTGCAGGGGCGGCGAGGCGGCCTGTTTGCTCTTTCATTTTTGTTTTACCTCATTTTTTTGGTTTTGATACTTGAAGAAGAGTCAGTGGTTGACATTGTACAGTGATGCCCTGGACTGGAGAGTGGATGCACTTTATAGTAACTTGTATACTGATAGTGGGGTCCCATCCTGCCTCTGCCGAGCCCGCAGCGAGGTGTCCTTGGTGTCAGCACCGGCAGGAGCGGAGCCAGGATGGGCTGGTTCTTCCAAAAACCTTTCTAGGATGTTAGGGAGCAATCTCTGTCTTTTATTGTGGATTTTCACATACTGTAGAAACTCGAAGTCACATTCTGCTGTCAGTTGACCCGGTGGAAAATTCAGCCATAATTGTGCTGGGCTGACTTCGGTTTTGCCCGTGCCGTGCCAGCTGGGGACGGTGGAGGTCGGGCAGCTCCTGCCTTCACTCCCGTGTAACTCACCCGTTTCAATGGGGTTACTCTACTGGAATCTGAAGTCGCTTCAGCCCTGGCAGGCTGCGGCGTTACCGCTGGATCCACTCCAGCATCACTTCAGGGCTGCTAATGGAGCAAATTGAAAGTCACCCCCAGTAAAGTGACACTAATGTAAAACCTGGAGTTGTTCCACTGGTGTCTGTGCAGGGATACAAAATGAAGTCACCCTCCGATGCTGGCACCAGTTTGCCAGGTAGCTGATGGCAGAATGTGTTTTCTGGTCTTGCGAAGATGCTTTTGAAACAACTTGCAGAGAAACGGAGTGGCGAGACAGAGCAGAGCTTCGTGGCCATGGGTCTCTCGGCTCCCAGGAGCTGGGACGGAGAGACACAGTCACGGGCTGCTTTGCTCGTCTGTGAAACGATCAGCACTTTTTTTTCCTTTTTCCTTATGAATTCTGTTCAAGATAGTCGTAAAAAAAGGGGAAAAAAAAACCAGGGGCCAGATCCTGTTTTGCAATTGAGGATTTGCTCCTGGGTTAAAAGCAGGGTTAAGCAAACATGAAAGGCAGTGTGCACGAGCGCTGACGAATCCCAAACAAGCTGTTTAAGCTGTGGCCGCTGCAGAGCCCGTTCACGCTGCTGTGCCACGGCGCCGACTCTGATCCTAGCCCCAGGTGAGCCAGGGAAATCCCCGGGATGCCCAGGGCATCCAACTGCGCGGTTGGTCGGGAGGCTTTGGGGCTGCAGAGGATTTCCTCTGGCTCTGCCCTGGTATCAAAGAGATCCAGGCTCCAGCTTGCTGCCGTTGGGACTCTGGCAAAGCAGCTCTGGTGGGATTTCCCATGTGAGACGTGAGCTAAAATGAAACCCAAGCCACCAGGGACCACAGGCAGCTGATTTTGGCGATGCCCATGCAGCAGCAGCGGCTTCCAGGGGAGCACAGCCCTCTGCCAGCCCTTCATGGCTTTTGCTTGACCAGTACCACCTTAGCTTTCTCTCGTCCTCGCTCAAAAACGCTGTACAAGTTTGCGTGTATCCACTTTCCCATGGATCCCGGTGCTATCACACGGTCCTCCTCCACGGTACTACCAACCTTGCGCTGAGCCAGCCAGCCACAGAGTTGCCCGGCATTAGCCCGGCTGTCCTGACTGTGTGGCCCTTCCATTTAAAGTCCATTCCCTATTATGTTGTGTTTGCTTTTTTTTTTCCTCTCTCTTTTCTTTTAACGTCATAGGAAACCTGTAGTCGGGATTGTTACTATTGGAAACCGATCACATGTTCCATCCAGGTATTTTCATCTCTCCGGCGTTACGCAAAAATAAAGGCCTGAGAGAGAGATATAACCGAACATAGAAGTAGAGTTAGGCTCGTTGTCTGAGTTTTGAGGCATATAGTATAAGGGGAGAAGGAAAAAAATTAAAATAAAGTAAAAAATTAAAATAATGATGTTGCACAACTTGTAGAAAACAAAGAAGGGAAAGGGTTAATGTATTAAATGTGCTAAATTACATTAAGAACTTAATTTTATTAAAGTATTATTACTTAAGAAATGTGGTGTCTGCTCTTGGTTTCTGTCTGTTCACACTTTAGGAGGGGGTCCAGGGGCGGCAGTTGGGTATGGGGCCCCTGGCCAGGCTGAGCTCTGGGGCGGTGGGGCTGTAACCTCCTTCTGCCACCCCTCCCAGGTCTCTCACACCTTCAGCACCGCTTCTTGGGGTTAATTACAGCAAAGGAGTTTCCTTTGCGAGACTATCAGCTCCCCTGCACCAGCTGCTCTTCCCGGTCCTGGTGGCCACAAGGTCCCACGTCCATGAGCCCTATGTGCAAACCTGTGCCTCATTTCACCCTTCCCGCTACTTCATTCCAACAGAAATTGTATAAAAGCTGGAAAACCTGGAACAAAACTGAGCTGCCGAGCCTGAAAGTGTCTCCATGAGCCTAAATGACCTCATCGTCCCGTGCGTCCATGCCAGCGCCTGGCTGGATGGCACGTCTGATGGCAGCAAGCCCCGAGGGACGCCTGGCTCAACCCCTGTCCCTTTGCAGAGCTGGGGGCAGCATCCTTCCCCCGCGCACCCACCTTTCCTGGCGGCGGGGCTGACATCACCTCTTGGCACTGCGTTTCGGTGTGGGCAGATGGTGGTGCGGGAGGGGGGTTGCATACAACCGTGCCTCTCCCGGCTGGCATGGGCACGGGGCAGAGTCCAGCCGGCAGAGTCATCACTGTCACTCACCTGGGGACAGCCTCCAGCCATGGTCAGACACAAAAAAGATGCGGCCAAGGATGGGTCTGGCCAGCTCAGGGGTGAGGCTGCCTCTGGGACAGAGCGGTGCTGCGGCGCGGGGACATGCTGCACCGGGCTGGCTCTAGCCAAGGTTGAGCTGCTGCCAGGGCTGGGGTGGCTGCGCTGTTGGTTGGAAAAAAAGGGGCGACCTCAGCCCAAACGGGGCTGGCACCCACGCGGTGCAGCCATTTCTGCGCCCGGTTCGTGCACCCCTGCTCTCCCCCTGTGCCACGGCAGCAGGATCCAACCTGCCCCTCTGATCCTGCATTTCCAGCTCTCCCCTCCAGCCTCCCAGCAAGACACCCCCTTGCCCAGGCTACTGGTCCCTGCCCCTCCTCCTCCTCCTCTCACGCCCTTCATCCCCTTCATCATCCCCTTCATCACCTGGGGATGCTGCCCAGCTGCTCTGCGCCCAAGCGGGCAGAGGCGCAGGGCTGGAGCTGGCACAATTGGGGCCAGAGCCGGCACAATTCCTGGCCTCAAGGAAGGACCCTGGCAGAGAGAGAAAGAGCCTCCAGCAGCAACTTTATTTGGGGATTTTGTCCAAATTCTTGTTTCATCGATAAATCGTGCCCCAAGGCAGGACCCTGGCACAGATCCTGCTGGCACAGCCAAGTGAGATGGGGTGACCGGGGGCGGCCACGGAGAGACAGAGACACCCCCAAAAAACCCCATGCTGTGATGGGGGGACATGCTCCCACACTGGGCTTAATGGGAAGGGACAGGCTCTCCCAGGAAGACCACCGCAGCGCCTGCACCCGTCTTGATTGACACCTGCCAATCACCCCCTGACAGTGGCACTGGGCTGAGCCCAGTCTGTCCCAGCACCTTGGGCCATGTCCACCCTGGGAGGCCCCCGCTGTCCCCCAGGCAGGGGAAGGGGGCCGCTGTCACCCTGTAGTGCAGCAGACGCTCCATCTAGTGGCAGCCACGTCCCCAAGCCCCCGGCCACGAGTGGCAAAACTCGAGTGGAGCCGGTTCAAACCACGGGGGAGGTTCCTCGCAGGCTGGAGCCAAGGGACCCCATACCCCGGCACCAGCCACTGCACAGGGAGGTGTGCAGAGGGACAAGGTGCCCACCCTCAGCACCCCACCCCTGCCCTCACCCCACCCTGGGACCCCTTCGTCCCCTCCTGGGGGCTCCCCAAAGGACATGCCCCCCCCCCCCCCCAGGTCCCTGCTCCAGTCCCCCGGGGCTGGGGCAGCAGTGGAAGAGGTGCAGTTTTTCCCTCAAAGGGCTCACAGCATGAAAAACAGGGTCCTTGCAGGCACAAGCAGAGAGTCACCCCCCCGCACCCCAGGCTGGGGTGTCCCACAGCCGCCCCAGCAGCACCCCGAGGCACACCCAGCCCTTGGTGTCGAAGGGGCAGGGCTGGGTGCAACCAGCTGCTGTTGCTGCTCGCTTCACCAGGCAAGAGAAGGGTGCACCCCATGTCCCCCTCCGTACCCCGCCCTGAAGGGCTGCACCCAGGGGTGCCGCAGGAATGTGGCACCAAACACAGGAGTCACGATGCTCGGGCTTGTTCAGTGCCACCCTGAGTCACCCGGTGACTGTGCCTTCAGGGCTAGAGGAAGCAGGGACACAAGGGGATGGCATGTCCCAAACCATGGGGAGAGAGGGGAGAGCTCCTGATGCTTTTTACCCCCCCTATTTGTGTAGGTCCTACATAAAACACAGGGAGAGCAACATACAGGCAGCATGATGGTGCACACAAGCACAGCCGTGCAGAAGCAGCCACCAGCCCACTCTGTTCTGGAGAGCTGTGGCAAGCAGAGGTAGAGGGTGAGACAACCACGTTGCCAGCACGGGCTGAGTGGTGGTGGGGTGGCAGGGCGGGGGCACCCCAGGGGGCTCAGATGTTCTGGCAGCAGGGTGCCTGCCTGCCCTCCTGCTGCGTGGGCAGCACCCGGATGGGCTCGATGGTCGTGGCAGGGCCGAACTCCGACTCCGGCTGCCCAGTGATCTGCCTCTGCGACACGATGCGGTAGATCTCTGCAGCAGAGATGGAAGAGAAGGCAAAAAAAAATTTCTTTAAGTATCTATTTCAGTGGGGGAGCTGCCCCCTCCCAAAACACAGCTCAAGGGGTGCAAATGCCCCCATCTCCCCATCCAGGGGAGCAGGATCCCACCCCAGAACGAACAGCCAGGGTCCCCAGCGGGGTCCTGAGAGGACACAACATCCAAAACCACCTCTGTTCTCCTCCCTGCCCCTTTCCTGGCTGCCCCTTACCCGAGAGGATGTTGTGGAAAGCCGTCTCCACATTGGTGGAGTCCAGAGCAGACGTCTCAAGGAAGGAGAGCCCGTTCTTCTCTGCAAGGACAGAGCGAGCTCAGGCAGGTGCCATGAGCTACAGCTGCCCCGGGATGGGCCAGGACAGGGCAGGGTGGGGGAGATACCTGCAAAGCTCCTGGCCTCGTCGGTGGGCACGGCCCGCAGGTGCCGCAGGTCACTCTTGTTGCCCACCAGCATGATGACGATGTTGGCATCAGCGTGGTCCTGCAGCTCCTTCAGCCAGCGCTCGGCGTTCTCGTACGTCAGGTACTTGGCGATGTCGTAGACGAGCAGAGCTCCCACCGCTCCCCGGTAGTACCTGGGGGACAGCAAGGGGACAGGGTCACAGCAGGGCCCCAAGTGAGGGACACGGGTGGGGAGCAAGGAAACTCACGCCGAGGTGATGGCCCGGTACCGCTCCTGCCCGGCTGTGTCCCAGATCTGAGCCTTCACGGTCTTGTTGTCCACCTGGATGCTCCTTGTGGCAAACTCCACCCCGATGGTGCTCTTGCTCTCCAGGTTGAACTCATTGCGGGTGAAGCGTGAGAGCAGGTTGCTCTTCCCCACCCCAGAGTCCCCGATGAGCACAACTGGGGGGGCACAAGCACAGTGTCAGCCCCCCCGGACACCCAGTGAAGGCATTTGCATCCTGCAATGCTGACCATGCCAGCAGACCCCGTGGCCCAGCCCGGCAGGGACGGAGGATCCCCCCCATCTGCCCCCACCCCAGACCCCACCTCCGTTTCACCCAGGGAGAAGCTGCAGCCTCCACTTGTCCCAGTGGCACCACAGCTGCCCCTAAATACCCCTCAAGAAAATTCCTGCCATCACCTGGACGTTGCCAGAGGTTTCCTTCAGCACCAGGGAGGGGAAGGCACCATATGCCCCTACGTACTCAAACCAAGCAGAAAACTGGAGCCAAGACCTGTGCGGAGACAGCCGGGCCAGAGAGGCCAAGCAGAACTGGGTCTCCTGTTTCCAGCCCAAGCTCCAGCCCTGAGGCCATACAGGAGGACTTAAAGACCTGGTCTGAAAGGAAGCATCATCCTCCTCCTCCGCTGCTACTGGTCCAGCCCAGGAGCCGGAAAGTCCCTGGGTGCTAGTTAAATGCATTTTTTGCCTGCCCCAGATCTGGCTGGTTCCTGTAAAACCTGGTGCAACAGGCTCTGGGGAGGCTTTATCATGCAGCTCCCCTATCAAGTTTGTTGAGTTTATGACTCAACAGGTTTTGATTTTTTTTTTTTTTTAAATAATTCCCATTCTGCTGATTCTGTTCCTTCTCCAGGTGCCCTCAAATGCAGCCCACTGCATTTCACCCACCCTCATGGGACCAAGCTTGGGGACGCTTCTCCCCACCAGGATCAGACAAGAGCAGGGCTGGAATCACAACCAGCCAGTGACTGCGCTGGGGAGAACACCAGAGCGGCAACACCAGCAAGGGACCACCAGGCATGCCGCCCCGCTGTGCTCGTCACTGGGGCTGCAAAGCACGCCGCAGGATTTGCCTGGCTTTTGCAGCAAGACACATCTACATTCATTCAAGGCTCGGCAGCCACTGTCCTCCGAGAATGTTGCTCCGTGTCCTGGATAACCCCATCCCCATCAGCTCCAGCTCATGGGGGCTTGGCTCCCTTGCACAGGCTGGGATGCAAAGCCTCCAACAACATAGTCACCCCCTTGCCAAAACCCTCGTTGCAGAGCAGCCAGCAAACAGCACTGCTCCAGGGAGCCCAACAGCCTGCAGAGCAGCTCCCTGCCATCGCCGAGGGCAGCTGGAAGGCACCGGAGCCTTGCTGGCAATCGCCATGTCCAGGTGGCTGGCAACAGAAGGAAGGGGGGCTCCTCCATGCAGCCCTGAAAGCCACTGCGCCCTGCATGGAGGCCCAGGAGGACCTGGGCTACTCGGGGCAAACGGGTAGAAAAATACAGGCCAGTGATGAGCCTGGTTCGTTAACGCTTACTGAGCCTCACTGCTTTGATCTGGGCTTGGTGTTTAATCAACGGGAAGTTGCCGCTTCCCCCAGCTCAACCGCCACATCCCCTATCCCAGCAGCGCTGGGCTCCCGCTGCCTCCGGCCCTGAGCACCTCCATGGCAGATGCCTGCAAGAGCCCTGGCTGCCAGGGGACAGCACTAAGTACAGCCAGGGGAAACTGAGACACGAGCATGCCACACTGCATCACCCCTGCAGCCAGCAAAAGAAGTATTGGTACAGGAAAGCCTTCGGAAAGCAGGCTGGGGAGGGAGGAAGGGGCAGAGCCAGCCCAGGCCAGGCACACGCTGACTTTGCACAGACCCCCATGGCCACGGCACGCTCCTGCGAGCTTTGCACCATGCCAGGGATGCAGGGAGGGGGCTGGATGGGCAGGGATCTGGCAGCCCCCAGGGCACCTGGATGCAGAGGGGGTACATGCTCAGCGCCATCCCCCTGAGCTGGAAGGGCGGGAGGGGCTCGAGCAGCATCCCCCACCCCTCGCACAAAAGCATTTGATGCGCTCGGTCCTTGCTGCCTCTGAACACGCAGCAGGAGCTGTTTAAAGCAGAGAGCACGTGTCCCATAAGCACCGGTGGGACATCCTTGATGCATCACGTCCCACCCAGAGGTGGGGATGGAAACAGCCTGGAGCTCCTCACAGGAGCCCTGAGGAAGGGTCCAATGAGCAGCCGTGCCCAGGGCCATTTCTCATCCATTCCGAGCCCCTCCAGCAGCATCGAGGGCTTTCCTGTGAGCACAGCTGGAGTTTGCATCGTGCTTTGCAACAGGAGAAGGCAGCTGATCTCCCATCTCAGCAGGAATCAGGAAAATGCTGACCATCTCCCATTTCTCAGGGGGACAAGCTGATCTCCGCAGAGCCATCTGACCCCGGAGAGCACTGGCCCAGCTCCATGCCCCTAAACACTGCGTCTCCCTTGGACTTTGCTCCTACTTCAGCAGGGATGAGCAGACCTTGTGTTCAAAACCGAGTTCTACTTATTTTTTAAGGACTCCAGAGATTACCAACCAGACCGAGGAGGGGAACGCAGAGCCCAGTGCCAAGCTGCTCTCAGCCCTGGCTCCTGTAGGATCACAGGGAAGGGACAGGCACTGCAGGGGGACAACGCGCCGGGGCTATCTCAGAGCTGCGCTGCTGGCACAATGCTGGGCGAGAAGTGGAGGAAACGCCAGCTGGAGGAGCTCCTGCCCAGGAGCCTTGCTCTGAGGCATGCCCCAGCTCCGGCCGCATCAGAGTTTCCCCCTCGCCAGGTCCCAGAATAACTCCAGAGAGGAGGATTTTCCTGGGCAGGGGCCAGGGGAGGTGTGCGAGGAGCCAGGGGCTACAGTCATGTTGGTGGCTGGAATTTCTCGGGGCCTTTGGGGCAGGGCTGCAGAGGGAGGCTGACTCACGGCCGGCCGCCGGCTGATCTCACTCCCCGGCTTTTATTGCTCAGGAGGTTGTGACGTTGCCGAGCTGTCCCCTGGCTTCCCCCAGCACCCGCTCCAGCCACGGCATGGCGGCCAGTGCAAGGGGAGAGCTGCTAATGGCAGGGAAAGCCGGCGTGCGCAAGGGATGGTGGCTCGGATGGGGATGCTCCACAGGGGCACTGGGATCCCAGAGCCAGAAAAACCAACATCACGCCTCCAAGGGCCCAGTCCCATCCCCCCTTACACACCAGAGAGGCCACACCGTGACTGGCACCGGGAAGGACAACCCCAGAGCCCTCGATCCTTTCCCTAACTGCAGCCGGGTGAGCAGCACGGCTTTTCCTCTTGGGATCGCTCCCTCAGCCCCCAGAACTGCTCCTCCCAGCCCAGCCATGCAGATGAGAGCACCCAAACCCGCTCGGAGGGGCTCAGGGGCCGACAGTGCTGCATGGACCAGCTTTCCCCACCGCCCCTGCCTCCTTGGGCTGCCCCCAGGGACCGGCACCCTGCCACAGGCACAGCCACCCCTCCCTTGGGTGCTGCACCCAGGTGAGGGCTCCAGACCCCCCCCCAGCAGTAAGGAGCTGCTTTAATTAGCACTAGGGCTACAGACCAGCTCTATGCAAACCCTTGGACCACGGCAGCATTTCAGCCTCCACACTGAGGCCCCAGCACCGCCAATACCCACCACTGCTCCACCCAGCACAGGGGAGCACCCCAACAAACCCTCCCTACATCCCCAGCACTGGGAGCCAGTATATCCCAGTACAAGCCAAAGTCCCAGCTTCCAGCTCCATCCCGAGGGTGCTGCATGGAAAAAGCAGTGCCCGCAGCAGGCTGAGACTGAGCACAGCTCATTGCAGGCATGGCCAGAGCAGCACAGGCAGGAGACCCACCTTTGAAGAGGTAGTCGTACTCATCGTCCTTGCCCCGCATCTTGCCCAGCACCACAGCCCCACTCCCACTGGGCTAACTGGGATTTCCGGGCCTTATCCAGCCCTGGCAGGGGCTGTCCCCTGCGCACCCATTGGTGGCCACAGCCCTTCCTCCTCCGCACCCATTGGTGGCCGGGGCTGCCTGTCACCACCCAGGTGTGCTCACCTGGGCCAGGTAAGGGGAGGAGGCAGGTATGTGGCTGCTCCCATGGGTGAGGGCTCTGCTCCCTGCTCAGCACTGCCGTGCTTTCTCCAGGGCTTGGGGGTGCATTGCATCGGATTGTCCCCACGCCAAGCAGCAAGGAGAGGCCACCACCGCGTCCACGTGTGCCACCGATGGGGACAGTCATGGCCACGCTCTCCGCGCAGAACCACGGACGCGAAATGGCAGCTGGGCTGACAATGTCTTGCACGGTGCAAAGGGAAAGCGGGTGCCCAGAATTAGAGGAAGATCCGGAGAATCCATCGGAAATTCTCCCAGTTCCGAGGGGGTTTGGGTAACTGGCTGAGGCCAGATTGATAAACTGCCAGCTGTCCCCTGTAAGCCATCGAGGGCATGGGGACATGGACTGGGAAAGGCTGCGTGGGGAGCGGGCACGGGGGACCATGGCATCGGGCTGGGCTGCTTGGGTGACCACGATCTCCAGCATGTTGTGGAGGTGGGGACCAGGGGATGGGACCACAAAAACGCAGGAATTCCGGCTCAGCAAACATACATTTAGCAAGTCCTTTAATGGTTGCGTCACCGTTGCGCTGGACATGGAGCTGCTCCCCGGGCCCCTTGGCACCCGGCTCTGCATCGAGCCCCATCCCGCCGTGCCGATGGGAGGGAGCTTTGCTAGGCCCTGCTGTCACGCTTGTCCCCTGTCTGGGATGGGGACAGAGGTGTGCCAAGGACTGAGCACTGCCACTTCGCTCCCTAGGGCTTGGGACAACCCCAGAGCAGTCCCTGGTGGGGATGGAGACCTGTGGGGACAGCCACATCCCCAGCTCGTGGCACAGGGTGGCCCCATGGGAGCAACCCTGGGGCCAGACGCCATCGGAGCGGTTCCTATTGCTGGTACGATCCTGGCCAGAACTGCCTGGCTCCTTCCCCAGCGGTGCCTCGGGGGTATCTTGGTCCTCTGCACCGCAGGTCTGGAGGGGCTGGGAGGTCCGTGCGTGACGGTGGTGATGCTAATCAGGGCCTGGCAATAACGAAGCAGACAGAGCAGAGCTCCCGGCACTGGTGCTTCTCACCGTTTATGGCAGAATTTGGCCACTCTCTGGGCTGCTGGTCCCCACTGCACGAGGACGGGGGTGGCACCACAGGCTGGGTGACGGCAGCCTGTGCCGGTGGCCAGACGAGTCCGCGCGGAGGCAGACCCAGCTCTACGCCACTGGCATGTCCCAGGGATGCGGGGGTCCCTGGGGGCTCCCCGGGGTGCCCGGCCCGCTCAGAGGGCCACGCAGCACGGGCGCTTCTCCGTCTGCACCACGGCCGTGGTCTCTGGGCTCTCACTGGCAAGCGACACCGTGTTGCTTTGGCTGCTCCTCTGCTTCTGCTTCTGCACTTTGTGGAAGATCTCTGCAAAACAAGAGGTGTCAGGAGGGTCTGTGTGTCAGCCAAGGGCCCCCTGGGGAAGCAAGGACAGCTTTGAGCCTGCAGCCCCTGGTGCCGGCCTGGCACGTCAGTGGCTCTCCTTCCCCTTTATGCAGCAGAAGGGACGAGTTGAGGGGTGACAAGGGAGCAGTTCCCCAAGTTGCATCCCTGCGGTGCCTGGGGAACACCCTGCGCTTAGGCAATTTCCTCTTGCCCAACCTGGGATTAGCGCTTCACCCCATGTCAGGGCTGGCAGCTTGCCTAGCCAGGCTGGCTCGGCACTATACGGCACGGCACACCTCGCCGCGCTCCTGCCCCGGTGCTGCTGGCTGCCGTTCCTGGAGAGGTGCTCCCGGCCGAGCATCACCCCTCTCCATCCCCATCCCCCGGGTCCCCAGGGCCGGTTGGGCAGGGTGCTGGAGACGTTGAGTCAGGAGCCCAGGACAACAGGAAGGGGGACCAGGGATTACAGGGGCAGAAGGAGCCCCCGGGGCTTCGGGGATGCCCAGGGGCCGTGAGAACAAAGCCACAGGTGGGGAGAGCGAAACGCCCAGCACAATAGGCCAGAAACCAAACCAGCCAGAAAGACAACACCAAAACCAGCCCCAAAGAGCTGACATGGAGCAGGGCAGAGGAGAGCCGCACTGCACATCCTCTGCCTAGCCCCGCATCCCTGGTAAGGGACCCCACGACGCCCCAGTCCCCGGGACCCCGCTGCACCATGGCACCGGTGCACGTACCCTTCAGGATGGTCTCGAACGCCTGCTCGACGTTGGTGGAGTCCAGCGCCGAGGTCTCAACAAACAGCAGCCCGTTGTTGTCTGCAAGGAAAGGAGTCCCCCGAGACGATGCAGACCCCGGTGAGGGCACGGCTCCATTTCAGAGCCCCTTTAGAGATGTTTGGGTGCCCACATCAGTGCGGGTTCCTGCTACCAGGGAGGTTCCCAAGCCCCCAGCCCCGTGGCAGGGTGCCAGCCTGTACCTGCAAACATTTTCGCCTCCTCCATGGGCACCTCCCGAGCCTGTGCAAGGTCGGTCTTGTTCCCCACTAGCATGACGACGATGCTGGCCTCGGCATGGTCGTACAGCTCCTTCAGCCAGCGGTCCACCACATCATACGTCTGGTGTTTGGTGATGTCAAAGACAACGAGGGCACCCACAGCCCCCCCGGTAATACCTATGGGAGAACCCCACCGTCACCCCATGCTCCGGACACCCCCCACAGCATCCTCACCCATGGGGCTCAACTACGAGGGCATCGGCACCCAGGTACCGGGGGAGCCCTGATTTCGGGGAGCCCTGATTTCAGGGATCCCATCCTTACGCAGAGGTGATGGCACGGTACCGCTCCAGCCCGGCTGTGTCCCAGATCTGAGCCTTCACCACGGCGTCTCCCACCAGGATGGTGCGGGTGGAGAACTCCACGCCGATGGTGGTGCGGCTGTCGTGGTTGAACTCGTTGCGGGTGAAGCGGGAGAGCAGGTTGGTTTTACCCACCCCGGACTCCCCGATCAGGACGACTGCGGAAGGAAGGGAGAAAGCCCACTGGAGCTGTCAAGGAGGGGAGAGGGCTGCTCCAAGACACTTCACAGTACTTCAAATAACCCTTTCTGACCCGAGCCAGACCAGCCAGCAGCTCGTTGCCTTGGCAGTGTGGCAGCCGGACCACCCCAGCTGCTGGCACAGGCTGCATGGGCATCCCCCATTGCCTGATGACCCCAGACCTGGGCGCAGAGGCTGGGCAAGCGTGTGGGTGTAACACCCAGTGCGGTCACTCCTTCAGCAAACGAGGGTCCCGTCCCTGTGCGATGAGCTCTCAGCCCCTCGAGTGCAGCTGAGCCACCTCAGCTGAGCCCACCCACGCTCCCCATCTCCTGGTGTAGCCCCACGCTGTTCGGGGGGGTCATGGCTACCAGGCTCTGGGCAGCAGGAGCAAGGCGAGGATGCTGGCAAGCCCCGCGTCACCTTGCTGCGGTGGGCACCCGGGACTGGTGGCACACCGGAGCCTGTCCATCTCTGCTTGCCCAAGGGGAGCACCAAGGTCCAGCGGGGTCTGGTCGGTAGCACCTGGCAGACACAGGACGCCGGGGCCCCTTGCCTGCAGAGCTCAAGCTTGGGGGCATGAGGCTGTGCCCGTTTCTCCAGCCCAGGTTTGACCCCCGCGTCCTCTGCGTGTGCCACCATACGGGTCACTGCAGCAGAAGGACTTTTAAATGCCCGCCGCTCTCGGGAGTTAATGGGCTCGCACGGCATTTATCTCTCACACTCAGCCCCATCCGGCTCAGCCCCCACCACACACCAGCAATGCGCCCGGCATCCCACGCGTGCAGCCTTGGGGTGGGCATGGGTCCCCATGTGCCTCCGCAGACCCCAGTGCCGGGGACGTGGCCGAGGCCAGTGCCTGCTCCTCAATCCCCTGACCCTTCGCAGCTGCCGGCGCACATCAGAGCTGCAGGGATGGTCAGCAAGATCCCAGTTTGGGATATGGCAGCCCTGGGGGGAAGGCACCCCAGTTCCCTCCCTGCAGCCCCTGGCCTCCCACTCCATCCCTTTTGTGGAGGGGGATTTGCGTCGAGCCCAGGACTCACCCTTGAAGACAAAGTTATAATCCTCCTCGGCGCTGCCCATGTCGCCCTGGCTGCCGCCCACTCTCGCCGGGGCTGTCGCCGCTTGGTTTCCTCCTTCCCGCTGCAAAGCCTCAAGCAGACGGTGCAGGGCGGGCAGGGCTCCGAGAGGCACCGAGGGAGGAGATGGAGGGGGCAAAGTTTCCTCTCTGTCGGGGAGTGAGCAGAGAGTGAGTGGGAGTGAGCAGGGTCCGGGGGAGCGAGCAGGGTCCGGGGGAGAGACAGCAAGGCCGGCCGGGTTGGCGGTGCAGCTCGGCCGGTTGACTCAAGGGGTGGGACTGGGTGTCGCAGCACAGGTTGGGCAGGTAGTGCCACCCTTGGGACCGTCACGGGGCGGCCGGAGGAGGAGCCGGGGCCTGATCCTGGCTGCTGAGGCCGGCGCAGGCTGCGGCGCAGGGCAGGCTGGGGCAGCGGGCAAGGGCAGCATGGGCAGTGCGGGAAGGGCAGGCAGCAAGGCCAGAAGCGGAGCCCACCAGCTGAGCCCAGCTCCAACCGGGTATGAACGCGTTTGCTCGCCTCTGCTGCCATCGTGTGAAAGCCGGGGAAACTGGGAAAGGGAAAGAGCCCCCGCCACCCCAACACAGCCAGGCAGGGGTGCAGGGGGGCTCAGCTCTGTCGGACCCGCTCCCCCCTGACCCGAGCCCCTCACAGCCCCTGCCAGGTTTTTCCCAGGGTTACAGCTCATCACGGAGCTCTGGGCAGCCCCAAAGTGCTGCCTGCAGCACCTCCAGCCCGGCCGGGTGTGCTTTACCCCCCCCAGCAACTCCAAGAGACACAAAAGGACACAAGCACCAGACACGCTTTTATTCCCCCCTGTCTTTTTTGCTCCCCCCACCTTATTTTTAAAGGCCACACCAAGGCAGGACTGAGCTCTGGGATGCCCATGGGGCCATTCACCCCTCACCCGCGCTGGTGACGTCGAAGCAAACGGCCTTTGCACGGCGGCATCTCCAAGCCCCTCCACTCCCGCGCTCAGGATGCGGCCACCTGCGTGAGCGGCTCTTCCAGGTACTGGACCAGCGCCTGCGCCTGCGAGCAGAGAGCGGCGTGAGCGGGGCCGAGGCGGATTTTGCAACCTGCATGCACACCGCCCGTGTGCTTATTTTAATTTCTATTTCATTTTACAGCCTTAAAAAGGTGTGGTGTGGTGTGGTGCCTGGGCTGGCACGGGGGACAGAGGAGCTGCAAGGAGGAAAGAGGCGTCCCAGGCAGGGAGGCTTCCTCCACCACTCCCATCCTCATATTCATCCTCAACAGCTCTTTCCCACCCCGCAGCAGGGCCGCAGCCCTGCAGCCCCCCCCGGCCCCCTCCCCACCGTTGTTACCTTGGCCTTCAGCATCCCAAATCCAACCGTCTCCTTTGCGTACATGCAGAGCAGCAGGTTTGCCACCCGTGTGATGGCCACTCGCCCCTCCTGCCCAGGGAGAAACAGCACCCGTCACAGCCCTGGCTTGGCAGGGACTGCTGGCAGGGTCCCAGGGGACCCCCAGGGCCACGGCAGGGCGGGGACGGCAGCCCCCAGCCCCACGTACCATGCAGTCCATGAGGATGAATTTGAGGTTGTCCTCATTGAACGCCTGGTGCCCGTTCTTGTCGTAGGCCACCCAGATGTTGCTGGCAATGGCCGCGGTGACCCTGGCGTCAGTGTCCCCGTAGCCCGAGTAGGCGAGCAAGGACCCTTCATTGTTCAGGAGCCTGGAAACGAGGTGGGGGGGGGCAAACTGGTGCCTCTAAACCCAGTGGGGCACCAGACCCCACTGCAGTGCCGGGGGGCAGAACAAACCCCCCCCAGCCCAGTCCCCCCCAGCACTGCCCCCAGGACACCCCAGGCTTGCAGGGGATTTTGGCAAGGGGGTGGAGGGCTTCAAAGCCAGGAGGCTCTGGGGTGGCCCCAGTCCCGAGCAGGGCAGTGTGGGCCTGTGGTGGCTGTGCCCGTTGCAGCGGCGGGACCTACTGCAGACCGGGCATAAGCCTGGCAGGCAAGCACTGTGCAGCGTGCATGGCCCTGGCACCGTGCACAGCCCCGGCACCGTGCATTATGTACTGTGCACAGTGCATGCTCCTGGCACCACGCACTGTGCATGGCCCCAGCACTGTGTACAGCCGCGGCACTGTGCATCATGTACTGTGCCCAGTGTGTGGCCCTGGCACCATGCACAGCCCCAGAACCGTACATGGCCCCAGCACCATGCATCATGTGCTGTGCACAGTGCATGGTCCCGGCACTGAGCGTGGCCCCGGCACTGTGCACCATGCATGGCCCAAGCATCATGCATGGCCCTGGCACCATGCACAGCCCTGGCACCGTGCACTGTGCACAGTCCTGGCACCATGCACGGCCCCAGCACTGTGCACGGCCCCAGCACCGTGCACAGCCCCAGCACCGTGCATCATGTGCCGTGCAAGGCCCCAGCACCACGCGTGCCCCTTGCAGGGGCCCTCGCCCCCCTGAGGGTGCATTTGCAGGGCAGGGGGAAGCAAGCTTTTCCTTGCAGGAGCCTTGCCCTGTGCTGAGCGAGAGCATGCCAGCCCGCCCCGCAGCCCCCAGCACACAGGCGGGGGGAAGCTGCCCCTTGCCCCTGGCCCCCAACCCCTACTCACAGGGTGCTCTGGACCCCGCCGGTGTTGGCCTGGCTCAGCACCTGCGTCAGAGCTTTGGGGCGCAGCATGGCCGTGGCCGCCCCGCTTCTCGCCCTGCGATGGCGGGGAAGGATGAAGCAGGCCTGCTCCGTCAGCAGGGCCACGCTCTGCCCAGAGCACGCTGGGACTTGTAGTCTCTGTCCCAGCGATGCCATGCGTGGTGGCCTGTCCCCCAGGGCCACCCCGGGGTGCTGCCCCAGCACCCAGCTCAGGGTGCAGCAGGGTCCGGCCACCCGAGAAGTGCAAGGGGAAGGAAAGCTTGGCCAAGGGGGGAGTGCCGGGATCGGCCGGACACCCCCAAACTCTACCCCTCGGGCAGCCGAGCGCGGCTGTTGGCACCCGGCTCTGCGCTCCCGGCTCTGGATCAGTCCCGGCAAAAAGGCTGCGGGCATGGCGGCAGGAGGCAACCCCGCAACGAGCCCAAGTGAAGGGGTGGGGGTGCAGCCCCCGCAGGGGTGCCCGTCAAAAATGGACCCGTCAGAGCGGCTTTGGCAAAGGGAGGGGGCAGAGGTGGTGGGCCTGGGTAAGGGGGTGGGTGCGGGGGGGATCCAGCTGGCCGAGGGGATCCAGGATGGAGCCAGCTAATGGGGGGGGTGCAGGAAGGATCCAGCTAACCGAGAGGATCCAGGATGGAGCCAGCAAATGAGGGGGGTGCAGGACGGATCTGGCTAATGAGGGAGGGGTGCAGGAGGGATCCAGCCAACCGAGGGGATCCAGGATGGGTCCAGCAAATGAGGGGGGTGCAAGATGGATCCAGCTAACAAGGGGGGGTACAGACTGGATCCAGCCAACCAAGGGGGGTGCAGGATGGATCCGGCTAACAAGGGGCTCCTGTAAGGCACCCAGGGGTGCTGGCAAGGCAGGCAGCGAGGCAGGCAGCGCTGTAGTCAGCAGTGCAGGCAGCACGGTAGGCAGCCCTACAGGTAGCAGTGCAGGCAGCACAGTAGACATCAGTGCAGGCAGTAGTGCAGGCAGCACTGTAAGCATCAGTGCAGGAATCAGTGCAGGCAGTACTGTAGGCAGTACTGTAGGCAGCACTACAGGCAGCATTGCAGGCATCAGTGCAGGCATTAGTGCAGGCAGCACTGCAGGCAGCTGCCCCCGCTTTCCCGCCCCCTCCCCGCCCCTTTCAGCCCCCCGCAGCTCCCCGCCGGGCCGCCAGGGGGCGGTAGCGGCGGCGCGGGGCGCCGGGGCGCCGCTCTCGCCCGGTAGAGGCGCGCGCCGCCTTTCTCTGGCGACGGCCCGGGCTGGCGGGGCGGGCGGCGAAGATGGCGGAGCCGAGCGGCGGCGGGCCCGGCCCCGGCGGGGAGGGCGAGGCGGGGCTGGGCGGCCCCGGCGGGGCTCTCATCCGCGTCACGGTGAAGACCCCCAAGGACAAGGAGGAGATCGTCATCGCGGACGGCGCCTCCGTGCGCGAGGTGGGGGCAGGGGCGGGCCTGGGGTGTGTGGAGGGGCGAGGGGGGCCTGGCTGGGGGGCGAGGGGCTGAGGGGGCCGGGGGGGCCTGGCTGGGGGGTGAGAAGCTGAGGGGGCCGGGGGGGCCTGGCTGGGGGGCGAGGGGCTGAGGGGACCTGGTTTTCGGGGGGTGACGAGCTTGGGAGCTGAGTGCGGGGGATTTTTGGGGAGGGACCTGGCTTTGGGGCGGGGGGGAGGACTTTGGAGGGGGAGTGAGGGAGCTGGCGGCCCTGAGAACACGGCTGTGGGTTGGAGGTGAGGGCTAGAGGGACTTGGAGGAGTTTTGGAGACCTGGCTCCGGGTCGGGGAGAGCTGGGGAGGTTTGGGGGGCAGCCCCTGGCCTTTGGGGCCTTGCGGGAGCCAAGGTTTGAGGAAGCTGGGAGACCTGGGCTCGGGCAGGGGCTCAGGGGGGGCTTTAAGTGGGGAGCTGACATCAGGGATGGGGACAGTCCCGGGGTCGGGGGGAGATGGCCCTGGGAGTGATCCGTGGGAGGGTTTGTGGGTGTCGAAAACAGGGCGTTGTTGGGGGTGTGAGGGGCTTGGAGGGTGGCTTTGGGGGGAAGGGAGCTTTGGGGTGGATGGCGGCTGTGGGGAGAGGGGTGGGAAGGATTGGGGTGCAGGGCTGGGGGCTTGGCCCGTGGGCCGGGCTGCGCAGGGAGCAGGAGGGAAGGTATTCCCTGAGCGGTTGGTATGGGAAGGGTGCTGCGATGGGGGAGAAGCAGCTTTGGGGACAGAGCTGGAGGCAGCTGGGTGGTGTGGGGAGGGTCTGGACACTGGGAGGCAGATCCCTCGGGCAAGACTTTGGGGTGAAGGTTGGATGAAGCAGAGGAAAGGGAACATCAGCCCATGTCTGGACTGGGGGGTCTGCTCCTGCAAGGGAGCTTCGCAGGGCATGGTGGTGTGCGGCAAGTGGGAGGGGGCTGGAATTCTCAAGTAATGGCTCAAGCAGTGTCGAAGTGGCTGTGCCCACTGGGGCAAGGTGTCATCGACACGGCTCTCGGCTTCTTGGCTTGCTGCGCGCTTTGATCTGGGGTGTAGGGCACAAGGTAGCGGTGCGAAGGACCTGGCAGAGATCTTTGGGAGGACAGAGTCGGGGGTAGGCAGGAGCTATAGGACCTGTGGCCCTCCTTCTCCTTCCCGGTCTGCTTCTGAGAGCCCGTTGGTATAAGTGGGTTGTTAAGTGACAGCTTTGTGCAGAGGAGGGCACGAAGTTTTGCGACTAGGATGACCTGGGGCTCAGGGCTGTGCTCTCCTGGGCGTTATTTTTGAGGGTTCCGGTGTGAAAGCCGCAAGCTCCTCCGGCACAGGTGTGTGCCTCTCCGTCCGTCCTGGCCTTTCCCTCTGAATTTCCTGTAGTCTGTGGCTTCCAAATGCAAGGCTTTTTTTCCTCGCAGATCAATTTGGGAATGCCCCAGCTGGGCTAGCAGTGACAATCTTATTGGCAGGTGTTAATCCCACCCCATCACACAGCAAAGAAGAGGTGTCCATGTTATGTGGCGTGGCATGCTCGTAGGGAATTCAGTTGCAGAAATAGGAATTGGAGAAGACCTAGTTTATTTCCATTGGCTGATAAAGGATTGTTCCCTTTTCCATAGAGCTCTGTCCTGTATTAAATCAGAGTTGGGCTTTCCTTAGGAAAAAAATCAAATGAGCAGAGACAAAAACAGTTCAGTCATTCAGAGGATAAATGGTGTATTTGGATTAGACCTAAGAGACACACTTGATCTTGCTTTGGAAGCCTTCATCTCTTCTTGAGGTAATTGCTCTATTCTTTCTGAAATTTACTCCACATTTTGTAAGCGTAGAGCTTGTCTTTGTTGGGTTGTTTTTTTTTTTTTTTTCCCTTAACGCCTCAGACATCCTCAGCAACTGGTGACTGAATTGGTACCTGCATGGGCTCCTTTTGGGTGAGGTACCGAAGGACTGTCAGTTCCTTATGCTGTTTGCATAGTGGATGTGATATCTGGAGGATTAGCTTTAAATTTCTGGTCTCGGTCCTTTGCCTGAAAAATGCTTTGTTTGTTTTTCAGTTCAAAGAAGAGATTTCCAGGCGGTTTAAAGCCAAACAGGATCAGCTGGTTCTGATCTTTGCTGGAAAGATCCTGAAGGATGCAGACACGTTGAATCAACATGGGATCAAAGATGGGCTGACTGTACACTTGGTCATTAAGACTCCACAGAAGTAAGAAACTGTTTCGTCTTGGGGGGCTGAGGGTAAACGGATGATGCGAATAAACAATGGTGGAGCGTTTCTGCCCTGTCGGTGACTGAAGTGGAGTACTTGTGCAAGGCCTGAGTGCTGGCTTTGGGGCGTGTGCGAGTCTGGCAGCGGTGATCCAGCAGGAGAACTCTCCCAGGCTCTCTCCCTGCCGCGGCTTTGCCGTGCAGCTGTGGGGCTTATTGCTCGGCCTGTCTTTTCCCTAGGTTACACAGCTGTGTAAATTTGTGGCACGTACCTGAGGGGGCTGATAACTCCCGAATACAACTCATGTATGTGGCTTTGCGTGTTTTGAGCTTTTATAATTTAGTACTCTTGAAAGAACCCATTGAAACTGATACTAGTTCTAACAAAGATAAGTTGCTGTTAACAGAAATTACTTTCCCAATGAATTCATGTTGAAGTTGAAACTAATACCTAGTTTTATTTTCACTTCCTATCATGTACTCTGCTCTCTAAGCCTGTGCTCGCGCTCTCTCAGGTGCTGTGAGAGGCATGCCGCGCACAGAGCCCATTCTGTAGGACTGAACAGTGTTTCTGTGTGGCACCTATAGGCATGTCTGCACGGGTGGGTGCTCCACCTCAGTGGGAACATGTGGAGGCTGGGGCTGTATGACCATGTCTACGCAGCAGTGTGGTTGTTAGCTCGAGTACAGTACTGCGGGCACACCCCATGGTAGCTCCCAGTTTGGACACGGCTCACTTGAGTCCGTCTGCACCGTGTAGCTCGGCCTGAGAAAGGGACGCAGGATTGACCGCAAGGTCATGCAGGGTTAGGCTTTTCCCAGTGCTATCGAAGGGAGTGGTGGGCACAGAAGGTTCTTGGGAACAGTTGCTGTACTTCAGGTGCAGCCGCGTCCTGTTGATCTCGAAACCCCCTCCGCAACCGTTTCTTGGGCTCCCTGCTGCAGTCTGATCGGGCTCCCGGTGAACTAATGGGGCTGCGTCTCTTTGTGCAGTTCCGCTGTCCCCTGGGAGAGCTGGCTTACTGGCTTAGTCAAGATTAGTGCTTCCCCCCCCCCCCTCTTTTTCACAAAGACAAGCATGTGTATTGTCAGCTTCTGCAGGAGGCCTCTCTCGATTCTGCATCTCCAGGTAGCCTGATAGGCCAATGCTGTTTACCACTGTCTCCACAGCAAACTGTGGTACTTGTGAACCATTTCAAAGGGTAAACGAGAGAGCTGTCCTGGGTTGCTCATTTTTTTCCCCACTAATAGCCATAGATAAGTGCTTACTGAAGACATTACAGCCTCTTCCTGTGCTGAGAGAAACTGAGTGACCTTTCTCCAGCTTCCTTCTTCCTTTTTTGTTCAGCTTCCTATTTGCTTTGTTTCCCCACTCTCTGCCTCCCTCTCAGTGGCCGCTGGTTTTCATCAGCGTCAGGTGAGTCTGGAAAGTGGACAGGGACCTTCAGGTTTGATTTTTAAAGTCCTGGAATAAGAGTGAAAAAGGAAGCGGAGTTAGAGAAAGGAATAATTCTTGGTTTGGAAAAAAAAATATCAAGAAATCGTTGTTCTCATTTACTTGTCAGTGGCATAATAGCATTATTGGAGGTGAGTAAAGTGAATTTTGTGGTCTAATTTCACGTGAAAGCTCTTCAGCACTAGTCCAGGACTCACTGTCATGACTGCAGATGTGTCAGAGAATCTTTAAGTGTTCTCTTTCAAATTCCTATAAAATTCCTGAGGAGGAACTGTGATTATAAGGTACTAGCTGGGGTTGGTGTACTCAGTAAAGCTGATGTCCAGCATCTGCTGCGCTGTGGCTTATGGCATAGAATCTGCATGCGTGTATTAAAAGACGCTCTAGTCAACTTGTGTTGGACGGAGAAGCCTTGCATGCAAGGTACAGCCAGCGGCAGAGATGTGAATTCATAGCCAAGCTGGCCAGAAATGTTCTGTAGCTTCACAGGGCAGATACTAGCCGCCTTGTGCCTCAGTTGCCCTATCTGTAGAGTAATGCTGATACTTATTTTTGCCCCCCAGGAGCGCTGGTAGGAATATTCAGTGCATGGGAGGGTTTGCAGAAAAGCAGATTCTTGTTTACCCCGTGCACTAGCCCTGCTGTAACCTCCTGTGGTTTCTCTGGGAGCAGCAGGAGGATTTTCCTGTTTGGAGCAAACTCATTGCTCAAGGATATAGCTGAGGTAAATAGTTGAGTGTGATTCAAGGAAGAGCTAGATACAATTCGGGGTAAGACCAGTCAAGCCACTTTGTGTGGGCCAGGACAAAATGTCGGGGGCTGTTATGCATCAGGATGGGAGGCAGATTCCAGCAGATGGAAGGTGTCTAGGAGCACAGCTATGCATCTGTGCAGGCGGGAATGGAAGCAGCTAGGGCTGGCTGCTGTGGGGACGACAGGCGCGAAGGGAGGCTCGGTCAGCGCAGGATGCACCGTCCTGTGTCCCCCACAGAGGACTCCGCTCACCGTTCCTGAATCTCAGGAGTTTAATGCCTTCTTTTGTTTCTTTGCAGGGTCCAAGATTCAACGTCTGCTGCTTCTGCCCCCAATGCTGTTTCTGCCCCCACTGCAACCCCTTCTTCTCCTGCTGCCCCATCTCAGCCTTCCACATCCAGCAGCACCGTTTCTGATGCAGGGAGTGGCAGCAGACGGAGCAGTGGGTCAGGGACCATGGGAGGTCCTGGAGACGGAGGCCCTAGCAGTGCTACATCCATTCTGTGTAAGTGATGGCTGTGAGGTGTGACACGAAGGAAGAATTTCCTAGGATTAGACCAAGGAGTTGGGGCTCTTGACCCCTGCCGCTGTCTCTGCTTTGCATGAGTCGCTTCGGCTGTCATACCTTGTTTTCTCTGCTCAGGATAATACCAAACCCTTTAGGGAAGCACGTGTAGGGGGTGTCCTCCCTCAGAGCTGGCTGCCGTAGGAATATAAGATACCCCTAGATTAGTGTGGGTGCAGTTCAGCTGATGTGCTTGTCCTCTTTTTGCAGCTGCCGACAGTTACTGACTCACGCCTCTCTCCTCGTGTGTTGTTCCCTCTCCAGCTGGTTTTGGCGGCATCACTGGGCTGGGCAACCTTGGGATGGGCTCTGCCAACTTCATGGAGCTCCAGCAGCAGATGCAGCGGCAGCTGATGTCCAACCCAGAGATGCTTTCTCAGATCATGGAGAATCCCTTGGTGCAGAACATGATGTCTAACCCTGACCTCATGAGACAGATGATCATGGCCAATCCCCAGATGCAGCAGCTCATGGAGCGAAATCCGGAGATAAGCCACATGCTGAATAACCCGGAGCTCATGAGGCAGGTGAGTCAGCATGCCAGGGCCTGCTTAAAGCATGTTCAGGAGCATCTTTGTGGACCAGCTTCAGCGTCTGCTCTCCAAAGGGAGTATGTGAATGCCAGATCAGTGATTTTAGAGAGCTCTTCCTTCCTGCTGTAAGCTCCCCACAAACAGATGGTGGTCTTGAGTTATGTGAATACTGATTACTCAACCCACAGACTTGCAACTCTTATCTGCCTTTCAGGGCTATTGAATCCATCATGTGTTGGGCAAAAAAGGATGCTGGGATCATCCTAGTGTGCTGCATACAAGGCTACTGTGTTCTGATTCAGGAATGGGAGTAAAAGCAGTCACGGAGAAGTGAAGCTACTGCAAAAGCTTTTTGTTTCTCTCTATTTCTCTTGATTAAGTATAGACTACAGAGCTGTACAGTCAATATTTTACTACCTGTATCAGCGGAGAGCACTAGTCATAGGCCAGGATCCTAGAGGTCTCCATTTTCTGTACAATCCCAGAGCAGAGAGGACCCATGCTATCTGGAAGACCGAAGGTTCATCGGAAGGGAAGCATAAGGGATGAGTGAGAGCCTGAGTGTTAAATAGCCCTTGACAGGACTCTGCTGTTCCCCCAGGAAGACTTGTCAGGAGGTCTTTCTGGGTTGTTGCTGCATGAGCCCAGTTTCCATCTGCTTCTCGGTTATCTTTCTTTCAACTGTGTTGGCCATATATGAAATTCCAGAACTGCAGGACTATGTTGTGAATGATACTTACTTGAGCAGCTCCCCA
Organism: Theristicus caerulescens; assembly: GCA_020745775.1. Classification (NCBI taxonomy): domain Eukaryota; kingdom Metazoa; phylum Chordata; class Aves; order Pelecaniformes; family Threskiornithidae; genus Theristicus; species Theristicus caerulescens. The sequence continues at coordinate 3,300,490 of CM036581.1, read as the reverse complement.
AATGAGATCTGGATGTTCCTTGTGCAGGGGAGACCCATCAGAAGCCTGGAGAGGGTGAATTTCTTGGTTATCTTGAAATGGGAAGAATCCAATCTCTTCCACCTTCTCAGTTTTTGAATGCAGTCCATCTACTTTGAGTGGGAACATATGGGTGTTAAATGTTTGGATGTCCTGATACTGCTTAGAAACAAAACAATCTCATCCAGCTGAATTGAGGTTGAGAAGGAAGAGAGCTGAGCAAGGATGGGAGGAGCCAGAATCCCTGGGCTCTCTTTGCTTGGATAAATGATCTCTCTGCTCTCTGGCTGTGAAACGGGTTTAATTATACTCTTTCTTCTGGGAGCTGAGATTTAACTCTTTCAGTGCTTGGCTGGTAGATGAGTAGAATACCACTGGGCTGCTAACCAGTCTCTTGATCCACTCCGGTCTTCCGTGGTGCACACAGGCCTGAGCTTTCAACGTTTTCCTCCTTCTCCCAGACGATGGAATTGGCTCGTAACCCCGCCATGATGCAGGAGATGATGCGGAACCAGGACCGTGCTTTGAGTAACCTCGAGAGCATTCCAGGAGGATACAACGCCCTGCGTCGGATGTACACGGACATCCAGGAGCCCATGTTTAGTGCGGCCAGGGAGCAGGTATTGGCTGCGTTCCTGTAAGTGGGGTGTAGCGTGCCGAGCATGGGAAAAGGGTCTCTCCCTGACCCCCATGCTGACAGGGCAGCCTTCCCAAAGCGTCGTTGTTCGTCCCCTCCCACTCTAGATGACGAATGCAGCCGCTAGCAGGAGAACATTGTGCAGTGCCTGTCATCTGCTTTTATTACATGGTTTGGTGTATCTGAGCAGAGACCTGCCCTCGCTCCTTTGGTCTCCAAGCGGGCTGGATGCCAGCCGTCGCCGATGTGAAGGCCCCATAGCTTCGTTAGTGCAGCCCTCTGCTCTCAGCCCGGCTTACTGTATTAGCTCAAGCCTGACGCCTTTGGATTGGAGCTGGCTGAGATCCAGCTGGCTTGAAGCAGAGGAGGAGTGAGCGCAGGTCTGTCTGCAAAAGGCTGTGCAGACATACTCCAGTCTAGCATTACCTACTGGTATGTCCGGGTGCTGATTTTACATGGATGTTTTGAAGCCCTGCATTTGGGAGCCAAATCTAGGGCTGTGGCCACTTCTTGAGCCTGGTCTTTTTCTGAGCGAGGTGTGTTGTGGATTACAGATTTCTCAGGAGGCAAATTATGGCATGTGTTCAGCAAATTCTGGACCTGGATGAATATGATCGGCTGTTCCCTCGCTCGTACAGTGCTGGGGTTACTCCGACATTCTCTGCTGGGGCTAACTGATTACGGCAACTTCTTTTTTTCTTTTTCCCTAGTTTGGCAACAATCCTTTCTCTTCCTTGACGGGGAATTCTGATAGCTCAAGCTCTCAGCCTTTGCGGACGGAGAACAGAGAGCCGTTACCGAACCCCTGGAGCCCCACGCCCCCTGCTTCCCAGAGCCAGGCGCCTAGCAGCGAAGGGAACACTGGCTCGGCAACCACCCAAAGCACACCGACTGTATCCAACCCCTTTGGGCTGAATGCTGCTAGCATTGGGGCTGGTACGTAAGCAGGAGAGGAACCAGAGGGTGCTACTGACTGAACAGGTCACCCAGGCTTCCTTGGAGGGCAGTTCCCTCCAGCGTTTGAGTGCCCGTCCGTGGCTGCTCTGCAGAGGAATGGTTCTAGCCCAGTTGCAAGCACAAATGGGTTATGTCTTGTGTGCCTGTTGGAGGGTTACTTTGGGAACTCTGATGTCCCTGCAGCCCCTGAGAGCATGGGAGAGTGGCAAGCAAAGCGCTACCGTGGCTGTCCACAGCAATGTTCACTGTTGGCCAGGGGATGAAGTCAAGGCATTGCTGTTATGTATCATGTTGTATTTCAGGCATTGCAGCAGTGCTCAGGCTTGTAAGGGGTTTTTCTTTGTCTTCCCTTTCCCCTTGCAGGCATGTTTAACAGCCCAGAGATGCAAGGACTCCTGCAGCAGATTTCCGAAAACCCTCAGCTGATGCAGAACATGATCTCTGCCCCTTATATGCGGAGCATGATGCAAACTCTTGCCCAGAACCCGGACTTTGCAGCACAGGTAAAAGTGTTGCAATTGTCTTGTGTTGTCAGACGGGCTGTGAGCACAATGCTTGCGAGACCAGTCTGCTTCTGTAGTTGGAGTGGCTCCTCTTGCAGAAACCGGAGAGCTGAGTGAATGCAGACAGTTTTGTCTTTTTCTCAATAGCTTGAAGGCAATCACAGTACTGAACCCTGTGTCTTAGCAGAGCCCCTAACAAAAAAGGTGGCTTTCAGAGGGACATGGGAACGGCCCTTCTCTTTGCCCATGGCCATGTGGCCCCTGTTCAACACTGCTGCCAGGAGTTGAGCTGTCCTGTTTCAGTCCCCGTTAGCAGGGGAAGATGTTGAAAGCCCAGGGAGGGAGTCAGGGACATGACTGACTTGTTCTACGTGGCTTAGTTATGCAGGGTTTAACAGCCAGTGGCAGCAACCCTCTGACCCTACCTACATGTGCTGTCTCTTGCTAGATCATGGTAAATGTCCCCCTCTTTGCTGGGAATCCACAGCTTCAAGAACAGCTCCGCCTTCAGCTCCCTGTCTTCCTGCAGCAGGTAAAGGCCCCTGTCTGGCCCTGTGCTGCTCTCAGCCCCTGGGCTCCAGAGCTTTTCCGTCCTCTGTAGGACAGGGAGTGTCTCAGCTGCTTAGTCAAGTGGGCTAGGAAGCATGTGGGCTTGGGTGGTTCGGGCTGTGAAAGAAAGGGCTTTGCACAGGGGAGAGAGAAAGGAAGAGCTCAATGAAGTAATCTAAATTACCTAAAGGAGGACTTCAAATTAGACTAGTTAAGCTACATGAAACCCCTGTGTGGACAGTCTCTCACTGCAATGAGTTTACAAAAATTAAAACAGCTAATTGTGCTAGAGCAGCTGGTTCACTCAGGTAAATCAAATAAAATCACATTAATTCCAAAGGCATGTGCCCCCAGTTCTAATCTGATTCACCAAGTTCATTTAGGAAATTTGATCTAAACTCTCTGAGTATCTCTGTAGATGAGCCCTGCAGCCTGGAGACTCGAAGGAGGAACCAGACTCACAGGTTTGCTCTGGCTGCAGGGCGAGAAGCGCAGCTCTGTGCTGACTGTCGTTCAGATTTAAAGCTGGTGGATCTCTGGCTGCGGAAGCTCTCGCTGTTTGGTACCGCTGTGTCTTTTTGCCTTTGTTCCCAGATGCAGAACCCAGACTCCCTCTCCATTCTCACCAACCCCCGCGCCATGCAGGCGCTCCTCCAGATCCAGCAGGGACTCCAGACGCTGCAAACGGAGGCCCCAGGACTAGTGCCAAGGTAATAAGCGCTTTAGAGTGGGTTTCTGCAGGCAGAGCTGACATGCTTGATACCAGCAGGCAGGCTAGCTGTTGATTCATCGAGGGGATCTGCTTAGGGCACTCTGTCATGGGGACTTCTGCGTGTGTGCGTGCCTGCAGGCCTCTGAGCTCCAGCTAATTAGCACTTTCTGCTTGTTTGTACTTCACATGGGAAGTCCTCGACCCTTTCTTTTTGGAGAAAAGGTTTGGAAACCACTTGGTCCCTCCCCCATCTTTTGTTTGCTGTATTCGGTATCGGCTGGACTCAAGAATTTTATCTCTGGAGAACAGTATGAGATGCACAGCCGCAAGGCTGGGTGGGTACGTTGGGGCAGACTGGTCTGCCGGCAGCCCTCAGCCCTTCTGCTCTCTGGCAGCGTGGGTCACGTTCAGTCTGCAGTTCCGTTCAGGCCTGCGCCTCTGCTAGGGTTGCTTATTCCCAGCACCATGTGTGACCAGGGTACAAACACAGCCGGTTTAATTTAGAAAGCTGTCCTGTAGTTTGGGCCTTAGCGAGGGCCAGCCTGGCAGAGCCCGCTGGTTACCGTGCTGCCCAGCACTCGGGGACACCCAGAAGTGCCAGCTCGCCTCTGAGCACGCCCTGCCTTCCTCTGCAGCCTCAGCTCCTTCGGCATGCCTCGAATGCCCCCGTCCTCCACAGGAGGAAGCACAATCCCGGAGAACCCCGTTCCCTCCGCTTCGACGCCGGCCAGTGCCTCTCCAGCTGGGGGTGGTAACCCCCAACAGCAGCTCATGCAGCAGATGATCCAGCTGCTGGCCGGAGGAAGCTCTCAAGTATGTAATGCCCAGCTGCATGCTGCTACACTTCTGGGGAGGGACATCTCCAGGGCGAGCTAGAGGTTGTCCCGATCCCACCCCGCTCTAGGGATGTGGTCCCCAACAGGTTTCTCTTGGCTTTGGTGCTTTATGCTAAGTTTGGTGTCCGGGCTGGCTAGTTCGGCGGGGTGTAGTAAGCCTTTGCACAGGTTTGGAGCTAAGATCGTCCTCCCAGCGCTGCTGTCACCATAGGTGCAGAACTTGGACTGACTGTGTGCAGTGTGGCTGCTGTGCCAAAGCCCGTGGGGAGGTGGGTAACATCACTAAATGAGCCTGGAGCATTTCAGTACGCCTAAAGCTGAGCTCAGGGTCCCTGCTCAGCCGTCGTTGCTGGCCCTTGCCTGTATTGGATGTTGATCTCTGCTGTCTGACTCTAAGGTCTTTGTCCTTTCCCTCTGCAGGCGCAGAGTCCTGAAGTGCGATTCCAACAGCAGCTGGAGCAGCTGAACGCCATGGGCTTCATTAATCGTGAGGCCAACCTCCAGGCGCTTATTGCCACTGGTGGAGACATCAATGCAGCTATTGAGAGACTGCTGGGCTCCCAGCCTTCCTAAACTCTTGTCATGCTGCCCCACAGACATCAGCACATGCATCCATACACATGCACAGGGGGATCTTTCAGGAAAGCCCACCATCATTTTCATATCTGACAGCTGTCCATGTATTTAAAACAAAAAGATACAGCTTAACCCCTGACCTTCCTACTAAGTTAAGATTTCATGTTGAAATGCTCTTTAACTGGCTTGTATGTGGATTCCAGTTCTCATCGTGGCCACAGAGACTTCAGATGTGTATTTTTTCCTAAATATGCCCTCTGTCTCAGACACTCTTCTCTCTCTCTAGATGGTAGAGGCGATACTTCTAGTTACTTACCTGAATGATTGTGTTTTGAGTAGCTTGATTTTAACTGTACATGATTCCCTCCCCTAGCCCTCCTTTCAGGCAAATATTTAAAACTTGAGCCAAGTTTGGTTTTTGGTTATTTCTCCCAGCATCTTATTGGGAATGGATCAAAAGAAAAATTGAAATGACCTGGAAATTTCTGATGTCATTTGTCTTAATGTTCCATTGGATGAACTGAGCCTGTGTCCCTTGCACCCAGGTGCCTCTGATCTCCTGGTAGAGGGTTAATTTCTTCAAACTATGTTTGAAGTACAGCCTCTTTACACTCTTGGGATGGTGTAAAGGAGCCTAGATGCCTTCAGGGATCAGGCTTGCTGTTCCCGAACTTGAGTTGAAAGTGCTGTGCAGAAGAAAGTGTTGGAAAGGTGTGTTTCTGCCCAAACAATTTAGTTCTTGCACAGTGGTGTCAGGGGTTTGTTGACTCTTGTGCTCAGTAGGCTCATTCCTGAAAGTGTAAAAACAAAAAAGGAAATTGAAAAATAAGTTAACGATCTTTTCGCTTCACTGGAAAATGTTGAAGTTCATGTTCTTCCCAGTTTAGATCCATCCTCCCCCCCCCTCCATTTTGGTGTGTTTGAATGTTACGACTCTCCAAGAAACTCCCCGAGGACCAGCAGGGTGATATTTCCCAAGAGCCTCCATGGCTATGTAATTTGCATACCATTTTTATCAAAGAAAAATAAATGCGCACAACCATCTGTCTCCCTGCACTCCATGTATCTTCCTTGATTGCCACATTTAAGCTGATTGAGTTCCCCTAGTTACTGGTGATTAATCCGTCTTGTCCCCCGTGCTTACCTCTTGCAGATCGCGTGGGGTGTCGTGCAACCTCCCCACCTGGCTGGCCTTCCTTCTTCCCTCTTGTGGCAGGAAACCTTTTTAACACTTAAGTACTTTGGAAATGCTGCTGAAGCCTTGCCCAAAATCTGGCCCTAAACGTGCCCGTTCGGAAGCTTCCTTTGAATTAGGGACTCGTAGGATAAGCTAACGGCTAGTTCTGCTGTATTTGGATGACCGGATCCGCAGCATAGAAGAAGCCAGCGAGTTCTGCTGAGCCCAGAGACGTTTGCTCGCAGCTGGGCAGCGCCAGCGCCCGGGGAGTCATGGGCACCTCTGCGCGCAGTGGATTTTACCCCTGCTTTTCTGTAGCAAGCACAGCGCTTGCTGTTAGCTGGGTGTTAGTGTTCTCGTTTGGTTTTTAAAGCTTCTCTTGGTAGGGGAGGATTGGGCAGCGAGAGGGAATGGGAGGAATCCCAGCGTTGCTCTCTTGTATACCTGTAAAACCTGCTGCGCCCAGCTTGCTTCTGACTTTGAGATTGGATCTATCAATACCCTGTGGTGTTGGAGAGCGTAGGTGGAGCAGTGGTTGCTTGAGAAAACATGGGAGCGCATGCGGGCTGGAAATGCTCCTGCCTTTGTGTATGTGCATCACAACGAGACTGGGGTTTTTCAGATGAGGATTCGGAAGGCCTAGCTTTAATCTCTTGTCTTGGAGGCTGTGCACATACGTGTGGATTTCTTTTTGCAACCTCTCCTCAAACGTAGAAAGAATGGGCAAAGGGTCGTGTAAGGATGGGTACTGAAGTTCCTGGTTGCGCTGGCAGGGTCAGAGCTCTTTCCTAATGTTGCTAAAACCTTTTGCAGCTAAAAATTGGCTTACAAAAAGGCCTGTCTGGTCCTTCGTGATCACTTAGCTTTGGCGGATGTCCTTTGCCTGCACTGAAGTCTGTTTATCTCTGCAAAGGCTCCATCCCCGCGCAAGCCAGCTCTTGCAAAGAATGCGCTTGTAGGAGGATGGGGTAAGCAGGTAAGTGAGAGGGAGCAGAGAAGGCAGCTGGAAGGAGAGTGGGTGCTGCTGGGTTGCGGGGAGCGGAGACGTACCCCATCTTTGCGATAAGGTTGTGCTCTGTGTTTGAACCTCTTTGAAAAGCAAAGCCAGCCCCAAACCCTGTTGTTTCTGGCCAGCCAGAAAGAGTCCTTCCAGCTCCCTTCTCAGTGTTAGCAAGATGTGGTGTAAATCACACCAACGCGAGGGATCTGCATGCGTGGAGCTGGCGTGCTGCGTGCTGGCAGGACGGCAGCTTCTGACACCGGAGGGACTTGGAGGGGCCGGGGGGGATCCGGTGAATCCAAAGCCATGAGAATGCCGAGAGGGAGGGCTCCCACGAGGCTGTGGCTGCCGTTGCTGGCTCGGACCAGCGAGGTGGAGCAGATTTGGGTGATGCTTCGGCATCGCTGAGGTGAGCTGAGCCGCGCAGACGTTGGCTGCTCGGTGCCGGCGAGCGAAGCCGGCTGGAAACACCTGCGTGGTGCAGGGATCCTGCTGGCAGCGTAGGCAGACTGCTGTGAATGATTGAGGAGAATTAATGCGCTGCTTGTAGAAGTTCTTCCTAGGATATTTTTTTCTTAAGCTGAGGTCCTGCTTTTCCAGAGAGGACTCTGGACCGTGGCAAGTGCGTGGAAGCCATTCTCCAACGCTTCCCGTAGGAGGAGGGTAATGATTGTCGTCTATGCGGGAGAAGCAAGGAGGGGGAAATGCTGAGCCTTCGCAGGCCGTTCGGTCCTCGGTGCCTCTCTGCTCGTTTAAGCAGGAAAACATATTTCTCCTGTCTCTCAACATCGCAGCATCCGCTCTTCTGTCAGTTTGAGATCGTTCCTCACCTGCTGCCAGCCCGCCAGCCAAGGTGCTAAAATAAAGATAACGGGGCAGCCTGCTATCTCGGCTTGCAGCCTCTGTTTGCATCTGATGTTCAGCTACCAGCTCTCCAGCTTCCCCTGGGCAATTTGGCAAAGCTGCCACCCTCCGTGCTGCTCTGGAGGGGCTCTGCCATGCTTCTGCGGAGCAGCCGGATGGATTCATGGCTCCGGCTTTGGCACTGGAGCAGTGGGGAAGGGGACGAGCTCAGGGAAATGCCCTGCGCTGGTGCAGCTTTTACCAACCCCTCAGCCCTTACAGGAGTTATTTCCCCCAAGGCCGTGCTGGGCGCTGTCTCTTCAGCGGGCTTTGCAGGCTCTTCCTTGTGGCTGCTACGACTGATGCTCTGGTCCTCCTTATTCCAGGGTCCTGCACCCGGGTTGGGGCAATCCCTGCTATCAACACAGGCTGGGGGATGAAGGGATGGAGAGCAGCCCTGAGGAGAAGGACTTGGGGGTGCTGATAAGATGAAAAGCTGGCCATGACCCGGCAATGTGCTCTCCCAGCCCAGAAAGCCAACCGTCTCCTGGGCTGCATCACCCACAGCGTGGCCAGCGGGGTGAGGGGGGGGATTCTGCCCCTCTGCTCCGCTCTGGGGAGACCCCCCTGGAGCCCTGCATCCAGCTCTGGGGTCCTCAGCACAGGAAGGACATGGACCTGTTGGAGCGGGGCCAGGGGAGGCCACAGCAATGGTCCGAGGGTGGAACAGCTCTGCTGGGAGGACAGGCTGAGAGCCGGGGGTGCTCAGCCTGGGGAAGAGGAGGCTGCGGGGAGACCTCAGTGCGGCCTTGCAGTGCTTAAAGGGAGCTAATAAGAAAGATGGGGACAGACTTTTTAGCAGGGCCTGTAGCAATAGGACAAGGGGTGATGGTTTTAAACTAAAGGAGGGGAGATTCAGACTGGATATAAGGAAGACATTTGTTACGCTGAGGGCGGTGAGACAGCGGAAGGGGTTGCCCAGAGAGGTGGTGGATGCCCCATCCCTGGAAAGATCCAAGGCCAGGCTGAATGGGCTCTGAGCAACCTGATCTGGGTGAAGCTGTCCCTGCCCACGGCAGGGGGATGGACTGGGTGGCCTTTAGAGGTCTCTCTCATCCCAAAGCGTTCTGTGATTCCTAGGGGAGCAGAAAAGCAGCATGACCCGCCCGTGCCTGCGCACTGGGACGAAGCGCCAAGCTTGGAGCCCCTGCACCCCCCCGGTGTGTCTCTGGCCTCTGCTCTGGATCAGGGCAGTAGGAGCAGCAGCGTCCCCCCCCCTTCATAAAATGGGGGAGAGAAAGGGGGAGGGAAGGGCTGGGGGCTCCCCCAGCATCGCTGGCGGGAGGAAGGGGCTGCAGGCTAGGACGCAGTGGGGCTGTGGCCGGCCGAGCCCAGCAGTGTGATGATGGGTGCGATGGGTGCAGCCCTGGGTTTTGGGTCTCACCTTTGGTCGGCCCAGGCTTGGGAGGAAAAAGGGGCTTTGAAGACCGGTGAGAAAGCAGCTTTTTAGTGAAACCTTAATCCCCTCCAGAGAGCTTTCCTTAATCCTCTGTAACTGCTGTGCGAAAGCCCTCTTTCAAAGGAACAATTGCACTTTCTGGCTGCTGTCTCGCTCCTTCCCAGAGGAGTTGCCCCAAGGTGTTCCTCGCTGACTGTTTCCTCTTGTTTTTCTCTGATAAATAGAATTAATTCCTTTAAAACGTCATGGAAGGAGCAATTTCCTCAGCAGGTAGTGGCGAATCTGGCTGATTGATTTGGAGAGATTTCTGCTGTCAAGGACTTCTTTTCACTTTATTCCTCCCCTCTCCCTTTCAGCCTTTCCCTCCAATAACTGACTGCAACACTTTCAACTTTGAAATCAAACCTCTTAAATGTGGAGGAGGGAGGGATTGCAGGAAACGAACATCTACATTTCTTTAAAGAAACCAGTTTTTATTACTAAGGTCCCCGGCCACGACATTGGGTGTTTCCTGCGGCGACAGCTCTGATTCTGGGGGTGCAGGTTCAAACCGACCCTGGTAAAGTTAATAACTTCTGAATGTACTGTAAGGGGGGGTCAGCAGGGGAATCTCCCAGGGTTGGGAGGCTGTGGAGTGGGATAGCTTGGAAAAAATACGTATGTGTGTGTGTGTGTATCGTTGGGCCAGGGCCAACTGTGTGAGATTCAACAAGGCCAAATGCTGGGTCCTGCACTTGGGTCACAACAACCCCAGGCACTGCTGCAGGCGTGGGGAGGAACGGCTGGGAGCTGCCCGGCGGGAAAGGACCTGGGGTGGTGGTCGACAGCGGCTGAACATGAGCCAGCAGTGTGCCCAGGTGGCCAAGAGGGCCAATGGCATCCTGGCTTGTATCAGGAACAGTGTGGCCAGCAGGAGCAGGGCAGGGATCGTCCCCCCGTGCTGGGCACTGGTGAGGCCGCCCCTCGAATCCTGTGCTCAGCGTTGGGCCCCTCACCCCAGAAGGAGATGGAGGGGCTGGAGCATGGCCAGAGCAGGGCAGCGAGGCTGGGGAAGGGGCTGGAGCACAAGGCTGGGGAGGGGCGGCTGGGGGAGCTGGGGGTGCTCAGCCTGGAGAAGAGGAGGCTGAGGGGAGCTCTCATCGCTCTCTGCAACCGCCTGAAAGGAGGCTGGAGCCGGGGGGGGTCGGTCTCTTCTCCCCAGGAACAAGCGATGGGACGAGAGGGAATGGCCTCAAGCTGCGCCAGGGCAGGGTTAGGTTGGGTATTGGGAAAAGCTTCTTCCCCGAAAGGGCTGTCAGGCACTGGCACAGGCTGCCCAGGGCAGGGGCTGAGTCCCCATCCCTGGGGGGATTTAAAAGCTGGGGAGATGTGCTTAGGGACGTGGTTTAGCCGTGGGCTTAGCAGTGATAGGTTAACGGTTGGACTTGATGATCTTAAGGGTCTTTTCCAACCTTAACAATTCTATGATTCTATATATATGCGCATATATATATATATGTATGTATATTGAAGTGCTGCAGCATCTTTGCTCAGCCACAGGAGCCGTAAGGGAGGCCTGGAGGCAGAGGAGGCTGAGTGATGCTCCTTGGCCTCTCTGCTCAATTTGGCAGCGTTTCAGGGCAGAAAACCACGATTTGGAGAGTGGTTGGGCCATCGCCAGCTCGCTCGGCTGCCTGCCAGCGGGACGTGACCCTGTTACATTCAGGTCCGTATTCACGTTGCTCTGACTTTGGTTTATTTTTAATTTCTCCAGCAAGTTGATACCTTGTTCCCTGCAGCCGCCTGCCCGGTCCTGGCCACGTCTCACCGGGGTTTGCACATGGACACAGCATTCCCAGTTTGCGGGGTCAGCTGCGCTGGAGCCAGCGGTGCCCCCAGCGTGGAGCCTGTGCCCGGCGCAGGGTGGAGACTGGGATTTGTTGTTTGCTCCCCTTGACATTGGAAACAACAAAATCACAAGTCTTCCAGCCTGCCCCAGGGCTGAAGGACGTGGGAAGGGTGGTCCAGAGAGCTGCGCTGGAGCTGGCCTGGGGAGAGAGGAAGGGAGAGGGGTGGCGTTTGGGCACCTGCCCTTCCCTCTGGGTCTGCGCCTGCCTCTGCGGCCCCGCAGAGGGTCAGGCTGGGTCCGGCTGGTGCACCCGTGCTTGCACCCATGGATGCATGAGGGGCTGCATCGCCCACGCAGCCCAGTGGCTTTCTAACGTGCGCCGGGAGAGGGTCCAGGGTGCCAGAGGGGCTGTGCAGCCCCTGGCTGCTGCTGGCAGCAGTGACAAAGGACAGCGGTTGTGCCCAGTGTCCCCCTGCCAGTGTCGGCAATGGGTTTGAGCCCCAGCTTGGCCCCAGTCTCCTGCTCAGGAGCCTGGACTGTCAGCAGCCTGCTCCAGCCCCGTCTCTGCCAGGGACAGAGGAGAAGTCGCCCACGCTGCTCCGTCTGCTTTTGACAGATTTTTGCAGTGCTGGGATGTTTGGTCCTGCCCCACTCGTGTTTTCCTGGGGGTCCTGGTGGGAATATCCCCCTCCTTGCTGTCTTGGTTTCCCTGCCCCGTGAGACGCAGCTGGGGTGTGTCCATGAGCCGGCTCCTCCACGAAGGTTATTGCTGCTTTTTTTAATCCTAGCAGACAGAGCAGATAGCAGTGAAATATGGAGCAGTCAAGGCTGTTACCCCACAGACTCCGGGCTGCTGCGGTCTCCCGGCTCAGCGCGACCCTGGAGATAAGCCCCCCGGGCTCTTATCGAGGGGAGCGGGCAGGGAAGGCAGCAGGCGTCGGGATGCTGGGGCTGGGTGGGAAAGCAAAGCGCAAGGAGATGCAGGAGTGATGCTCGTGGGGCTGGAGCAGGGGAGGGGATATCCCTCCACCCTGTCAGCCACACCAGCGAAATGCTGCTGCTGCGTGCGAGGGCTGCAGCAGTGCAAAGTTACAGAGTCGGTGCCTTTGCTGCGTGCAGGCGCGCCCCGTTGCACAGCACGCGCACCACGTGCACCCTGTTGCACACCTTGCATGCCACACACCCTGCGCACACCCCCGTCACGCACCCCATTGCACAGCACACCCCGTGCACACCCCGAACACCCCATTGCACACCTTGCACGCCGCACACCCTGCGCACACCCCATTGCACAGCACACCCTGGACACCCCATTGCACACCTTGCATGCCACACACCCTGCACACACCCCATCATGCACCCCATTGCACACCCTGTGCACACCCCATTGCACACCACACACCCTGCACACACCCCATTGCACAGCAGACCCTGGACACCCCATTGCACACCGCACACCCTGTGCACACCCCATTGCACACCTTGCACGCCGCACACCCTGTCGCGCACCTCATTGCACCCCTGCTCACCTGCGGGCTGGTTGCCTGTCCTCCCCACCACCGTTCCCAACTGCTGCCGGCGGAGCAGCGATGTGCAGGCATTCATGGCCGTGCCGCGCTGCTCCTGCCCAGCCAGAGCACGGTGTGAGCAGCCGTGCTGGGGGACGGAGGCATTTGCACGGGAACACCCCCACGCACGATGCCGCCTCGCTGGACCACGTCCTTCTGCCACTTTAGGAAGCGCAGCTTTGCCGGAGCGAAGGGAGTTCCCGTCCCTGCGGCATCACCGGGGCCAGGCCCCCGGGGCAGCAGGGCAAGGGGTGCCAGCCCAGGGTGTCCCCAGCTCTGCAGGCGCACCCAAGCCCAGGGTGCTGGCAGCTGCCAGCGTCTGGGAGTCTTATAGCCAGCCTGGCCTGGCAACAGGCTGGCCTTGGTGACAGCTCTGAGTGGCAGCTGGCGAAGGGACGGAGCTGGGAGGGACAAGGACGCAGCCTGGCTTGGCCTGGCCCAGCTGCAGGGTGCAGGGGCCTGGGGCTGGGCTGCCCCGGGGCTGCGCAGACAGGGGGCAGAGGGTCCCCGCTGGGCTTTCGGGCTGGGCACGCAGGCCTGCATGCACATGCATGTGCACACACATGGACATGCACCCTCTGGGGCTGCAGAGCCCCCTCTGCCCCTGGCCCCCACGCAGCAGTGCCAGCATGCGTGCAAAGAAGGCAGCGAGCGGCAGGCATGCGTGCAAACACACGGGGAGCAGCGGGCGTGCACGCACACGCAGGTAGTGGGAACGTGCAGTGCAGGTGTATGCAGTGTGTAAAATGCCGTGTGTGTGCGTGCAGTGCACGGTTAGCTGTGTGGGTGCGTGTGTGCACGCACACATGTGTCTGCACGTGTGTGTGCATATGTGTCCGTGCATTTGCACACACGTGTCTGGGTGCATGCATGTGTATGTGTGTGTGCACACATGCGTGTGCATACATGTCTGTGCATGTGCACACACGTGTATGCACACGCATGTGTGCATGTGAGTGTGTGCACACATGTGGGGTGTGTGCATGTGTGTATGCGCATGCATGGGAGCATATGTGTGTGCATGTTTGTATTTGGGTGTGTCCATGTGGGTGTATACATGTGTGCAAACGTGTGTGTGTACCTGTGTGTATAGGTGTGTATCAGTGTGTATCTGTGTGTATTGGTGTGTCCCAGTGTGCATAGGTGTGTACAGGTGTGCATAGGTGTGTATAGGTGTGGTGTGTATAGGTGTGTATGGGCGTGTATAAGTGCATATGGGTGTGTATACGTGTGTGTATAGGTGTGTATGGGCGTGTATAGGTGTATATGGGTGTGTATAGGTGTGCATAGGTGTGTACAGGTGTGTATCGGTGTGTATCTGTGTGTAGAGGTGTGTGTAGAGGTGTGTATAGGTGTATTTATAGGTGTGTATCGGTGCCTATGGGCGTGTATAGGTGTGTATCAGTGTGTGTAGGTGTGTGTATGGGTGTGTATAGGTGTGTGTAGGGGTGTACAGGTGTGTATCGGTGTGCGTAGGTGTGTAGTATAGGTGTGCGTAGGGGTGTATAGGTGTGCATAGGTGCCTATAGGTGTGTGTACGGGTGTGTATCTGCGTGCATAGGTGTGTGTACCTGTGTGCCCAGCCGTGCCGAGGCGCGTGCCTGCCTGTCCCCGGGTCCCCTGTCCGTCTGTCCCCCCGCCCCGCCCCGGGCGCCCTCCCGGCCCCGCCCCGCGCGCGTGCGCAGACCCGCGGCCCTGCCCCTCGTCCCGCCCCTCCCGCCCGCGTGCGCAGCGGCGCCTCCCGAGGCGGCGGGGGGGCTCCGCCATGAGCGCCGCGGGGCCGCCGGGCCGCGGGATGCGCTTCGCCGAGAGCCAGCTGCAGCGGCACGGCTGGCGGCGGGGTGCGACCGCCCGGGCCCGCCGGACCCCCTCCTCCCTCAGCCGCGCCCCGGACCCCCCGGCTCCCTCGGACCCCCCGGCTCCCTCGGACCCCCCGGTCCCCCTCGGACCCCCCGGTCCCCCGGACTCCTCAGACCCCCGGGCCCCCCGGTCCGCCCGGACCCCTCGGCCCCCCCCCGGTCCCCCGGATCCCCCGGCCCCCCCTCGCCCCCCCCCGGTCCCCCCCGGACCCCCCGGTCCTCCCTGGACCCCCCGGTCCTCCCGGACCCTTCGCCCCCCCCCCCCCCCGGCCCCCCCGGTCCCCATCCCCGCTTCCCAGGGGAGCAGCGCTCAGCTTCGCGGCTTCCCCCTGCGCTCGCGGTCTGGCAGCCCCCGGTGGCCTCCCCCCGGCCTTGGGGGGCTCTGCGGTGACGGGTGCCCTTGTCCCCAGGGCAGGGGCTGGGGAAGCGGGAGGACGGCATCGCCCAGGCCATCCGGGTGAAGATCAAGTGCGGCACGGCGGGGGTGAGTGTGGCCCCCCTGCCCCGACGGGGCTTGCGTGCTGTGGCCACCATGTCAGTGGCTGCAGCCATGTCGGTGGCCCCATCCGTTTTGGTGGCTCCATCCATTTCAGTGGCTCCTCTGTGCCCCGCAGGTGGGACACGACGCGGCAGAGCCATTCTCCTTCCACTGGTGGGACCACGTCTTCAACAAGGCGTCTGCCAACATCACTGTGGAGGCGGGGCAGGTAGGAGGGCTTTGGGGCGGCAGGGGGTTGAAGACAGGAAGGGGCTTTGGGGTCCCCTTTGGTGGCCTTTGAGCTGCCGCTATATCACATAATCACAGAATGCTTTGGGCTGGAAGGGACCTTTCAAGGCCACCCAGTCCATCCCCCTGCCGTGGGCAGGGACAGCTTCACCCAGATCAGGTTGCTCAGAGCCCATTCAGCCTGGCCTTGGATCTTTCCAGGGATGGGGCATCCACCACCTCTCTGGGCAACCCCTTCCGCTGTCTCACCGCCCTCAGCGTAACAAATGTCTTCCTTATACCTAGTCTGAATCTACCCTCTTTTAGTTAAAAACCATCACCTCTTGTCCTATTGCTACAGGCCCTGCTAAAAAGTCCATCCCCATCTTTCTTATTAGCTCCCTTTAAGCACTGCAAGGCTGCACTGAGGTCTCCCCGCAGCCTCCTCTTCCCCAGGCTGAGCACCCCCAGCTCTCTCAGCCTGTCCTCCCAGCAGAGCTGTTCCACCCTCGGACCATTGCTGTGGCCTCCCCTGGCCCCGCTCCAACAGGTCCATGTCCTTCCTGTGCTGAGGACCCCAGAGCTGGACGCAGGGCTCCGGGGGGGTCTCCTCCGAGCAGAGCAGAGGGGCAGAATCCCCCCCCTCACCCCGCTGGCCACGCTGTGGGTGATGCAGCCCAGGAGACGGTTGGCTTTCTGGGCTGGGAGAGCACATTGCCGGGTCATGGCCAGCTTTTCATCTTATCAGCACCCCCAAGTCCTTCTCCTCAGGGCTGCTCTCCATCCCTTCATCCCCCAGCCTGTGTTGATAGCAGGGATTGCCCCAACCCGGGTGCAGGACCTTGCACTTGGCCTTGTTGCCACAGCCCCTAACAGCGCCTTGCGCGGGGACCGTGGTGGCAGAGAGGTGCTGCTGGAGGGGACGAAGCCCCTTGGACAAAACGCTTCTGAGCCCTTTGCATCTCTCTCCCCTCAGGATGGCATCTCCATGAAGACGATTTCTGAGGAGGGAGTCAGGATCAGCAATAAGAAGCCCCGCAAGGCCGGCAGCACTGGCAGCATGCTGTACGGCCGCTTCGTGAAGGTAACTGGCCCTGGGGCCATGGCTTGGGGAGAAGCTGGCGACTCTGTGAAGGCTGCTGTGAACTCTGCACCCCCCCTTGCAGCGCAGCCTCCCCAGCCCATCACTGCTGTGGCCCCCAGGGCCACCTTTTTCTTGGCCCCCTCTCTCACGGCCCCTCTGCCTCTCCCTGCCGCAGTCGGCCACGCTCACAGCACGTGGGGAGGAGTCCACGAAGCGGCCCACTGGCTCAGAGAGCAGCGAGGAGGAGGAGGAGAAGCTGGACCTCTCTTCGGCCAGGAGGCGAGGCTGGGGCAGGGGTGCATGCCCTGTCCCCGCGATGCGGCAGCAGGGAGGGATGAGGGCGAGCCCCGGTCTGGACTGCGCTCCCCACCACGCCGACACCGGGGGTGACGCATCCTCTCTCTGTCCCGCAGGCTGACGGATGAGGAGCTGATGCGAGCGTGCGGGGGCCGCACAGCACACAAGTGAGTGGTTGGTGGGGGCTGCACGGGTGGGTTTGCCCCTCCT
Organism: Theristicus caerulescens; assembly: GCA_020745775.1. Lineage (NCBI taxonomy): Eukaryota > Metazoa > Chordata > Aves > Pelecaniformes > Threskiornithidae > Theristicus > Theristicus caerulescens. Next base: position 3,283,671 of record CM036581.1, on the reverse strand, counting down.
GGCAGGGGTTTTTGGGCAGGCTGGGCTGGGGGTGCACGTTCCCTGCCAGGGAGGTGCCGGACCCCGGCTGCCCACGATCGTTGCAGGGGTGCCCGTCATGGCTTGACCATGAGCGCCAAGCTGGCGCGCCTGGAGGAGCAGGAGCGAGCCTTCCTGGCCACGTACCGACACGAGGAGCGGCAGCCTGCAGAGAGCAGCCCCCCAGCAGGGAGGCGGGGAAAAGGGAAGAAGGAAAAAAGGAAAGAGTCTGGGGATGGAGCCGATCCCGAGGTGCTGCAGAGCCAGGAGCCAAGCAGAGAAGAGGAGGTGGCGGGAGAGGAAGGGAAGGTTGTGAAGAGGAAGAAGAAAAAGAAGAAGAACCAGGAGCCAAGTGGAGAAGAGGAGGTGGCAGGAGAAGGCAAGGCTGCAAAGAGGAAGAAGAAGAAGGAGGAGGAGGACAAAGAAGAGCCCGTTGAGACAGAGAAGAAGAAGAAGAAGAAGAAAAAGAAGAAGGAGGAGGACAAAGAAGAGCCGGCTGAGGCAGAGGTACCTCTAGAAGACAGAGATGGGCCAGACCAAGCTGGGCACAGCCCCAGGAAGAAGAGGAAGAAGAGGAAGAGGGAGCCGGAGTGAGCAAGGGCCACGGCTGCCGCGCTGCGCAGCCACAGGTACCATCTGGCTGCCAGGGCCCCGATCCTGCCTGCTGGTGCCGATGGGGGCCCAGGGTGCTCTGGGCTCTTCCCAGGTGGAGCCCAGTGCTGTGGCCCAGCTGCGTGTTCACTGCCTAGGGATGCTGGGCTGGGACTGGTTGGTCTGGGAGCTGGATCGAGCTTTATTTCACTCCCCGAGCCTTCCTCCCGTCAGGGGTGACCCCAGTTCCCACCAGGCTCTGGGGCAGGGACCCATTTGCCGTGGATCTGTCGCAGAGGGACACAAGGGGACAGACCCCTCCCCAAAGTATTGAAATATTTTTTTCACGGGCATGAATAAATCTTTATTGCAGTGAAACTACCCTGAAGTACAAGATACGCGGCAGACCCCAGGATCACATCTACACCTAGAAGCACTCAGATTAGGCAGCAGCCCCAAACGGAGCCCGCCTGGCAGCCGCCCTGTCGCTCCCAAGCTCCCGGGGGCTTTGGTCTGTGGTGAACTTCAGTCCCGCTGGCAGAGCTGGGTGGGACTGGAGCCCAGCAAGGTGCTGAGCATCCTCCTAGAAGAGAGCTGCGGCTTTGGCAGAATTAGGCCCTGATCTGCCGTGCTGAAGCCCAGCCCGGCACCCCGAGCCCCTGCTGAGCCCCAGCCCTAGGTCAGCTGCAGGACACAGTCCGTCTCCGGGTACGGTGGCAGGTTTAAAGCATATTTCTTCTGGAGCGCGGCGGGCACAAACCTGCCCCCAAGAAAGTGGTAGCGGCCGGCGAAATGCATTGCTGCCGCCTTAGGTGCCGTGAGCGAGATGAGCATGTCGGGCTGGAGGCCGTCCGCCTTCCCCTTCTCCACGTCCCAGCCTGCAACAAGCCCCGAGGCCAGGCTGGAGCCAGGAAGACCCCGGCTGGGCACCTTCCTCCGGCGGGTCCAGCTGTTACTCACCTGAGGGGATGTCGATGCTGGCGATGGGCACCGTGATGCGCTCAAGGGTGCTGAGGATGCTGCCGAAGGGCTCCCGCACTGCTCCCTTGAAGCTGAACCCAAAAATCGCATCCACCACCAGGCCGTAGAGCTCATCAATGAGCGCAGCCTGCGGTGGGGAAGGTGGCGGGTGAAAAACAGCCCCAGGCACGGCTCCAAGGGTGGCTGCTCCTAAGCCGGGGCTGCTCCTCACCTCAGCCGGGAACTCGGGGAGGAAGGGGATGTCCATCTTCTGGCACTGGGTGGTCAAGCCTTCAAACAGGGGCTTGTTGGGGCGCTTGGGGTAATACACGGTCGGCTCGTAGCCCTGCAAGAGCAGGAGGGACCTGAACGGCGCTCTGGCACCAGGAGCAGCCAGAGGAGCGGGAACCCCAAAGCTCATGGGTATGGGGATGCACGGGGACGGGCACCCTCCCGGGGGGAGCATGCAGCTGCCTGCACAAGAGACTCACAAACATTTTCAGGTGTCGGGCACAGACCAAGCCATCGCCGCCGTTGTTCCCCGGCCCGCACACGACCAGCACGGTGGGCTGGCTGGTGGTGAAGGAGCTGAGTGGGTAGGCCTGGTGTGGGACAGGAGATGTAGGGTTAGGGTGGGGGAGCGAGGCCACACCACAGTGCCGGGACCCCCCAGGACCGGTGCTGGGGACCCCCCAGGACCACCGCGTGCCCACCTTGGCGATGGCGGTGGCGCAGCTCAGCCCCGCCAGCTCCATCAGCTGATCCACGCTGAACTTGTACTCGGTGAAGAGCTCCTGGTCGATGGCCTGGGCCTCCTCCTGCCTGGGGAGAGAGGGAGGATGGCAGCCTTGGGGGCCTCGAAACCTGGCTGGACCCCAGCTCTGCAGGGTCAGGGGCAGCTCAGATCCCCTCGACTTTGCAAACCGCCAGCAAGTGTGAAGGGGGTGGTGGTGTAGGACCCAGCTCCCCACCCTGAGCCCCCCGTGCACCTCTGCACCCCCATGAATCCTGCCCGACCCCTCTGCACCCCCCGAGGTCCTGCCCACCCCCTCCGCCCCCCCCCCTTTTGCACCCCAAACACCCCCCGCAATCTCTCCCCCCCACCCCCCGCACTTTTCGCATCCCCCCGGGGCCCCGCACCCCCCTCCGCAGCCGTACCCGAGGAAGCGAAGCCCCCGGGGGCCGGGCCCGGCGCTGGGCCCGTGCATGGCGCGGTGGGGACGGCACCGGTCCCGGTCCCAGCTCCGCTCCCAGCCCCAGCCCCGGATCGGGCAGCGCCCGCCTGCCCGCGCCCCCGCCGCCAGCAGCAGCCCCAGCCCCAGCAGCGCCCGCGGGCCCGGCATGCGGCGGGCACGGCCCGGCACGGAGCGGCTCGGCTCGGAGCTCCGCACGGAGCAGGCGCAGGGCCGGCCCCGGGGCGGAGCGCCCAGCCCCGGGCCGCGGGGCGGTGCCGGGCGGAGCGCAGGGCACCCCCCCCTCCACCCCGGGACCCCACCCCGGGACCCTCCCTACCCCGGGACCCCCCCACCCCGGGACCCCCCCCCTCGAGAACCCCCCTGCCCCGGGTCCCCCCACGCCGGGACCCCCCACCCCGAGAACCCTTCTGCCCCGGGAACACCCCACCGCACCCTGGGACCCCCCCTCCACCCCGGGACCCCACCCCAGGACCCTCCCTACCCCGGGACCCCCCCCCTCGAGAACCCCTCTGCCCCGGGACCCCCCACCCCGGGTCCCCCCACGCCGGGACCCCCCACCTCGAGAACCCTTCTGCCCCGGGAACACCCCACCGCACCCTGGGACCCCCCCCTCCACCCCGGGACCCCACCCCAGGACCCTCCCTACCCCGGGACTCCCCACCCCGGGACCCCCCACTGCACCCTGGGACCCCACCCCACCCCGGGACCCCCCCTACCCCGGGACCCCCACACGCCCCGGGAACACCCCTCAGGCCCCAACACGGAAAGGAGAATGGCAAAGAACTGGGTTCAAATCCATCTTGGCTCAAGCACTGTGAATGGGATCCCAGCGGCAGCTTGGGCCTGCCCAGGGGATGCACACATCCCGCTGCCTGGTCACGCTGCCGGGAAGCCACCATCCCCCCGATGTCCTCCGCCGTCACACGAGGCTGCAGATGAGGGACAGCACCCTGCTCCCTGTGCGGGGCTCACGGTTCCCGTGGGGCCGGCAGCCAGCAGCAGTGGCAGCGGGGTCATCGGCGGCGGAGCTGGGAGGCAGCGAGGCCACTGAGGCGTTACGGGGTGTGCGGGTGCCCGGCGGGATGCAGGACAGAGCATGGGGTGGATTTCGTACCAGGGTACATTAATCCCCCCTCAGATCTGCTGCCCCGTCTATAGGGTTAGGGTTGGGGTTGGCTACAAGGTGCCAAAATCCCAAGCCCCTGTGATTTTGGGCTTGGGGACACAGCTGTCGCAAGGAGCGGGGCTGTCCCAAGCCCTGCCAGGGGTCTCCATCCCTGGACCCTCCCCTCAGAGGACACCCCGGAGCCCAGACCTCCCCTCCGCTACCCCAGTGCATCACCTACCGCTCCAGGGACCTCAGCCGGAGGGTTTGGCGGTCACGACGCCCTGCGAAACGCAGCGTGAGAACTGCAGCCCTCGGCTCGCTGGGGAAGCAAAGCTCCGGTTGTGGTTGGTACTCACTTGGCTGAGGGCCGCCGTGGTGCGGCGGGGCTGGGCACGGGCAGGTGGTGGCCAGCTTACTGGGAGCAAAGCAGAGACGGCTGACGTGGAGGTGACGGAGAGCGTCTGTGTGCCAAACTCTCCCCTATTGCATCGTTACCGAGCCCTCCCCAAATTCCAGCTTGCGTTAAAATAAATCCTCAAATGCGCTCCCCAGAATTACGCATCTTTTAAAATCTCTGGATTTTCACCACGAGAAGTCTCTGGGACGATGCCACTCGCTGCATTACATTTGCTGCTACTGCAAGGGTGCAAGGAGCTGTATTGGGTTGCCTCCCCCTTGCTCACCCACCTGTCAGCATGGGGCTGACTGCGATGCCCTGGAGCTGCGCTGGGACCATCCTCATCCTCCCCAGCGGCGGCCAGGCGGCCGTGTGGGTTGCAGGGCTCCAGCGTGGGGCCGACAGTCGGGGCCGCTCCCGTGCCTCCGTCGAGGAAGGGCAAATAGGCAGGAGTCCAACGCCAGGCTGTGCCGAAGCCTTGGCTCCGGCAGAAATCGGCTGTATGGCTCAAGCAAGTTGGCTGGGTTTTGGTTCGCACCCTCTTACCTGAACGCCCAGTTTGTGCTCCTGGATCAGGCGTGTACAGCTCGTCCCCAGGTTGGGCTTTCCCCCTGAAGGACCTGGGGTCAAAGGAAGGAAGATTTCTCTTGTGGGTGATGCTGGGAACTCGGCCACAGAGGAAGGAGGGACAGGACGGCAGCTTTCCTACTCACGCCTCACTCCCCCGGCACCGTGTCCCGCTGGCGTGGGGTGGCGTGGAGCAAAACCGCAGCTGGCTGGGGGCCTGCCAGGATGAAGGGACGGCCTGGGGTTTACACACGTGTCCGTTTGCCCACCCAACCCGGGTGCCTCTCTCTGCCAACCCCCGCCTGGGGTGTCAGCTCCCAGCACCCTGATCTGCCCCACGCCCCTGGGGTGATGCTCACTGGGGCGGGTGCCCAGCCACCCCGGGAGGAGAGGCAGCGGTGGAGGCAGAGCTGGTGCTGGATGGCGTCGGTCAGCTTGTGCACGACCCGCTCGCGGGCAGCTCTGGGGGTGTCCTGCCGAGGAGAGAGCCCGTGCAGGCTGGGCCGGGTCATCCCGTGATGCACAGGAGGGTCCGGCCTTGGGGGTTTCCCCGGCGTGTCTTACCCGGCAGTGGGAAAGCAAAGTCAGGGCCTCCTGGTAGTGCCCGATGGCTTTCCGGGGGTCTCCCAGGTGGAAACAGGCTGCTCCCAGCCCCTCGCACGCTTGCCACTGCCCCTGCACCTCCCCTGGGAGGCGAAGGGCAGCGTCAGCGCTGGACCGGCATGTCGCAGCCGAGGTCCCGGGGAGGGAGCATTGCTGATGCCCTTTGGATCCGGCACAAGCCCAGCTTGAGGCCGCTCGGCACTGGGATGCTGCAGAGCCCCTGGCGCAGGGGCAATTTGCCCATGGCTCCCCTTACCTGTGTCCCGGAAGGCTTGCAAGGCGTGCAGGTAGTTCTCTGCGGCGGCCTCGTGGTTCCCGAGCCGGCTGCAGGCGTACGCCAGGTTACCGAAGCACTGCCCCTGCGCCCTCCGGTTCCCTAGAGCGCCTGGAATTGGGAACACGGGGCTCCATCCCAAGCCGGCACATCAGGCAAAGCCGAGAGCAAGAGATACCAGTGCAACCTACCGTGCAGTGCCGCCGCTCGCCGGTGCCAGCCCAGGGCCGTGCCGAAGCTGCGCAGGGCATTGTGGGCAGCACCCAGGTTCTGCAGCAGCGCAGCCTCCCTGCGCCGGTCTGGCTCGCTACCGCAGAGGGCAAGGGCCTGCTTGAAGCTCTCGGCAGCCAAGGAGAAGATGCGGAGCTGGGAGTAGCTGAGGCCAATGTCGTTGTAGAGTTTCCCTGTGGGGCAGAGAGGAAAAGCCGGGTGCGGGCGCTGCTCCCCGGGGCTCCGAGAGGAAAGGGCGCAGTGCGGTGTTACCTCGCAGTGCTGGGTCGGGGATGCTCTCGCAGAGCGAGCGGCACTGGGCGAGGACCCCCGCAATCTCTGCCGCCCTGAACCGTCTGCTCTGCAGCATGGAGCTGCTCGCCCTGCTCAGAGCCACTGCAGTGGCCTCGGGGCTCGCGGCTGCTGCGTAGGTCCGCGCGGCATCCAGGAAGCAACGCGCGGCTCGTGCCGGCTCCCGCATCCCCAGGTAGCAGCAGCCCATCTGCACGCGGGTCCCTGCTTGGCTGCCAGCCTGTGCCACGTCGTCATGGCTGGCGGCTTTGCCGAAGCACTCCAGAGCCTTCGGAAAGTCCTGGAGCCCTTCGTGAGCTGCGCCAATGTTGAAATAAAGGTCCTCCAAGTGCTCTCCGCTCTCTCCCTCTGAGGGCTGGGACTGGAGGAGGAACTCAAGGCCCTTTTTGGGCTTCCCGGTCTCCACGTAGGCAGCCCCCAGGTTGAAGGCACAAGCCCTGCGGAGCCGGGGGCTCGCCGTGCCCCTGGAGAGGCGAAGCGCCTTCCTGAAGCACCCCACCGCCTCCCGCGCATTGCCCAGTGCCAGCGCCCGGCGCCCAGCTCGCGTGAGCCCCTCGATCTCGTCCAGTGCCAGCCCCGCCGCCTCATCCCCTCCCTCCCGGGCGTCTTCCCCGGCCTTCGGCTTCTCCTTCCCTTTCTTTCGGCTCTTCTTCCTGACCGTGGCGGCCGTGGGCTCTGCTCTGGGGTTAGCAGCCTCCTCTGAAGCCATGGGCAGGGTGAGCAACCTGCCTGCAAGAGAGGGAGGTGCAGCAGGCAGCCCAGTCCTGGGATTTCTTGAAACGAGCAGTGCTATTTTATATTATTTAAAAAAAAAATTAGAAAAAGTCTTGTAGCCTGTTTGCTGCTAAAGTTTCAGGGAGGAAAATGGCCTTTCCATGGAGGACCCCAGCCCAGGTTCTGCACTCAGTATTTGCCTCCTGCAAACCTTTGTGGCTGCTGGAGAGGAGAGGGGGGTCACTGAAGGAGGAGGGGGGAACACCGCAGCACGGGGTGGGCATTCCCGGGTGTCTTTTTGGGAGGCAGAATAACCAGTTGCATGCACTTACTGTTTGATCTTTGGGTGCAAAAGGTGCTGAGAGCATGGAGGGGAGGGACAGGGCATCACCACCGCTTACAGCTGCATCGCTGCTGCAAGCCACCGCTCTCCGGATGAGGACGGAGGGTGTCTGAAGGGCCCCCGAGTCCTGCTGGGGCTGGGCCGCCTGGAAAACCGCCCGGAGCGGGCCCAGCCCCCCGGGTGATGGACGCCGGTGCCTGGTGCGGGAGCACAGACAGCTTCTGGGCACCCAGAAAACGTCGGGGTCGTCCGTGGCACGCACAAACTGGGACAAAGCCAGGGCTCCTCCTGGGGAAGGCACGTTCCTGCAATGGCTTGGCTGGCTCTGGTTTCATCTCCGTCACCGGCACGGTGTACAGTGTACAGTGTACAGTGCCATGGCAACTTGGTTCAGCAGCGCTGGCGTGAACCGTGGGATGGATGGCACAACAGCCCCTCGCTGTCCCGTGGCAGGCACCGTGGGCTCATTTAACGGGGGGCACGTTCGGGACTGGGAGCAGATTGGTGTATGGGCACGCTGTGGCGAGGGTGAGGGGCACCCCTAAGAGCCCCCGCCTGGCCCAGCCCGGGTGGGCAGCACCCAGTGTGGCCCAGGGGTGCCCCCGCTGACAGCCGGGTGCCCCCGGTGGGTGCAGATCCCCCGCGGGCCCTGCAGGTCCCCGTGTGTGTGGAGCCTCTGGCACCCCTGGGTGCATGGGCTGGTGCCTGGCTGTGCCCACCCCTGCACCCATGGGCTCACCTTGCACCCTGGTCTGTGCCACCCCCGCACCCCGGGGCTCCCCTCCACCCCGGTTTGTGCCATCCCCGCACCCTGGGACTCCCCCCCCCGCCCCGGTCTGTGCCACCCCCGCACCCCGGGCCCCCCCCGCACCCGGTGCCGGTGCGGGACTACAGCGCCCGGCGGCCCCCGCGCGGCGTCACGTGGGCGGCGGGAGATTCAAATCGCGGGTGGGGCCGCGGGGCTGCGGCCATGGAGGGAGCGGGGCCGCTGCGCTGTGAGTGACCGGTACCGGGGGGTGCGGTGCGGTGCGGTGCGGTGCGGTGCGGTGCGGTGCGGTGCGGTGCGGTGCGGTGCGGTGCGGTGCGGTGCGAGCGGGGGGCAGGAGGCTGGGGGGAGGCAGCCAGCAATGGGGGGGTGCAAATGCGTGGGGGAGCAGGCAGGTCTGGGGGTGCAGGGGGATGTGGGGGGTCAGGCGGATCTGGGGGTGCAGGGGGATGTGGGGGGTCAGGCAGTGGTGTGGGGTGCAGGGGGATGTGCTCTGGGGGGGTGGGTGGGTGGGGGGCAGTGGTAGGGCACCTGGGGACAAGCTGGAGGGGACACATTTTGAGGGGTGCTGCTGGGTGCCACCCAGCAGCCGTGGGTGCCTCCAGCACCAGCAGGACAAAAGGACCCCAAACCTGCGGCCATGGCCCTGCTGGGTGCCAGCCATGGCTGTTACTTTGAGAAAAAGGGAAATTGGAAACTTTCCTCCAACCGCCAGAAGGGCCTGGCCAGTGTCACCGTCACCGCCGGTTTTGGCGTGGTGCCACCCGTGCAAGGCTGCTGTGCCAAAAACCTGCCTTTCCTTTGCGAAATCTGAATTTGGGTGGGGATGGGTGCTTAAAAAAAGCCCCCCTTGTCTAGCGGGGTTTGATGGCATGCCCCTCTCACTGCCCAGATGAGCGCCTCACCGCAGAGGAGATGGACGAGCGGAGGAGGCAGAACATTGCCTACCAGTACCTGTGCCACTTGGAGGAAGCCAAGCGGTGGGGCTGGGACTGGGGAGCCCCTCTGCCTCCAGCTCAGATCTGGGGGGGGAACGGGACAAGGCACAGGGAGTCTGGGTGGGGGGAGGCTGCAAGGCATAACGCTGCAAAATCCTGCCTGCTCTTGGTGCTTTCTGGCCCTTCAAAGGTGTGTTTTGGGGTTGTTTTTTGGGGGGGGACGACACTCAGCCCTGCTGTTGCACCCAAACTGAGAAACACCCCTCTGCTAAACCCCACAGCTAAGGGGTGGGGGCTGACCTCTCCCTGCCATGGGGGGGATTTATGGGGATGGAGGGTGTCTCCTTTGGGTGCTGCTTTTCCTGTCTGGAAGGGGCCTGGGTGGGGGGTCGGGGGCCCCGTGACGTGCCCCGTGATGTGCCCCGTCTCTGCCCTGCCAGCTGGATGGAGGCCTGCCTGAGCGAGGAGCTGCCTCCCCCCACGGAGCTGGAAGAGAGCCTGCGCAACGGGGTCGTCCTGGCCAAGCTGGGCCACTGCTTTGCCCCTGCTGTGGTCCCTCTGAAGAAGATCTATGACCGCGAGCAGACACGGTACAAGGTAAGATTGCAGTGCTGGGGGGTGCGTTCCTTAGGGCGTACCCCAAAACTTGCAGGGACCTTTCTGTCACTAGTGAATGCAAAGCGAGGAGGGATGTACCAATTGCTATCGTTAAGGGACGATTTAATAGATCAGGGCTGCAAGCGGGGTCTCTGAGCTGCGCTGTCCTGGGGTGTCACAGGCTTTGCCTCTGTCTTTAACCTCATGCCCTGGCTGGGTGGGTTTGGGGGAGAGGGGGACCCCTGGGATGGGAGAACGTGGGGTTCAACCTGATCCCCGGTTTCCTCTCTTCCAGGCAGCCGGGCTTCACTTTCGGCACACGGATAACATCAACTACTGGCGCGATGCCATGAGCCACGTGGGGCTTCCCTCGGTAATGTCCCCCCTCTGCTCTCCCTGGGCCAAGGGATGCACTGACCGTTGCTCCTGTGGCAGCACCGGGGCTGCACGCCACCGGCTCGGCTCATCGAGGGGAGCACTGGCGTTGCAGGGGGGCTTCGTCTCTGTCCCCTCACCCTTGGACACCTTCCTCCCCGTGGACCATCTTGGTGGTGTCTCTACCTGAACTGTCTCTTGTCTTGTCGGCAGATCTTCCACCCGGAGACCACCGACATCTATGACAAGAAGAACATGCCCCGGGTGGTCTACTGCATCCACGCACTCAGGTGGGTGTCCCTGGTCTGGTCCCGGCGCCAAAACTGTCGTCATGGTTCATGTTCATGCTCATGAGCCCTTTAGCAGCGTCACCTCCAGGGTTGGGGGTGACAGCCTCGGGTGTTGCAGAAGCATTGGGAGGGAGAAGCAAGTGACTGCACAGTCACAGCGTGTCTGCTTCATCTTTCAGCTTGTACCTCTTCAAGCTGGGGCTGGCTCCTCAGATCCAGGACTTGTATGGGAAAGTGGACTTCACGGGTACGGTGCTGCACGGGGGAACCTGGGCGGGGGGCTGGCCATGAGGGTTTGCCAGGAATGCTCTTGGATCCCTGCGGTGGGAGGGATGTGGGGAAGGAAGACCTTGGGCAAGCTTTTCCAAAGCTGCCTCGGTGATGCTTACCCCAGTGTGGGTGTTTTCTGCACCCCTCTGGTTTGTGCTGGACCACGGTGCTGGCGCTGAGTGGTGATGCCTCTGTGCTCTGCTCCAGAGGAGGAGATCAACAACATGAAGCGGGAGCTGGAGAAGTACGGCCTGCAGCTGCCTGCCTTCAGCAAGATCGGGGGCATTTTGGCCAACGAGCTCTCGGTGGATGAAGCGGCAGGTAACGGATGCCTGTGGGGGGAGTGGTGCTGTGCATCAGCCCATAGCAGGATCTTGGCTCAGCCCCTGAACATCAAATCTGGGGTCAGCAAACTGAGAGATGCTCTGAGATGCAGCAGAGGCACCTGGTTGCTCTCCTTCAGACCCGTACATGGCTGCAAGGGCTGGCATGGCCCCGTCCTGGCCAGCAGCACTGGGGTTTTGCATTACCTGGGCTTGCTGTAGCTACCCCGAGACTTCCCAGACACTGGAGACTGCAGCTTGCTCTTTGAGAGAAGGGGTTCCCACCATCGCACGTGGCACGGCTTGTCTCACTGCCCGCAGGGACATAGTGGATGGTCTGTCGCAGCCCTCCGTGCCCCATCTCACCCGCATCCTTCCCGCTTTGCCTCCAGTCCATGCCGCGGTGCTGGCGATCAACGAAGCCGTGGACCGGGGGGTGGTGGCGCAGACCATGGTGGCCCTCCGCAACCCCAGTGCGATGCTTCTCGACCTGCGCGAGGTGCTGGCGGGCGCCTACCAGGAGGTGCTCCACCGGGCAAAGCTGGAGAAGGGCAGCAATGCCAGGAACAGGGTGAGGAGGGCACGGGGAGGGTCCCGGGGGGGCTGGGAGAGGAGCAGCCCCTTTGCTGATGTGCTGGTGGGTGCTTCCAGCTGGAGGGGTCCCACTTGGTCAGAGACTGTCCCCATGCTTGGTGGGTAAAACACAGCCTGGGAGCCCTTGTGCTGATCGGAAGGCGGGGAAATGCTGATAAGTGGTGGGGAAATGATTCCTCTTTGGGGGCTGGTTGACCCAGGGTTTGGGGTTGGGAAATGAGCCCAGGGATCTGCAGGGGACCCCCGCTGCGTTCCCTTGGGGTGCGCTTGGGAGGAAAGCTCAGGGTGGGGAGTCCCTCTCCAGTACCTGCAGGTGATCCCCGAGGGAGAGGACATCTACGACCGGTGTCTGACCCAGGCTGAAATCCAAGGGAACATCAACAAAGTGAACAGTGAGCAAAGCTGTGGCTTCTTGGGGGGGTCTCCAGGGTTTATTGGTGGGACTGTGGTACCCCAGGCTGGAGAGGAGAGCCTGCCCAGGGTGGTGGGCATAGCAGAAAGGAGCTGTTTGCTCAGGCCAGCTTCAGACCCAGCAGGGAGCAGGGCTGGGTGTGCATTTCCAAGGAGAAATTAAAATTATTGGTATGCAGGCTTCAACTGTAGCTCCCTTTGCTCCCTGGAGCTGTGGAATGATTTACCTGCTCACCTCGGTGTAAACTGGCCTCTCTCCTAGTGCACGGAGCTCTGGAGGAGGTGGACGATGCCCTGGAGAGACAGGACGCGCCAGCGCTGTACCGCGCGCTGCAGGACCCCGTCCTGGCCCTGCGCTGCCTCCAGCGGGACAACCTCAACTGCTACTTGGAGCAGCTCAGCATGGACCGGGAGCAGAAGGCGCTGGTAGGGGCTGGCAGGAGCCTTCGGGGTGGGTACCCGTGCTGGGGTGGCACCCCAGGGCTGCAGCGGTCCTCAGGAGCAGGGGTGTCCCCCCGCCCTGGGCAGGGAGTTGCTCTCAGCAGCTTTCTGCAAGGGGTCTGAGCGTGGCTGCTCCGTCAGCACAAGCAGGATCTGGTGTGAGACCAGAAGCCCCTCTTTCTGCCCGCTGCAGGAGCTGGGCTACGTGGACCTGCTGGAGCAGGAGGAGGTGGAGGCAGGGATCCTTGCGGCGAACAAGAAGGGCGAGGAGGAGCGAGCCAGTGAGTGGCTGGAGTGGATGTGGTGCTTGCGGCGGGTTGTGCATCCTCGAGCTGGTGGCCCTGCTGGCTGCCTGGCCAAGTGCTCCAGGGGAGATGGGGCACAGCCACCTCCTGCAACCCCCTCCCCATGCCAGCTCAGCCTGGTTTCTCCCTCAGTGCTGCGGGCCGTCAGTCGGATCAACGCAGCCATCCGTCGAGGGATGCCGGCCGAAACTTTGGAAGTGCTGATGGACCCTGCAGCGCAGCTGCCCGACGTGTACCCACTCGCCGCCTGCCTGTACCAGCGTGAGCTGGCCCTGCTGCAGCGCCAGCACCCACGGGTGAGAGCTGCCCCAGGGACAGGCTCTGGGTCCCATCGGTGATGGGGGGGGTGCTTCTCCCACACCTTGGGGGGCTGCTGGGGCTGGAGGATGGGGCTATGGGGGGTCAGTGTCTCTGCCTGCCCCATGCAGGGCGAGCTGGTGCAGGAGGAGCTGTTCGTGGCCGTGGAGATGCTTTCGGCCGTGGCGCTGGTTAACCGAGCCTTGGACGCCAGGGACCCTGATGGGCTCTGGAGCAGCCTGGTCAGCTCAGCCCTGGGCCTCTCGGGTGTTGAGGATGCAAATGCGCAGCGGTAAGGAGATGGTCTCTGTGTTTGGGGTCGGTGGTGTGGAGCAGTCCCTTGGGAGGGGATGGTCAGGGGGTCTGGGCTTTGTGTGGGCTTGCTTCACCAGCCTCCCTGCCCTGGCCCTTACCTATTCCCCTCTGAAAAGCAAGGCAGCTGGCTCTGGCAGGCACCGTTCCTGTGTAAAATGCACCAAGCCGTTGCTCTGTGTGTCTCCTGCAGGTATTTTGAGGACTTACTGCAGCTGAAAGGCCAATCTAGGGAAGCAGGAGCAGAGTTCCTGAGCTGGAATGACATTCAGGACAGCGTGAACAACACCAATTTATCAGTGCAAGATGAAAATGACCGTGAGCCCTGCCCACATGGGGTTTGGATGAGGAGGGGGTTCTGCAAACTTTCTGGGAGGGAGGTTGCACTGGGAGCCCAGCCCTAACGAGGCACTAGAGAACCTCGCACTACCCTGGGCTGGGACTCCATTGAGTGCCCGGAGCACTGGGGGAGCTGAACCACATGTCCCTTCCCTCCCACGCAGGAGTCCTTGCTGTCCGGCTGATCAACGAGGCACTGGAGCAGGCGGACCCCGAGAAGACGCTGGCGGCTTTGCTGCTGCCGGCGGCTGCCCTGCCCGACGTCGCTCTCCCGACCGCTCGGCGCTACCACGATGTCCTGGCCCGGGCACGAAGGCTGAAAGCCCAGGTTGGGTGGCATCCCCCCCTCATCTGTGCGGTACCCCACCTTGGCAGCATGGCATCCCCCCAGTAGCGCAGCACCTTGCAAAGCAGAAGGTGCTCGAGGGGTGATGTAGTGCAAGACCAGCATGGCTGAAGCTCTCGGGGGGCTGCGCGGCTCACTAGACCCCATCTTCTCCCCTGTCTCCCCCTGTCTCTCAGGCCACAGAGGACGATGGAGCTGTGCTTTGGTGGGAAGAGATCCAGGAAGGGGTCTGCAGGGCCAACCAGGACACGGTGGCAGCCAGGAGGAGTGAGTGCTCTCCCCAGCGTGGGTGCTGGCCCCGCTGGCCAGGGGGCTGCTGCGAGGGGGGAGGTGAGAAGGGGCTCACATGAGCCCCCTCTGCTCCTGCAGTGGCCCTGGGCACCGCCGCCATCAACCAGGCCATCAAGGAGGGGAAGGCGGGGCAGACCCTGCGGGTGCTCTGCAACCCCGACGTGGCCCTGTGTGGCGTGGTGAGCGCCTGCGCCGCAGTGTACCAGGAGCAGCTTGCAGCTCTGATGGCCACCAAGAGGCAAGCGGGTAAAAGCTTGGGGGCTGCAAAACCTTCCCTCCCAGGAGCCTGGGGTGCACCCCTGCCCGAGCCATGCAGGGGGAGCAGCACCCCCCGGCAGCACCTCTCTGTTTTGGCATGCAGGGAGTGCGAAGCCGTGCTGGATCCGGCACAGGCTGATGGACGGTGCCGAGTACTACCTGAGCCTGCAGACCTTTGAGGGCAGCTGGCAGCGCCCATGCGATGGTGGCCTCAACACCACGCACCTGAGCCGGGAGGAGATCCAGGTACGGGGAGGATTGGTGGGCACTGGTGGCATTGCTGGGGCTAACTGGTGCAGGCTGAACCGGTGCATCATGTCCCCGCAGTCGGTTGTCACCCGAGTGACCGCAGCGCACGACCGGGAGCGCCTGTGGGCATCCAATGTCGCCTTCGTGGTGAGGCTGCAGGCTCGGTTGCGGGGCTTCCTTGTCCGCCGGGAGTTCGCGGCACGACGGCACATCCTACGGGAGCAGCGGCCGGCTGCCATCAGGATCCAGGTGATGCAGCCAGAATCCGTCCCTCCTCTGTGCAGGGGGATGCAAACCACGCTTGCAGCATCCTCTGGCGGGTCCGGGCAGCACCGGTGCTTGCTGCTCTGTACGTTTAATAGCCAGGACCCACCCAAGGTACGGCAGAGGATAGGATGGGGCCTGGTTTTCTCACAGCAGCTGCTTTGGGTGCTGGTTGCCTCTGTTTTCCCATGCTGCATTATCCCCTCTTGTGTGCTCTCTGAACAAACAACCGGACACCGCAGTGACCTTGCGCAGATCTCGGTAACTGGTTGTTTTTCTCCTGCCCAGGCTTGTTGGAGAGGGTACAAGCAGCGCAGAGCTTACCTGGAGAGACTGCGCTACCTGCAAGCCAATGCAGATGCTGCGATAAAGGTTTGGAAGACTCTTCCTTCACCCTTTGCTCCCGCATCGGGCATCACCCCCTGCTTGCTCGGCAATGAGTGTGGCTTTTCCCACTGCCCAGTAAAGAGGCAGCTGGGGGCAATATGACAGCTGGACCAGGGCATGGGGGGAGCTTGAGCTGGGGGAGAATATCTTGCAAAAATCCCCACGGTTTTCCCCCTTTCCACTGGCTTGCTTTGGTCGAGCAAGTCCTTCCAGTATCTAACTGCTTGAACATCTCTCCCAGATCCAGGCAGGCGTGAGGATGTGGCAGGCTCGGAGAAAGTACCAGGAAAGGCTGCGCTACTTCAGGCAGAACGTGAGTGATGGGATGGGGAGCAAAACTGCTCCGGGGAGCATTTGTCTGTGGGGATAGAGGGGGACGATCCTGAGCACACAGGCGGACCTCTGCCCCGAGCACTTGCGGCACAGCTGGATGGAGAAATTGGTGCATCCTTGCATGGGGACAGACGGGAAGGAAAAGGTGCCTGGTGGGTCTGGAATCCAAACTCGGGCTCTGTAGAGTGTGAGGAGAGAAAAACCACTCCCATCAAAAACCAGCAAGGACTTCAAGATGCCCATTAGAGGGGAAGGAAATTTTGGGGGCAAGGGGTGTGTGGCTGTGGGAATCGAAGCTGCACCTCTGGAGTTGCTGCAGCATGTGAAATACAGCAAGCGGAGGGGAAACAACTGCTAAGGAGGAGGAAATCCTGAAATCCCTCCTGGGTTGTGCAGACCCTCACCCCAGGCACCGGCAGATTCCCAACGGTGGGAGCAGGC
Source organism: Theristicus caerulescens (assembly GCA_020745775.1). Taxonomy (NCBI): domain Eukaryota; kingdom Metazoa; phylum Chordata; class Aves; order Pelecaniformes; family Threskiornithidae; genus Theristicus; species Theristicus caerulescens. The sequence continues at coordinate 3,267,551 of CM036581.1, read as the reverse complement.
AGCCGGGTGCCTGTCCAGCTCTCCTCCTCTCCCTGCGCGTTTCAGGGATGCTGTGGGGAAACATCTCCCACCCCCTTGTTTGTCTTGGCAGATTAAAGCTGTAATTAAAATCCAGGCTTTTGTGCGAGCTAACAAGGCCCGTGGGGATTACAGGATGCTGGGTAAGTGCCTGCTCATCTCTGCTCTGAAGTGGCTATAATTAATTGGGAAGGGGACTCTGCCTCCTCCCTTGCTGGCCCTGTGCTGTGGGGAGGCGGTGGCAGGCTGGCCACCAGTGTCCCAGTGGCAAGCACGAGAGCGGCAGAGGCTTGGTGGGCCCTTGGCATCAGCCAGAGCAGCCCTGGGGCTGCTCTTGCTGCCCCTCTGCTCCCGAAGGCTTCCCGGGGGGGTGTTGCACCACGTGGTGCCATCTTGTCCTGTGTCCTGCTGTTGCAAGAAGATGCTTTTTTGGGGAGGAGGATGGGGTGTCTTGGCGAGATGCTGGGAGTCCAAGGGTCCGTGGTGGGGGCAGCCACTCAGTCTTCCCCACAAGCGTTCATGGTGGTGCTGTGCCTTGCTGCAGTCCACGCCAGGAGCCCACCGCTGAGCGTCGTCCGGCGCTTCATCCACTTGCTGGAGCAGAGCCAGCACGACTTCTGGGAGGAGTCAGAGGTGCTGCGGATGCAGGAGGAGGTGGTGAAGAGGATCCGTGCCAGCCGGCAGCTGGAGAGCGACCTGGACCTCATGGACATCAAGATCGGCCTGCTGGTCAAGAACAGGATCACGCTGCAGGTGGGGAGCGTGGTGGTGGGGACCTCGGCCACCTCATGTGGCTCTGCCACAGTGCCCAAGCTTGTTCAGCAGTGCAGAGCTGGTCCTCCCCTCCTTGGCATCATAGCTTGAACTTCTCTCCACTTCGCTTTTAAAGTGGTTGAGGGAGTTGGGGAGCATTGAGGTCCCTCTGACTCTCCCCAAAAGCTGGGCTGAACACCGGAGCCTGCCGGCAGTCACCAACACTTCTCTCTCCTTGCCCGCGTGGCTCCAGGAGGTGGTCTCCCACTGTAAGAAGCTGACCAAGAAGAACAAGGAGCAGCTCTCGGAGATGATGTCCATAGACAAGCAGAAGGGGCTCAAGTCACTCAGCAAGGAGAAGCGGCAGAAGCTGGAGGCCTACCAGCATCTCTTCTACCTGCTGCAGGTGGGGCTGGTGGGGTTCTGCTGTGTCCACCGCAGCTGGGGGAGCAGCGTGGGGACCCTGGCCCCCCGCCACCCCTCGACACTTGGGATTAGCTTGGTGTTCCTCATCCCTGCAGACACAGCCTGTGTACTTGGCCAGGCTGATCTTCCAGATGCCCCAGAACAAGTCCACCAAGTTCATGGAGTCGGTGATCTTCACGCTTTACAACTATGCATCCAACCCACGGGAGGCTTACCTGCTGCTCCAGCTCTTCAAAACAGCACTGCAGGAGGAGATCAGGTGGGTGGCTGTGGGTGCCCTGGTTTGGGGACAGGTCCGGGAAAAGGCTGAACGAGGGGCATCAGCTTGGATGCAGTTATCTCCTCTGGCTGCTGCCTCCTGTGTTGGAGAACACACACACTGGTCTATCACCTTCATCCCATCCATCCTGTCTCTCTCCCCAGGTCCAAGGTGGACCACATCCATGACATCCTGACGGGAAACGCCACAGTGATCCGGCTGGTGGTCAGCTTCTACCGCAACGCGCGCGGGCAGAACGCCCTGCGGCAGATCCTGGGTGGCCCGGTGCAGGAGGTCCTGCAGGACAAGACCCTCAGTATCCGCACCAACCCTGTGGACATCTACAAGGCGTGGATCAACCAGACCGAATCGCAGAGTGGGCAGAAAAGGTCAGGGCCTGGGCAAGGAGGCTTAGCCTGACCATAGGGTGACGGGCGTTGGGATGGTGATGGGGACCCTGTCTTCCATCCACAGCAAGCTCCCGTACGAGGTCAGCCCTGAGCAGGCTCTCAGCCACCCTGAGGTCCAAAGGCGGCTGGATATTTCCATCCGCAACCTCCTCGTGATGACGGACAAGTTCGTCTCTGCCATCACCTCTTCCGTAGACAAGATCCCGTATGTATCTCAGTGGTTTGCACACACATCCCTGCAGTGCTGTTGGCTTGAAGGTAGCTTCAGCAGGGCCTTAGAAAGGGAGGCTGGGCTTCCTGGCCCCTTAGCTGCTGCAGGACTGAGTTATTGCACCGTCACCAAGGGGAAATCCAAACATCAGCGGGCACTGCTGCTTCTGCTCCTCCAGCAATGCTCCAGTGGGCTGGCTCTTCTTGCCACTCCATTTCTGAGCACTTTACTACTGACGTTGAGGTGTCTGCAAGGAAGAAGCTGAGCTTTGTGGTAATCTCGGAGGATGAAGGCTTCCTCCAGGGATGCCTGGGCTGGCAGCAGGGGAGGGGAGGGAGCTGAGGGATGCTGCAGCCTCCAGCCCCTCCTATGGGTTCTTCCATCGCCCCAAGGCTGGGGGCTTGCAGCTTCTTGGGTGATGGGTAGTAGGGATGGGGCAGAGGGGCCGAGCCTGGTACTGCCCTGCATGCTGATGGACCTCTCCCTGCCCTCTCCTCAGCTACGGGATGCGCTACGTGGCCAAAATCCTGAGGACATCCTTGGCTGAGAAATTCCCTGAGGCCTTGGAGGAGGAGATTGACAAGGTACCCCGGTGCTGGGGGGGGTCTGCACGGCTTGGTGGGGTTCAACTCTGTGTGCGTGTGAAGGGCCAGCATCCCTCCACAGAAGGTCAAGTCCTCTTGACTTAAAAACTTCTTCAAGTCAACATTTTCTTTGAGCCACTAAGGAAATGCCCATGGCAGGGGGGGGTGGAACTAGGTGATCTTTAAGGTCCTTTCCAACCTAAACCATTCTATGATTCTATGAAATGCCAACAGTGGGCTCTTCTCTGCACTGCTGTCCCCTCCGGGAGGGTCCCGCTGGGCAGCGCAAGGATGAAACAGCCTTCCCTGCTGAGCTACCACCTCCTTGGGCTCCCCAACACCCAGACTGTCTTGTGCCCTAGATCGTGGGGAACCTGCTCTACTACCGCTTCATGAACCCGGCGGTGGTGGCCCCTGATGGCTTTGACATCGTAGACATCTCGGCTGGGGTGGCCCTGCATCCCGACCACCGCCGCAGCCTGGGCTTCGTCGCCAAAGTGCTGCAGCATGCGGCTGCCCGCAAGGCCTTCGATGGGGAGAACGCGCATCTCTGCGGGGTGAACCAGTACCTGGAGGACACTCACAACAAGTTCAGGTGGGCACCAGGATGGCATTGGGGTGGGAGGGCAGCTATGAGCCAGTGGCAGGGTTTTTGGGGATGACCGAGGAGGTCCTTCTCTGCAGGAGGTTTATCTCTGCTGCCTGCCGCGTCCCTGAGCCAGAAGAGAGGTTTAACGTGGACGAGTACTCGGAGATGGTGGCAGTGGCCAAACCAGTCATCTACATCACAGTGGGGGAGCTCATCAACACGCACAAGGTAAGGGCATAAAACTCCTCTGCAAACAAGCAGGCTTCATTTCTTCTGCTCCCCCATCCTGGGCTTTCTGCTGTGTTTCATCACACTCCTCTGTATCCCACCACCAGCACAGCTCCTCCTGGCCTTTTTTTTTTTCCTTTTTAAGCAAGCAAATAATCCAGGTTCTGCAGGTTCTCCGCTGCTTGTCCTTCCCTGAACCTCATAACTTTGTAGTCCCCTCTCGGATGCATCACATCGTTCCCAACTGGCCTTCACTCCCTGTTTCTGTGCATGCCCCTTTGCCACTGACTCTCCTCCCTTGCACCATCCAGCTCCTGCTCGAGCACCAGGACTCCATCGTGCCGCACCACGGAGACCCCCTGCACGAGCTTCTGGAGGATCTTGATGAGCTTCCTACGGTCCAGTCCCTCGTCGGTAGGTAGAGCTCTGGGACCCATCACTTACTGCGGCAGGAGGAGGATGGAGATGGGGATGCTTTTTTTTGTATGAAACTCTAGCTGGATTGCTTTGGGCATGGGGAAGCCAGCCCTCCTGAGCCTCACGTGGCTACTTGGGCTCTCTCTGCCCTCACAGGGGAGAGCGTTCCCAGCCCGGCGGACAGCAGTGCTGAGCAGATGCTCTCCCAGCTCAGCAAAATGGAGATCTCCCTCACTCTCACTGGCAAGCTGGTGCCAGCGGCCAGCAACGAGGAGAGTGACACGAGGAGCTTGCTGCTGAGGTGAGGATGGGCTCTGCAGGCTTCAGGGGAGCTTGCTGGGGGTTGGGATGCCAGCTGGGATGCTCAAGGGGCCAAGGAACCCTGGGAGGCTACTAAATAATGTGCTGCTCTGGAGGAGGACGGTGATAGTCTGGAGTGGATGCCTGACCTCTCCCTCTGGTCTCCAGCACCAAGCAGATGCTGGTGGATGTGATCCAGTCCCAGCCAGGAGATTCCCTCCCGGAGATCCTGTGGACAGTGGCCTCGGAGCACGAGGTGGGATGCGCGAGGCTGTTATGGGGATGAGTTAAAAAACTTCTTGGGGAAATGGCAAACAAGCCATTGGCAACTAAGCCAGCAAAAAGCTACCCTGCTCCTCTTGAAGGCTTGGCCACTGCTCTTATGCTCCAGCTGTGACTGGGCTCCGTTTTTCAGAGAAAGCATGTGTTTTGGGCCAGGAGAGACTCGTATCAAAGTGTGTGTGCGTGAGGGGGGTTTGATTGCTCCATCTCCTCATGTCCTATTCCAGCCGTGCACCAACTCACACCCTTCTCGTCCCTAGGAAGCCTACCACGACCACCTCATGCACAGGCGAGCGCTGCGGGATGCCCAGACCCCTGCCAAGCTGAAACGCAACCGCTCCCTGGCTGCTAACAGCCAGCTGTCCATGGAGGAGAAGAAGCGCAAGATCATCCGCAACCTGCGGCGCTTGGAGAGCCTGGGGCTCGTGGACTCTGCCCATCAGTACCAGGAGCTCATCAACGAGCTAGCCAAGGTGTGATGGGGGACACTGAGTTGGGAGGTCACCTCTCTAAACCCGCTTGAGATCCTGCTCTGGTGCTTCGATAAAGCTCAGAACGAGTTATGTTGGCTTTCTTGTGTGGCTTTGGTTCCTCCAGGATATCCGCAACCAGCGGCGTTACCGGCAGCACCGTAAAGGGGAGCTCCTGAAGCTGAGGCAGACCCTGCAGGGCCTCAATGCCAAGACCTTGTTTTACGAGGAGCAAATTGATTATTACAACCAGTACATCAAGACCTGCCTCGACAACCTGGCAGCCAGCAACAAGTACGTTTCCTTACAAAAACCCAATAATTAAAAAAAATAGCAATGAAAAGAACCCTTTTTTTTTTTTAACTGCTATCTGGATGTTGTGAGTCCTGGAGATGTTGGGGGTCCGAGGGGTCACGTGTGGCTGGAGACCAGCTCCAGGGATGTGGTCCCTTCTCTTCAAGGGTCAGTGGGAAGAACAAGAAGCTGCAGTCACTGCACTACACGGCAGCCCGGCTGTTCGAGAAGGGAGTGCTGCTGGAGATCGAGGACTTGCCGCTTAGCCAGTACGTAGCCCCTGGTCCACATGGTGAGCTATTGCAGCACAAAGCTTGGGCAGGTAGAGGAAAGTAGCCCGGGAGGAGGGTGCACGTGGGCCCACCATCATCCCCCCAAGGATGGGGTGAATTGTTTCGGGTATTACCAGGAGAACAAGGGAGAATTGGGATTTGGAGAGGGGGTTTTGGGCTGTGGGTCTGGCCTCATTGCACTGGGTGGGTAACCTGCTCCTTGGCTGCGTTAAAGCCGCGAAGCCCCTTTTGGTAGCGAGCGGCTCTGTCCCTTCAGGTTCAGGAATGTGATTTTCGACATCGTCCCCTGTGAGGAATCGGGCAGGTTCCAGGTGAAAGCCAAATTCATGGGAGTCGACATGGAGCGGTTCCAGCTGCACTACCAGGTGGGGAGCCCATCCTGGGGCCGCTGGTGCCCCACGGTGCAGGGGGTGGATGGGGTCCCCGCACTTGGCTGCTTTTGGAGGGGACTCAGAGCCCATGGGGAGCCCTGCCCCGAGCTGGGGCCAGCCTCACTGTGCATCTCCCTGCTGCGTGTCCTGATGCAAACCCAGCTCCGTGCTGGCTCCCCTCTCCCCCGGGGGATGCTGCAGCTGGGTGCCAAGGGTGGGACAGCCCCCTCCCCTGGCTGGATGCACAGGGCTGGCTGCGGTGACCGTCACCTCTCCTGCAGGACCTGCTGCAGCTGCAATACGAGGGCGTAGCAGTCATGAAGATGTTCGATAAGGCCAAAGTCAACGTCAACCTGCTCATTTTCCTCCTCAACAAGAAGTTTTTCAAGAAGTAACAGGGGTGGGTGGGCGGGGAGGGCTATGGGGGGCGGAGGGGTGATGCAAAACTGCCAAAGAGAAGCCTTGGGCTCGGTGGTCCTGGGGCATCGTGGCCCCAGAGCGGGGAAGGCTGCTGCTTGCAATTAAGTTTTCCTGCTTGGATGCAGCGTGCGTGGGCATCCGCAGCCAACGGCGCCTGGCTGGGGAGAGCGGAGGGCTCAGAGCTCAGCCCCTGCCCTGCGCAACCCCAAATCGGTGTTGGCTGGAGCCCCCCGCTCCTGCAGCTTGTGCTGGCATGAGCCAGTACCCGGCCCTCCCCGCAGGAAGGATGCGGCTGCCGCAGCTTCTGCGGTGCATGTAGCTTTTAAAATCTAGTTTTTTGGGGGTATTTTGGCTGTTTGGTTCCTGTGTTGCTAACAGCTGGCTGCTTAAGGACACTAGGGATTTCTGGACACTACACGTGATTTTAGTGATGAAATAAAGGTATTTTAATATATATATATATTTTCTTCCTCCTACTAAAGATGGGGAAATGTCAGAATTAGACTTTATATAGGGGTAGGGAGAGAGGGAGAACACAGAGGCAATAACTGCTTGTGAAGGCAGCCATGGGCTGTTCTCTAGCAAATCAAGGTGAATTTTGGTTTTTAAAAATGAATTTCACTGCCTGCTCTCCAGCCAGGCTGGGGGCAGGAACAGAGGAGGGTGGCCCAGAGCCACTGCTGTCCCGGGGCTGCCTCAGGGGACCGGAGCAGGGACCTCTCCTCTCCTCTGGACCATGTTGGTGCCTGGCAGCTGGTGCGGAGCAACCCCAAGCCCCTGTCTTGGCCAGGATGGTGGCTGCTCTGTTCCCCGTTGATTTGCTCTGGTTATTATTAATTAATTTTCAAGTGTGGCATAATGACCGAGTCTGGCCATGGCTTCTTTTAAAGCACTTTCTCCTCCATGTAAGCTCCTTCCCCAGCCCCTTCCACGTGATGGGAAAGGAGCTGGTGATGGTCCCAAGCCTCCCAGCTCCTTCCGGCACAGGAGCAGCAGGTCTCAAACCTGCTTGCCAAAGGAGCTTTTCTGGGAATCTCCATTGCCACTTTGGCAACTGCCTTAGCACCCTGAGGCAACTCAATGGTACCCTGATCTATTGGCAGCTAGGGCGTCTGTCTGTCTGTCTTGTCTTTGGAAAGTGATGTGTGTTTGTGAGGTTTTTATGTATTTTTTTTCTTTCCCTTCTGTCATATAAGAGCTGCAAACAGTGCTTACCCTTCCACCATCTGTGCTGCATCCCAGCTGTGCTGCCCTTGCTCATTTATTCTAAATAAATATGTATAAGAAAATACAGAATTGCTCTGGATGATTTTTTTTTTCTCCTTAAACTATCTCTGTGGTCCTCCCCTGCCCTTCCTTTTGCTCACTGGGTGCTTTCAGGCTTTTGGCATTTCCTAGGGCACCCAGTCCCCAAAGCAAGGTGCCCCTCAGCTTACGGCAAGGGGAATCGTTGCCACGTTAGCTGGGAACCGGCTCCCTCGAAGCAGCGCTGAGTCAGATGCTGAGGCATCGACTCAGCTCTTGCATGGGGAATTTAGGCCACTTTCAGACACACTTAATTCTTAAATAAATACTATGATTACATCTCATAAAGACTATGATTATATCTCTAAAGGAATGAATCGGGATCAAGCTGCAGCACTCTTCCAGTTTTAAAATAGGACCAGGCTGCAGTTAACCTGTCGGGTGCCGCACCATCATCAAGGACGCGATCCCTGGGAGTGGCTGGTGCGCATTACCCATTACCACATCTTTTTTCTTTTGGTTACCATATTTTTTTTTTCTGCCTTGCCTTCAGAGGAAGAAGAACCGGCGCTTCTCTGGCTACGGCTTGGTGCGGTTTGTTTGCCACCAGCCACCTCCTGCAGCAGCCCTTGGCTTTGCTGAACAGCGTTTGACAGCCTGAAACCATTTATTCGTGATGTTTTGGGGATGGAGGGGCAGCAAAAGGCTCTGCACAACAATAATAATCCCCAGCTCTTTGTTAAGCGCACACCTTGCATCGGTCTTGGCACAGGCTGGAGGCGACTCGGTGTTGCTGTGGAAAAGGTGATTTTTTGGCTCACGGAAAGCTGTGCGGTGGCCAGCCGTGACTCAAAAATTGGGTGCTGGCTCTTGCTTCCTGCCCACGTGTTTTGAAGAGGAGGACGGAGGGGGAAATTCAGCCCTGGAAATGCCAAAGGAGGCCTGGCGGCTCGCTGGGGCTGAGCAATCTCCCAAGGCAGCTCCACTAGATGTCATTGCAAGCTGGGGGAAAGCGGCGTGGCCGTGGCCAGTGGGAGCCCAGGCACCGCCACGGGTGCTGCGAGGTGCCACGCGCGCTATGGGTGCTCCGGGCACCCTGCAGCATCGTGGGTACCAGCAGCCTCCCGCCGCGGGGTCCTGGATGCGACTGCGCTACAAACACGCGTGGCGTAGCCCCAGCTGAAGGGATGGATCGGGCACACGGCTCCAGGCTGTGCAGGCCAAGTCTGGGACAAAGTGAGGCTGAGGCAGGCAGCTGAAGGGAACTTGTTCTCGCACGCACAGCCCTTGGCCTCTCCCCTGCCCTGTGGGCTTTCCCCGGGGCACTGGGCTTGCTGGGGGCTGCATGGTGCTTGCCCAGGCTGGGACAGCCAGCTCAAAAGGGGATGGGGAGGAAAGTCAGGTCCTGCCCCAACCTGTTGCTAAAACCGTCCTGAAAGGTGGTGTTTGGAGCTGGGGAGAAAGGGGGGGATTTGGGCTCCCCCTGAGGCTCAAATTTCACCTAGTCCAGCTCCAGCGGGTCCCATCCAGCACCTTGCACCCATGGATGTCCAGCGCCTTGCACCCATGCACCGTCCAGTGCCTTGCACCCATGCACCGTCCAGTGCCTTGCACCCACGGATGTCCAGCACCTTGTACCCACGCATCGTCCAATGCCTGGGGCCACGTGCACTCCCTGCATGGCTGCACACATCGTGCTTGTGCTCAGTCCCCTCGCTGACCTCCCAGGTCTGCACTCTTGCACCCAGCCGTGATCTGGTGTCCCCGGCTCCGCAGAGGAGCTGGCAGCTGTGCCGGAGGGTGCTGGCAAAGGGGCCATGTCCCCAGTTGCCATGCAGCCCTTTAGCAGCACTGGCCCTGCTTCGTCTAGCCCCTCTCCCTCTCCCTTGTTACTTACTGTCATCATTGCCTTCAGGAGCATAAATGAGCTACCAGATGGGTGGGCTTTAAAAAAAAAAGAGGAAAAAACGGCATTTGAGAGGGTTAACAGAAGTGTGCATGTAAGTGTATGCATAAGTATATATGTGTGCGCAAGAGGAAGAGAAAAATGGCGCAGGGTCTGGGATACGTGTTAAATATTTGAACTGTAATCAGGCTGGCTCTCAGGGCATCGGAGATAACCCCTGCAGCCTGTGGCACTCAGCATTTGCAGGAGTTAAGGAGATTGGAGGCAGCTGCCCAGTGCAATCAGTGGGGATAGGTGCTGCCAGAGCCACCCTGGGGCTGCTGCCCTGCACTGGGGTGGGACAGGGGCTGCTGGGTCTGGGGTTTCCCAGATTTTGGAAGGGAGAGGTGAGATAGGATGGAGGAGCACAGGAAGGTTCATGGTTGGGAGCTTGCTGTCCTGGGAGCATCCTTTATCTACCCCAGTATGCTCGCAGGAACCCGCAAAGCCAAAAAAAGGATGAAAAGTTGTTAAATTGGGCTCAGAAAGCTGCTGCTGAGGGTCCTGATCCCCCAGCTCGGGGGCTACCCGGTGGAGCGGGGCTTGGTGCTGGGCAGGCTGGCTCGAAGGCAGCGCTCCCAGAGAGCTGCTCTCCCCCAGCGTCACGTGCTGCAGCGATGCTAATCCCGTTTTGAAAGCCCGCGCCCTACGCTGCGCCCGCTAATCCCCCTCACTAACGCGGCTGCGGGACTTGGGCTGCGGCGCTGCCTCGGCGAGCCCCGGGGTGTCCGTGCACCCGCGGCCCCTCCACAGGTACAGCCGGCTGCGGCCACATCCTCTGCCTGCTCCTGCTTCAGCCTTGAGGATGCTCCTGTGCTCCCTGCCCTGTGCAAAAGGGTGCTGAGTCCTGGACCTCCCTCCCCAAAACGTGCTGTTGGCTAGAAGCTGATGTAAAAATCAGCAGGGCTGGGCCGTACCAGGTGCATCCCAGCCCCGAGGTCAGGACATCCCAACAGCCCGGGAAAGCACCGCGGCTGCCCGGGAGGAGGGATTCACCTTACTTGGCCAACCTGGCTTCGGCACAGCCCCGATTACTCAGCACACGAAGACCTCGCCTGCAGCACCGAGGAGGTAGGTGAGCGGCTCGAGCCTGCCTGTGTCGGGCTTGGGGTTCAGCACGGGTTTGCCGGGTTCTTCCCCAGAAGGAGCTGCCTTCCCGGCAGCACCGGGAGCTTTGCAACGTGGCTCCTGCTGGAATGGCGCAGGCTTGGTGCGCTTAAGAATAATATTGTTGTTCCCTTCCGATGGTAGCAGCTTCCTCGTGGGAGAGGGGAAAAAGCACAAACCGAACTGGGGAGAAAATAAGAGGGGAATGTTTGCCGACTGTCTGCTGTGTGTTGTTGCTGTTTGTTGTGTTTCTGTGGTTGCTTTGGCAACCCTGGGAAGACATGCCAGGCTGTAGCATCGCGGGTACCCGCGCTCCGTGGTGAGGAGCCGGGGCTCAGCTCGGCAGGGCGAAGCTGCCGGCCCAGTGAGGACGGGGGGCTTTGGGGCAGGGGGATCGATAGGGTGACGTTTGTGACATTTGCACCCAGCTCAGCTGCTGTCCTCCTGGGTGAGCCTGGGACGGGCGTTTGCTTTGCACCCCTCGGCCATGGCATCCTCCGAGAGGGACCTGGCTCTGAGATGAGCAAAGAAAGAGTGGCTTAAGGCCCTGATGGCTTATCCTTGCCCATGGGGAAAGTAGCCAGCCCTGCTGTTCCCCGGGAGCCTGGGGAGGGTTGGGGCTTGTTCCCTTCCTTCTTGTCCAGAAGAAAGGCAGCAAACCAGCAGTATCGTGGGGGGGAGGCTGCTGCTGTGCAGCACCGTGCGCAGCTCACAGGAGGGGCTGCGAGAGCCTCAGGTGCTGTGTGTGGGTGCACCCGGATCTGTCCAGGTCAGGAGTCATCCCTCTTAGACTAGTGCACCAAACTGTGGCCTAATGCAGGCAGGGTTCAATTGCTTTCTACCTCCTGTAGCTTCGTCTCCTGCTTTGCAGGCTGGGCAGTGCGGGCTGGAGGTGGCTGCTGCCTGTGCGGGCAGCGAGGGCTGGAGCCAGGCTCCCGAGGGGCAGGTTGGGGCTGGGGTGACCAGGGCAGAGGAGCGTGGCCAAGGAAGGGAGAGGGGCCACGAGTGGGCTCGGGGAGGATGGTGGTGCTTGGGGAGGATGGTGATGCTCCCAGAGTCCCTTGCTCCCTCCTGCAGCCCTGGGAGCTGCCGAGCGCTGACATCCATCAGAGCAGGAGCCGTGTGTGCCTGCGGCATCCCCAGGGCAGAGCAATCAGGGGGTGGGTGAAGGCTTTGCCCCTGGGGGCCAGGTACTGCTCTGTGCAGCCAAAGCAGCACCGGAGCTGCATGTTAACTCTTTGGGGGGCTGTGGCAGGAGAACCGAGCTCCTCGGGGACGTGGGCAGGGTCCTCCCGGAGCCTGCAGACCCCAGTGCTTTGGTCGTTATTCCTGTGAGCCAACGGTTTGGGGGCTCTGTTGCTTTCCAGCCCGCTTTGCATAAGAAGTGTCGGCGTGGAAATGTTGCAGCCTGTCGCTGGTTAGAAGTGCCAATTTAATTAACTGATTTAATTGCCGCATCTCCAAATGGCGCTTGTTTTAACTGAAAGGAGAGGCCTGATGAGGAATCCTGCCCTGAACTGGAAGCTGACTCATTCTCCTCCCAGTCCCGGGGTCAGCACTGGATTGCAAATAAACACACCAAATTCCCACTGCTTGGTTCTGGGAACGTGCTCCCAGCCCCGTGCGGAGGGCAGGGACCCGGGAAGGGGCTGGGTGTCCGCCTGCTTCCCGCTGCACCCTCCCACCCTTGAGGCTGGGGGGGGCTTCAGCAGCACCTGGAGCTGTCTGGGGGGGGGAATAAAAACCCTGGGGGCTGTAGGGGGGGGGAACCCACCACTTTGCTCTGATGAGAGGCTGAAAAATCCCAAAGCGCAGAGATTCACTGCCCTGTTCCCTCTTCCAAACGGAGAGAGCAAGGATCAGGCCTCAGCTCTCTTGCGTCCATGCCGTAGCTACCAGGTGAGACCCAATTCCCGTTTCCTTTGCTTCCAGCCCTGTGCAGCCCCGTCCCCTCCTCGGCGTACGGTTTCCATCACGTCTCTGGGTGCAGCTTCAGCCCAAACCTCAGGAGCAAGGAAAACTGAAGCAATAAGAGGATGGAGCTGGGACTTGAAGCCACATCCGACTCCCAGGATAGGGGGGGCAGCACTTTCTGCCCCAAAAAACTCCCTGTGTGGGGCTGAGCAGAAACGGGAGCCAGGCGTGAGTCACCCCGAGCGGCTCCAGGGTGAGGCAGGAGCGACCTTGTGCCGCTGAGCCAGCGTGGGCTGGGGGCCGTGGCCCCGCCAGCCACGGCAAGGGGAAGCTTTTGCTCAGCACGGATGCTCCAGGGGAAAGAATGAGCTCTGGGGCTGAAACCGCCGGCCGGAGGGGACCAGAGCCACAGGCACGAGGTCAGGGATGGTCTGGGGTCTGCCCTGTCGCTGAGGGAGAGCGTGAGAGCAGGGAGGCAGGATTTGGGTGCTCCTGGCCCCTCTGCCCGCCGTGCTGGGCTGCGTGCTCCAGGGCTGGGCGAGCGGCACGCCGTGAGCCACTGTGGGCAGGACTTGCTCTCCATCTGTGAAACTCCGGGGGGGAAATAAAAACATAAATCTCCCCTCTGCTCTGTTCCTGCCACCCTATCTTCAGCCTTGGGATCCTTCCAGGCTGGCGCTCGTGAATGTTTTCCCCCCTGTCAACTTCTTTCGTTTGAATCAGAGGACGTGACTCACCAGGAAGAAAGAAAGGGCTTGGGCGAGCTGTGCTCCAGCCCGCGAAGGCGACATCGGGTCCCTTTCGGTGCAAGGGCCGATGCAGCCCGACGCCATGGCAGCGGCGTTGCAAACCCCCTTGCCTGCGAGGAGGCAAACTCTGGGCTGCCGTTCCCCTCCATCCCATCGCTGTCCCCTCCCCGTGCCCAGCCCAGTGGGTGCAGCAGAGTGGGAACTGGTTGAGCCGGCACACCCCGTCCCAGCAGAGAGGGGAGATTCCTCTGGCAGGGGGGTGACACTCGGGGGGGGTGCAGGACACGCCTGTGCCTTCATCACCGGGGTGGCCGTTGCACCCCGAGGGCATTGGGTGCTGGGGGCGTGCGTCGCCCTTCCCAGGGGACCGTTGGAGGGGAGGAGCAGGCAAAAACCCAACAGCGACAGGTTTGCGCTTTGCTGCAGGGGGGGAAGATGGAGAAAATCACTCCGCGGTGGGTTTACTCCTCCCAGCACTGGGTTAGGGGAGCAGCCGAGCAAGGGTGCCAAATCTTGGCTGGATTAGTTAAAGAGATCAAGCAGCTGAGGGATTAGGGAGTCAAGAGAGCCGAGCCACCTGCGGGGGGGGAAAACCTATGGAGAAGGATATGCCGGAGCTCCAGAGAGAGGTGTGCAAGGCCTGGGCTTTGGAGCGATTAGATAAGTGAATCGGGGCCTCGGAGCGATTAGAGAAAGAAATCAGGTTTTACACCAATTAGGTAAAGTCCCCGAGCGATTAGATACAGCGGTGGCTGCAAAGAAAGGTCTCCCAGCGGTCCTTGGTACAGATAGGGCTGGGAATTGATTAAAGGAGCATCAGAGGCTGAGAGCAATTTGATAAGAAAACAAAACAGTGGATCAATTAGCCTGGGAAAGAGGACGAGGTTGGGTGATAACGAGAATAGGGGAGCGGAGGTGGTAAAACCGACCCCTGCGGCTCCTACCATGGGGCTGCTGGAGCTGCTGGGAAGGGAAAGGATGGGAGGGGAGGAAAATGGTCCCAGCCGGATCCTCCAAGGGCTGCGGGGACCTGGGGCACCAGGCTGAGTTTAATGGACTATTTCAGCTTGACATTAGCATGGGTAAATTCCTAGCCTGGCCTAAAGATGAGTTTATTGTTGGCCGTGGCTAGTGCGAGCCCCCTGCAACTCATCATGGGATGCAGCGAAGCATCTCCAGGCTGCTGCTCCTCCGACCAAGGAGGCCTGGCTCCTCCAACCAAGGGAAGCAGCAAGTTCTTCATTTCAGAGAGTTTCTTTTTTTTAAAGCAGGTTTTGCTCCGGGCTTACACCGTTGCACACCTGGAGCAAGTTTATTCACTGGAACTGCAGTTATAGCAGGGTAACTCAGACCCGAGTCCTGTCCCAGATGCTCCGGGAGCTTTCAGATACGGGCGCCAGGCAAACAAGCAATTAAGTAACTCAACGAAGCCTTGAAATAATTAGACCAAGGAACGCAGCTCCGGCAGATGAGTTTAGTGAAGAAATGGGAGTGTTGGAGAGACGGAGATGAGAAGGGTGATCAGGTCTCAGCACAATTATCTAGAGAAAGTCTGCTCCAGACTGATTAGAGGAAGGGAAAAGAGCTTTCCGGGCAATTAGGTGAGGGAAATCAACTCTGGGCAGGAAGAAAATAGACTATGGAAGAGATTGGGGTGGGAGATAGCGAGTTATCTCTGCTCCCGAGTTAGACAAGGGAGCTCGATAAGGGCTTTCCGCCGCGGAGGCAGAAATGAGGATTAGGGGGGATTAGGGAGCGGAGGTGGGTGTGCAGCGGCCGCCCGGTGCTGGGAAAGAGGGAGTGGGGAGGGAGGTGGCGGGTTGTCCCGGGGATTGAACAGGAGACACTGAGCCCCGCACCTGGGGAACGGGAGGAACAAGATCCTGGGATTAGGGCTAACGCAGTAAAATGGGGATCCTGGCCCCGGCGAGGCAGCAGGGAGCAGTCGGGATGGCCGTGGGTTGGAGCGGGAAGGGAGTCGGGCGCTATTTCCAACCCATCACGTGGCAAAATGCTGCCTTAATCTGTAAAACGGGATTAGTCCCTCGCACCCAGAGAGGTTACGAGCCGGCAGGTACTTTCTGCATGAGCAACTTTGACTTTAGGGCAGGGAAACCAGCAGGAAGGGAGCATGGCCAGGGGCGAGCAGCCCCCGGGATGCACCCTGTGGCACCCAGCATCCCTGGCAGAGCCGATGGGAGCATGCAGACGGTCGTGCAAATCGGGGTACCTGCAGCAGCAAGCTTTACCCCAGGTTTTGGGGTGCTGAGCCACCGTGAGAGAGGTAACAACGGTCGGCTGCAGCCCAAGGTCGTGTCGCAGGTCAGTGGCAGCTGCAGCTAGAAAGTGCCGAATCCTTTGGGAACGGATGCATTTGCTATTTAATTAGCCTTGACTGCTGCTGGAGCAGATTTTGCTGGTCTTTTCCTCTCTGAAGCTGGCCCCAGCTTGAATTTGCAGGGCTCTGTAAGGCCAGGCTCCTTGCGCTTTTTTCCCCTTCCTTGCCTTTTTTATTTTTTTTTTTAAATTCTTGCACATAAAAAAGGAAAGCGGAGGGAGGGAGCACAGCATCACCCGAGGCACATGATGCTGACTCTGGTGTTGCTGGAAGGGGAAGCTGCGGTTTGGCTGCCGGGTCATATTTTGGCCTCTGGAGATGACCCTCTTGGAAAGATAAGCCTTGTCTTGCCAAGCTTGGTCAGGGGACTTGCGCAGCCCCCGGGGAGAGGCAGCAGCGTTGGTGGTGGGACGGCTGGAGTGGGAGCCAGGGACCTCACGAGCAGCACCCCAGCGCGATGCTCAGCCCCTGGGCACTGCTGCACCACATCCTCGCAGCGATGGGGCTCAGCCCCAGGGCGATGCTCAACCCCTGGGTGCTGCTGCACCGCACCCTTGCAGTGATGGGGCTCAGCCCCAGGACGATGCTCAGCCCCTGGCCTCACGGCAATGGGGCTCAGCCCCAGGGTGATGCTCAGCCCCTGGGCGCTGCTGCACCGCATCTTCGCGGTGATGGGGCTCAGCCCCCGGGCGATGCTCAACTCCTGGGCACTGCTGCACTGCATCCTCATAGCGATGGGGCTCAGCCCCAGCCACTCAGTTCACACTGGGCTGTGGGGAAGGCGCTTCCATGCCTTTCCCCGCCACAAGCCATCCAGTCTTGGAGGCAACATGCTGGGAAACAAACCCCAAGTTAACCCAAGCACCCTTGCAGGTCATGGCGATTTTTTAAATTTAATTTTTAATTTATTTTTTTCCTCCTGATTTGCGCTTGTGAGGTTTTGCCGCAGCTCCCAGCGGCTGACTGCGAGTGATGGAGAGCAGAGCCGGGGCCAGGCGGGGAAGGTCTCCTGGACACTCGTCCCTCCTGGGCGTCACAGTCCTGCTTTTAACAGCAGGAGGGAGGCTCTGACATATCTCCTTCACCCTTTGCCCTCCGCTGAGCTCGCTGGGTCGAGCCTGGTTTCCGTGGGCTGACAGCGTTATCTGGGACACAAGTAGAGCCAGGCTCCGCTCTGGTCCCTGTTTCTTCGTGGGCGGTGGCTATCCTCAGGAGATAGCAAGGCAAATCATCCCCCTGGGGCTCCGTGTGCTTCACCTCCCATCAGGAGGATGGCAACAGGGCTTCATGGTACGCTACAACCCAGCCAAGCCCCGAGAGGCGTGCGGATCCATCTCTCGGGGGGCCTGAGGGTGCATCTTCCTCCCAATTACGAGATGCTGCTTTTGTTCAAACCCTAATGTGGATTTCAGTGTTTTCATGATTTTTTAAAATTTTTTTTCCCCCTTTCCAATTCTGATGAAAAATGTATTTGGGGAAAATAGAAATATTTAGACATTTCCCTGACAGGCGGTAGAGCTGGAAGGGTTCTGAAAGATCTGCAGTATGGCATCGTGCACGTGCACGCTTATGAAACCTCAGCACAAAGAGTCGGGCTTGGGGACGCGTGCGTCCTCGGCAGCCCTGCTCCGAGCTGCAGCGCAAGCCCCGAAGGGTGGAATGGTGGGGCTCGCTCGCGATGGGGCAGCCCTCCTTCCAGCAGCCCAGCACGGAGTCACCTTCAGAAGCTAGATAAGAAAATGCGTTTGAGCTGGTTTGAGGGAGGTTTTTGGAATATATATTTTTTATATATATAAACCGTACAAATGTCATATCTATCTATCTATCTAAAAATATATTTCTCATATATATATATATAAAATATATTTTACTTTACATTGTGCATCTGTCAGGGCTGGAAAGGGAGTTGATGTTTGTGGTTCATAGCAGCCGCCCATTTTCCCATCGGCAGGGCTTGGTGGGGCGTCTGGGTGCAAACAGAGGCTGGGCCATCTGTACCTTGAACGGGCCAGGGAAGGCGACCATCCGCAGCCCCGTGATGCTGCAGGGACCTTGTGGGTGTCAGTGAGGGCTGCTGGGGACAGAGCCACCCTCCTCCGTGCCGACGGTCCTGGGATGAGCCTGGAGCTCCCTTCCCAGGAGGCAGAAAAATCCCCAGCCCCGAAACTTGCCTTCCCCACCCCATTTTTCTCCTGCTCACACCCTCCAGTTTTGGTCTCAGGGAGATATCAGCTGCAGAGAAGGGCTGGCCGCGTTGCCCCGAGCGGAGGGCGGCCACCGCACCCTGTGCCGGGGAGGGGACGGTCCCCATCCTGCACCCCGCTCCCTTCATCCCAGCTGTCCAGGCTTCACCCCAGCGCTTTCCCTAATTCCAGGGGGGCAGAGAGCCTCCCTCCGCACCCCAGCAGGGCTTCGCCTTCCCTGGGTCCCCGCTGCGTGAGCTCCCCAGCCATGGATGCCACACGCATGGTGGCATCTGTGCAGCACCGTGCGCACGGGGCTGCCGAGCTGCGCCTTGGGGAGCGAGAGAGGCTGGAGGGCTTTTTGCTTGGGCTTAGAAAGAGGAGACCTTGCAAAGGCATTTCCCTGCTCTGAATTTCAGGGAGGTTTTTTGCAGAGGTGTTCAGGTGCCCGCTCCCTCCCCGCCCTTTTGTAGTACGTTGCTGGGGCGGGGGAAAGAAATGCATTTCAAGAGTTTTGTGGCTGCAAAATCTCTGCTGCTCTGGATCGCATGCAGCCTCCGATCTACCAGAATGGGGAGATGCCGGGGCAGGGCTGTGGCGGTGGGACGAGGCCTCTTGGTCCCTGGCCCCAGCCCCTGCCTGGTGGGAAGAGCGAGGCAGGGCGAGCCATTCCCAAACTGCCCCGTTGTCCTCGTGTCCCTTCGGGAGGGGACCCAGAGCTGCGGTTTTGCCCCACGGCCATGTCTGTTCTGCCTCGGCCGCCCTTGCTCTGGGTGGACCCCCACTGAGAGGTGAGGGGCCGGAGACCCCGACAGACTCCTGGGGGATGGGAAGGATGGAAAGGGGCTGTGGTGTGACCGTGGGATGGGGTCTGCGAGTCCACCTCCTTCCCCATGAGCCGGGCCGGGCTCGCTCGGAGCACGTGCATCCTTGGGCCGTGCATCGAGGGTATCGAGACAATTTTGCTCCCCGGGTCAGGGCTGCAGTGGCAGGGGAGCACTGCAATGGTGGTTTTCCCATCTGTCGGTGCTGGTTTCGGGGGTCAGAGCACAGTGCGGGGGCAGCGGGCTGGTGGGAGCACCGGGGCTCACTGCCCCTTCCAGCAGCCCCCACGTACATCCCGGCTCCATCGTTAGCCTGACCCCTGATTACACTCCGCAGGCTCTGCATCGCTGCTGTTGCCCCGGCAACATGTCGTCGCCACAGCAACCGTGACAACCTTATGTTCATTAATTTAAAAAGGTTCACAGTGTAACAAATGAAATAGTTATAAGCTTGTCAGGGTGTTAAGGAGCAGGGGCTGACAACTCGCCCCCCCGCCTGCGCCCGCTGGAGCAGCCCAGCCAGGCTCTGCCTCGAGGTGCCCATCCCGGGCCCTCCAGCCCGGCTTCATCCCACCATCCTTAATCGCAGCAATTAGTTTAGACGAGTTTTTGAGTTTTTGGAGCATCCTGGCAGTGCGGCATCACTCGGTGACCTCCCTGGGGAGAGGCAGAGCCAGTGCACGAGCAGGGGCTGGATGCAGGCGGGGGGTGCGCGGCAGACAGGGCTTTGTGGGGTTCGGACCGAAGATGCTCCCTGCGTTGGGGCATCCACCCTGCGGCGTGGCTGGTGTCTCGTACAGTCGGGCTTACCCCGCCGTCCCTCCCCACAGCGAGTATGGGGCCTCTTGTAGAGGATAATTATTTTCATGCAACCTGTAGCACTTTAGTATCTGCGCTATTAAAATTAATATCTTTACCTTTGTACCCAAAATGTCTGAGAGGGAGAGGATGAACAGACCAAATACGTGACTATATATATATATATATATATATATATATATATTTTGTTTCCTTAGGAAACATGGACAGATCATAGATACCCTGAACAGCCCATACCCTCAGCTGGTGGAAGTTAATCCCAGCTGGCTGAGCCCAGCAGCTGGGGTAAATCAATGTTTTCCTTGAAGTCCCTGGGCCAGGTTGCTGGCAGGTACGAAGAGGCGGTGCAAAACCAAAGATGATAAAGCCATGGCTGTTGATGCCAGTTGAATATCTGTCTCTTACTTCATTAGGTGTGATTTTGCTGAAATCTCAGCAGACTTCAAGTTGACCGTAACCCTTTAATCTCGAATAAAGGCCATCCTCTGTTTGGCTTTTTGTAAGTGGAAACATGAAAGGAACCGGTTTAAAAAAAAATCTCCTGCCATTGCGATTCCACTCGGCGAGCTGAGAATAAGGTCATTTTTCAGCAAGAAAAGTGGCCGTTTTAGTTAAAAATAAAAATGGTGAATTCTGGGCCACATCCATTCCTGGTGGAAGCCAGTGCTGGGATGGCACCGGTTTTTGCTAGCTGAGACCCAGCGTTTCCCGGCTCTGACGGCTCGTGCACATGGTCCCTTGCGCTGGCAAAGCGTCATCCTGGGGACCAGATTTCACCCTCGTTTCAGCCCCGTGAGCTGCTTTCCTCGTGCGCGAGAGGTGGTTATTGCTGTGGGGTTGCTCACCCACCGGTTTCAACGCCCAGCCCCGCTCTCCCCGTCCCCGCGGCCATCCCCGCAGGCAAAGGAAGCACAGGCAGGAGCTGGCGTCGGAGGACTCTCGTGCGGCAAAGGGGGATGGCAGCCACTGTGGCCCCGCTCCCTGCCCGGTGCTTCGGGGCCGAGCAGCCTCCGCAGGCAGCAGTGGGAAGAGAAATCTGGTGAGCACCCGCGGGTGCTCGTCTCCTCGCCTTCAAGAGATCCTTCAAAATCTTTCTCAATAATTAAACAAGCAAGGCCTAAAAATAGCACCGAGATCTACTATATGTGGCAGGATAATTTAAGGGGAGAGCAGGGAACGAAATGTCCTCTGTGTCCCAACCTTACCCCCGATGACTCGGTGGGCACTGGCCGGGTGCGGGGAGGCTGCTTGGTTTCGGGAGCAAGGGTCCGGCAGTGGGTGGCCGGGATGCCCTCCAAAGCAGCTGGGCTTGGGGAAGTTTTGTTCCCTGGAAGAGGCTCTCTGGCAGTTTTTTATGTCGTGGTGGGTTTTGGAAGGGCATGGCAGCCTCGGCTGGGGGTCCCAGGCTGCAGCGAGGAAGGAACCCATTTGGGCACCCCACTGTAGCTCGGAGGCTTCTCCACTCTGGACACCGACAGCAGGCCCCCCAGATCTACCCCAAAATAAGCCGGTGGCACAGCTGACCACCCAGCCCGTGGCTAAGATGCCGCCATGTATGGCAGCCCAGGAATAGCATCCCCAGACGCGGCAGCCTGAGCCTTAAACACCCGCTCTCCCGAGCCCTCACTTATCTTCAAAGCTCTCCAGCATGAAAGCAGGTCTGCAGTGGAGCAGATAAGCCCATCGCCTGGAAGGTGAAGGCGCTGCTCGAGCCTCTGTTCGCGGGAGAGGGCTGCAAGGGGTGGCCCGGGGCCGGGGAGCACTCAGCCCCTTGGGGTGCAGGGACTGGGGACCGTGCCCGTGCCATGCTGTCCCTTCGAGGGGGTTTGTGCTTCTCTGTCTCGGGAGGAGCAAAAAGGGACTTGGTGTCAGCGGTCCTGAAGCACAGCGATGTGAAACGGGGCTGCAAGTGCCACTCAGAGTGTAATTAATTATTCTGGCTGTGAGACAGCAGGGTTAGCCAGGCTGCTGCGCCAGGCGCGCCGTGAGCTTGCAGCAAGCTCTTCTTGCAGTGTGGAGGAGCCCACGGGGAAAGGGAGCAGGGCTGGAGCCCGTGGGAGTGTTGGGACGCCGGGAAAGAGGAGAAGGGGAAGGGACTGGGAATGGATAGCAGCCCCAGGGGCAGGGCGAGGGAGGGAGCCAGCATCGTTGCTTCTCAGTCCCTGTTTGGGGCACCCCAGGACCTGCCTGCTCCCCAGATGGGGTTCCCGGCCCGGCCTCCCAAAACTCCCTCGCAGCGAAAGGCAAACAGCTCAGCCGCGTGTTGC
This sequence comes from Theristicus caerulescens, assembly GCA_020745775.1. Lineage (NCBI taxonomy): Eukaryota > Metazoa > Chordata > Aves > Pelecaniformes > Threskiornithidae > Theristicus > Theristicus caerulescens. The sequence continues at coordinate 3,245,835 of CM036581.1, read as the reverse complement.
ATAACCGGGAGAAAAGGCGTCCGCCGGAGCTGAGTGGCTGCCGGCCAACGTTTGGCATTAAAGCGGAGCAGAGGATATCGGGAGGGGAGCAGGGATTAGGCAGGAGGAGACGGGATCAAGTGAGCAGCAGGCAGGGCAGCCTGGCCGCTGCCTTGCAGGGGGTCGCACACCCAAGGGCCACGGCCGGGAGGGCTCCAGCCTTTTTTCATGGTGCAAAGCGCGGCGGCACACAGCCGAATCCGTGGTGCAGAGCCCTGGGCACCTCCCATCTGCATCGAGGCTCGGCAGCACTGAGATGGGTCGGAGCCGTGGGTCAGACCCACGGCTGGGAGGCTGCTTTGACTCACTGGTGATAAGGACCTCACCCAGGGGAGGTTTTTTTGTGTGCGCTGGGCTCAGTTTGTGCAGGTTTAACTGGCTGGGCGATGGGGAAGGTGCTGGGCCCTTTCATTAGGGCCAGGCGTGCGTGCAGGCATTGCAGATAGCGTCTCAGGGAGGGTTGCAGGAGGGGAGTGGAGTTGCCGTGTACATCAAAGAGGTCCTGGCTGCAGAAACCCAGATCTTTGCTTTCTTCAGGCTGCAGAGCATGGAGCTGCTCTGGATCTCACACTCTGATTCAGCAAGACGTTAAGGCTTGTAACTTTTGGGAGTTCCTTGAAATTGGGCTGCTCCCAATCAGCAGCTACTCCTACACACGAAGGATATGCACTTGCTCAGGGAGCCTGCTGAAGCTCTACCCCGCCGGCTGCTGCACCAGAAAAGGGAGAGCGGAGCTGCAGTTTTCTGCTTTGGAAGGAAAAGGAGAGATGTAGTTAATTTGAAATTGCAAGATGCTCCACAGTGTTTTTCTTCTGAGATAGACGTTTTCACAGCCTCAGTTAGCTGATAAGCTGCGTGCTGGGCTTAACCCTCGGGGGTGCTAAAAGACGCCTCCCTTGCTGATAAAACCCCCAGCAGCGGGAGTCAGGGGATGCTCTTGCTGTGCCCGCTCTGCCCCAGGCGCTGCCACTGTCCTAGTTGGAAACCTCCAACGTGGACCAGCAAAGTTGCCGCCAGCTTGGGCTGAGCTAAGCCCTGGCTGGGTTTGCTGCCTGCAGATGTTTCCCATCAGGGTTTGGTCCTGGCAGTGACCCCAAGGAGCATAAGCCGTGGTGTGCGGATCCCATACCGCACCATACGGCGGAGGGGTGAAGGCAGTGGCGGAGGGGTGAAGGCAGTGGCGGACGGGTGAAGGCAGCAGCGTGCCAGCGGTGCTGGCAAACGGTCCTGACCAGTGGCTGGGCTCAAGGCTCAGCCAATGCTTTGGGACAGCAGCAGGATCCTATCCCCTGCCCTCTGATTTATTGTGACTGGTGGCCCAGCGGTCTCCAGGCTGGTCCAAGCCTCTAGCCAACCCTGGTAGCCCGGCTCAGGAGGGGGTCACCCTCCCTTTGCGTCGGTGCCCCGAGCCGGGTGTCAGAGCGGGTGAGAAGGAGCCGTCCCTGCGGCGGGTCCTCGGGGACGCTCGCATGGGGCTGCCACCCCCTGTCCCTGCGAAGGGGTGGCCCTGACTCCGTTCCTCTCTCGGCCGCAGATGCTCTGTGGGACTTTGGGCAGGACGCTGAGGCTGGCTGCCTTCTGCAACTTGCTTTTTTATTCACATTTTTTTTCCCCCCTCTCTCGTGGTGGCTCCTGTTTGAGGGCTTGCTGTGATGGTTCCCACTCACCCATCTGTCTGCCTTCGAAAGCAGAGCATTTCACAGGTCTGGCTGAGAGTGCGGCAGTGCAGGCGCTGCCGGCGGCACCGAGCAGGGCCTGGGGATGCTCGAGGGGAGGAGGTTCAGGGCTGCGAGTTTGTGCCCTGGGAGCTGAAGGGCAGCACGTTTGCACTCGGCTTTGCATCAAAATCAGGGTCAGAGACAGGAATCTGTGTCCCCCACGAGCCTCGTGGTGCCAGCGCCAGTGGCACGCTGCCCGAGCTTCCCGGCCTTGGGTTGAGGATCAGGGCGAATCCCGTTTTAAGGCAAAAGGTTATGGGCGGGAAGGAAGCAATCATAAAGCAACCACCACAGCGTTCTCCAACCGCACATGGCTTTGGAACAATAAATAGAAGGGAAGGGACAAAAATAGCCCCCAGGGTTGCAGTGTGGACACAGAGAGGAAGCAGGGCTGTTTCAGGGCCGGGGGTTGCTCTCCCAACCCACCCCAAAGCCCTGAGTCACGGGTAAGTTGATGTCCTGCAGTGCTGCAGCTGTAAGACAACATCCAGGAGCAGAAATGATGAGTGGGCTTTAGGGAAGGCACCCGAGCCCTGGCAAAACTCGCTGCACCCCACACCTGAGTCCTTGCAAAACTTGCTGCACCCCACACCCTTGCAGAAGTTTTGTGCTTTCCCTGCGTGCAAACCCTGTTCCCAGGACCCAGTTGAGCTGCACCTTAATTTGGGCACAGGCAAAGCCCAGATATAAAGCACAAGGACTGGCCTGGGGTCTGGCAGCCGGGAAAAAACACCAGGAGTCTGGCTCTGGCGTTTGGAGCTGGGGCTGTGAGCTTGCACGGCTAATGCAAGCTGCCTTCCCTGGCTGCCAGCGCTTCTGGTCCACATTTGGGGTGGGTTTGGAGAGCGGCGGGGAGGAAGGGAGGATGCAGGCACGGACCTGGAAGCAAAATCTTTTCACGCTCCCATGCAAGCCTTGCTATGGGAGAGAAAAAGCCTCGTCTCAGCCCAAACTGCACTGCTTCCCCCCCGCTTCACCCTGGGGTGACGCCGGGAAACACCTCCTGGCTGCATCAGCACCTCGGTGCGATTTGGGTGGGGGGTACAGAGGGGTCGGGGGGGGGGGGAGCACCCCCTGGCAGGGCTCCCGTGCCCCTCTCTGCTGCTGGGGCACGCAGCTGGAGCCCTCGCAGGGCCCTGCCGCTTTAAACCTGCCTCTCCCACGTGCTGTCTGGTTGTGCTGGAGACGGTGACGCAGGCAGGACGTCAATGGACGCTGTGGGAGAATTTAGACTTGGAGAGGAAGGGGGGCAGGGAGGAAGGGACCGTTTGCAGGGAGCAGGGGGCCGCGGGGCTGCTGTGGGTGCACGGCCGGGGCAGGAGGGACCTGCCACCCATCCTGGCAGGGTCCCCTGGGAGCATCGCCGGCAGCTTCGCTCCGTGCAACGTTCCCCCCCCCAGCAAACACTGGGGCCTCCGCCAGCTGCGAGGGCAAATAATCCGCCTCCAGCGTGCCTGTGCCGGGGTGGGCGGCGTGGGGGGGGCCGGGGGAAGCCACGTGAAGGCGACGCTTCCTTCCCACCCGCGTGGCCCCCCCGCCTCGTCACCGCACGTGTGCCACCCTCGTCCTCCCCGCGGGTCGGGTGTGCAGCGAGTGTGCCCTGGGCACGTCACCCCGCGGGCAGGAGGGTCGTGGGTGCCACGGGGAGCAGGGCTGGCAGGGACCCTGGGGGGTGACCGGGGCTGTATCGGCTCGGGGCTGGAGAGCCTGGGTTGACCACGTGAGCGCATCTCACTGCACAGCTCCGGCTCCTCTCCCCGGTTGGTGTTTGCTCCCCCGTCCCCAGCGGCGGGCTGTGCCACCACAGAGGACATCGCCACCCACCCCCAGGGTCAGGGTCCTGCTGACGTGGGGCTGGCAGGAGACCCACATCCCCCTCCTCGCTTCAAGCCCTGCAGCATCCCAAGGGCACCGGCATTGCCGGGGGACAAGCCGGCGGTGGCACTTCCACACCAGCGAGCGATGAGATGAGCCACGGACTTTGATTCCTCGCCGCATCCGACTCCGATTTTTTTAAGAGCCAAACTGTTTTCCCCAAAACCAGCATGGGAGCTCTGCTCCCGCTCGGCTCAGAGGAGGAATGGCGGCAGAGAGAGACCAAAAGTCACGGCAAGGAGGGTAGAGATGCTGCTCCGTGGCATGGGATGCTGCTCTCGGCCTCTTGGCTTTGAAACCAGCCCTCAAACAGCTCCGCTCCTGTCCTCCCAGCGCTCGGTGCAGGAAAGGAGCAAATGCTTTTTCCACTTTAGGTTTTTGGGTGTCTTATTTTTTTTTTTTAATAGCCTGAGGGTGTAGGTGGCTGCATATCTTGGAAGACCCAGGAGTCCTGCCTCCTACCCGCTGGCACAGGGCAAGGGAAAGCAATTTCCACTGTCAAGAGGCTGCGTACCAGCTGTACGAAGCCATCAGCCTGGTGTGGGAAGGGAGTTACTCAGCATTTGGTTCCCAAGAGAAAAAAAAAAAAATACAGCTTAAACTGACTTTCCAAAATACTTTGAGGTTCATAGTAATGTTCTCGTCTTCGTCTCATAAATATCCTGGGTTGGATCCTTCCCTCGTTTCCACGCCGTAGCTCACAGAGAGGCACCGGCGCTCGGCTGCTGCGCATTATTACAACTATTTTTATTTTTTATTTCTTTGGATACATGATCTCAGTTGATTGGAAAACAAACCCCAGAGAATCCTTGAGGAGAGACTGCAAACAGCTCTTGGTGAGATGACTAATCCCATCTCTATCTAAACCAACAGGGTGCTAAAAATAGCCCTATTTCTAACAATAAATATAATACAATAACTAACTGACAACAAACAGCCCCAAAAAGCCAAACACGCTGAAAAGTCCACGAGAAATGCGTATTGCGATGGGGGAAGGAGCCAGCAGGAAACTGTGTCACTGAGTCAGAGGGGTGATGGCAGCCGAGGTGCCCGTGCCACCGGCGATGCTCGGGTTGGCTCTGGCCTCTCCGTCAAGTGCCTCTTACCTCTTGCCCTAATGGAGATATCCGTGGTTTTGCTTAATTTGCCCCAGATTAATGCGGGGAAAGGCGCACGGGCCGTGCTGCAGGGTGCACGCACCAGACCCTGAGAAAGCCCATCCCAGAGCAGCCGGCTGCGGCCTCGCCACCATCCCGGCCCCGAGCATCTGCTGTCCCCCAGGGAGCCCCGGCACAGGACGCCCTTCCCCAGCTGCGGGCTGCAGGTCCGCTCGCCACCCGCCTTTCCCTGCGGCGTTTGCTCCCTGCCCATGAGCATCCCCACGCCGTGTGCTCACCGCACACCTCGGATAATTCGCCACCTACTTTCCACGCACTGGGAGCCTCCTCCCACGCCCAGCGTGTTGCAAAACGTCCCCCTCAGCTGAGTCACCGGCAACGGGGAACCTCTTCCTCCCCTCCCGGCCCGGGATGGGGCTCGAGGAAGAGCCGGCCGTGAGGAACAGCCTCAACGGGAGCACACCGCAGCCCCAGACTCCCAAATCACCCCAGGCCTTTGGGGAGGTCATTGGGTTTTTTGGGGTTTGTGCATCACCTTGTGCCGCGGGGGAGCCAGCGCAGGGGACCGTGCACCGCTGCAAGACAGGTGATGGTTATGGTTACAGGCATGGTCTTGGTAAAAATGCAATGGCTGGCTCTGCTCCCCCGTGCTCAGCAACTCCCCTGCGGCTGTTTTTGTGCTCCAGGGAGCGCCCATATTCTCAGTGCTCCAGCCGGATGCGACCCAACGGGGCTGGGACACCCTTGTCACTGGTCCCCAGCCCCCTCATGCTGGGAGAGTGGCCGTGTGCGTGACACAGTCATCACTCAGCATCCCCATCTTCCGGGGCATCGGACTCCTGCCGGACTCATGCTGGCTCCGCGCCGACTGCATGGGAAGGTGGGCTGCACATCTGCTGGGCGGGGGGACCCATGAACCATCTCCCGTGGAGGCTCTGACCCCTGGCATGAGCTTGCTGCTGCCGGGCGCAGTCCCACGCCAGCTTGATTTTTATTTTCACTACTTTCTATGGCACACGGGAGCCTGCTCCGGCCCGCTGTGCCATGTGTGGCCCTGGGAAAGGAAAGTCTGTGCCCCATGCTGAGCCTGCGCCGAGCCCCGGCCGTGCCATACGGCGCTTCTCCGGCCAGCGCTTGGCAGTGGAAGAGCTCATCCGGTGGAAGAACCAGCACTGGAGCCAGGGGCGCAGGCGGGAGGTCCGCATCCTTCCAGCTACCGGCCCCATCCGCATCCCCAGCCCTGAGGCTGCCGGCACCAGCGCTGCCCTGACGCCACGGCTGCGCGGCACCGGACAAGGCAGCGAGATGGGGACAGCACCCAGGTCCCCAACCCCCTAAAAATCAGAGTCCTGCCCCAATCCACAGCCCCAAACAGCCCTAGCGCAGAGCGAGCGCTGCAGTGGAAGCCATTGTTCAACAGGTTGGATTTCTTGAGGGTAACCACAGAGCGATTTATTTGGGTTGAAGCTACAGGAGAAGCTGGAGGAAAGGGAACGTAATGTCCCGGCTTGGAGCTGGGCCTGGGTGTTGTAGTCCCACAGCCAAGGAGTGCAGGAAGCCCTTCGCCACGGCCGGTTGGTGCCGGTGGCGTGTGCTCGGCTGTGCGTTGGTGGCCTGGAGGACTTCGTGCCGCGGAGAAGGGCTGGGGCAGGGCTGGCTTCGCGCCAGTGTCCTGCGGGAGCCCTGTGCATTGGAGATGCAGGAGGTGAGAGCAGCCCCGCAGCACGGGGCGGCTCATATCAGGGCAAGCCGGGCTGCGTTGTGCCCACGAGGGCTCGGTGCTGGCGCCGGATCCAGCATCCCTACCGCAGAACCGGCCCTTTCACCGGGGTGAGGGGTGACTCAGGTGCCCCAGCGTGGCTCTTAGGGACATGCACCAAGGCCAACCCCGGGGTTCAGGGCCGGGACAGTGCCACCCGAACCCCACTGACCTGTGCCTTGTCCCCCTTATGGGAGCTCAAGTCAAAACTCCCGTCACCCCGGCGTGGTGGCACATGAGGGATGGCGGAGCCCGCATCTCCCCATTCTGCTGCCATGGGGAAGCACCGACACGAGTGGGGCCGTGCCGGTTGGCGCCAAACCCTGAGGGGGGGGTCCCGGCTCTCCCATCACCCACCTGGCTCTCCTCCCACCCCACCCCGCGGCTCTCCCCCCCCCAGCCCCCGGCTCTTCCCCACTCCAGCCCCTGGCTCTTCCCCACCCCAGCCGCCGGCTCTTCCTCCCACCAGCCCCCGGCTCTTCCCCTCCCCAGGCCCCGGCTCTCTCCCCCCACCACCCCCGCTCTCCCCTACCACCACCCCCGCTCTCCCCCCCGACCACCCCCGCTCTCCCCCCCAGCCCCGGCTCTGCCCCGGCCCCGCTCCGCTTCCTCCGCGCCGCCGCGGCCATTGGCTGCCCGCGCCGCCGCCCGCGCCCTGCGCCGCGCCGCGTCCTGACGCTGGGCTGGGCCGGCCCCGGCCATGGTCGCTCCCCGCCGCAGCCCCGGGAGGCGGCTGGGCTCCGCGCCGCGCTAGAGGTGGGTCCCGTCCTTCTCTCGCGCTTCTATTTGTTTTTTAAAAACCTTGTCTTGTTCATTTTTTTGTAATTCTTATTTTTTAATTTTTTTTTTTAACGTCTTTGCCATTACTTCCGAGAACGCCGCCCTCCCACCCCTCCGCCCCGGGCCGTGCCTCCCGCCTTTGGCAGGGCGAGGAGCTCCGTCTGCGTGTGTTTCTGCTTTGGGGGGGTCCCCTCCGGTACCCCCCCCCTCGTCCCCAGGCCCCCGCTGCGCGGTGCCGCCCCGAGGCGGCGGGGATGGGCGGCGGAGCGGGGCCGGAGCACGGAGCGCGCAGCCGGCGGGGGCGGAGAGCACATCCTTCCCCCCGCCACCCCTCCTCCTCTCCCTTCTCCCCCCCCTCCGCCGCCGCTTCAAAACAAACCGTCACCAAAATGGTGCAGAGGTGAAGGAGGGAGAGGGAGGAAGGGGAAGAAGCGTGGCCTCGGCCTGGGCGCTGCGGGGGGACAGGTGAGAGGGGCGGGATGGGGAGGGGGATGCGGGGGGATGCGAGGGGACGGGTCCCTCTGGGTGCTGCCGATGCTGGGTGCTGCTGGTGGGGTGGGGGGCGGGCATAGGGGGGGTGCTCGCCCCGCTCTGGGGTAGCACCGAAGGGGTTGCACCCCCGTGAGACCCCCGCGGTGACAGTCCCCGAGCCCAGCGGCGAGACCGCTGCCACCCCGGAGCAGGACCTCGTGGGACCGAGCAAGAAGCGGGGCCCAGCAGCTTTTGGGGGGGGGGGTGCAAGGATGCCCACCTTGCTGGGGCACGGGGTGACGGTAAGGGTGCTGTGGGGGGAACCGCCGGTGGAGCGAGTCGCTGGCGAGGCTCGGGGTGCCGGTGCGGGGGGCTGTGGGTTGATTGGCAAGAGCAGCTTTTCGGAGAGCCGGCGGTAAATCGAGTCCTGGAGCTTCAATGACTTGGCCGGGTGCCGGCTCCGGAGCTGACAGCTGTGATTGTTTGTTCCTCCGGGCCGGTGGCGGTGGGGGCACAGCGCCGCGGCTGCCATTTGCCAGCGGCCGGAGCGAGGTGCTGTGGTGGGGGGCAAAGCCCCCGGCACAGCCGCCATGGCCGCCCCGGGACATTGAGCGTTTCCTCGGCTTGGCGGTACGAGGGGCTGCGCGATGCCGGGGGAGGGATGCGGTGGACAGGGCGTCCCGGCATCTGGGTGCTGTTTAGCATCTGTAGCGCCTGTTTGCCAGCGGCTTATCTCCTTCCCAACAGCTCACCCCCTTGGCTTTGTTGTTGGCTTTTATTTTTTTATTTATTCCCCCCTCCTCCGTCTTGCGCACAAGAGCAGCACACACCCAGCGAGACACACGCGTGTGCACACGCACGCGGCTCTTCCCTCTGCGCCCCGGGAGCCCCGTGGCACCCCATGGCTGTGCACAGCCACGAGCTGGGGTGTCCCCCCCTCCTCATCCTCCCCGGCTGTCGGGAGCTGCCACGCGTTTTGGCCGGTGACCTCCCCCCCCACCTGCAGGCAGGGGTCTGGGCAGGCAGGCAGGCAGACACCAGTAAGTGGAGCACAGCTGGTGCCAATTCCCCCGGTGCCTCCTCCCTTCGGCACACCGCCTCTGCCAGCCCCCCCGCCAGGGAAGGCCCAATCCTGCTCCTCCAAAGCCTCTTCTCCTGCAGTGCATGGTCCCATGTGAATTTTCAGGCTGGTGTTGCTCCGCCGAGGTGGGTGCTCTTAAACCCCTGTCCCAGGACAGCCAGCCCGAAACCTTGCTGCCGACGGGGACGGGGCTGTGCTGGACCCGGCGCGCCGGGGACACTGTGGCAGCCCCGTCCCCTCATCCAGGCAAGGGGCTGTGGATTTTGGGTGTAGGTGAGGTTTATCCTGGGTATTTTCTTTCCTTCCCTGCGCCGATTCGATGCTGGTGGCCCTGGCCTGGGCAGCGCTGGGGCTGCCCGTATCCCTTGGGAGCTCAAAGTGAGCTGCCTGCCCTGCCCTCAGGCTTGCTGCCCGTGGGCTCCTGAAGGTCACGGACCTCTGGACGGGCCTCATGGCTTCTCCTTTCCTCCCCCCCACCTTGCCCTTCAGCCCCTGCAGTTGTCATGGCTTTGCCAGGCTGAGGCATCCGCACTTGTGCTTGGCTGGGAGCAGGTGGCCGATGTCCCCGGAGCGGCGGGGGCCGCTGCTCGGGTTTCGCCGGTGCTGCCAGCGCGGTGGAAAAGCGCCGTCACCTCCGTCACGGCAGGGATTTAACGTGCTTGTGTTGAAGGGGCATTAGCTCCTGCATCTGGTGGCTCGGTGCTTCCACTCCTCCCTGGCTCCCCCCCGGCACAAACCAACTCGGGGGCTCCTCGTGCCGAGCGGTCACGTCCCTGCGTGTGCTCGGTCCTGCTGGGGGGCTCTGGGGACCTTGGGAAGTGCCGGCACTGTCAGCAGGTGACCTTGGGCAAGTCCCTTTGCTTCCCCATGCCTCGGTGTTGCTCTCGGGAGGAGGGGGGTGTTTAATGTGTTTAATCCCCCCCTCCTCGCTGCTCTGGGGCTCTCGGCTCTGCTTGGGAAGTGCAACCGCAGAGCTGGAAAGGGCTGTTGCTGTTTTGTCCTGTCCCCGAGTGGGCAGGGTGGAGGAGGCACGGATGGTGCCGGAGTTGCCCGGGGTAGATTTTTCCCAGGCTGCCAAGTGAAACAAGTGGGGTCTGATTCTCATTTAACGCCGCAACCCTTTACTGTGACTCTGGCAACGTAAAGGAGCCTAAATATGGTCATAAACCACATCCACTTCGAGGTCCCTCCGTGCTGCCAGGGCAGCGTAACGGCGGCTTTGTGCGAAGGAGAACAAAGCCGAAAGTGTCGGGACGAAAGACGAAAAGTACGGGAGCGGGACCCAGCTGCCGCGGTGCTGGCACGTGCCGGGAGCTGCCGCTGGCAGCTGCCTGGCAGGGAGGTGTCGATGCCGGTGCAGGCCCCGGCTTGTGGAGGGAGGATGAAAGCGAGGGGGGGTGATGCTGCCTGGCTCATCCCGAAGGACCAGGAGGGCCTGGACCAGGAGGGCCTTGACCAGGAGGGGAGGGCTCCGTTACAGGCTCTGCCACTGTGACCCTGGGCGAGTCATTTAAACCTAAAACAGCGTCAGTGGTGAGGGGCAGAGATTGCTTTTCCCTCTTCTTTCCAAGCCAGAGCGCTTCCCGGGGTCAGGCCGGCACCGCTCGGTGCATGCCAGGAGGGACCTGCCACGGGATGCTGCTTGGCGTCCCCCTGCCGTGATGGATCGCAGGGCTGTGGCCGTTTTGCGGTGGCTTGTTTGGGAATGGAGGGGAAAGAGGAGAGGGATGTATGTTGGTGGCATCGCCCCCGCTTCGCTGGACCGCTGCTGCCCTGCCGGGTGCCACTGGCAGCCCAGTGCCGGCGGAGATGCCATGCAGAGCCGTGGTGGTGCGAGCCAGCCCCAGCCAGGCGGTGCCTGAGGCTTGGGAAGTGAGCAGGCAGCATCCCGTTAAATCCCGTTAATACCCAGGAGCGCACACGGAGGTGGCCGGAGCAGGGCCGTGGCGAGCTAGCACGGGCAGCGGCGGGGGCTGCCATGCAGACGCCGTGCCGGACTTCCCCATCTGCAACCAGAGCTAAAAATATCCCCTCTGCCTCGCCCCGTAGCCGTCCCATCTGTTCGGAGGGCGAGCTCCTGGGGCCAGGGACTCTTTCTTATTTTTATAGCTATTTTGGCAGTTCCTAGAGGCTGAGCTGTCCGGAGTTCGGAGGTGACTCTATTGCAAATGACAGTCCTGCCCCCGGGAAGGTACGGCTCTGCCGCTGAGCCAGGCGCGGTGAGCGAAACGCAAGTGAGTCAGAGCAGGGGCCGGGAGGAGGAGGAGGGTTGGGGAGGGAAGGGAGGCTCAGAAACCCGCGGCCGTGCTGGGTGCCGCGGGGTGGGAGCCAGGTGCCCCCGGCCGCGCTCGCCCTCTCCGTGATGGCAGGACTATGGGATGCATCAGCCCCTTGCCTCCCCGAGACGGTATTTATTACTTTACCATCCGATGCACCTCTCAGGTTTTTTTTTTATTATTTTTCTTTCCTTTTTTCCCTCTAATTAGAGAAGCTTTCAATAAAAAGCTGAAATTTGTTAATCATTTTGTTTGATCAGAGCTTAGGCAGTGCCGGAAGACCTCTAGGTTTTTCCCTCTGCCTTGTTTGAGCAGCAGTTTGCTTTTGCTTTCAAGATGGATCTAGCCGTCTGCCTGCCAGCAGCTCTACCTCCACAGATCTGTCGCTTTTCATCTCGCACTCCAGTTTGGTTTGCTTGTGGTTTTTCTTTTAATTTTTCCTTTTCCCTTGCTCCTGGTATCTCCCTGCTGTAGCTCCCCACCGCTTGAAAAACGGACAAGAGCTTGCATCCTTTAAAAAATAATAAAAAAAAGCGCCCATGTGGAGCGAGGGCTTGTTAAATACGCGGGAAATCAATTCAGAGCGATTTATTTTGGCGGGGGTGGGCTGTACATTTGCTTTCTCTGAAATGGTGGCTAAAAAGAGGGGGGGAGTGGGGCTGCCGAGGTGCACAGGGAGAGTTTTTTGGGGAAGCTCGGCCCGTTTTCGCATGGTTCGCACCAAAGTGGGGAGATGTTGCAGCTGCTCCCCGATTCCCCGGCCGCTCTCCCCCGAGCTATAGGTGAGCCTCTTCCCCTATATAAAAGCAGGGTGGTAGGTATGGATGAGATGAGGTGCGTGCGATGGTGTCGGGGCTCCTCGCTGCCAGGGTCCGTGTCTCCTGGAGGGGTCTGGTCGCGGTGAGATGTCCCGGCTGCGGTTGAGCGCTGGGATGCCGGAGCAGCCACCGGGGCCCGTTCCTGATGCTGGGTGCTGCCGCGGCACCAAGTGGGGCTTTTAACAGCTTTGTGCCACTCCAGTCTGTGCGGGAACAGGCAAGCGGTGCCGCTGCTCTCCGGCCTGCTGAAAGCAAAGCCCGAATCGGCAGGAGTGGTGCCGGGGTGGGTGCCTTGGTGCACGCGGTGAGGACGAGCTGGTAAGGCAGGATAAAGCCCGCGCCGGGATGTGTCAGGCTCCGGCCACCACCCAGGAACCACCGCGGTGTCCCATCCCGAAGCAGCCGGACCGGACCGCGCAGGGGCCGCACGTTTCACTCTGTGCTGAGCAGGACACGTATTATTTCACAACATGCAATTAGCCGTTGGTTTTCCTGGAGCTGGTGCCCGGCCGTGCCTGGTGGCCGTGCGCGGAGGGGCTCCGCAGCACCCGCCTTCCCGACCCTCCTTGCTTTAATTGATCAGCGCTAATTGAAATCCAGAAGGGGGGAGCTGAGTCCTTGCCGTCCGTGCTGACATGGCCCCGACGCCCGGGTCCTGCTGGCGCAAACATCTCAAGGTCAAAGCCGTGCCGCGGTGTCTTTGGGCTGCTGCTGGGCATGAGCTGGCGCGGGGTTGAAGAGCTCCCACCTCCTGCCTTGAGTCAGTGTTGTTTTGGGGTTGGAAAGGTGGTAATTAAATGACCTATTTCTGGGCAGGGAGGAAGAGGAGGAGGAATCATTTCTCTTTCCATAACTTCAAACAGCTTCCAGCAAGCGTCCGGCGCAAACCCAAAACCGCTTCCAGGAGGAGGTGCCTCCGCTCGCCCCCCAGCCGGGATGCTCGGGGAGCGGGTGGGGGACCGGGTGCCGTGGGGAAGGGCGACCTCACGCTGCGGCACTGCTGCCGCATCGGCCTTTTTTTGGAAGGAGGCAGGGCAAAGCTGCGGCTCCTGAATTTTTTTTAATTTTTCTTTTTTTTTTTTTCCCCCAGCCCCAAAAAAATAGTAAAGAGATTTGGGAGGCAGCACCTGCCCGCGGAGCCGGGTCCCTGACCCGAGGCCACCCCGGGGCTGTAACGGGGTCACCTCTTGTAGGCTCGTCTGGGAAGGCAGCAAAGGGATTCCTCCTCCTCCTGCAATAGGGATTATTTGCATTGCCTGCGAGGCCGGATCCTGCACCCCGCGGCAGGGTGCTGGGGGCTGTCGGCAGGGTGTTACCTGCCCAGGAGGATGCAGTGGAGCTTGTGTGGTGGAAGGTGTTATTGATGGATATAAGCAGCGGTTATAAATAGCCCTGGTTGAAAGTTTTCATCTTCCTTTTTAAATGAAAGTGCCTTTTGGAACAATGTGACTTTTCTCCATCCTTTTGGAAAGCATCTTTTTTTTTTCTTATTTTTAAGATGAAACTTTTTTTTTTTAAAAAAAAAAAAGAGAATTTTTCCTTTCCAATTATTGGAAGACTTCAGGGAAAAATTGCTAGGCACCGCAGAAATAAATACCCAGGAACACATCCCATGTCATGCAGGTGGGGAAAATATGTGGGGTCAGATTTGTTTGGTTTGGTTTTCCTCAAAAAAGAAATTGAGAATGGAAAATGTTCACGGCATCAGTGACAGTTTTCTGTCAAAGCGGTCAAAATTTTGGGGGCTGAAAAAATGGGGTTTGCTTAAAACCTGCTGCATCAAGCTTAAAAAAAAGTAAGTTAAATTAAATAAATTGGATGAAGGACTTCTGTTTAGTAAAACTGGCAATGTTTCTGGGTATCTGTCTGGAATTTTTCGGTTGTAAAACCTGAAATCCTCCCCCACCCCAAGCAGTAACCTTGAGACACGGTGCCGTAGCAGGAGTTTCCACTGACAGGGAAGAAAAAAAATAAAAAAAAAAAACGTGGATGAGTTATTTTGTCCAGTCAGACTTTTTTTTTCCACCAGTGCAGTCGCCGAGACCGTCCCGTCCCGCAGCCCCAGGCCACGGTGGTCTGCGTCCAGAGCATCTTCTGGGAGCAGGAGATAAACCAGCGCGATTAGGGGCTGCGGTGGGGAACGGCCAGGATCGGGCTCCAGGCGTGGGTGCTCCTGCTCCGTGGTGGCACCTATGGGAGAGGACCTTCTGCAAAGCTCGGGGCTACGAAGAAATGAGTGGGTTTTGACCAATCTTGAGGTGGTTTGGAGGCAGAGAGGGGCTGTCTCTTTGCGTAGCCATAGGTGGGGACTGAGCTATCGTGCGTTGTCTAAATATCGTGATAAATGTCCCCGTGGAGCTGGTACCTGCAGTCTTCCCGCCGGCGTGTGAGCGAGCTTTCAGCCTTGGGAGGAACAACCCGTCTTTCCTGAGTGCAAGTGGCTGGGGACCGTGGCTGTCCCTGGGGTGCGGTGTCCTGCCGCACCCGCAGCATCTCTGGGCTCTGCGTCACCTTGCCGGGAGGGGACCCTGGTGCCGCTCGGCTGGATGAGGGGGTGGCAGGTTGGAGTGGCTGAAGAACCCGGTGTTGCTGGAGCCTGGCTCTGCCAGCCGGCGCTGGGGGGAATTTTGCCCTTTAAAATTGTGCCGAAAGGAGCTTTGACTTCAGCAGCATCTGCTGGCCGAGGCACCTGCACTGTCAGGTGCAGAGCCTGGAGTGCAGCACTCAGACCGGCTGAGAACTTGCTGGAAAAACCATGGGGGAAAGCAAAGTGTTGGCGTGCGGCACCGAGCGTCTCCTCCGGTGCTCACACCGCTGGGGAGGTCATGGCGGAGGCGAGGAGGTGCCTCCGGGCACGGTTATCCTTGGGGATAAACCACGTGCTCCCTGGAGATATGTCTCTGCCCTTAAGAAAACCCTGCGATAGCAGCAAATTTATTTTGATAACGGGGAAGCGGGGTGGAAGAGTTGGGTGAAGGCAGGGCTTGTTTGGACGGGGGCTCGGGGCAGTTTTCGTTCTGGTTTTCCGGTGAGGAGCAGCGCTTGGGATCGTGCGGGCAGCGTGTGCGTGCCGGGCTCTCCTCTGAGTGCACGAACCGGCATGGGAAGCCTGGGAAGGGCTCAGGGCTGCGGGGCTGGGACGCAGCAGGAGACAGGCTGCTCTCCAGCCTCTTCTCTTGGGTGATGCTTTCCCAGAGAGCTCGATGCGCCGCTGGACATCTCGCTCTGCGCCGCTTATGAGGACTCAGTGCCCCATCTCCTGGGTTTCAGGCACAGGGATCAATCACGGATCCATCCCCAACCTTCCTTGACTCGGCACGGCCGTCCTTCCCACGCGCCGGCAACGAGCCGCCGGGAAAACTAGCACCTCTCGACTCGCTCGTTCAAAAATATCTCCGGCCCCGCGCGGATGCTGCTGCCAAGATGGGGAGCGGAGCCGGCGCTACCTCTTTGCAGAAATCTGTCGCCTCGCTCGGCAGTGGGGAGGTTGGGAGCTGCGTAGCGCCGAGCCCCATCGCTTTCTAAAATAGAAGCAGAACAAATGGTTGGAGCAGGATGCTGGTGGCGAAGGCAGCCAAGCCTCTTCCCGCGGCAGCTGGTGGCTGGTATGCTGCTTCTTGCTCCCTCCATCAATCCTCTCCCCAGAGCTGGCATTTTATTGCAGGGGGAGAGGCGAGCATCTGTCTTTTGGGGCGGCGTTGGGCGCACCAGTGCTTTTTGGGGTTCGGTGTGATCCCCCTTTGGTCTTTGGTATGGTTGAGCTTTAATTGAGCTGTGGGGGTGGCGGGGCAAAAGGGGTTTTGGTAGCAGCGCGGTGCCGCGGCGGTGTGCACCGGTGCGAGATAAGGAGGAGACAGGGCGTTGGGTGGCACCGGTTCGCGAAGGGACTTTGTCCCAAAACAATGACGTAGGTGCCGGTTTGAGCCTCGGGCACGGCGCGACAGCGGGTGCCGACCCGGCGTGTTGGACGGGTGAGCACGGAGCTGCCGTATCTTCTGTCTGCTCCTGCAGGAGGGTGGGGGTCCCAGTGGGGTGAGGTCCTGGGTGCTCCCGGGATCCCTGGGTGTCGTGGGAGCCGCCTTCGGGCCAAGCTCTCCCTCCTCCAAAGGAGCGTGGCGGGGGCAAGGCTCACCGCGCCCGGCTGAGCCGCAGCACCTCGCTGCACCCTGCCAAGGGTCAGGTTCCTCGCTGCCCCGCTCCCCCGCAGACACCGCTCCCGAGGCGGGACGAAGCCGCGTGTCCTCGCTCCGGCCAGCTGCTGGCACCCAGGAGAGGAAACGGTGAGATAGGCTCTGGTTGCAAATCAAGAGAGTTTGGAAAAAACCTGTTAATTGCTCTCTGATCTTTGAGGTTTAAGGCCAGATGCGAGCGTGTGCTTTAGCAAGCAGAGTTTCACGCCTGCCTTTGTGCTGGAGAGGGCTGCTCCAGCTGGACGAGATGTAAGTGGGAAGGGCGGGAAGAGGCTTCCCGTAAGGGAAGATGTTCTTGCCTTGTCCTTTCCAGCGGAGAGGACCAGCCACCGCGAGCTCAGCATCCGCTCGGGTGACCTTCAGCGCCTTCTGCTTGGCGAGGGAGGAAGGCTGCTTTGCATGCCTTCTCCCCGCGATGCTACACATGTACCAAGCAAACGGGGTCTTTTTGTTATGCAAATGCAGCTTTGTTTTTAGCTTCTCAAAGATAAATACCTTTGAGGCTAAATCTGGAGCTCGGGCCACCACTAAAAGCAACCCTGATGGCTCAAGGGCTGACAGGTCGGGCGCTGAGGCTGGCAGTTTGGGGGTTTGGCTCCCCTTTGGGGACTGAACCAAAATGCTCTGAATTTTTTTTTTTTCCCCTGAGGTTATACAAGCTTTGCTGAAGGTCTGGTCCCAGCCTGGTAGAGATGGGACGTTGCACCGAGGAGTGTTGTGAGCCCCGGCGTGGGGTCCCATGGCTGATGGGCAGCACCCGCTGCCCCACGCCTGGATTTCCCATTTTTGCAACGATATGCTGTAATTTTTTTTTTTTTCTAAGCATTTATGGGCTCAGGAGACCCTTTTGTCCCAGCATCATGCCACACTGAGGATCCCCACTTTAAGCTGCCTTTCTGAGCTGTGTCCAGGTGCTGTGGCTCTGGCACGGGACCGATGGCAATTTCCACGTGCCTCCCAACGCCGGCCACCTGGTTTTTGCCGTCGGGATCTTTCTCACGCCTTGCAGAGAGAAAAGCCGAGGGGTGCAGGCTGCGTGGCTGGAGCAGAGCTGGATGCTGTGCCAGGTGCCGTGCACCGGACCGGAGCGCCCTTTTCTCACCTCCCCGCTTGCAGCCGTGCGCTGGAAGGGCGCGTGGGCGAGCGCGGCATGGGGCGAGGTGTCCCCTGGGGCCTTCTGGCTTCCTTTGGGACCCCGTGAGCCCGCTGGCAGCCCGTCTCCCTCGTGGTGGGGGTCACGGGCCATTGGGCTGTGTTTAGGCAGAGGTGTTTGTGTACGATCTTATTTTTATTTGTGCGTCTTGCGGAAATTTTTCGTCACGGCGGGTGCCGGTTCAGTGCCTGGCAATGGGGCGGGAAGGGGCATGGTGTGGGGGGGTGGAAATGCAGTTAAAACTGGTTTAGCTTCTGCTCGTGCAATTTTCCTGTTCCTGTGCTGCAGGAGAGCTTGAGGCTCCTGGGATTTGGGAGGGTTGAAGTCCTCCGGGCTCCGGCTCGGGTCCAGTTTCATCCCTCCTGTGGTGTCACAGGTCGCCTTCCAGTCTGAAAAGTCGCTGACACCAACGCAGGGGCTCTTCGGGCCGAACCATGATAGCGTGATGCTAAGAGCACTCAGAGGTATCTCACGGTCTTGCAAAAACACAGAGCAGTGGTGGGTTTTTCTCCCGCTGGAAGCCGGACAGGAGCCTGGGGACTCCCCCATCCCGTTGGCAATGGGATGCCACCGGGAGCTGACGTGGGCAGAGCAAGGTGGAAAAGAAAGACGGTGGAAAATAGAGGTAAAAAAGGGCTGGGCAGCTCTTTTGGAGCTGCTTCTTTGCTAAGTTGATTTGTTTTGCCACCGGCCGGGTGCTGAGCTGTGGTAGGCAGAGCTAAGGCCGCTCTGAAATCGGGTGTTCCTGCTCGGGGCTGCCTCAGGTACTGCAAGGGCCGCCTGGGAGTTTAGGACTTGTCACTTTGTCCTGGCAGGGTGGCAGCCCGCGTCCTCCGAAAGCCTGCAGGGTCTGGAGCATCCGCGCCCAGGGAAGCTGCTGCCCGAAGGATGCCCGAGAGCAGGACCCCTGGCCTGGGGCAGGAGCTGACCCCCGTTCCCTGCGTCTCTTCAGCTGCGGGGCAGGCCCGCGCCCCCGGTGTCTGCTCGTGAAGCTGAGGTGCCGCCTTGGTTGTTTCTTTCTTTTTTTTTATTCTTTTTCCCTAAAGACATTACCAGTGCAGCTTGTCCATATTTCAACCTTCTTCTCCCTCCTGTTCTTGCGCTGAAGTCTATAATGCTGAAATTATAGCATCACCCTCGTCGCCATGGCAACGCGCAGGGATGTATTTTAAAAAAAAAAAAAAAAAAAAGAGGACCAGAAGCCCTCCAAGGATTATGACTTCAGAGAGGGATCAGGCTGGAGGGGAATCTGGGTCACGGCTGGAGCAGGCTTTTCTTCCAGCCTGTCTTCGGTAATTCCCCTTACTGCGACCGGGGGGACGCAGCAGGGCAGAACCGCCGTTAGCACCCATGGGTGCTCCCCGGGCTGGGTCCGTCTGCCCTGGGAGGTGCTGCACACCCTGTATAGGAGATCGCTCGGCGCCTGTGTGCACCCCAGGAAAGAGCATCCTCTGCGAGCTCGGTATTCCCACCCAAAATCCAGGCTTTTTAACCCAAAGCCTTCTCTATTACAGAGTGCGTGGTGCCTGCAGGAATGCCGGAGCTGCGCTCCCCACCCTCCCTGCTTTGTGCATTGCAAGTTTTCTCTCTCATCCCCCAAAATAAACAGGACTCTTTTTTTTTTTCTATTTTTTTTTCTCCTCTTCTTTTTTTTTTTTTTCCCTCCCTTTTTCCACACCCCCAGAGCCGCTGTTGCTGGTGGCAGGGAGCCCAGACTCCGTAGGAACTCAGAAATGCTGCAGATCCAAGCTCCGGCTGCCCTCTTGGTTTCGCAATCCTTTGGAGGGGGGGAGAGAGAAGGAATAAAATGGGAGGGGATTTTTTTTTTTTCTTTATTAGAGATTTATAGACTTTCCCACCAGTAGGGACAAGGAGCCAGAGCCGAGCGGCCAATTTTCTACAGTAAGTTTCCAAGCCTGCTCCTCTCCGGCCTCTGTGAAACCCTCCGCGGCCTCGCCTATGGTGGGTTGGGTTGGTTTAATTTTTGGAAACCATCGGCAATGCTGGCGGGGGGGGTGGTGGGGCGAGGGCTGCCAGCACAGGGGGGGCAGCAGTGCTGCTTGGTGTGCCGGCACCTCCCACGGCAGCGGCGGTGGGTTAGGTGATGCTAATGGCGGGGAAAACTCAGCTCAGGTGGGGTTTTGTGAGCTGTTAAAGCCTTTTTTTTCTACCTGTTTTTCGGTTGCATGCGAACCCTTCGGCTTGGGCTTCCCGCTGGTGCCGCGACCGTCGCTTGCGGCTGCGGTCCCTCCGCCTTGCCGGGCTCGGCGCTGCCGGGGCGCCTTCATTGCCGTCTTCATCCCCCTCTGCCATTCGGCGTCTCGGGGTTTGTGGTCCATTTATTTTTAGGTAATTGCAGCGTCGGGGCTCTGAAGTCGCCGGTCAGTAACGCGCAGCCGGACAAGGGAGGTTTTTGTTCGTCAGTGTATTTTAAGCAGACAGGTTTTTACAGGCGAGAGCTGCTGGCGAGTTCCTCGCGGCTGCTGTGGAGGGATCCGGCTGATGCCATGGCCGGCTCCTGTCCCCGCAGATGCCGCCTTACCTGCACCCGGTGCCGTACATGGGGCAGGATGTGAGGGTTCGGCTCCCCGGCCCCGCTCCGCACCCTTGCGCAGGATCCGGCCCTCTGCCAGTGCTCCTGCTGGGGGGAAAAAAAATCCTCCCTCCTAGAGCTGTGCCTGGATGAGATCTGAGTCCTGGCAGCTCTGGTCCAAATGTCCAGTGATTAATGGGATTAAACTGGTGCTCCTAGTGAGTTTTTTTTATTTTGCATCTGGTTTTCTCAAGACTTTTTAAGCGGGGGGGGCCGGGGCTGCATCGCGCTGAGATCTGATTAGATAAGGGAGAGCTGCCTGTGAACAAAATTCCTACCGGATAATTATTTATACCTCCATGTGCGTCATTAGTAAACATCTGGATCTGCTCCAAACATCTTCATTTGATTTGTTTTGTAGTCTCTCAACAGGGATGTTTGTCAGATCCCCTCCCCACCTCCCTTTCGTCACGTGGCTTTGGGCGACTTGGCTGAAATTAAGGGTGGGCTTCAAGCGGCCTCCCCACTGCCCGTGGGACGAGCCCATCCCTGGCAGCAAATGCGCTGCCCGCTCAGCGCCGGCCTCGTTGCCCGTTCACCCCCAGGCATTACCGGTCTTGGGGCTGGTTTAGCAAATTCCCAGCTCCTGGATTCCCGTGATGGGGTGAGAGTCACGCTGCTCTTTCTTGGGAGGAGAATGTTTCTGTGTTTGTGGTTGCAGGAAAAATATGAGTGGCCAAAAATACCCAAAAAGCAACCCCAGATGTGTTGCTTTCTATTTTAAAACATCATCGTTTGATTTGGGGGCGAACCAGACTCCTGACCTTTCGACGCGCGTGGGGCTGGCAGTCGCGCCGAGCTCTTTGAGGCCAGGGCTGACTTCTTGCTCTGTTTGTGTATAGAGCCAAGAAATTAATATTAATAACTTTCCCTGAATGAGAGTTGAGTACCTGCTTCCCTGGGGCTCCTTGGAAGGCTCCGGCTCGGGCGGATAACATCAGCAGTCATTATGAACGGGACCGAGAGCATCGCTCCCCGTGCTGCGTGCAGCTGGGATGCAGATGGGAAGGGACTGGTGTGGGAGGGGAGAGATGAAGGAAGCCTCTGGCTCGCTTTTAAAGCATCTGGGGCAGGGCTTTCAGGCGCCATGAGCGGGGTTTTTTTTCTGTTCCTCCATCCTTTTTGCAGCCCCAGCCCCGCTTTGCACGACTGCAGCAGAAAAACCATCCCGAGTCACCGGAGCCGGCGGCAAATGCCAGCTCCCTCTGTGTTGGCAGGGGCTGAAATCCAGGTCTCACCTCTGCCAGGCTCTCAAAAAAAAAAAAAAAAAAAAAAGTTTCAGTGCTGCACCCAGCCTTAATCTCTTTAAACTGTATTTCACTAATCCTTCATTAGGATCTCATTGTGAGCTTGTTATCCCGTTAGGGCTTAGAGCCGCACGTGGCGGCATTGCCCGTAGAGCCGGGGTGGGAAGGGGCTGTGTCGTCCCCGCCAGCGCCACGTGCTCCGCCAGGATGTGCCGGCAGTGCCGGGTGCCCGGGTGAGGTGGGCTCTGCTCTGCGGGCATGGGTCCCTGCTGCTCCGTCCTGCTCGGCTGCTCGAAGAGGAGTGGGTGACAGCAGGAGTGGGTGCTGGGCACCTGCGGTCCTGGTGTCTTTGGTGTGGGCCGCAGGGACATCATTTCTGTTTATCATCCCCTCCATCGCTGGACGTGCCCATCTGGGGTGTCGGTGCCGGGGAGGGTGGGGTGTGATATAAAATAGAGCTGGTTTTTGGTTGCACCGAGGCTAGGTCTTCCTTAGGAGCATTTCTGAGTGCCTCCACTGCAGCGGACCCGGGTGCCAAGGGTGAGGTTTTAGCCGGGGTTATCTGGTGAGCTCGTGGGAGGTGACCCTGAACGGCATGCCAGGAGGAGGACGAGCTCGGTGTGCGCTTAACCCCCTTCCTGCTGCCGCTGGAGCCTTAAAAAGGGCATCGGTTGGACCCGGCGTGCCATGGGCAGATTCCTTCCCTTAGCGAGCGGCCGCTTTCCCGCTGGGAGCCTGGAGCTGGTGCCCTGCTGCTCCATGCCGCTGGCTGCCCCGGCCTGTCCCGGCACAGTCACGCTCCCCTTCGCAGCAACCAGCTTTTGCATCCTTCCCCTGTATGCAGGGACCTTTGTGGGGCGACTGGGTGATGGCAACAGCTCTGCAGCACCCAGGGGCTTGGGATACCTGCAAGCCCTGTTTTTGGAAGCTGCTTTGGTGGAGGAGAGTGGCCTCGTATGAGCCTAAAACCGGAGAGGTGGAAAATCTGTCTCGCCGGATAATCGAGCAGGGCTGAGCACGCTTGCCTTGCAGGCTGCGATCTGCAAGACATCAGGAGATGGTCTGCAGAGTGATTGCAAAAAGCAAAACAAAAACCGCACACCCACACATTCCCACATGCGCAAGCAAACAAGGAAGCGAGCGTACAGGGGAATAAGCGAGCAGCCAGAGTTGAGACCAATTTTATTTGGTGGAAAATGAAAACCATTGCGGCAAGCGAGAGGGTTGCTGGCTTTCCCCCCCCCAAAAAAAAATTAGGTGGGATTTTTATCTTCCCTGGTTTTTGTTTTGGTGTAGAAACATGGCTCTGAAGAGGAGCTTGGTGGTTAAAAAATTGCTGCTTGTTTTAGTGCTTTCCTGTCCAGCCTCCTCTTTGCTGGAAGGTCTCGCAGGCACGAATGTTAACGTGTCCTCGTCCGCTTCTACGTGCCAGATACAGTGGGGTCAGGAGGAGGGAGGTGACTCCTCTGACATTGCCCAGCAAACGAAAGCGAACCAGGCTCTAAAATTGCACGTGGCTTGCTCGAGAGCATTTGCTGGTGTTTAAAGTTTAATGCACATTTATTTGCCTTCAGGTTGCAGGTTGTCCTTTTTGGCAGCTGCTGGGCCACGAGGGCACGGTGAGGGGCTTGTGGCATCGCTTGGCTATAGGAGATGGGGTCTCTGCATGAACCCTAAATGCTCAGATTCCTGTTGTAGGACTGAGCGACTTTGGTTCTTGCTGCATTTATTTCTGCAACTGGTGCGGTGCTTGTGCCGATGCTCAGCCTGTGCCGGAGCAGCGGTGGGTCCCGCTCCCGCTGTGGGGCTTCCCTTCTGCACCGGAGCACGCAGGAATCGGGGAGCGTCGTGAGCCGTGATTTGCGCTGGCTTTTATCCTTCCAGAAAAGAGGAATAGTGATGTCCAGGAGCGCTGGATCCCTGGGCTTTGCTCTCCTTGCCTTGGGTTTCGCAGCCCTTTGGGGTGCTCCCAGAGCAGGGCTCAGCCGGGGCCGTGCCGCCCCGCTCCCTGTCGCTGGGAAGGTAGAGCTTTTCCAAACGCCTCTCTCCCCTTTTCCTGTGCCTATAATTAGCCCTGGCTCCCCGCCACCATATACTGTACGATCCTGGAAAGAGGTCATGGCTTTGCTGAAATTCTTGGGAACAGAGCTGCCTTTGCAGCTGGGAAAGCAGTGCAATTTCCAGGCAGATAAGAAATAGGGCAAATGCAACTCTTTTCCCTGCTGTAATTTATGGACTCTGGGCATGGCATCCGACGGCCTCCTCCCCGCTCTGGCTCTCCTCTTGCTTGTGGGAATGGATGAGTGAGTCTGGATCGGCAAAGAGGTTCAAACCGGCTCCTGCCGCCGGTGTGCTGCCAGCCGCTGCCCTCGCCCCTTCTTCTCCTGGACCACCGGCTCTTGTTCTCCCCTTCTGCCACATCCCATCCAAGGACTTGCCCAGGGCTGGAGAAGGAAACAAACCCCATTCCTGGGTGTTTGTGGTCCTTTCCACTTCTAAAACTTCCTATTTTTATGAATTTCCCAGGAGCGGGGCTCCCTTTGCAGCGGGAAAAGCATCATCTCGATGATGTTAAAGGTTTTTTCCAACCTAAATGATTCTGTGATCTCCGGCCAGGTGAGGAATAGGGCCCCGCTTTTCGCCCGAGAAGGGGCAAAGCAAACGGGAGCAGAGGGGTCTTCAGGGGCTGGGGAGGGTTTTCCTGCCTCTGTACCCTCCTGTACAAACTGGTGAAAAACTCAAAGTGAAAAGAGTATTTTTAAAATAGAAAACTCCCCTCTTCATAAATAGAGACAGAAATACAGCAAAATCCCCTGTTAAGTTTCCCAAAGATCTGCTATTGCTTCTCTAGCCCTGTACAGTAATTCTGAGAAAAAGTCGGGATCAATACAACCAGAAAGGATGGGAAGGGAGAGCAAGGGCTCAAGGTGCCGTCCCGGCCGGGCTCCACGCATGCTGTATCCCCCCGGCAGCATCCTGCTGACGAGCCAATCTTCCCTTTCCAATGGAGGGATTAGCTAAAAAAAAATCACGAGATTAAAAAGCAAAACACTTTCCATTTGTTTTAATTGGCTCCTAGGCCAGAGAGCTGCTTCTCTTCCCTCCCTTTTAAATCTGAACGCTGTGATTTTCACTTTAAATTACAGGACTGCAGGGCTGGGGTTTTAAGGGGAAAAAGCAGAAGATGCTGAGGTCCACGGTGCCGCTGCCAGGTCGCCTTTTGCAGCACCAAGAGTTTTTTCTGGCAATTGCAAGACTTGATAACCCCCTTTTTTTGCATTCGCCGGTGCTGGCGTGTTCATACTGGGGGTTGCATTTGGGATTTTTCATTTTTCCAAGGGTCATCGGGGCCGATCCATCAGAGAGAGGTGCTGGGAGGGGATGCTTGTGCCGGCCGTGGAGGTTTCGTTGCCCCACGGGGGACCGAGTCATTTGGGGAGCAGCAAGGGCAGTTTCCTACGGATTTGTGCCGCTCGGTTGACTGGTTAACCAAATTACACAGAGAGCTGCTTTTTTTCTCTGTAGGTGCCTATAAAATCCCCCTTCTGCTTTCCCCTCGCAGCGGCGTACGTGGGGGGTGGTGTAGGAGTTGCTGACGATGGCACCGAATGTGCAAGTGTTTCTCTGCACCTCGCCGGAGAGAAATATTTTAATCTTTTTTTTTTTTTAAAAAAAAGTGGATCTGAAGTTTGGGGAGTAGGTGCCCTCCCCTCGGAGATTCACCAAGGATGCAAGGGTTTTTGGGGCTTGAACCTGTAGATCTGGGTAACCCCAGGGATGATTTTATTTTCCGGCTCGGGATTTTTCCCTGCTGGGTTTTGGGAGGCTGCCAGGTGGCAGAGGCTCGCTCCATTGGGATGTGGCTCCCGCTTTTTTCGGATGCAACCCTGGCTTTGCAGCGGGTGCGGAGCCGCACTCGGCTGCCGGATCGGTGCTTTGGCCCGAAGAGTTTGCACGAGGGGTTGGGGTTTGCACGAGGGATCAGGATTTGCACGAGGGGTCGAGGTTTGCACACCGGCTTAGGGGCGAACCCCGTTTTTGCTTTTCGGGGATGAGCAGCCCTGGCTCCTGCTCGAGTCGCGGCTGCACCGGCTGGTTTTCCAGCGCCTTTGCAGGGATTTCATCTGGAAGTGGTGGCGGGTGCTGGTGTCGGTGGCTGTCACTGGCGGGCTGGGTGCGGGGGGAGCGAGGCGAGGAGGGGTTGTGGATAGGTGCTGGGCGCCTGGACGGCGGCAGCAGCCCTGGCCCTGGCCGGCTTAGCTCAGGACACACAGGAGGATCTGTAGCACAACCCAGAATTAAATGCAAATCTCCCAGGCGTCCCGTGTTCAACCACAAAGCCATCTCTCCTCCGCACAAGGAGGGCCTTTTTCTTTCTTGTTTGCAAGTCGCCCTTAAAAGCAGGTTTAAAAAAAGCTCTCGGCTTCCAGCAAGGGCCATGGAGCTGGGCTGGGATTTTCCAGCACGGTGGCGGTCCCTGTTCCCCGGGCTGGGGGACAGCAGCGAGGGGCACAGGGAGGTTTGCCTGGTCCGCCTTCGTAGCGAATGCCTCCTCCCTCTGCGTTTGCAGTTGTGTTTGCACGGGGTTTTGGGGAGCTGGCTGGCAGCCCCTCTCCCCGTCCCCAGCCCACCCTGGGAAAGCCCTCTGCCACCCCAACGTGTCACCTAATCACAGCCGGGAGGTGACTTAGGACCTGCCACTGTTTGTCAGAGCAGGGAGATGGATGGGCTGGAGGTTTTGGACTTGGGCGAACATGTTTGTTTGGTTTCCATGGGGAGAGGACAGGCTGAGCCGCCGGTGGCAGCCCGAGCTGCCCAGGGAGGCTGCGGCCATGCAAAACGTCCCCGGGGCTGGCGGCTGCTGACTCAGGCGACAGCAGAGCACGGCGGTGAGGGGCCCAGGCTTTGCTCCTAATTATTGTGATTTTCTCCCATCCTCCCTCCTGCCCGGCTCCGGCGCAAGCTGGCACGCAGCCCCGGCTCACCACGCCTCACCCGGTGGCCCTGGAGTTTGGACCTGCCTCGCAGAGCCGGGGCTGGGGCTGTGCCGGCCAGCCAGCCTTGACGCCACCGGGCACGGGCGCACCCAGCCCAGGTGGGTTCCCGGGCTCAGGGAGGGGACAAGTGCTGCATCAGCCTGGGCAAAATCCCTTGGGGTCCTTGGGGACCTGCCCAAGGGGGGTCATACCCAAGTAGGGGGGCGAGGGGACCCCGCACCTGCTCGTCAGGACCCCCTGTGCTTCACCCATGCCGGGCACACACGTGGCAACTCCTGGTGCCATCCGTGAGCCCTTCGCGCGGGTCCACGTCGTTGCTGTAAACGCGCGAGCCCTGCCAGGCACAGGGCCATGGCGGTGGCCAGGCTGGCACGGATGCGTGCCCAAGCACGCTGATGTGTGCCCCGGCGCGCTGGGATGGGGTTGCGGATGGGTCCCTTAAACATCACCCGCCTGGTCCTTGCACCTGCTGCCCCTGCCAGGGCACACCCCCGGACCTGCTGCCCTCCAGAGACATCGGTGGGTGCCGACGCATGTGTTGAAGAACCAAACTCGATGTTGATTTTCCTCCAGCTCTGCTCTTGTCATCCACGGGTGGTTGCGTTGGTCAGCGGCTGCGGAGCGTTGGTGATAAATTGCCGGTGTACATTGGCGTGCACACCGGTGGGATTTGCATCCCCCCCCATGCCTTGCCGTGGGGTTTTACGTGGATGCGAAGTGGCTGCAAAGCAGTGGCAGAGGATCCGTCCCCGCTGTGCTACAGAAAGGAGAGCGTGGCTTGAAAGACGAGTGAGAATCGCATCCGTGGCATTTGGGGAGAGCCAGCAGTGGGCAGGAGGGGTTGGTGGGGGAGTCAGGAGGGCTTTAGGGGGAGTTTGGGGGGCAAAATGGCTGATGGTGCCTTCTCTGCTTTACCTCTGCCTTGGAAATGCTGGTAGGAGCTGGAATTGCAAATCTGGAGTAGCTGTCACTGCTGCTGTAAAGCCTCCTGCATCCCTGGAGCAGCACTGGGAACTTTCATGCAATGCCTGGGCCGGTACTGGGGGATGCGAGCAGGGTGGGGGCACCCGCAGCCCCTCTTGGCACCTCCGGGATGGGTTTGCACATGCGCCGTCCCAGGCTGCCGCAAACTCGGATAAAATTAGTTAAGGAAAGCAAGCAGTGGCTGCTCCGATCAAGCGTGGCAGCGGCTGGTTGTACCCATACCTGTACCCATACCCCCGCTCACCTGCCCGATGCCCGGCGCAGCACCTGCAGAGCTGCTGCTGTCTCTATAGGGGAAGGTGCAGATGCCTGCGGCCGGGCTGGCTGGTGCCAGCGGGCCCTGGGGCCGGTGCCAGCAGATGGCAATGTGGCCCGAAGCATTGCATCTGTCACCGGGGCGAGGGCAAGAGCTGGGTTCTTGGGGTATGGCACATCCACATCTTGGCACCCCTGGGCTCTCATGGGAGCCCCTGTGATGTCCTCGGGTGTTTCGGAGTTGTTTTAGGCTCGAGGTCCTCCTGCTGCTGGTGGGTGAGCAGGATGGGACGAGGAGGGAGGCGAGGGGCTTGCTCAGGGGGAGGTAATCGGGATTTGGGCAGGGGGATGTTTGTGTTTCCAGATCTGCTCTTTGCTTCCCCTCTCTGTGCCTCAGTTTCCCTGCTCTGGGAGGAGCAGGGGGTGCTGCGAGGCAGGAGGACCACCCCGTGCGGGCAGTCACGGTCTTGCTGATCGGCACTCGGCCGATGCGCGGGGATGTCCTGCGGCAGCGTCAGCCCCTGGACGGGCTCTCGGAGGGGGGACGTGCAAACCAGAGCCTACCCAGGTGTAGGCATCCGCACGCTGAAGGGTGTTTCTGCTCCTGCCAGATGTGCTGGGTGCAAGGAGATGGGTGGCCCAGCTGTGCAGAGAGGGCAGAAGCAGGGTGTGTGCTGCAAGCAGCAGAGACCCCCGCGTCCGTCCCTCGTCCCATGCTTCCCCCAGTCCCCCCACCATCCCTTGGTCACCGGCATGGCATGGTGCATGGCTTTGCTCCAAAACCTGTGCTGGTCCCCAGGCCTCCTGCGCCTCCCGGCCACCCCCGCCCGCCTGTGTCCATACAGCTGGAGGTTTCAGTTCTGCATCTCCGCCGCCCAAGGGGGAACTCAGCCGGCGAGAGCGAAACTTGGTAGCTCCAACGGTCGCACACGCGCACCGCCCGCCCCCCCCGGCACCCGCTCCACGTCCCCCAAGTCCTGGCAGCACCAGCGGCCGCTGTTGCAACACCTGTGGCGGCGGCTGTGCCACGCGCTTGGCTGTGGTGACCTTTCCTGGAGCACGGCTCGGCAGGGACGGAGAGCGGCAGAGCAGCCATCCAGCACCTGCCCAGGGGCTGGATTTGGGCAGGGGGCCTGTGCTGGGACCCTTCGTGGGGGCAAAGCCTCTGCAAAGTGACCTGGAGGAGCGGGGAAGTGAACCCCCTGTGCTTCCCATCCTGCCTCGAGCTGGGGGCACCTTCAACCCATCCCCGTGCAGGTGTTTGTTGGAGGAGCACCGGTGGTGGTTGCACCTTCTGCATGGCGCGGACGTGTCCTCGGCACGGCTGGCTTGTGCCATCACACTTGTGCCATTGCTCATCCCTGCACCGTCATGCCGGGGCAGCCGAGCGTCTCATGCTGCTGGAGGTGGATTTCTCCCTCCTGGCACCCACCCGCCTTCCTCCTGTCTCCATTTCTGTCGCTGTGCCGGCGGTGTGACTTGGGTGCAGGAACCGGCACGATGGGTGATGGGGAGCCACGGTTTCTCATTGTGTTTAGCCACTAGCCTGTCCTGCCCGGCGCTCCTGCCTGCAGTGGGATCTCTCCCAGTTTGTCCCTTCCCACCTCTTGGTGGCAAGCCAGAGGAAATCCAAACGTAAAAGACTCATCAGGCCTAATTAAGCCCTGGGGATATTCCCGGTGGTTGGTGCAAACTGGAGGCTGGGCCATGGCTGAGATGCCTTAGTTTCGTGGGCTGGAGAAATGGAGAAAGTCGGGTTTTTTGGTTTGGGTTTTTTTTTTTTTTTTTGGCTAATGCTAGGAGCTTGCTATTGCCGGGACCCCCCTGAGACAGATGTGGCAGGGGTCTGGGGTCGCCCCGGTTTGGGGTGAGGGTCCGCGAGTGCCTGGCAGAGGAGCGGTGAGCCGGGTCGGGAGCCTGGGGCGGGGGAAGTTCAGGTTTGGCATCCAAATGTTTGCGGCCCCGAGCCCGTTGCTAGAGGAAACATGAAAAAAGGGGAAGGAGAGATTGCGGTCGGCTGCTCTTCCCCTCCGCAATCTGCGCCTCCCTCTTGGCCCCTTCGGCTCCGCTTCAGCCTGGAGGAGCCCCAGAGCAGACGATTTACCCCCCTCCATCTCCCCTACTCCCCATGTGCTCCGACGTCCCCATGGCAGTGGCCCTGCGGGATACCCCGGGGACGCTGGCACCCCGAGCCGAACCAGCCGCGGCGAGGCTTTCCTTTGCCGAGGTAGCAAGGCGAGCTCACGCCAGCGGCTTAATCGCCCAGTGATTGATGTAATAACGGGGCTGGGAGCTTGTTTGAGTGATTTAGTGGCTTCCAGCCTTCTGTGCATGGCGAGGATGGGTTTTGCCTGAGACCCTTCCTCCGCCGGCTCAAGGCGATTATTTATTTGGGGGTATTACATGTATATATGATGTAGTCAGGGGTGTGGGTGTGTGTGTGTCTCTGTGTGTGTGTGTATATTTATATATATGTATATGGGGTTGTATATATTTGGGGATATATATATGTATGAGGGTATCTATATTTGGGGGTTTATATATATATGGAATATATATATATATTTGGGGGTTTATATCCATATGTATGGGAATATATATATTTGGGAGTTTATATCCATATATATGGGAATATATATATTTGGGAGTTTATATCCATATATATGGGAATATATATATATATATATATATTTGGGGGTATTAGCAAAGACTGGCTGTGGCACAGGGGCTGCCAAGCATCAGCTGAGCAGATATCCAGGGCAGTCACTGGGAGCCATCCCTGTGCATCCTCCGGGTTCCTTCCTGGCCGGCGGGAGCAGCTCCACCGCCCGCCCGCTGCCTTCGCACGGTGGGTTGCACCAGTGCCACATCAGTGAAAACCGGGGAGTCCCAGGAGGTCCCCCCATGCCAGGGAGGTTTTCGTGCTGCTCTCGGGGCAGATCCCACCCCGAGGTGTTTTGGTTTGTCGCTGGGCGAAACCGAAGTTTCGGGTTTTCAAACAGGAACAATTTTATTGTCTGCTCAGCGTTTCTGTCTGAAAGCTGGACAAAAAGATTGTCTTCTCTTTCCCCCTTTTCCTCCCCTCCTTTTTTTCACTTAGAAAGGGGAATTCACTTGCCTTTACTGCCTCCATCCCTCCCCTATGTGATTTTTTTTTTTTCCCCCAGCTTAGAAAATAACAGAGCATTTTGAAAACACGATACTTTTCCCCTTTCCTGGGCAGCATTTCTCTCTCTAAAACAAAAAGGCTTTGAACGCAGGCGGTGCCGTGGGGATGAGCCCTGGGGGCTGCGTGGGGTCCCTTTCACCCGGTCCTGGTCTCAGCGTGCCACAGTGGGTCAGATGGTGACCTTTCAAAATACCCCAGAATCCAGAGTTTCTGGGAGCCGTGCCGGGATGCTCGCCCGCCAGGGCACAGGACGTGCGTGGACGGACACGGGGAGCTGGCAGCACCAGCGGGTGGGTGCTTTGCTCCTTTACACCACCTCAAAACGCTGCAAAAAGGGGACTGGGGGTTCACTGGGGTTTACTGGTGCTGGATGTACCATCGGGTCCGAAGGGCAGCAGCTTCTGCAGCTTGGCCGGGGCGTGAAGCAACCCTGGAGCCATGGGGCTGGAGAGGATCGGGCCCTTGAGCTCACAGATGTGTGCACCGTGGTCTCTGGGCTGTCTCCCTGTGCGTGCCGTTCATCCCCGTCTTGGGGGCTGATCCAGAGCCGGGTGACGCCGGGTTGCGCCCCTGCGCTGGGTTGGGATCAGGCCCTTGCAGGGGAGCGCGTGGTCTCTGTCAGAGCCGCCTGCCTGGCTAAATAGCCTGAGACCGATCCTGGCCCCCCCCAGGGCTTCCCACCTCGCTATGGTGAGGGGAGAGCCGGTCTGCCAGAGTGGCTCCGCAAAGGCATTACCATTAGTCGTCACGATCTAGGGACCGCGACACGCCGAGGGCTGCATGGCATCGGGTGTTGTCCCATGGTCATCATTGTAACAGCCGGGTCGGCTCTGGGAGCCGGAGATGTAGGCTACTGTGAAAAACCAGGCACGGATATTTTTGCTGTCAGTGTAGGGTCCATGTACCAGCTGTCCTGTGATGGCGACGTGGCCTGGCACCGTGGGTGCGCAGCTCCGGGTTCGGGTGGGATGTGAGTGGGGATCCTGCAGCCCGCAGGGACACTCCCGGCTTGTCTACCAGCGTCCCCCACCAAGGGGGGACAACTCCATGTACAGACACACGAGATCTTGCTTGGCCGCGTGTCCCCCATTGTGGCCCAGTGGGATGGTGGAGCTGGCCCCGAGCCCCCTGGGGCCGGCGGGGGTTCGGCTGCCCGGAGCAGAGCCAGCCGCGGGCACAGACCAGAGCCACGTGTTTGCACATCCTCCACCCAGCCCAGCCCGCGGTTCCCGGTCCCCACGCCGGGGCAGTGGCAGGGAGCGTGGGTGCTCTGCCACCAGCCCTGCAAGGTGCTGCAATGACGAGATCAGCAAGAGCTGTTTGTACACCAAGGCACGGGGGCTCAGGAGGCCACCCTTTGCATTAAACACCAGGGACAGCATCTGTGGCATGGGTGCTAATCTCATGCAGCCCCGTGGTGCAAGGGTGGTCCCGCTCATGCTAACGTCTCCATCCCTCAGAGCCGCCCGGTGCGGTGGGGGGGCTCGTTTGCAGCGAAGCAGCCCCTGACCCCTGAGCTGGCAGCTGAGATAAGGCAGAAAGTGGAAGCACAGGTAGCTCCGTCCCTCGTCCCGGCTGGGAGTGTGGCACTTGCAAGGCGACGCTTCATCTGTGGGTGTCCTTGTCCCCGTGTGGGACACTCTTTTTTATTAAAGGACATAAAGGGTGGTCCGGGGGGGGGGGGGGCAACAGGTTGGTCTGGGCATTAATGGGTGCAAGCAGGGCAGTAGCTGGAGCCCCCCATCCTTGTCCCCGCTGCTCTCCCATTGTGGACGTGTCGGATCCAAGCTCGTCCGTCTGTCCCGATGCTGGGAAACCCTGCGGCCGGTCCATCTGCAGGACCCCAGCCCAGGCAGCATGGGGTCTGGTGCTCTTGGGAGGCTGGAAAGCTGCTTGTGCCCCGGCTGTTTTGGGGTGTCCCCTCCACGTGGCTCCTCGGGGGCAAGGGGTAGGTGCAGCCCTGGCTGGAGCCACGCGCTCCTCGCTCCGGCTTTGTTCAGGCTGAATTTTGTAATGTCAGGAAATGAGCTGGCCGTGGGAGGGGAGGCAGCCGGGGAGAGGAAGGCTGGTTTTGTGGTTGAAGCGGAGGATGAGGACGCCAGAAAGCCGAGCACAATTCCTCGCTCTGTTGCAGGCGCCGGGGGTGAGGCTGCAGCTCGGCTTCGGGAGCGGGAGCTCGTGGCGCGTTTGGAGAGCCGGGTGCTGGTCCCTGTGCCTCGGTTTCCCTTTTGTTCAGTGGGAGAAAGCACCGTTCCTCTCGCTTGCGGGAGCGTGCCGTGGGGAATGGGCTCTGCACAGGGGAGGCACCGTCCCACGCCAGACGGTGACGGCCACCGATAGATGAATGACCAGCACAAGGCTGGCTGAAACCGCTGTGCTTTGCCCGGTGGATCGCCTCCCATCTTTGAGTGGCAAGTGAGAGGAATTTAGCAGCCGCGTTTCCTTCTGGGCCATGGCATTTTGTTCTTGGCGAGGGCCGCTTTGGGCCAAGCGCGCGGGCCGTGCTCCCTGGGAGAAAGCATCTGAGCGTGCAGGTCGGTGCTTTTCCCTGCGGGGCGCGCGCAAGGGACTTCATAGAGATCGTGAAGTTCACTTGAAACCTTGAACGACTTGCTGCCAGGCTGGATCTTGTCCCTCGTTAACAATAATTACATTTCATAGGGTCGGGGCTCCTGGTTGCCTTGCAGAAGCCCAGCAAGGTCCCACCCGGCCTCCGTGGCCCTTGCAGCGATGCTCAGGATCAGGGCGGTGCGGGAGGGGACCCCTCCAGCTCCTGTCCCCTCAGCCAGGGCTGCCCCGGGGGGGGACCAGGAGCCCCTCGCTGTCCCCTCTGGCTGGCTGTGCTCAGATGGGGTGTGCGGGGAGCCCTGTCCTTGCCTCCGTCCCCTCAGACTGATGGCTGCTCACTTTTTCTTTGCAGTTTGATTGAGGAGCGGTGGCCGCAGCTCATCGTCTGGCAGGAGCAGAAGATGCAGGAGTCTGCATAGCAGGTAGGGAGGGAAATCCCAGCCTTCGGGCTCTCACTGCCTTCCCCCTTGAGTTCACTTGCTGGGGGCCGTGCATGTCCCCCACTCCAGGCTGAAGTGAGGAGGGGGCCCCCATGGAGATCACCCCAGCTGGATGCAGCTCCGGGGCTGAGACTCCCAAATTGGTGCAGGATCTGACCCTACAGCTCTGCTCCGGTGGCAGGAGGAGCAGTGGGTGCTGGTGCCGGCAGGGAGCACCCTGCCCGGCTGCGCACCCCTCTCTTGCTGCGGGCGCAAGGGGGTCGTGGTGAGCGGGACTGGGCTGCAGAGTCCCCAAAGCTGGCACGGGGCAGGGAGGTGGCACCTGCTCGAGGTCCTGCAGCCCGGCGGGCAGCCCCGCACTCATTGGCGGGTGCCTCCCTGGTTCCCCAACACCCATCTTCCCCTTCACTTCGCCACCTGGCGTGGCTCTGCCGGATCCCGGCCGTGGCCACGGCACTGATTTGGGGCTCTGTGGGTTTTTTTTTTTGCAAAATGGAGGTGTTGGCACAAAGGGGGGGGTTTCCTGCCCTGATTTCTCCCTGGGTGGACAAGACTTGTGGCCAAACCCACTATTATTTTGTCCCTTGCATTCCCCAGAAATAAGGTGCCGTTGGGAGAGGGCCCCATGTCCAGGTTTTCTCCCTTCTTGACCTTCTTTGCCTGTTTATTGCTGTTACGGTAAATGTTTGCATCTCCCTTGTCTGCAATGAGGTTGTGGTAGAGACAACGGCGCGTACCCGTTTTATGAGGGCTCTACGGTTTCGTGTAATGTATCTTCTGTACCTGATATTGAAATCAATAAAAGGAAAGATTTTAAAAATAATCTGACCCCAGCTCCTGAAAGGAGGGGACTCTGTCATCGCTGCTTAGTGAGCAGTTTTGCTGGGTTGAGATGGCTTTTTAGTGCCGGAGAGGGGGCAGGTAATTTATTTGGAGGCTTGGTGCTGGGAGATGGGGATAGCGTTCGCCGTTTCCTCCGCAAGGTCAGGACCAAGGGCTTCGTCTTGCTGTCGGTTACGCTGACAGAAACCAAGAGCAGCTCCACAGGCTTGCGTCAGGGTGAAAGCGGTGGAAGGGCCGCGCTGTATCTCGGTGATGCTCCGTTTGTGCCAGCGGTGGGCCGCGGCGTGCCGGAGGAGAGCAGGGCCGGGAAGGCTCGGCCGGGTCTGTCCTGCTGCAGTTTGGCCAAGCGCAGTGCTGCGGCAGAGTGCCGGGTGCTGGTATGGGACCGGCTCCGGTCTGCTCGCTTCGGGCACAAATAAATAGCAGCCAAAGGGTGCGCTTTTTAGTGCGGTGAATAATTAAACGGAGCATAGGAACGATGGGGCTGTCTGCTGCGGGGTGTGCAGGGCAGGACCCTCCACGGCTCCTGAGCATCGCGGTCCTGGTGCACCGTGCGCGTCCCGTCCCCCCGTCCCGGTTGCTGGCAGGCGGTGGCAGGATCTCTCCGTAATTACATGCGTTCTCCCCCAAATCGCTGCTTGCTGCTGGAGACGGGATGCTCGGCTCCACTGGCTCCATATTGACCAGTTACAACAGCTCCTTATTTTTTAGGCTTGCACAAATTTTAGTTTTTTGGGTCAGCAGCGTCCTCCTGCAAAGCCCCGTGCTGCTGCCGGTGCCGGCACAGAGTTTTGAGCAGGGGAGGAGCAGTTTAGTGATTTCTGCAGCTGCATAATTGCTCGCTCCAAGGAGCGGTGCATTAAGGTGTGCGACTCAGGGAGGAGGATTTCGAGAAGTATCTCCGGGGACTGCTTTGAAACTCGTCCCCTTCGCTCTGTGAGCGACAGGAGCTGAGCAATTAGAAGAGCAATATCGACCCTGCCTCGGAAGCGTGCGACAACCAGCACCGGGTGATTTAATCCCGCTGAAGCCACGTCCTCGCATCCTGCGACGTGCAGCATTGCTACCCGCGATCAATAGGCATTTTGTCTTCCTGAGGCCAGCCCCATTTGAGGCGCACCAGGAAAACCTCTCTCTTCCCAACCGCATCTGCTGCAGAAAACTCTTCTAGGGCCTGTGACCTTAATTGAATCGACTCTTTCATGTCCTGAAGACGGTCGTATCGTCTCACTGCAGCCATGCTCGGTAAATCACGTGTCCGTTACCGCATGCACAAGCTGCAGGGTCCGTGCCAGCCTGCTTCTCTCTCGATGAGATTTTTGCAGCCCGAGGCTGATTTCCAGCTGCTTGGGAAGAGCCCTTGGGTCGCTGGGTCTGCTCCTCTGCTGCCTAAGGCCTTGCATCATGTTCTCTTGGAGGTTTAATGCTGATGGAGACTTGGGTTTGCAGCTCCTGGCCTCCCACTGTGCCGTAGGCGTGAGCATGCCGCCTTGTCTGGCACCGAGCTGTTTGCATCTGGCAGGATCTTCCCTATCTCTGGGGAGAGCTGGTAAAAACTGGCCGGTGGGCTCACCAAAAATCCCACTTCTTGCCCCTTTCCGACTTGGGGAGAGGTGGGATCCTGGTTTTGGTAAAGCGATGGTTTCCTGCTGCCTGGGCGGCTGCTGAAACGCGATCGTGCTGCTGGAGGTCACCTTTTAACTCC
Organism: Theristicus caerulescens; assembly: GCA_020745775.1. Classification (NCBI taxonomy): domain Eukaryota; kingdom Metazoa; phylum Chordata; class Aves; order Pelecaniformes; family Threskiornithidae; genus Theristicus; species Theristicus caerulescens. Next base: position 3,209,756 of record CM036581.1, on the reverse strand, counting down.
CGGCAGAGCCGGGTGGCCTTTCGTGGTCACGGCTCTGCCCTGCGCTTTGGTTTTCTGAGCTCATCTGCTATTTTGCCACCGAGGGGGGGAGAAAAATGTCTTCAAAGCCCTTTTCCTTTGGGAAAAAGCCAACTTGGTCAGAAACGTCCGCACAGAAATGTTGTCTAACTGTGCCGAACCAGCAGCGGGGCTCGTCCTCCCCGGGGGTCCCGCTGTGCCCGCAGGGTCTGTCCCCATCCCGCCGTGTCCCCGGGTTTGGGGCGGCGGAGGAAGCGAGCCCGGGGGCTGCTTTCGGCAGCTGTTCGCGAGCGAGTGGCTCTGGCCGCTCCCTTCCCCCTGCCGCACGCTTAACCACCTCCTCCTGCCTTCGCATCTGCCTCTGCCCTTTAGACACTGCGGTGTGCCCCGGCGCTCCCCAGACGGGGTTTTGGGGGAACCGGGGGCCAGCCGGTGGCCTCGGTGACGGCCGCTCGGGGTGGCAGTGGTGCGGGGACAGCGGCTCCATCCCGCGCGCTTCCTCCCGGCCGCCAGCGTGCAGCAGACGTGGAGAAGGACGCAGCCACCCTGTCTCCTGTAAGTACCTCTCACTCTTTCCACTGGAGAGTTAAAATTAGCAACTTCTTTTTTTAAAACAGGCGTCTCTTTAAACCTTGCCAGCCCAACTGGGTTTCCTTTTATTCCCCCCCACCTCAGCTCCTTTTCTCTCGATTTTTTTTTTTTTATTTTGTTGTTATTGTTAAACGTATGCGTGCACTTTTCTCCCCCCCCCTTTTTTTTCATTTTTTTTTTCCCCTTCTTTTCGTTCCTTCCTTTTTTAAACACGGGTGACGCTGCAGTGTCGGTGCGGAGTTTGGAGCCAAATAAACAGCCCGGCACACCCCCACCCCGATCGCCTTACAGAGCCCAGTGCCGAATTTAGAGCCCTTATCTATTGTCAGCCTCCGTGGTCGCCGCTGCTCTGCCGGGGGGGGGTTTGCCCCAGACCCCCTTTTTGCTCCTGACACAGATCTTCGATGTGAGTGTGCCTCTAATTCTTTTTTTTCCCCTCTCCTTTGTGTTCGTGGTAAAGCACAAAAGTGCCCGTGACTCAGGACCCGTTGCTTTTTATCCAGGGCTGCATGGGGAGGGAGGGAGATGGGGGGGAGTTCCCAAGTTGGGAGGATCGGCTGCATGGAGAGAGGGGGAAACTGAGGCACGGAGGGAAGACATGGCTCAGCGATGGGGAGTGGGTGAGCTGGGATTTCCTCCTCTTAAAATAAAAACAAATATAGACGAGCAAGGAGAACACAGCAGGCGCGGGCTCAGATGCAGGATTGGTGTCTGTCCCCGGGGGATAAAATCCGGCCCTTTGGGGAAGCTCGCACCCGTGGTCCCCTGCGGCGGGGCTGATGCCAGGGCCGGTGCGGGTGGAGGGTGCCGCAGCCGGAGCTCTGCTATGCCGGGACAGAGCCAGTGGTTGGAGGTGGCTGTCCCAGCCCAGATCTGCGAAAGCAAACAGGAAGGCAAGGAGGGAGCAGCCCACCGTATTTACTTGGGTGTTGGGGATGTTATTTATTGTGGTTCCTCTAAGGTTGGTAACGGGTTTTTTTAACACCTTCCTGCTTGGTGCCGTTTCCTTTTGGCCAGGGCTGGGTGCCCGGGAACAGCGGGGGTTTGTGGCTCGCGCAGGGAGGTGAGCCGGGTACTGTGCACCTCTCCACCCGAGCATTCAGCGACGGCAGGAGCATCGCGCCAGGGCTCTCCCTCCTGTTCCTTCTCCTCCCTTAACTATTTCATAAATGTTCGGTTTGCTCTGGCTGGTCCCACACAAGGGACAGATGTGGTGGGGCTGGGACTGGCGCTGGGCTTGGCTCATCCGAGCAAAAGCCTTTCCCATCTTGATTTTTTTTTTTTCAGGGTTTTTTTGTGCTGCTTTGGGGCTGGGACTGCCCAGATCCTGCCTGGGGTTAGAATTAATAATGCTGATAATCTTAATATCTACTTCAGTGAAAATTAAGGTGCAAAACCCATGGGAAGGAGGACGGCATCCTTCAGAAGTGCTTTTAGTGTTTCCTTCCGAAGGCACCGCTCGCGCGCGCTGCCCTGGCTCCAGTGCTCGTGGATGGCTTGAACGCAACCGGGGCTGGAAGATAAACTTCACTCTTTGGGTTAAACCCAACCCTTGAACCATCGCCTGGGGTGGGCGAAGCGGATTCTCCGCTCTGCTCGACTCAGGGGACCCCGTCGCAGCGGGGTCGGCCCCGTTCGGGGACAGGCTTTGGGGCTGCAGGTCTCATCCCCGCTGCAGGGTCCTGGGTTTCTGCTTTTGAAACCGAACAGCTGCCCACGATACTGCCCTGGGCAGCAATGTCCTTCTCCTCCTCCTCCTCCTCCACCTCTTTTGGGCAAACAATCGATTTGGGCAGCTATTTATTTATATTTATTTATTCTTATATCCCCACCCTTCAGCCAAAAATTTTGACTGAAATATTTTCATTTCTACCTGCAAACTCGTGCCTTCTGAAAACCACACTTTCTCTCTCACCCCCTTTGCAAGTCTACAGAAAAAAATGCCTTATTTGGGTTTTTTTTTTCCAATATTTTCCCTTTTCCAAGAGGAATCATGACTGGTGTTTGTCTGTGACACTCCTGACAGCTCCTGAGCTCTCGCCTGCCCTCGGGGTTCATCTCCTCTGTGCCGCGGGAGCATCCCAGCGGCTCCCCTGCCATCCCTTCGGAAACTCGGACTGGGACCTGCAACCAAGCCCTTGGCTTCAACTGCAGCCATGTGCTGGTGGTGCTCCGGCACGGGACCTTGGAGGGTGCCAGACCCGGGATGTAGCGGCACCTCTGGAAAGTGCCAAATTTTGGCATTTCCCGCAGCGGCTGGGCATCCCCGTCACTCTCCTGAGCATCGCCCCTGCGGTTTGCTGGGATGCCCGAGGTGGGCACGTGGGCAGCATCCACACCCCCAAAACCCAGGGCTGGCCAAAATCACCATCCTTCTGGCACGTGGCTTTTGGCACAGCTGTGGAGAAGGGCTTGGCCGGTCGGGGACCCCGGCAGGGGACTCCCCCCGCCCTGCCTAACTCCTCCCTGCTAAAACACAAGCTTTGGCTGGGTTAAAAAAAAAAACTTTTAAAACAGAATAATTTTCCCCGCTATTCCTGGAGGATGCATCCGGGATGGGGTCTGGATGAGGCCACCTCTCCCTGCTAATGGGAACTATCACCCAGCGGGTCTGGCCGGAGCTGCCAGCGATGGCCACCGGTGTGGGCAGACCGTGGCTTGGCTTCAGTGGCCCAGCCGGGCCGGTGCCGGGGAGCGGCGAGGACAGGATTTGTGCGCCTGTGTCTAGAATGTGCGTCTTGTGAGTGAGCGGCAACAGCTGAGAACCAGCTGTCTCGCTGCATTTCGGCTGCCTGATGAGCCGGGGCCGGATCCTCACCCACCCGCCTTGCTGGCTCGTGGCTTGGGAACGCGGGGTGAGGATCTGGCCCCATCCTTCGTCAGCCTTTTGCCTACAGATGCATGTGCGTGCAAGCTGCTGATGAGCTGGGGGAGCAGGGCCGTATCTCATCCCGGCAGACGGCAAAGCTTTTGTGGCGCGGCAGGCACCCTCCTGTCCCAGCAGCCATGAGTCACGCCGGGGACGAGGGGCCTTGAGCTGGTTTGTCCCCCCACTGCCCTGGCTTTGGCTGCAGCACGGTGCCCCGCGGTCCCTGGGGTGCTCCGGCGGTGCCGTGCCCGGGCTCCAGATTGAGGGTCCCCGGAGCGCTGGTGCCAGCGGCAGATGTGGCGGCTGATGCAATGTTATTCGGGTGCTGGGTTGGAGCCACTGTGTTTTCAAGGCAGCACAGGGGAAGAGGAAGTTAAACCCGTTTTTGCTGTGTGGCATCTTGTCCTGGTTCCTCCCGTTCGCTTAGAGCGAGTTCGGTTCGGGTTTGGTAACGGCCAGACGCCGCTCCGTGCCTCTCGGTGGGCTTCGGTGGCTCCTTCTCCTCTCATGGCACTTGGGCCATGGCTCTCGGGGCCAAGGGATGGCTCTTTCTGCTTGGTTCCTCGTTCCCGAGGCCTTGGTCTCTGCTTGCAAATTGTGCTGCTGTTACAGTCCCAAATAATTAATGCTGCTTGTGGACTTCGATTGCTTTATTAAAAAAAATAGCAGTGTCCAGCTGTTAGATGGCAGCATGCTCTGAGCATGAGCCTGTGGCTACGGAACAAAGTCGGTTTTTGGGGTGGAAATGGTGGGGACATGTACAGATGGATGGGCAGGTCCACCTCCGAGAAAAGCAGCTGGCCAGGACGCCAGTTTTTGTGGTTTTGTTTCCAGGTTGGGAGTGCCAGGGGCTGGTCAGAGCTGCGATGGTTGAGTCTGAGCGCTGGGATGGAGGCAGGAGCTTGGTCCTGCCCGTTCCTGCTGGTGTTGGCCGGATCTTTCCCATCCATCTCTCCAAGGCACTCTCTGGCAAGCTCTGCTCTGGTGTAACCCTCCCAGTATTCCACATTGCCGTATCAGTGGCAAATTAAGCTCATTTGCTTCTTATCCTTCTTCTCATGGTCAAGTGGAGCTGGTGACCACCATCCACTTCCCAACGATGGGAAGCTCCTGGCTTCACCAGCTCCTCTGCACCCCAGACATGTGCTGGACCCTGCAGCCCCTGGGGAGCCCGGTGCTCCCCGCCTGGGAGCTTAGGACGTGTAAACCCCGACTGAGAGTGTGGGATGAGGCAATGCAGGAGCAACATCTGCTTCTACATTGCCTTCGTGTCTTTGGACCTGACGGATGTGATGGCTGCTTTGGGTCTGGATGCAGTTAGCCGTTGGTAGATGCAAATAAAATCAGCAGCCCCGTGACTTTTGGCATTGCTGCTATTACTCACCAGTGCTTGAGGGTGGGAAAAAAAAAAGAAGTGGTTTTGGGAGGCCGGTTTGAAAGATCTTGGCGGCCCTTGGGGAAGGGCCGAGCCTTTGGGAATGGCGCTGCTGGGGTCGTGCGCTGGGAGGGAGGATTGTGCTCAAGGGCTGAGCTCCGAGATGGTACTGGGGGTCTCTGGCCTCTGGGCAGCCCCAGCTCCCAGGCTGAGCCCGCACTGTGCTTTGGGTGCCGGAGGGTCTGCTAAGCTGCTCTTGGGTGTCCCTTCTTGGGTGGGGACAGGGTGTGGGGTCCCCGGCCGTGTTGCTGAGGTGGGGATGGAGATTTGCGCCACGCTGCCCTTGGGCGAAGGGAAGGTGACTGCAGGATGCCCTGGGCTGGCTGCGGAGGATGCATCCCCAATCCCATCCCGGTGACACTGGTGGGAAGAGGAGTGTTTTCCCCGGCGCGGTTTCGCTCTCCGCCATGTCCCATGGGGCTGCCATGGGTTTCCATCTCTCTCACGGATGGCTCGGAGCAGCAGTCGGGTCTCATGGAGTTTCCCCTGGGTAAAACCCACCGCGGGGAGAGAGTTGTCCCCTCTGCTACTGGGGGAAATCCCGTCCCCTTGCATGGAGAGCCCCTAAATTCCCTGCAGAGGGGGTTTTGCCCTCCTCTCGCTGCTGACCTGCCTCTGGGGACCCTGTTCCCGTGTCCCGGTGGTGGGATCCTGCCCCCCATGCGGGAGCTGAAGGCAGCAGTTGTCTCCTTTTGGCGTGTTGTGTTTTGGGACTTGCAAGTCGTTGACGTCCTTGCGATGACTGTAGCGAGGTTGCCGGCAGCAGGGACCTTGCTGGGCTGCACCGGGGGACAGGCACACCCCGGGGTGCACCCTCGGGATGGGGGGTGCCTGAGGAAATGGCGGGGGGGATGTTGGGGTCTGGGTGCTGGTGATGCAGGGAGCCTCAGCTGCCCCCGCCCCAGGTTTGCATCTTGCCTTACAGATTCCCATTCGAGAAGAAAAAAAAAAAACCCTCACAGTGAAACATCGCTGCCGTCGGGTGCCGAGGCTTTTCCTGGGCTCGAATCCCCCTGCCCCGGGGGTGGGAGGCAGCTCAGTGGGGAGCAGGGCTGCGTGGCCCCAAAACTGCAGCCGCGTCTTTCCCCTCCGTCCCCACTTTTTCCTCCCTGTGGCCTCAGCACCGGTGAAAGTCCTCGCCGTGGGTCTGGTTTGGGGTTGAGAGCTGCTTCTGCTCCCCACCAGCACAGGGATGACTTTGACAGCCTCCTGATTTACGAGCGCAGGATCCGACCCCAAATTCAGCTCTCTCTCCTTCTCGCTCTTTTTTTTTTTTTTTTAATGAGTCAACCTCTCATCTGTCATATTAAACCTCCTCATTACCAGGTATCTAAATTTTGCTCTGACAATAGTGACAGGGGAAGCTGCGATATCATTGCCACGGCACAGGGCTACGGGGAGCTGGCAGGTGGTTATTTCATGCCCTGCAGGGAGCCGTGGGGGTGGGCGACGGAGCCGGATAATGGGCTCTCGCTTCCCTTCTTTTAGAAAACCCTACTTAGTGCAGAGGGGAAAATTACCCCCGGTCTCCAGCTTTGGAGCTGGTGATGGATAGAGGACAGGAGGGAAGGGGAACGGCTTCGTGTGGTCCAGCTGCTCATCTGTGGGGATGGAGGGCGAGTGGGGATGGAGGGCGGATGGGGATGGAGGTGGCTTAGGGCTGCCCCGTGCAAGCGGTTGGTCCCGGCTGGGAAAGGGGATGCTGTGCCCGTGGTGGGGTGCTGGGGCTTGCGGGGTCCCCAGCCTCAGTGTGCACGGCCGGGGAAGCCGCTGAGCCACCCGGGGGACCACAGCCAGGCTTGGGGTGATGGGTGACACCCGCTGCGAGGATGCCACCGCCAAGGTCGTTGCTCAAGGTCACGGGGCTTTTCCAGCTCCTGCATCAGCCTTTGTGCGTCGCCATTCCCAGGAGTGCTTTAAAGGTCGCTTTAGCAAGGGGCCGTCTGACCCCTCTGGTTTAACACGGTGCCATGCGGTGGCTCGTCCCTGCCCGTCCCTCCCTGTGCCATCTCCCTCTGGGAGAGAGGACAGCTGCCACCCTGGGAAGCCGCTTACCCTGGTCCCGCGGGTTTTTCCTCCCGGAGGCAGTGTCCTCACCTTGGCATGGGGTGACGACGGTTCCCTGGTTGGCTTTTGGCCACTGCTGAGCGAGGCCACGGGCTTGCTGGTGACCTTGCCCGGGGCTCCTGCCCAGCCTCCCTTCTTCTGCCAGCTGCCCCGTGTCCCCTCCAGCCTCTGCTGGCTCTGGCCACGCTGGCGGTGTGGGGAAGGTCACTGGTTGTGCCCGCCGTCACCCAGCCTCTGCAGCACCCATCCCCAGCCCGGGACACGCTCCTGGGGTGCTGGATGTGATGGCATCCCTGACTAGCCACAGCGTGGGATGAAACGGTGGGATTTGAGGTGCAGGGCACCTGGGTGCCTGGTTTGGGTGCTGCCACGGTGCCTCCAGTCCTTGTGCCAACGTCAGGGCTGTCACCCTTCTTTGTTGGGTGTTGCCTGGGTCCACGCTGGTGCAAAAGGGTGCATGCAGGGGAAGAGAAAATCAACCCCGGTTTAATAATGTCCCCGAAATCCTTTCTTTCACCCCCCTCCTTGCGCAGGCAAATGCCAGTTCTCCAGCATCATTTAAGGGCTGTGCTTTTTTTTTCCCCCCAGACTCTGCCGGTCTTGGCACGGCGCATGGTTTTGTTACAGCTCAGCAGAGCTGGCTGCGCGGTTGGCATCTGCTTTTCTCCAGAGAGCGCCTGAATCTGGGTCAGGAATATGTGTGTCTTTTTCAAATTCCTCGGGGGCCTGATTGAATCCAGCCTCGCTTCTGCTCTCCTGAGCCTCCCGAGGTTTGTACCTGCAGCCGGCGGGACGGATCCTGCGCAGGCAGGAGGACCCGAGCCGCTGGTTTTGCTGCTGATCCTGGGGAAATCGGGGCCTCTCCCGGTCCCGCTGGCATCAGGTGCGCAGGAGGGATTGCAGCTCGATGCTGGATTTGCACCTGCTGGGCGAGCAGGATTTGGCCCCGGGGATGGCTTGGCCGAGCAGGGCCCTGCAGCTGCATTTCCGAGCGGGAGGTTTGCTCCGGAGCCGCGTTTCGGCCGCCTTCCTCTCCCCTCCCCCTGCCTGCATCTGGAGGCTCGACACAGGAACCCAGATAGCATCATCCTGAAACCAGAATAGAAGCTTTGGAGGGGACTTTAGCATGTTTGTGTGGTTTTGATCTCGGTTTGTAGATAAAAGAGGTGCTAAACAATGCTAAGCGGGCGAGTTGGAGTCCTTCACAGGTACATGCAGCGGGGCTGGGGAAGCGCAGGCACCTGCCCTCGCTGCCCGCTGCGATGCCAAGGATGTCCCTGTGGGGATGCATCGCCCCGGGGAGCCGGCGCTGCTCCTGCTGGCGCTGCCCCCCATCCCACGGCAAAGCCGGCCCGGTCCATCAGTGGTCACTCGCTGGTGGGATGACGGCAAGCAGCACGCCTGTGGCTTTGCAGGATAGGAAGAGCAACATTAACATGAATACAGGTGGTGGATTTTAGGGAAGGGGGCTTTTCCCCACTCTGCAGAGGAGAAGGAAGCCAGTCCTGCAGATCCAGAAACCACCAAGAAGGAAACTAAAAGTCCTTGGTGTCAGCGTGGAGGATATGTTAAAAAAACAACAATTAAGTCACAAAAGGCAGGCCCGGCCGTCAGCGAGAAAGGAAACAGGAAGGCAAGAACTGCAGTTAAACAGTTGGGTTCAAGAGGTGACTTTGAGCTAAATCCATATCCTTAAGGGATGGAAGTCCAGCCCTGTCCGCGGGCGGGGAAGCGGCTCTTTCGGTTTGTGCCGGGAGCCTCAGGCCAAGGCTTGGACACCTCAGCTGCGGGTTTGCTGTTTTATTTGCAATTGCTTTTAAGGCTCTTTTGCAGTGGGTGGAGAGTCCGAGCTTTATGTGGGTGCTGCCGGACTGCTTCTCGTGGCAGTGCAGCCGCGTCACGCCTCGACTCGATTGCTTTTCTTGGTAAAAGCTGCAAGTTTGCAGCGGGGAGCGGTGCAGCAGGGTGTGGGGCTGCTCTCGCCACCTCCGAAGCATCATCGCCGCCTCCGGAGCATCATCACTCCCTCTCTCCGCTTAGCCCGTTCCCCCCACACCCTACCCCAGCACGAGGAAGGGCTCGGCAAGCGGCTTGGTGCACCGTCGGCGTGGCGGGTGTAAACCACTTCCCATGGCAGGCTGAGCTCGCAGGCTGGTTTGCAGCACAGCAGCATTTCCCCGGTACGGGCGCTCTCCTGCCATGGGCAGACAGACGGGACAAACCCTGCACCTTGTAACCCACGTACCCATCGGTTGTGGGCTGAAGCTCTCTTGCAATGGCCTGCCTTGCCCGCAGATACTCCAAGAGAGGGGAAGGTGTTATTGCGGTCGTTTCTGTATGTGGATGAACCCTGAGCCCCCCAAAATATTGGTCCTGCTGGGCTGGGTTTGGTGAATTCGGTCCCGTCGAGTGTGCTGTTTCCTGGGGGAGGATGCCTGGCAGGGAGGACCCCTCGTCCCGCTGCGTTTGGACCCGTTACTCTCACCTAGCCCCTCGGCTTGATGGAGCCAAGTAAGGATAAACCCCTCTTTGGGAGAATTCCTGCAAATTCTGGGTAAAGGATGGGGTTGGAGAGCATTCAGGGCCTGGGCAGAGCAGGCTGCTGGGCTGTGCTCCTCCGGAGCTGTCGCTGGCTTTTCTCCCTTCAATTTGGGACTTTCTGTGCCGTTATCAGACATCCTCCCATTCATCTCCTCCGTAAGATGAGCTGCGTTGGTCCTTTCAGCATTTTCGCAGGAGAGCGTTTTTCTTGTCCCTTTTCCTTCCTTTTTTCCCCAGCCTCCAACTGTCCTTTGAAGCTGCTTTTGCAGGTTTCCCCACAGCCAAAGATGTCCCCGTGGCGCTGGCCCCGGTTTGGGGGACGAAGATGGGGAAAACGTCCCTTGAACCGGTGCTGCAATGAACCCATCCGGATTTTGCCGTCACTCGTAATGCTGGCTCTACTGTGTATTTCTGCAGGAGTGGATTGGGGAGCGCGGTGCCACACGTGAGCACAGGGGCAGCACGCTGGGAAAAGCAAGGCCATGCAGAGCTCGAAAGGAAAATACATTTTTGGAAAGGATGCGTTTATTTGCCTTTATTTATCTTCCAAAGGCTTTTGGATTCATCTTTTTGATCTTTCCTTCGCAGCTGCGCAGCCAACGTTTGGTTTATTTAAGCTGACATCGTGCTGAGAGCACAAGGCTTTACAAGGTGGGGTTTTAAGGAAGGACGGCTTAATATCATCGCCTTTGAGAGGAGCGGCCGTGTCACGGCTAACTTTAGTAAGGAGACAACTAAAAAGGGATGCAATAAAAGTATATTGAAAATAGCAAATGGCCATAGAAAGTGGATGTGAGACTCTTAAGTGCTCCTGCTCGTACAGAGAGAAATATGGGGCTATTTAGTAGAAATGGAAAAGGGACAAATTACGGAGTGGTGCAAAGAACCCTGCTGCTCGTGCAATGCCAAGGTGAAACCATTTAGAAAGAGGTAAAATAGATGGGAAATATGTGTAGTCGGTAAAAAATCCAGAAATAAAGACTTGGAAGAGATATCGGCCCTCCTGCCTCCCCAGCTCTTGGAGCCGTGAATTCAGCACCCCCAAATTCCTTGTTTTGTAAAAACATCTCCCAGCTGAGATTCCTCTTTGCTTTTTCTTTCTTCCCCCATTTGCAAAATGCTAACTCTGCTCCCTCACCCGTCTCTCCAATTTAAAGCAATTTACTTGGAGCCGGGTATGAATTACTCAGCACAGAGTTAACCAGCACCTGCTCGTAGTTAATTGGCATGTGTGTTAATTGCTGTGATAGTCATACTTGTGCGAGCACGCGAGGGGGTGTAGGGTAGGAGGGAGGGACACGGGCGCTAACGGGCTGCCTCCGTCCCAGCGCTTCTTGCTGCTTCCCCGGGGCGATGCTGAATTTCCCCTTTCCTGATCCTTGCTGAGGTTTCCGGGTGCCGAAGAGGGACGAGGTGACTTTTTGCCGGCGCCGTTCACTCGGTGCGACGCCCGTGATTTGCTTTACAGCAGGTTTGTAGGTCCCCTTCGATACCCTCGGACCTCTGCGCCGCGGCGGTTCCTCCTGGCAGGGTGTAGCAGCTGAGATGCTCGGTGGTTGCATGGAGATAGTCACCATGGAGACGGGTACCACTGGGGATGGTGGCATCGTGGCTGCGGGTGCCCGGGGTGGCCCTGAGCCTGGCCCCGCTCCAGCCCGGCCGCATCTTGTGATGTTTGAGCTGGCCCAAACCTGGTTTAGAATGGCGCTGGGTCACGTTTTGGGCAAGCCAGTCTGCCTGACAGGGCTGCTGAGATTCTCTAGTGTCTCGTAAGGGCTGGGCTTAACCCATCCGCCGGTGTTCGTGCGACTCGCTGAGGTGTTGCGCCTTGGGGATGTTGGTGCCTCATCCCAAATGGGATGGAAAGGTCCCGTGGGCTCAGACGCTGTGCGGGGTGGGTGCCTTCTCATCCTGCATGCACCACGGGATGGCGTGAGCCTTGTTTCCTTGGAAAACCAGGCTAAGGAGAAAGAAGCTGCTGTCTCAGAAGGACGAAAAGATGATTTAATGACTGGGGATATTATATTGGATAAAACCATCCAAGACCCCAAATGTTATTTAGGAGTTTAACTCCTTTTAAAAGCCCTGCGCTCTGGATGCTTGGCTATATATATGTTTAGGTGCTTAAATTCCACCTGATGACGGAGGAGGTTCATGGGTGATCCCAATGCCTTGGGGTGGGCAGTTAGGGAGCCAGAGCGATTTGATGGTGGAGGAAAGGGAGCTCCAGAGGCGCCCGGCTCGGTGCACGGTGCAGAGCGGGTGCTTCTGGGTCAGGTCTGAGCAAGCAGCAGCAGCGCCAGCGTGGTGAGCCGGAGGCAGGGAGTCTCTCCAGGTTTCTTACGCTTGCAGATGCTGATCAGAAACTCGAGCCTGTGGTCGGACTTTCTGAAAAGGCCACCTGGGCAGGAAACGTGAAAATACCTGGGTTTAAAAATATGTTGGAAAAAAACCTAACCTAAAACCAAATAAACCCACCCCAAAACCTCAACTCCAACACTGGGAACATGAAGAGAAAAGGGAGGGGTTTTAAATCCTCTCCGTCAGATGAGTTTGGAGGGCAGCGCACAGTGCCGTGCTTTTCTCCATCCCACCTTTTGATCCCATCCGAGGACTGCTCTCACTGTGGGCTGTTTTCCTTCCCGTGCAGGGGAGAAGGATCAAGAGCATCACACGGCCAGCTCCTTTTCTCCCCACGATGACAAGCAAAAAAAGTGTTGTTAAGTCGCTTTTTTCCTGCGGGGGACTTTATCAAGCGGCATGAGCAAGCCCAGAGGCTGGGACGATGGTCCCCATCCAGCTGGGGTGTTGAGGACCCAGGAGCTGGGATTTGAGAGCAGCAGGAGGACTGGTCTGGTAGTTGAAAAAGGTGATTTGTAGCAAAACACCGGGGTTTTATTTGTGGCACAGGGAGGCGAATGTGATTTGAAGGCCGCCGCTCCCATGCAAGAAGCACCAGCTTGTGCGAAGCTCGGGGCAGGGATGAGCAGCACCGGGGTTTTCTTCTCGTCCCTACAAACATCGCATCTCTTTTTCAAACGCCGCAGAGCTTTTGGCCACGATAGCATCCTGTGAAGAAGTCCCACAGCCGAATTGTGTTAAAATATGTTTCCTTTCACTCGGTTTAAATTTACTGCCCGTTGTTCTTCAGTGTTTATTGTTGCTTCTGGAGAGTTCCTCTCTGGTTTGGACAGTAAATCTGCTGTCTTTTCAGAGGGTTTCTCTGTCCAAGAGCTGCAGCACAAGGAAAGAATTAGCATCTTGCCCTGGGTCCGGATGCGGAGCTGTTGCTACTTCATGCTGCTGCTGGTGGTTTTGAAGATGGTGAAGGTGAATATTTTTCAGCCAGTTAAAAGAAATGGCAACTCCAAAGGGAAAAGCTGCAAAGCAAACTCGGCGGAAAGTTCCTCCTCCACCAAATTTTCTCTGTGCGTGCGAAATCCTCGCCTCGGCCCCCAACCTCGGGGCTGCAGACTTTCTACTGCGTGGGCTTGTGGTAGTGGAAATGCCGAGTGGACAGCCCAGGTGGATGAAATGAAAATCCTGATTTTTCTTTCGGCTCTTCCCGTACCACCGGCCTTTGAGGGATGCTTTCGTGGCAGCCCAGTGCCTGCATCCCCTGCTCACCAGTGCCAGCCCGAGTGGCGATGCTCTGGGACTGGCGATGCTCTGGGACCGCCCGCAGAGGGATGTGGAGCGGCAGCCAAAGGGCGTCCCCCCGGCACCGGCTCGGCATCCCCACGGCACCGCTGCTGCTTGCAGCTGAACAGTCCCTCCCATTGGCCGCTGGGAAGGGAAACACGCACCAATTTTGGGGAAATAATGATTCAAGCAGCAAATGCCATCCCCTGCCATGATTTGTCCTTGCAATGAGTCTTCCTGGTGGGATTTATGAGGGGAAAAAAAGGGACTTTTGCTGCCCTTCGTCTCTGCAGTCTCCTGCCAACGGCCTTTCCTGGGCTCCCCATTGCTTGTCTTCCCTGGAGAGCAAATTGTGGATGTCCAGGGGGGAAATTCTCCCCATTCTCCTCTCGGCTGCTTGAACCAGCACTGAAACCACAGAGCATGATGGGCAATGAATAATTTTACTCAAAAAAAAAAAAAAAAAAGCAGTGAAAAAGATTAAGTGACTCACATGACTCAATGAACCCCAAAAAACAAGTGTGGGAGTGAGACCGTCAGGGCTTGTTTGTTGTCGGAGCGTGGTCTGATGAGGAGGCGAAGGACAGGGCCAAGGTCGCTGCGGGGCTTCAGCGGGGTCCGGGGGGGCTCCGTGCTCTGGGGTGGGCGAGGAGCAGGAGGAGCGTGGTCGGGGCTGGCTGCGGATGCTGCGGGTGAATTGGGGATGATGGGAGGGGAGAAAAAGCTTTTTATTTTTCTTTTTTTTCATGCTTTTTGTAACAAGACCGAGGGCTGAGGGCTGCCAAGTCGAGGCAGATAGGAAGCTATTTTGGGACTGGCTTTTCCCTCTGCCCGGATCTTGGCATGGAGCACCCTCGCCTTAAATGCAATGTTATTGCTGCTCTTATCTGGCCACTCGGAGAGAGAACCAGGAGAAAAACATACCTTCGGACAAATGAACTGGCCGGCTTTCCCTCTTTATCCCAGTCGCAGCAATGCGGTGCACGCTGAAAAAATGGGGTGACATGGGGCTGGGGGGGCTGTGTCAGTTTGTGCCCTGGTACATCCAGACACAACCCCCAGCATCAGGGATGGGGGTGCCCGGAGGCTCCGTTATCCGGAGCGGGGTCACGGAGTGAGGCCGGGAAAGGAGCCGTGCGGGTCCCCAGGGACCTGCAGCGCTCGTCCCTTTGGGGAGAGAGGTGTAGAGCAAAAGATACCCCCGAGGCGATCCGCTCACCCCCCAGATGGATGGAAACAACCGGCATCCGACTGTTGGGCCCACTTGAACCCCGGGCTGCCTCAGCTTCCTTCGGAGGCCTTCTTCCCCTTGCCCATAAGAATTAGGTTTCTGTGCCTGATTATAGGGTTTTTTAAGTAATCAAATAAAGACATTTTAAAATTCCAAATTGAAGATTAATGCAGAAATTGGAGACGGATTTAAATTGCCCAAGCTAATCACCAGCCACTCGACTGCTTATGACTTTATTAAGAGAAAAAAAAAAGTCTGGAGTGTCACGGAGGAATAATGATTCACAGGCTCGTTGCTGCCGTCTCCTCCTCCTCGACGAGCATCGCCGTGCCCAGCCCACACGTGTCCTGTGGCGCGGGCGTTTTTGGGCTCCATCCTTGAGGTTTTTCGAGACCAGGTTGGATAAATCCCTCCGCAACCCTCCTGGCCCCGGCGCTGAGCGGGAGGATGGAGCAGAGCCCTCCCGTGGGCTGCGGGGCAGGAGCCGTGCCGGCGGTGGGAAGGGTGCCGGGAGGGTGCCGGATCCTGGTTTGGGGACAGACGGTCTCACTCCTGTCTCTCTCCTTGCACAGGTTTCTGAGCAGCCGCTGACGGCTCAGCCCCGCTGGATCCAGCCACACAGGAGGATACCATGAACTGAGCAAGGAGCGCCGCAAAACTTTTTTTTTTTTTTTTTTTTTTGGTTTGTTTTTCATCTGAAAAAACAAAAAGCCCCCCACGCTCTTTAATGAAAGCGTTTTAAAACGGGGTTACTTTTCCCCTCCCCTGAACCGAAGTCGTCCCGGGTGTGGTGAGGATTTCCAGAGAAGATGGGGAGAAAAAAGATCCAGATCCAGCGGATCACGGACGAGCGCAATCGGCAGGTCGGTGCTTTCCCTTCGGCTCTCCGCTCCCTCCTCGCCCGCTCTCCTCCCGTCGGGTATTTTAAGGGTTCTGCTTCAAAATGACCCATTTCCATCCCATTTTGGGCCAACTGGTGCTTTTTTTTCCCGACCCATAAAATAAGCAGATGGGCGAAACTCGGCACCGGGGCCGGATTCAGGCGGATACCCAGGACCAGGCAAGCGGCCCCGTTTTGCCATGGCGAGGAGCCCCGGCCCCCACCCAGGCGTTGCTCCTCGTCTTGGAGCTCCTCGCGCCGTTTCCATCTAAACGCTTTTCCAGAAGAAAGTATCTTCTCCAGTTAGTTCCTTTTCTTTTTTTTTTTGTCTTGCAGAAAATATATTTCAGTTGACATTTTCCGTGAGGTTTTTCCAATAAAAAACAGCCACAACAAGTATCCATTTTTCTGAACGCAAACAACCCAAATTATTCTCTCTTTTTTTTTTTTCAATTGAAAACTTATATGGGGCCAGGGTTTTTTCCCTTGTGCTCTGTTGAAGCCAAGCCCTAGACACGCACGCATGTGCGTGTGTGTAGAAATACACGCGCCTATCTCAGAGGGAAAAAAAACCACTAGATTTTTCCCAAATTTATGTGTTCTTTGAGTCGGACTGGCTGAGCGGCAGCGCTTTGCCGGACCGGGTTTGCTCTGTGATGACTCCATCGATGCGTTTCCCCGTAACCGCAAGACTTTCGGGCAGGTCCCTTTGCTCCGTGCCTTCCCGCGGTCCTTGAGTTTGGCTCAGCAGATCCAAGCCTCTGCCTTTAGTCCGGCCACCGCTGCGGATGCCCCAGCATGGCCTGCCCCACTTCTTTTCTACTGCTTTTATTCCAGGGGAAAAAAAAAAAAAAGGAAAAAAAAGCATGTGTGTATATTCCTAATGCTTAAAAAGTGGCAAATAACAGAATTGGATGAACTGGTTTATTGCTCCATAGCAAAACAATAGAAAATTGCAGGTTTTCTTCATTACAGCTTTATTTGGTGGCTGGGGGATGGGCATAAAATGGTTTTTGATAATGTCCCAGTTGCTCATGGCACTGTTTATTCCCATAATTAGCAGGAAATGGGGCGTTAGGGGTTATTAAAGGAGCTGGAGTGTATTTTATGGGGCAGCGCTGCTGAACGTTGCATAGGGGAGAGAGGGATTTGCAGCTATTGGAGCCCCATTAGGAGTTCAAATGAACGGAAAATATTTGGTAATGCTGGAGGTTGATGGCACAGCCTAGCCCTGTTGTATAAGCCTTCAGGAAAGGAAAGAGGTGCTTCTCTGCCAAAGGCAGAAGCCAAGGTGGTGGGAGGCTTTTTTGGGGGGTGTTGAGCTGCTCCTTGGTGCCGGGCTTGGCCGAGGGGATGCAGACCCATGCCGAGGTCTCCCCAGCCAAGCCGAGCCCAGGTGGGTTTTAGCAACGGGAGTTGCTCAGCGCGGCCGGGTGCTGTGGTTTTACACATCTCAGATGTCAGGTTGTGTCCCCAAAGCCCAGCTCCTGGGTCTGGGGGATGTTGCTTTTCCCTTCACAGCAGCTGCGTCCCTGGACGGGCCGGTTCTTCCAAAATCCAGTGCGGGAGCATCGCTCCCCACGCAAGTGCGGCACGTAGCGCTTTGCTTTTCCGAAAACCCAGCCCTGTTTAAGTTGGGTGTCAGCAAAGCAGCAGCTGTTTAATTGGTCATCAGCGCAGGCTTTGCAATCAATTATTTTTGCTGCTCCCTTTCTTTGGGAAACAAGGACACACCAAGAAGAGAGGACATTTCGTGACAAACGGCTGCTCCAGGCAGTGGGTTGCTGATCTGCTCCATCCACTGCAGTGGGAGCTGCGTGGGGCTGGGGCATCTTTCACCTCTGTAAAGGGGGTGATAATGTGTGTGTGCAATGCCAGGATCCAGTCTCTGCGCTCAGAAATGTCCCACCTTGCTTCATCTCATTCCTCTTCCCTTCCTCTTCTGCTGTTGTTGCAGATCAGAGGTGAGAAGCGTCCATGCACGTGCAGCCGCTGTGGCTGCGGGCCGTCAGCTAAGCTGGCTTAAACCTGGGGTCTGGGAGCATCCTCGGCCCATCGCTGCCTCCACGGCAGCCCCCCCTTGAGGCTCGGTGCAGGGGGCATGGCTCGGCTCTCCTGTGCGGCACGCCGGGAGCTGAGCAGCCCGGCACTGCTGAATTATGCATGGGGTTTCATGCTGCGGCGCTGCTGCTGGAAATGTAGGTCTTGCAGCTCCAGCTGTGGTGGGCGAGCATGCACCGCCCTTGGCGTGTGCCGGCGCCCGGATGGCTCCCGCGGCACCTGCGCGTGTCGGGAGAGAGAGGGATGGGGAATGGGAATAGTGCGTGGATGTGGTGGAGAAGGAGGGATTCACCGGTGGTCGTGCAAGGAGGTAGAGGCAGAGCCACTCTCGACGCCTGCGTTTCCGCTTGCTCTGCAAGTGAAGTTCATTGATAGTGGTGGTTCGGGGCTGCCGAGGCATTGTGAACCTCAGGAAGAGCTAAGGTTGAACAGGTGCTCTCCCAAGCCCTCGCTGCGAGGTGAAGCTCTTCCCATGTGTCTTGCATCCAGCCTACAGCGTCAGTGAGTCCCACCCTGCTCATGCCCCGGGTCTGGCCTCCCATGGGTGCCCAGACCACGAGCCTGCGCGGAGGAGGCCAGAATTACAGCAGAAGCCAAAACCAGGGGAGGAGAGCAAGTAAGAGTCACTAATGTCATTAGAGGAATTACTGGAGAGGATTTGCCATAACAGATCAGACCATCAGTCCTTCAGGGCCAGCCTGCTGACTCTGGCAACGGCCAATATGGTCTGCATCAGGGGAAGGGCAAAAATCCCCCGCTAGTGTGGGGCAATAATTCCTTCCTGACCCCTTTGGTGATCGGCTTATGCCCTGAAGCATGAGATTTGATTACCCTCTTAGACTTATAAGGTTAATTCTTCTAGCTGAGGCTCGCGCACGGCGGTAGGGGAAGGTTTGGGGTTTCTGTCCCGGGTCATGGGTAGATGCCCAGGGCGGTGTTAGCTGATGCTTTTGTGCGACGGGGCTGGCTGAATGGCAAATCTTTGCTTTTCTCTGCAAGAAGCAGGGATGCCAAGACAGAGGGAACCTGTCCACCTTGTCTGCAGAGGGAATATCTGTAGAGGGCTGATTTGGTGCTTTGGGTTCTGCTCGGCTCTGCTCAGGTTGTTGGTTGATTTGGGGCAGGTAACCCCATGCTCTCCTCCGTTGCTCAAGGGCAATACCCAAACCGTGCTTCTTTCTACTCTTCATGGCCAAGAGCTGCCCTCTTGCTTGCACGCCTTGGCCTGTTGCCTCCAGTCTCGGTGGCCGAGCAGGCTCGTAGCGCCCAGCAAGGTGTTTTTTGGCGAGGTGTCCCCGGCACTGGTGGCTGCAGAAACAACCGCCCTTGGCTGTTCCCTCTGTCGTGGCGGAGACGCCGTGTGTTTTCCTCTCGAGGGTTCCTCGGGCTGCTTCGAGCGTGAGTCAGAGCAGCGGGGCCGTCCCGGCGGGGACAGCGAGGCATGCTGTACCGGGCCGCGGCTGCTGCCGGAGCTGCGGTGGAGCAGCCAGTCTCTAGCAGGGACGTGAGACCAGAAACGCTGCTGGCGTGGCGCCGGGGAGGCCTGGATTGGTTTTAGTACCTGTCCTGCCGCAGGCTGCAGGAGCAAAACCGCAGCTGGGTCCCACCTGAAGTCATACAGTGCGGCAATGGCTGCGGTGTGGTGCTGGGAGCAGCCAGGGTGAGCGCCTGGCAGCAGCAGTTTTGGGTGTCTGGGATGCCACCGTGGAGGGGGAATTGCCGATGACACCGGCGTTGGCCCTCAAGTAATTTAATTTGTGTCACAGCGCGCCGGAGCTGGGGCGGACACTGGCAACGTGAGCGCTGGCGCTCGCAGCTTGACCGCGGTGCAAGCGGGCGCACGTGGCGGGGAGCAGCGGTGCGGGGTGCCAGCCCTGCACTTTCCAGGGGATGAGGCGATTACAGCCGAATCTTGTTACTGCTTAATCATCTCTGGGAGATGGCGGGGAGGGACGGGCAGCTCCCCACGCCGTGCATGCCGAGGGCTGCCCCTGCTCTGCCGTCCCACTGCATGGAGGGATGCGGCTCCATCTCGAGGGGTGCTTGGCGCTGGGTGCAGGACCCCAGTGGGTGCGTGCTGGGTGCTGCTGGTGGCATTGCGGCGGCAATGCTCATCACCAGTGTGGACGGGGAAGCTCCAGCTTAAGCTCTTTGGACTGCAACTGCAACACCACTAACTTGAGTTGAGCAAAGGCAACAGCCTCATTCACTCTCCTCCCTCAGCACTGCAAATTAAAGCTGTTCAGCTGCAAAATCGATGCCGTGGTGGAGGCCCTAAGTGGGGTCAAGCCCTCCCGCGCACACGCGCGGCGAGGAAGCAGCTCTCAGCACCCAAGGGCATCTCAGCTCATCTCCAGCCCTTCCCCAGGCTGCTGCTTCGCCCCTGAGAGCAAAGCTTAAAGCAAAGCAGTGACCTCCCTGCTTTTTACTTTCCTTTTTTTTTCTTTTTTTATTTGCTGAGAGGGCATTGGCCAAGCATCGCGCTTTTCCCCAGCAGCGTGCCACTGGTTGCGGGGGGGTGAGGGGCTGTCTGTGCTGCAGCCGGGACGGAGAGCCCCAAACCAGCTCCCTCCCCACCAGCTGGGTCCTGTTAGCAGCGTCGCAGCGAGAGCTGAGCGTGGGCTGGGAAATGCAGCCCAACGTCTGCCCGGCGTCTGGAACGGGTTTTGGAGCCCAGCTCCATCCCCGTCCCCCAGCCAGCTCTCAAGGATCAGTCCCACAAAAGATGCCTTGTTAGCTGACAGCTCTAATGACAACTCAAGGCAGGAGGGCAGGTTGGGAGGACAGGGGACGCAGTCGTGAGCGCGTTGACCCGGGGTGGGCAGGCGATGCGGAAAAATGCCCCAACAAGGTTATGGGGACAGCAAGACGGAGGCAGCAGCCGGCTGGGCACCCAGTATGGGGGGCTCGGGGTGCCTTTGGGGACGTGCAGCCTCCCAAGAGAAGTGGGTGCTGGGAGGCAGGGGAGCGGGTCAGGGATGGGGTGGACGAGTGGTGTGGAGCAGCACCCTGACCTGCGTCGGGGCGGCCGAGCCCCCCGGCTCTGCAGCTCCCAGGGTCGGGTGCTTGCAGCACTACTGCAGCGAGCGAGGATGAGATCTCCACTGCTTGAATATTCAACTTTAAAAAAAAAAAAACAACAACCCGCAGCCCCCGGACAGATGGTAGCTCTGCTGGGGATTTTGCTGAAATGTATTTTCTCTTGATTTGGCAATATGTGATTTCCAACGCTGATAATCATCTTTGTGCTTGTGAAGTGTCTGCCTTTGGAGGATCCCAAAATAGGCAGCGATATGAACCGGTTGGAAGAGGGAGGTGAGAGAGGAGAGCTTGGGGTGGTTGTCCAGTTGGGGAAACTGAGGACAGAAGATTCCCTCTGCCCTCCCCTTCCTTTTGCTCTTCCTCCAGCGGTCATGCCAGTTTTCTCTGGGAGGTGTCGGGTACATGGCAGCACGGGCACAGCTTCTGACCACGGCTCTCCTTGCTTTCAGGTGACCTTCACCAAGCGCAAGTTCGGCTTGATGAAGAAAGCCTACGAGCTAAGCGTCCTGTGCGACTGCGAGATCGCCCTGATCATCTTCAACCACTCCAACAAGCTGTTCCAGTATGCCAGCACCGACATGGACAAGGTGCTGCTCAAGTATACCGAGTACAACGAGCCCCATGAGAGCCGGACCAACGCGGACATCATCGAGGTGAGGCCGCCCGTCCTCTCCCCAGCTTTGCTGTTGTGGTGGAGCCAGGGCCGGGTCTGGCACCGCAGCCGGATGCAGGAGCTCGGTGCAGGGTGGGGATGGGAGCGAGCAGATCTCTGGCACTCGGTGCCGGCCTGATTTTGCATCTTTTTGGTCCAGCCTATGAAAATACTCAGTTCTGGGTGGTAGAGTTTGAAGCTGTCTCGAGTTATGTGTTGATCTACTGCTGTAAAATTGAGGTGCAGGTTTGCTTTGTGGGACTTTCCCATGGTCCAGGCAAACCACGGGATGGTTTTGGAGGCATCTCCCGGGGCTGCTGCACTGAGGTGCCTTGGTGCAGCTGGTGACATTGCCCCTGTCCGTTGTTTCAGACACACACGCTGGGGTTGTAGGAGGGCACCAGCGGCTGAATCACGGAGTACTTCAGGCTGGGAGGAACCTTTGGGTGCCTCTGGTCCAGACCCTGCTCAAAGCACAGCCAACCTCGCGCATAGGTGGGGTTGCTCAAGGCTTTTCCAGCTGCGTTTTGTGGGTCTCCAAGGATGGCGAGTCCAGTCCAACCCCAGCACTGCCAAGGGCACCCTGTCCAAACCTCGCTGACGCCAAGGCCGCACTCCTCCTCCAACTGCCAGCATCGCAGGAGATGCTCAGCCACCATTTGCTGTTGGTGACCCTGCGCTGGCCCTCCCCACCGCTTTGTCCTCGTCCCTGGTGCTGGCAGAGCATCGCCGGCCTCAAGCATGGGGCATTTGGCTCGCAGGAGGGTGCCAGCGGCGTCTCGGCTATCGGTTGCGTCCTCTTCCCTCCGCCCGCGAAGATGGGAGCTGCTCGGCTGTCGCTTTTCAGCATGTAGGCAGCTGCCTTTACGCTTGGGCAAATGAAAGGCTTGGCTGGGTAATTATTGACATTACAGGAGGGCATAAATTAACACCTGCAGAGCCATTAGTGACTGAGTGGAGCGGCACGGCCCCGCGGAGGGCCCTGGGCGGATCGGAGGCAGCCGCTCAGCTCGGACCTCGCACGGCACGAGGCTTCGCCTCTTCAAAGCGCCGCTGGAGGAATCGGCTTCTCCTGCCGCTCGGGCTGCGCCGCTTCTGCCTTTGAACCCCTTTGGTGCACCTTGGGCAGCGTGCTGGGGCTTTGATTTCATGAAGGAGAAGGAAAAAAAACCAACCTACCTCCTAAATCTTGCTTTTTTTTCTTTTTTTTCTCTGTGAAACATGTCTTTTTGAGAGGTTTGGATTGAGGTTTTCACTTCGTTGTCCACCCAGTTCCCACTGACATGCCGCCGCAGCAGAAGTGGGTTGAGCCATGGCCAGCAACTGGCAGCACCTGCCTGCCCTGGCCGGGCTTTGGAGACTGTTCTGCCAGCGCACGGTTGCACGCAGGCCTTAGAAATCGTTCAAAAATGTCCTTTTTGGCCCATTTGAGCCAGGTAGTGCCCATCCACCGTGAAAACACCGGGGTTTTGCAGGCACAGTTCCCTGCTGTGCTAGTCAGCACAGCCTCACCCAGCCTCTCCGGGATGCTCAGACTGTGGCGCTCGCAGCGTCGAACAGATTTGTCTTGGCCTAAAAATACCGTAAACATTTTGGGCAGCGTTCTCTGTTCCCTTATGGTCCAAGATGCAAACACTCCCAAGCCGACAAGTTACACACAGTCCTTGGCACCCAAAGAAATACTGTGTTTGCACCACATGAAAAGCTGGATCTGCATCCAAAGCCAAGGAGAGGAACATCGGGAGCGGAAGGATATTGGTGGATGGCAAGAAAAAGAGCCGAAACGTGCCGGGCTCGGCACATTTTGCCGGCAGAGCTGCCTCGGAGCAAAGCTGCTGGGGTGCAGGCAGGTTTTGACGTTCTCGAGCATCCCTCCTCATCCTTGTCTTGTCTTGGAGCAGGGTTAGGGCTGCTTTAAGGTTTTTACTGTTTTCTCTCCCAAATCTGCACCCCCAGGAGACCATTCCTGCTCCTGGTGCAGATTTCCATCTCCCTGCTTGCCATCTCCCCTCGACCAGGTCAGGTCCCACTGGCCCGGCTTCATCCCCACTGCGCACAGACCCAGTTTATCTTGTGTTTCTTGGTGGCTCCCAGTTGAACTTGACTCGTCCAAGAGTATCTTCGCATCCTCGAAGCTCCCCCAGCATCAAGCATTTATAGAACCATGAAGGCACAGGCTGTGAATTTGCTACCAAATATTATTTTAAGTGGATTTTAAGGGGATGCTGCATGCATCTGCCTTCCCTGTAATGCCTGTGGCCCCTTTCTACTGGAGGGATGCAACCCTGGATGAGGCTGGCAGCATTTCAGAAAGGCTGAGGAGCAATCAGGACCTGGGTGGATCGAGGCAGAAGCCTCTTGGTGTCATTTTCCTGGCAGAGGGGAAGCGAGCGGTGGCTCCGGAGGCTTGACCAAGCCAGGGTCTCCTCTCCTGGCTGGGTTGGGGGGCTCTGGGGGCCAAAGGTGCCGGTGCCACCAACTCCGGGTAGTACAAGTTGGTCTGTTCAAATTATGTTTTAAAACAACACTAAACATGAGATCCCCCTTTTTTTTTTGTCCTGGGGAGGTGTAGTCCGTGGGGGGGCACTGGGGGCACCCCATCCCATGGAGCACGGGGATGCCCTCGAGGGGTTTATCCCCTTGGATATTTATCGAGAGGCAGAGCTGCTCTGGGATGGATGTACCCAGCCCTGGTCAAGAGGGGTTCAACACCCCGGCTGCCTTTTGGGGACTGTCCCCTCTGGGGGCACCTCCGTGTTTCAGCCGTGCCAGGGACCGACAGCGGCTGTCAGGAGTGGGATTCAGCCATGCAACCCCTGCGGCTCTCTCTGTGCCCGGCAAAGTCCTGGCCATTGCAAGCTTTTAAGTCTGAGAAAATCTCTCTTAATGCAGAGAGGGGGGTTTCCTTAATCAGGCGGGGGACAGCTGAGGCCCCCAGACAGGCACGCTGGGTGCCACGTGCGCGCCCGGGCTGGGATCGCGCCGGCTTTGCTCCTCGCTGTCGCTTCTCGTTTCCTCGCAGCCCGCCTGACGTGCCAGTTTCTGATAAGGGACTTGGACGAGAGCAGAGCGAGTGGGGCACGGGGATGCTCCAGAGCCAGTTAAAGTCACGCAGCAATTTCTTTCCTTTCCTTGCCTGAATATCCTGGGGAGGGGCTGATTTTTCCCTAGGTCTCCTTCCTGGGGTTGTTTTTCCCCAGGGTGCGTAAAATCAGGCATTTTGCAGGATGCTGGGGAGGCGGCGAAGTGCAGAGGCAGCTGCTGGTGCCGCGTCTTCATCCTCACTCTCATCCTTACCCTCAGCCAGACTTCCCCAGCCTGGGGCAGTCGAGTCTCCCTCCCCGAAGGGAAGTCAGCCACATCCTGGTCGAGCGTCGTTTCCTCTCACATGTTCTCTGTTTCCTGCTGCTCTCTTACCCTTTTCGGGTTGGAAATCTGCTCCCATATGAGCTAGGATAATTTTCTTCCCAGCATCACCTGGAAGAGCGGGACCTGCAGCGGGTCCCGCCATGGGGGGACTCCCGACAGAGTGGGGGGACCCGGGGGCGGCAGGGAGACGGGCTGATGATAAGCATTTTTTTGGGTTTTTTTTCCCCCATGTGAAGTTTTCACCCTATTTTTCTACTTTGAAAATTTTCTGCTGTGAAGGAATTGAATATTACATCTACTTTATATCAAAAATAGTCGTGCTCCACTGGATGCAACCCAGTGACAAAGAAGTTTCGTGCCTCTTTGCATCTTCTGGTTTTCCCCTGGAGAAGGGAATGAGGAGGAACGAGAAGGAAAGCTCTTTTCTAAAAGACCTTGCAGAGATCCTGAAAACAGGAATCTTTGGGTTTGATTCTCGCTCCAGCAGGATTGTTTTCCTTTTACATCATCTTGTCAAAAAGCAGAAAATGTGGGGGACACATTTTTTTCATCAAAAAAAAAAGAAAAAACCAGCAGCCGACGCTCATATGGCTGGAAATGGCATTTTGTTGTCCCAACTCTCTTTTTGAGCAGCAGATTGCTGCGAGCCGCGCTGCTTTGGCTCGTGTCCCGCGGCGACTCGGGCCCCGGTCACCCACCGCCGCCGGTGCTTCCCGTCCCGCTGCGCTGCAGATCGTTCCCATCCTCTGCCGTGCCAGCTCTGATGCCGTCCCCCTCCCCTTCTTCCCCTCCCTGCCCGCAGCTCCGGCAGCCCCGCGCTGTGGCCAGGGTTATAATCCAATCTCACGCTGCAGGCAGCTGCCTGCACTGCCCGGGAAGGGTTTTCCCAGCCGTGCATGACCGGCTCGATGCTTCCTGGGGCTGCCGGCGAGTTTCCTACAGGAGCGGGGACCCCTTACAGCTCGGGATGATGCGAACCGAACTCGGCAGGGAGATGTGGGTCTCAAAGGCAATTAAGTTGTGACTAATTTTGTGAAGTTAGTGGCCAGGGAGAGGGAAGAGAGCAAGGCAACAGCTGCTGTCTAAGTTGAAGCTGTATTAGACACCAAATATATTAGAGCCACAGAGGAGAAAGACCTTGGGAAATGCAGAGTGGGGCGATGCTATGAGCTGCTCGGAGGGGTTTTCTGAGTCTGGGTGAACAGAGTTCACCCCATTGCTGCGCTTTCCTCGATAGAGTTGTTGCAGGAACAACCCCCGGCACGATTTCGTGTGGGCTTAGAAACGGCAAAAGGCCGTGGCCGGTGGCGTCAGCCCGTTGCTCTTCCTTGCACTTTCTTTGGGTGGTAAATATGGGGCAGAGCTGGGGGGAACTGGAAGCTGCTTAAAACCTCCTGGGCCGCTTCATTGCCGCAGATTTTAGAAAGGAGAAGGATGTTGTTGCTCGGCTGAAACCTCTTGAAAATTTGGTTGTGCGGTTCCCTTCTTGGAGGGTCCCAGGGGGTGGAGGTTGCTTGTCCGACCCCCCGACTCCTGAACCCGCTGGCAGCCTTTGGCAGAGGAGAACAGCTTCCAGGGATGCAAGGGATTACCTTCGTGTTTCCCAGCCAGGGATGGGAGGGCAGAGGCGAGAGATCCAGTTACTGTCCCTGCAAAGAGAACTGCTGCGAGGTGAGCACAGCCCCCTATTAGACACCAGAGAGTCTCCCCAGCTGGCACCCTTCGCACGGGCCCGAAGGAAGCCCGGCTTCATCCCTTCCACTGCTCATGGGACAACTTTTTCCATTTTGCTTCTGAAAGAGAAAGAGAAGGAGGAAAAAACCTTTTTTTTTTTTTTTTTTTTTTAAATAAAGAAGGGCTCAACTTTCCGTCTTTGGGCTGCATCGGCGAAACAAAAGGGTTCAGAAAAAAAAAAATCCACAAAAAGCAGTTTCCAAAAAAGAAAAAAAAAGGCGAAGCCGTTCCTTCCCCACGGGCAGCACCCGTTCCTTTTTGTGGCCCATTCTAAAAACAAACGAGGACACATACAAAAATAGAAAAATAATAGGGAAAAATCCTCGGGAACCTGCAGAAAAAGCTCTGGGAACCTCCCATTCATGCCAATGACTCAGATTCCCACTACCCTTCTCTAAAAAGAGACAATAAATAACACAAATTAGGGGTACCAGGAATTATTATTAGGTAATTAGGTAATAATTATTAGGTAGCAGGAATTATTGGTAACACCAAACAGGGCTTCGGATGCTGCCATGGTCAAGAGGGAGCCAGATCCTTCGCTGGCAGAGCTGGACGTGGATGAGGACTTTTCCCCTCTGCAGATGAAATCTAAGTAACAAGTGTTAAAATTACGATCGCGAAGGAGTAATTTTAATTGAAAATACTGTGAAAAGCTTTGGCTGGATGGAAAACAGGCTGGGGGCTGGGTTTGGGGCCTGTTGCTTGGCCGTTGCCACCCGATGCAAGCGTCCACCAAGCAGGACCTGCGGGAAGAGGCAGAGCTGTGCCGTACCGATGCCAAGCAAAACCTGCCCGCGGCGTTTCCAGCCCTTCTGGAGGCATCGCCGGCTTTTATCCGCTCCGGCAAAAATTCCCCTACAAGCTCCGTGTTTCCCGGAGCTCACAGGTAGATGAAGAGCCACTCCAGGATACGTTTTGGCCTCAAAATAGAGATGTTTATTACTGTTTAGGAAGACAGAGGAGAATTGTCAAGGCTCTTTCCCCCCCCCCCCCCCGCTGAATTTGGCATGAAAAGAGATCAAGACTTCCAGGAAATTCTGTAGCTTTGACTTCTAAAAAAAATTAATTGGCAAGTGATGGTTCCATAATAATGCCTAATTGCTCTTGGTATTTTGAAAATAGAATGATTAAATGTGCATGCGTAACGCAATCTGCAAACTGGCTACTGAGCACGAAAGAGGAACTTTGGGGGTTTCTCTATACCCTGCGCATAGCCCGACCGCGTGATTACCGGGCTCCTGTTAACGACGGTGCATCGTTAACTCTCTGCAGCAGCGCCCGGGACCTTTGCTGCTCCTGCAGCCTGGTCGTGGCATGGGGTTTGCTGCCTGGGTGTTGTCACCGTCACCCCCCGTGTCACCCCCAACAGGGCTCGCTGTCTCCGGCGCTGCGGGCTATCGCTGTGCCGCATGCCCTCTCCTGCGACGCTCTTGCTGTGGTGCAACCTTTGCGTTTGGTAAATGCCACCCACTTGTTTTTGCCGGGGGCAAGCCGCTTTTTGCTTATTATTTTGGTTTTTATTTTCCTGTGTGTAAGAAGGTTTTCCCTATTTTTAGCAGGAGAGCAGATATCATTAAGGTTTATTTCCCCTCCTTGTCGTTGTAGTAATTGTAGGTGACGAATGCGTCTGAGCTGGTACGGGGCCAAATTCAGCTCCGGCGTAAACAGATCCTTTGAAAGCAAAGAAGTTTCTCTCCATCCATCCTCCCGTTGTAATTCCTTAATTAGAGACACCCCGGCGTCAAAACCCGAGGGCCGGATCCCGACTCTTTACCCCCATTCAGGTCAATGCCATCTTGGGGCGAAGGCATTAATTGGTGCAAGGGCAAGTCCTCGTCTTTATGGGCCGGGGGATGTTTTGGGGGGGACCTGCCCATCTCAGGCAGCTGCCCGTGTTCCCCATCCCCACTCCCAGATCTCAAACTGTCCCGATTGTGTTTTCAGACGTTAAGAAAGAAAGGTTTTAACGGCTGTGACAGCCCGGAGCCCGACGGCGATGACTCGATAGACCAGAGCCCCTTGATGGAGGATAAATACCGTAAAGGCAACGAGGATCTGGATATCCTGTTCAAGCGATACGGTGTAAGTACCTGCCCCGTGGCCGGAAAACCTTCATTATATGTTTTTTTTGTTTTGTTTTTTCTTCTGTTCGATTTCCCTCCGACCTCGTCCCCTGATCCCTCCCCGACACCCCCCACCCCGTGTCCCCCTCCCCAAACGTAACAGGCGCTGAACAAGAAGCACAGGGAGTGCGAGAGCCCGGAAGGGGATGAAGTGTTTGCGTTGACCCCGCAGACGGAGGAGAAATATAAAAAGATTGATGAGGAGTTTGATAAAATGATGCAGAGTTACCGGCTCGCAGTGAGTAGCTGGTGGTCTGCAGCCCCCCCTTTCCCCTCCCCGGATGCCTCCAGGTGCCGGGGGGGCTGGATTTTGCATGGCTTTGCTTCGGAGCCGTGCTGTGCCTTGGGAGCCGATGCGCGCAGCCCCCCGCAGCCCCGAATGCACCCCAGGTCTGATGGGTGAGACGCACAAGGGGCCTTGAGGGTCCCTCCTGTTTCCCACCTGGAGAAGCGGGAACAACCCTTGGGAAAGCCGTTCCCATTAGCTCCGGCATTCCTGAGCCTCCTTGGCTCTGGCCGGGCAGTGCAGGAGGAATATTGCTCTTCTCCCCTCCTTTCCTATAAATACAGGATTAAGGCCTCCTTTTTTTGCCCCTTTTTCCCCCCAAAAGGGCTTTTTGCCTGGGTTTAGACCCCAGCATCCATGCGAGCTGGCGGTGGGTGCCAGCCCCTTGCATCCCTGCAAGGCTCAGCCTGGTTTGGGCTATTCTGCATTAATTCTCCCCAAATCCACCGAGACCTCAGGGCAGCTGGTGGCCGTGGCAGAAATCCAGGGAGGTTTTAGCCTGTGATCCCGGAGCCGTCACCAGGGTGGCATCAGGACAGCACTGAAAGGGATTTGTGTCAGGAGACGGGAGGAGGAGGGGGGACACGTTTCAAATTAGTTGTTAGTTCAAGGGAGCAGAGACTATCGATGCAGGCAAGGCTTCTTCAGAGGGATTAGCCCCGAGTCGCCGCAGCCATAATTACTGCTGCCAGGAGCAGAAAGGAGGCTCGTTTTCAAGGGCTGGATGCAGCACTGCAAAAATTACACCCCCCCCAAAAATATAATCTGTGCTTCTGTGCTTTGCAAGCCCCCACAAGTTAAAATTCTGGCTTTTCTTGAGATTTGGGTCTTGTGAAATCCACGGCTCTTTTTTGCTGACTCAGCAGGTGAGCGCTGCATCGCTCCAGGAGCCTCCCAAGCACCCCAAAATCTTCATCTCCATCCCCTGCATCCTGGGGAGGGGTGGCTGCCCTGAGCCCTGGGAGAGCTGGGGAGGTGAAGCAAAACGGGGGGCAGGCGGTGATGGTTGCTCGCAGCTCTGCTACGACCACGAGCCCAGCCCTCCGGGGTGGGTTTAGTGCAGGCTTAGCTCCGCAAGGCTTGGCTCTGCCTTGTCCTCCCAGAGGTTTCCACCCCGCCAAGGCTCGCGTGGGGTGGGGGTACAGACGTGCACCCCGCCAGTGCCTTGCACAAGCCCTGCTGCCAGTGCAAAATAGGTCAAAAAGCCAGCAGAGCTTTATCCTTGGTGCAAAACGACCTCAGAAAGCAGGGACTGCTTAGCATCCGTATTTTTCTGCTGCAAAGGGAGGTCTCCAAGGAGGCTCCATCACCGGAGGCAGCATCCAGCTGTGCCGTGAGGGAACGGTCCGTGCCCTAAAGTCATTTTGGCTGGTGGCATTCAGGTGCTGGGCGCTTCGTAGTCAGGGCGTAGCATCTGGCTCCCCCACTAAACCTCCCTGTGCAGCCAGGGACTGAGTGATGCAGGTGGAGCGTGTGCGGTTGAAGAAGATGCTTTTCCTTTTTAACCAGCTGGGTTGGTTTTGTGTGTGATGAGAACTAACCAGACTCGGTGGCCGGGGAAGCTTAACAACAGCCTTGTTCGCTAAAGAGAGGCCTCGGCGCGGCTTCTGCATTTGGTGTTTGTAATTGCTTTTAATGAAAACAGAAATTGTTGAGGTTTGGCTGATGTGTGCATCTTCTCCCCCAGATTTTGGACTGATGTGCAAGCCGCCTTCCCTAGTTGTGTCCTCCCTGGGGTGGGGGGGACCTGGGACCGCTTAGCTGGTGGCCTGGGTGTGCATCGCGCTGCACGCCGGGGCAGCGTCGGCCTGATGCTTGTTTGATGGTGCAATGGGATAGATACAGATTAAAAGCCAAACTCTGCTCTCGGGTTGGTGTATCAGCCTCTTGGCTTTATCACGGCGTTGCTTAAGATGTGATGCACGGGGGTTAGCTTTTCCTTTCCTTTCCTGGGAACGTGCATGCACGCAGCCGCGTTTGCAGTGATTTATTACACAACGCTGCTTCGGTGCTCATGCAGTGCCCAAGAAACCTTCCCCCTCCCTGGTTTGCAGCCGTGCAGAATAAGCTCCCGGGGCCGAGCAGAGGGAGGGCTCTGCCTTACAGCTCACCCCGGCAGCATGTAAAGGTCTGGGAAACGCCGAGCCCAGTCCCTCTGAACCCTCGGAGCGGTACCGCAGCGCAGGCTCAGAGCCGCCGTCCTCTGAGCTTGGCTGCAGCCACGGGATATCTCTGAAGGACGGGATGCCCTTGAGAGGCTGGCAGGGAGGGTTTCCAGCAGCGAGGCGTGGGTGAGCACTGTCCCACTCCTTCCTCCCGTCCTCCCCTCTACCCCAAAAGTAAATCACCCATCTAGGAGCAGATTTCTGGAGGGGAGGGGGCCACAGGGCAGCAGCCCCCACCCAGCTGCAATGGGGCAGATGTGTGGCTCCCTCTGCCCTCGCCGGTGTGGCCTGCGGGGTCCCAGCTCCGGCCCCGCAATGGTCCCATCCCGCGCTGGGCTGCTCTGCCTCTCCAGCCCTGAGCAAATTAAAGCGTGACTTTAGCAAAGCCCCTGCTAAAGCCTCTAAGCAGGTGCCTGCTCCTGTTAACGAAGAGCAAATCAGTGCCATAAGACAGACGGCTAGGATAATCACGGCGAGCCTGGCTCCAGCGGGGACGCTGGTAGGTGAAGCTGGTCCTCGACCTGTGGCCAAGGATAGGGCTTTAGTGATGCTCCTGCTTCCCTGGGGACAGCTCCTCCTCCTTCCCAGCAGCTCCTGGAGGTGCCAGGATGGATCCCAGTGTCACCCAGGGGCTGTGCGGAGCAAAACGAGCCTTTCCCAGATGCTTGACCACCGGCAGCAGTGCCAACCCAAACTGGTGATCTGCTGCCAGCTCTTTGGGAGGGCTCTTCCCATCCCACCGGATGAGGAACGGCCTCGTAAAATCCCTGCGGGCTGCTTGGCCTCTGCAGTGGGATGAAGGGCAGTGCCGAGCTCGGCCGCTCTCGGTGCTGGCAGGGGCAGACCACCGTGCTGCTGCCCGCCTCAATGCTTTGGGGTGTTTCCAGCCACCTCTCCACAGGCTGCCCTGAAAATACTGGGGGTAAATAAATACAGCCTGAAAATGAGACCGAAGCAACTGGTTGCAAAGCTTTGACGTGTCTGAGTGGACAGCCGATTGCTCTTCCCTGTTTTCCCTGGTGGGATCCGGGCTCCGGTACATCCCTTCGAGATGCCAGCATGGGCAGGGTGCAAGCACAGCAGTGAAATGGGGACTTGAGGGGCCCCGGACTGTCCCCCCTTTTTCAGCAATGGGGTGTTGCTGCTGCTGTGATGCAGGATCAGGCCCGCCCTTGCTCAGAGCCTGCAAAGCGAGGAACTTCACCCCTTCTCCTCGCCCGGCGGTGCCTGCTCCCCTTTACCTCCTGCTCTCTGTTCAGTCCACAGTGCCCGCTCCGAACTTCGCCATGCCTGTGACGGTGCCGGTGACCAACCAAAACACGCTGCAGTTCAGCAACCCGGGCAGCTCGCTCGTGACCCAGTCCCTGGTGACCTCCTCGCTGACGGACCCCCGGCTCCTCTCGCCGCAGCAGCCGGCGCTGCAGAGAAACACCGTGTCCCCAGGGCTGCCGCAGAGGCCGGCCAGTGCAGGTGAGCGATGCCGTGACCCTTCGCACCCCCTACTCCTCATCCGCTCTGCGAGAGCCTCACTGGGCATGCAGCACTGAGCACAGGGCATCCTGGGAGGCAGGGGACACCCCTGCTGCCTCCATCCCCTGCCCGGGCACCCGTGGGTGGCAGGAGCAGCCTGGAAGGGTCATTGCCCATGGGTGCTTGTTCCTGCCCTCCTGTCAGAGGTTGATACCCCCAGTTTGTGCCTTGGCCTCAAAATGGGGGTGACCCCTCCCTTGCCTTACCAAGGTCTTTTCGAGAGCCAGATCCCTGCAGGGATCTGTTTTGAGGTTGGGCAGCGCAAGGAGATGAGTCACCCGGCGCCGTTCCCAGGCTTGGGGGTGGCTGCCGGCATCCCGCTCGCCGGTGGCACTCCGGTGACACGGGACTGCTGCCTAAAAAGGGCTTTTCTGAGTCGGGCTGTGCTGGTTGCAGTTGGTCGCCGAGCGATTACTCATGCGGATCTGCTGACAGATCGGAGGGAGCAGTCGTTTCCAGCGGGGACCGGCGATGGGTGGCGGAGGGCAGGTTAGGGGAGAGGAGCTCATCGCCCGCGTCCCCTGCAGCGGCGAGGGGGGGGGCGACGACGTGTGACCACAGCCCGGCTCTCCCGCAGTGCGATCATAAATAATAATAGCGTGCAGAAAGCCCCTGCCTGCTATTTTGGTTGTCACAGATGGTCTGTAAAAATCGCACGGGCTGCAAATGGCAGAGCCGGTGACTGTGACCGCACGGACATCTGGGCGGTGGGCACTTGGCTGTAGTCCCCAGGGCTGTGAGAGCTCAGGGGGAACTTTGCAAAGGGGCTGGAGGGGTGGGAGAAGGGCTGGGAGGTGCCTCCAGAAGCAGGTTGGGTGGCTGGGTCACAGCGAGCAGAAAGGTGCCTGGGCTGGGATGCAATAGGAGCCGTGGTTCGAAGCCAGCTTGTTTGCTTACTGCTCTCTCCGCACGGTCTCAGGGATGGCTGGAAGCGCTCGGATACCAGGATGAGGCCCCCAGACCTCAGGGAGAGGGGTCTTTCTGCTCTAGGACCGGTCCCAAAGAGCCACATCTTACTCCAGGCTGGGCAGCAGAGCGCTCTTCGGGCACGGACGGCCGTAGCTCCGGCTGCAGGGATCTCCCCTGCCCTCTCGCAGGCCCCTCTGCCGAAAAAAAAAGGAGGCTTCGTTGTAATGCAGAATCCGCTGGAGGCTCGCCGTTTCCATCTCGCTCGCTCGCCGTTCGTTTGAAGGGGGATAATTTCGCGGTTGTGAGCGCAGAGGTGTTCCAAGTCCGGCCATCTGTGTCTCATTCACTCGCTGCCTGGGACACGGAAGAAATCCTGTTTATAGGAGCCAGGCCCTTGCATGTTAGAAGAACTTTTTTTTTCTTTACATTTTTCTTTTTTTTTTTAAGGCACTCGAGCAGAGCGCTGCGGCGTTGTTTCCAAAGCAAACGCGCAGCAGAGCATTGAGTTGGTATCTCAGTGCTGGCCAACACCGTCTGCTCGGGGACAGCGTGGGAGAAGGGCGGCCAAGGGGGTTTACGGGGCTGGGGACGGCGTTGGCATCGCTCACCCAAGAGGATGAGCCCACTTCAGCAGCGCGGGTGCCGAGGTCTTGGGGTGCAAGTGGGGTCCCGCAGCAGGGCACAGCCCCCAAATCCTGGTGGGGTCCCTCCTCCAGGACTTTACATCTCTGTCCCTTGAAGGGAGGACGCTGCGGTGCCATGGCTGCCACATTTTGGGGGTCATTTCACCCTTTCTCAAGCTGTAAAATATTTTTGGGACCACCGCCATCCCCGATCACGCTCCCACGTGGGGACCAAATGCGCTTTCCTGCATGGCAGTGGCTCAGCCCTCCAGCACACCTCTCGCTGCAAGCCTGGACCCAAGAGCCGGGGGCTGGAAAAAAGGTTTCCATCTCAGGTTTCCCCATCTGGGGTGAGAAGGGTTGGGCGGTGGTTAGAGGTGGGGTTTGGGATCAGAGGCTCCTCGTTCCCCTGCCCAGGGCTCTGGGATGACTGCGGTCGCAGCTCCGGAGCCTCTGTGCCGGCTGTTGGCCGAAATCACCGCCCGTGGCATGGCCAGGCAGCCCTGGGCTGTGAATAGGTGGCTTTCAGCAATAACTCAATAACAAGGCAGAAAAAAATGAAATCTTCTTGCAGGCGAGGCAAAACGTTCAGTTTATTGGGGATAAAAAGGCCTCTGGTATGGTTTTTCCCGGCACGGCAGGGAGCGGCGGCGCTTTCCAAGCGTTGGGACCGTGGGAGGCCGAATTGTAGCAGCGTCCTGGCAGCGCTCGGGGATGGTTTCCATTCGGTGCGAACATTACAGGGGAGATAGTGTTTCACGTCTTGCTGCTGGGGCTCTC
Source organism: Theristicus caerulescens (assembly GCA_020745775.1). Classification (NCBI taxonomy): domain Eukaryota; kingdom Metazoa; phylum Chordata; class Aves; order Pelecaniformes; family Threskiornithidae; genus Theristicus; species Theristicus caerulescens. Next base: position 3,175,205 of record CM036581.1, on the reverse strand, counting down.
TTCCCCGGCAGCACCGGCCCCGTGTCCCCCAAAGGGGGGCTTGGAATAAAATAGCCGCAGTGTTTTCCAAGCCGCCTCCTTTGGAGCGGGCTCCTGTGCTGCCTGGCTCCTGCCCAAAGGAAACGGATCTGCCTGGATAATGTTTCCCAACCTGATCACCAGGAATGCTGCTCATTTTGCCCAGGACTTTCTCCCCAGGAAGGCACCACCGCTCATTTTCCTCTGCCTTCCTCCCTCGTGCTCCCCCTCTTCCTCCCCTGCAAAAGGAGGGATGCTCTCCCTGTTTCCGAGCGGACGGTGACCCCGTGTTTCCCATTGCTTTGCAGGGGCGATGCTCGGGGGAGACCTGAACAACACGAATGGAGCCTGCCCAAGCCCCGTGGGTAAGTGAGGAGCCGTTGCCTTTCGGCAAGCGGTGTGGGTGCCAGGACCTGCGCCCTCGGCTCTGTTTGCCACTCCGTGCCTCGGTTTCCCCACACCTAACGCAGGATTTTGCTCTGCTGTTCAGTGCCATTGGTCAATGGAGAAGCGCTAGGGAAGATTTTGCTGCTGTTGGCAGCGGGAGGGTTTGGCACGTGGAGCTCCAGACCAGCGCCTTTGCTGGGGGCTGCTGGTTTCAGTGGGGACCCCAGAGACCGAGGCAGGAGCGGGGTGCGTGTCCTGGGGGCCGGCATCTCCTCTGGGTCTTTGGGAGAGCTGTAAATCAAGGGGACGACTGAGATGGCTACTGAGGAGCTTGGTTTGGGCAGCTCTGGGTTTAGCTCCTCCGTTCCTCCCCTGACCTCGGGTGAGTCACTTAACACCTGATTCCTCGTTGCGCTTGGGCCCTATAAAGGAACTTTACTGCAAGGAAAAAAGCTCATTAAGGTCCCTTTCCACTGCGAGAGCCTCAGTGCTAACGAGGCTCAGACCTTGTGGCTTAGCTCCCCAGCTATAAAATGCGCTAATAATACCTCCTTCCCCGCAGTCTGCCTCCGCTGTCTGCAGGGTGAGGTCTTTGGGGCTGGCGCTTGCGTAGGTACAACTCAAAAGCCAGTGATGGCCCCCGGGTCCCGCTGGGAAGCAGCTGCCGCTACCAGCACCGCTGCTGTGGGCTGGGGCAGGACGGGCTGCGGTCCAGGGCTTAGCGGCGTGGATGCCGTCCATCCCTGGGCGAGGCGGAGCGGGAAGGCAGCCTTGCACTGGGAGCCTGGCTCGGCACCCGCTCGGGGGCTTTTCATGATGGGGCTCCAGCCGACAGCATGGAGGAGGAGCATGGAATTCGGTGTTGCCTCAATTAAAACCAAATTGGAGCCCGGGTCCCACCGGTTGCACAGACGGGGCTGGTCCAGACGTGGTTCTGCAGCACCGCGGCCGCCCATCCCCATCCCCTGCACCACGGCCGCTGCCAGGAATAACCTTTTCCCTGTGCCGGGCAGCAGCCATGCTAGCGCCAGGGGAATTTCTCCCCGGCTGTGCCTCCAGAGCAAACCCTGCCAGGGCCATTCCTGGGGCTGGCGTCTTCCCCGGGGCCCTTGCAGTGCCCAAGATGGAGCTTCGCTGCTCCTTCAAAGGCAGAGGGAAGGGGCCATCGTGCCGCAGCCCCCAGCCACCTTCGCGGCCCCTTTTCCCCCCCGAGGCCGCCCCCACGTCAGCTGTTGGGAGCAGCCGCGGCGGCGCGGAGCTTGGCAGGGCCTGTGAATGTCAGCATTGACGTCACCGGAGCATTCCCTGCGTTCCTGCCGCCGCTCCAGGAAACGGGCCTGAGGAGCAGGGACAACCCGGCCGCGGCCAGCCCCACACCCCCGCCGTCCCCGGACCCCTGCCATCCCCAGGGCTTCCCGTGCCGGCTGCAGGAGGGGAGCACGGCTCTGGCACTGTGCTTGCGGTTTTCGGGTACCTGGGACATCTCTTCCTCCTCCTTCTCCTCCTCCCTTGCAATCTCTGCGGCACCAAGCGATCACCTGCTGCCTCTGAGTCATCAGCCGCCGGGTGCCTCTGGCCCGATCCTGCAGCGATGCGGGCTGCGTCCCTGCATCCTGCTGCCCACCACGGCGTGCACCATCCTTGGTGCCTTTGGGGGTGGGAAGCACCTTGCCCACCCTGCTTGATGCTGTGCCCTGGCCGTCCCTGGCTTTGCGAGGGCACAGGGCGCTGCCAGGCTCAAATCCACACCAAGGTGGTGCAAAGGCAGCCGGGGGGGGCTTCGCTTTTGGGCCCCTTGGGGTCAGGGTTATCCCGAAATCCTAGCAGGAGCGCAGCCCTTCTCTCTCCAGCTCGAATCCAGGCTGGGGGGGCTCCTCCGATGGCAGTGCCCAAGGTCCCCTGCCAGGGAAGCCCCTTCGGGGGTGAGTGGTGGCGCTGGGACCCGAACCTGCTCCCCTCCAGCACCGGGGCCACCCCAATTCCCAACTGACGCGCACGATACCATGGCATACCTCAAAGTGGCGGTTACCATGAGAGCCGCGTGTGCATCCATGTCCATGCTGCCTTGGGAATGAGAATATCGAGGGGTTTAACATTTCTTTTGGCTTTGTCTCTGTCGGCTTTTGCACCGGCGCTGTGGGTAGCGAAGGTCACCCGGGGAATTTTATGCACCTTCGTTGTTAATAAATATAAAAGCCGGCAGCCTTGCAAGCGAAATGCGTGTAGTTCACGGTGCGTGGAGGTACCCGGGACCTGAGGCACCAGGCACGTGCCTTATGCACGGCTGCTCACAGTGATTCAGGACTGGGAGGACGCCTTGCTGGGGATGGGAAAGCTGGTCCCGTCCCTCAGGCAGGAACACGGACACAGGGATGCCACCACGGGCATCCCTGACGGGCAGCTCCCAGGCGCCCAGTGGGGCAGCATCTCTCATCCCCGGCAGCATCGGTGGGATTGGACCCGCGGCTCCCAGGGCGCGCGGCCGTCCCCCGTGCCCAGTTTACCCCATCGCTGATGTGTCCAGCCCTGGGACAGCTCTGGGAGAGGCAGCGGCTGGCGCTTGGCCCCCGATGAGCACGCGCCACGGCTGCGGCGTCACTGCCACCAGCCGCCTGCTGAAATGCAGATGTAGCGCAATGGTAGATGTGATTAATAATGCAATCAGCGACCTATTTTTCCCGGTCTAACGTGCAATGAATATGAGGGCTGAATCCTGGTGATTGCTAAACGCCTTTCTATCTTTGGGGCCTATTCATAAAAAAAAAAAACCCTCATCAGAACAGTAATCTGATCCAATTTATTCCTTTCCTGATGTTCATCAAATCTTTTCCTTTTTAAATTTTTTTCTTCCTTTCCTTTCTTCTTTTTTTTTCCCCCACTTTGCACATAAAATCCTTAAGTGGGGCAGCAGGAGGAGGAGGAGGAGGAGGGAACCTCAGATCTTCAAAAGGGCAGTGGGATGAGCGAACCGAGTCCTCGCTCTGCCACAGCCCCTTTTCGTTGCTCCGGTACCATAAAGAGACCTTAAAAGTGAACATAACAGTAATTATCCCCCCTTGCTAGGGCCCCTGTACCCTGCCAGAGCAGCATAAAGAGGCCTTGCTGCAAATCAGGCCCGTAATATTTATTGGTTGTTATTGCAGTAATGATCGTGGGTTCCTGCAGGTTGAGGAGCTGCCCCGGGCGCTGGGAGCTTGGGGCCAGCTGCCTGCCCTGCTTCTGCCCCTGCCTGGCCCGGGGCAGGTTTGCCTGGTCTGGGTGGGGAGGACGCACCCGCTGCAGGCATCGGAGCGGCTGCCGGTGCTGCTGAGCTTGCTTGGGGCTGCAGATGAGCTGCCTGGTGTGCAGGAGGGTTTTGGGGAGCCTGGGGGGACGCGGTGCTGCTCTCCGGAGGAGCAGCGGCCACAGAGCCCCACTGCGGCACTGCTCGCCATGCATGCATTTACCACCACCGTGCATTCACCGTCGCCATGCGTTCACCGCCATGCATTCACCTCCTTCCTCTCTGTCACCCACTTTCCTGCAGGAAACGGCTACGTGAGTGCCAGAGCCTCTCCAGGTCTCCTTCCCGTCTCCAATGGCAGCAGCTTGGGCAAGATCATCCCGGCCAAGTCCCCGCCACCGCCCTCCCACAGCACACAGCTCCCCACCAACAGCCGCAAGCCGGATTTACGCGTGATCACCTCGCAGAGCGGGAAGGGGTTGATGCACCATTTGGTGAGTGCCCGGCAGAGGTCTGCAAGGCGATGGGGTGGGAGCGTGTCCCCTCCCAGCAGACTGGTTGCAGGGTGGACTTTGCGCTGGAGCAGATGCGGTGTGGGCACCTAATCCATGCCGTAGCGGTGGGAGCTGGCCAGGGCCATGCTGGCGGGGAGACCCGAGGAGGAAGGCTTGGATTCCTGTATGCACCATGCGTGCCGCGTGATAGGCGAGGGCGCGGTGCCGGCGAGCATGGCGGCGCGGCGGTTGGCGGGGCTGTGGAGTTAACGGTGCCTCTCGGTTTTCTCTCTGTTCTCCCGCGGGCAGACGGAGGACCACTTGGCTCTGGTGAGTTCCCCGCTGAGCGCGCATGGCGGCGGGGTGGGACGTGGGCTGCTTGTCCCGTTGGTCTCCGCACCCTGCCCTGGCTCGGCAAAGGCGTGGGGTGCACGTAGAGGGTGGACACCGGCCCCTTTGCCCTCCACTGGGAACACGGCGGGACGCAGGTGCCAGCGCAAATGTCACATCCAGTCCTGCCACAGAAAATCAATCCCGAGAAAAACGCCCTTTTAGGAAAATCAGGTTCCCTATGGAAAAGGAGGAGCTGACATGAGCTGTACAGCGCCTGTTTCTCCACCGAGGCCAAAAAAGCTGTGCTAGTTTCCCCGGGGGAGGTCAGCCCGGGTCCCTTTTGGGGCCAGGGCTGCACGGAGCCGGCCTGGGCACCGCCACTGCCCGGGGCCCTGCCCCGTGGGCTTCGCTGGAGCCACCGCAGTTACAGCACGGGAAGACCTGGCCCACTGCCACCACATGAGAGATAGGGAGTAAATCAGGCTCTTCCCATATTAAGGATATTATTTAAAGCCTGTGTAAATCCACTGGCTGGCTAGTGCACTCCCTAAACCTCCTTTGTGCACAGGGGCAGTTTTCTGTGTTTTTATGGCTTTTTTTCTTTTTTTTTCCCCCCCCTGCCAGCAAAGTGAACACCACCTTGTTTGTGGCAATGATTCACCCTGTTCTGTTGCTATTCTGGTGCAGGGCAGATGGGCGACAGGTCAGCGCAGCGAGGAAAGGGCGAGAGCCGCTGTAGGATGCAGCTAACGCAGCCAGGGAAAAGCTCTCCAAAAACAGAGGAGTAAGCCAATACCTCTCGCAGCCTGCAAGGAGACACTCTTGGCCAGGGGAAGGGTTGGCCAGGGCTTTGGCAGACTTGAATTCTGCCGCTCTCCATGCTCCAAAACCCTTTTTGCTTAATGGTCCCCCTCCCAGCAGCTCCGTGCCTCAGTTTCCCCATCTGCAGAGTGAAAACAGTCACCACCCGCCTCCCCATCTGCTCATCACCCTTCCTGCTGCCAGAGGGCATTGCCTGTCTCCAAGCTGGAGGAGCAGCTTGCTTTAGGCAAAAATCAGCTGGGTTGGCATGAACAGTTTTAATTGTTAGTCTGAGCTAACCCAGCTGATTTTTGCCTGAAATGAAGAACAGTCCTCGCCCAAGCTGAGCTGGCAGCGGGGAGGTGGAGGGTGACGAAATCCAGGAGTGGGGGACAGGGACCTCAGCACAGCTGGGTCGGGAAGGGGAAAGCAGAGCATTGCCTCGGCTGCTCTGCGGATTCATCCCGCCTGGTGCAGATGCCCCCCCTGCTCTGCTAACCTTCTCCCCAGATTTGTTCCTTCCATATTGCTCAACCTACACACCAGATCTTCTCTCTAAATGGCAACTCCCACCTCTTTACACACAGGCAGCAGGATGAGTCAGCTGCCCCTCCGCTGAGATCTGCCCCGCTGCCCTTAACCCTTTGCCCGCGGTTCTCAGCCCCTGCCAACCTCGTGGGTTTGCTCCTGGCAGCTTTAGGCTCCGAGCACGGTCTGCTCTTTTAGTGGGTTCAGAGAGGCATCCCCCCCCATTTCTCTACACACTCCTAATCTGAAGGGTAGAGCGGGATCCGTTCACCGAGCCTACGGCAACAAGCGATCTCACCGGGAGCATGCCTGCATGGTTTTGTAACTTTGCAACCGGGAGCATTTTGCAAGGTGCACGGCGGTGTGAGTGGCACGGGGCGGGGGGCAGCTTGCACACCTCTGCACCTCCTACCTGCATGAATCGGGATGAAAATTTGGGTGCTTCCTGCAGCGCAGCCGGGTCTGACATCCCCGCACTCGCCTTGTGGTGTAATGGGGATGGCTGTTGCCCCCATTCCCGAGGCCGATACGCCAGCGTCCCACCGCCCCAGCCCTCCGTCGCAGGCGGATTCATCCCCGTGCCGGCGCTCTCCCCGGAAAGCCGCAGAGCCCCGGTGCAAGGCTAGCAGGGCACGGACGGGATGGAGCTGCGGGTCGCATCCTGCTGGGCTGGCTCAGGGTCCGGTGCAGGCAGGAGAGGGACGGGGCTGAATCCTGCCCACCGTGAAGGCATTTCTCTGCAGCGTCCTTAACCCACGGGCAGTGGGCACAGCCGAGGATGGTTGCCAGCAGGATTTGTGCCAGGAAAACCTGCTCCTACAGCCCGAGGGCTTTAGCAATTAGAGCCCTGGTAATCGCCTTCCCTGGGTGGCGGGGAGGGACCTGCGGGCTGGGCAGCATGTGGGCGCAGGGTGCTGCAAATCCAGCACACCAGGGTGCTCTCACCCTCCGGAGGTGGCAAGGGCCGGGCTTTTAGCCTCCAGCCTTATCCCAGGAGAGGCCTGCATGGCCATGAACCATCGCAGGGTCCCATGCCCAGCCCTAAAAGGCCCTGGGAGCCCTCGGCGCCTCAGCGAGCTGGGAGGAAGGCTCCCCGCCGCGTCCCCGGGGACACGGCCAGCCTCATGCCAGGCGTGATTTAAGCTGGGCACTGCCCCAGTCTTCACAGGGTGACGTGTGCCGGGGTGCTTCAGATTAAAGTCAAGCCTCTTGAGTCTGATTTAAATCAGATCAGCAGAGACAGCCCAGATTATCTGCCTTGTAAACAGGGCTGAATCCGACCCGTAGATCCGCCCACATAACTGCCTGCAAAACCACGGGGGGGAGGCTGGCGTGCACTGGTCCAAGGGCAGAATTTTTCCACAGTGGACCTGCTCATGCCTGAGTCACCCAAACCTCACGAGGGCATCGAGCCGGCAGGTTGCTGAGCACTGGATTTTATGTTTAAGGATGCCAGAGTGCCTTTAAAGTCCTGAGACCGGTGCTTAGCATCTCCAGCTTGCCTTGGAAGCACGCTCGTGGACACGGGTGCTGCAGGGAGGAGGAGGTGTCGGCTCTGCGCTGCGTTAGCTGGTCCTGGTTTTGTTTGGTACCTTTCTCACTCCCTGAGGAGCACAGCAAACCTCACGTGCATCCTCTGGAAAATAGTGATTTATTTTTACATCAGAGGGAATACAGACGGAGGCACCCCACTGTTATTCCCCTGCCATGCTTGCAGGAATGTTGCTGGTCCCTGCGGGTGAAGCCCAGCCCTGGGCAGAAAGGTGACCCAAGGCCGATGCTGAGTGACCTGCAAATGAATGTCACAAGGGTCCTAAATGTCTGTACCTGGTGTGGTTTGCCCTTTGCTTTGTTGCAATGAGGAATGGCCAGAGGATCAATCCTGCTTATTCCCACAGGCTCTGTGATCAGCCTCGGCTGCTTGGAAAAGGCTGGTGCATGTCCAGGGCGGCAGCCGCAGCCCGAGGTTTCGGGGGGCCACAACCCAAAAGGACGACGGAGTAAAACGCATCTGGGTTGTAACTCCCTCTCCCTTTGCTTCCCCAGCAGAATACGCAGCGGTTAGGTGTCTCCCAAGCAACTCACTCTTTAACCACACCGGTTGTTTCTGTGGCTACTCCGAGTTTGCTGACGCAGGGGCTGCCCTTCTCTGCCATGCCCACGGCGTACAACACAGGTAAGAGCGCACAGCCCGGTAAGAGCTTTCCATGGATAATTTAATGGGAGAGGGAAATGGGCTGCTGCAAGCACGTGCCTGGCTCTCCCCGCGCAGCTGCAGCGTCACTCGTGGAGCTCGCTGCCGCAAGACGTGGTCGAGTCCAAGAGTTTCACGGGATTAAAAGCAAGGGAAAACTCATATAAATAAGGAGAAGTCACTGTCATATCCAGAAGGTCTGTGAGGGCCCGATTCTGTCACGCTGTAGCCCATTGCACTGCGCCGGCAGCGTGAAGGTGCTTTTAAGTGGATGCTAATTACAGCTACACCCATCTCCAGGTTCTTGAGAGCTCCGGGTGATGTTGTAACAGGGGCTTAATGAAAATGAGCGTCAGGCCCCCAAAAGTTTGGGAAGAATGCAGACCAGCCTGCTCGTAGGCACATCAGATTTGGGCTGGTGGGGTTCGAACCAGCCCGAGGCGATGGTTGTGGCGAAGGGTTGGTTCTGCGACCTGTCAAACCTCCACGAAGACTTTAAGGACTTGCTGGTTTCCTGCGTAATTCACTTTGGCATTTGCTCAGAGAAAAGTTTGCAAAAATGTAAAAAGCTGCTTGTCTGGAAGAACCCAGAATAGGCGTGTTGGGAACTCCCTCTCCTAATTAGTAGGCGTAGGCCAGAAGATGCCTGTTTGTGCGTGACGAGCAGGCTCCTCTCCCCGCGTGGAAGTCATCGTCGGCCGTGTGTTCCAGCAGCCGGTCTGTGGACAGCCGACGTCCCCAAAATAGGTTTTAATTGAGCCCTGTGCTGCTACCACTCAGGGCGGAGGGGGGGCTGAATTTCAGCTTTCTGTATTTATTTTTCTTTTGCAGATGACCACAGGCAGAGAAGTGTTCCCACCCGGGCGCCTTCGGTGCCTGTGGCTGGGATGTTTGCTAGCGATACTGCAGCAGGGGTTATCACCACGTAGATCGCTGTAGGGTGCAGATGCCCTGAGCAAACTCCAAGCCTGGGCTGTTGCCACTTGTTCTTTCCAGGGCTAACCTATTAATTGGGTGGGAATTGTCTCGATTTCAGGCCGGTGAGGTTGTGTTGAGCTTCCCACTGGCCAGGGTTGCGTGCCCTTTCCCATGCCGGCTCTGCAGCCTGATTAAGTCAAACCCAACCATTTGCAGCTTCGAGATATGGGATGGCTCCAGTTCAAGCTCTTGGCGTTAGCTGCGGAGGTGGCTGTCGTAACCAGTGGGTGTCAGGAGCTCCTAAACCAGAATGGCTGGTGCTGGGGGTAAAGCACTGTGCAGGGTGAAGAAGCCAGTCCTGGGATTTTCTGTAGGGTGTGCCTCCAATCAGCCCGGCGGCTTTGGCAGCGGTTCAGCGCCTTTGCAGCCACCTCTTTGTGTTCTGCTGCTGCCGGCAAGTTTGGCCCCGCTGGGGTGGGGAAGGCTGAAACCACAGGACACCCAAAATGACAGGGAGAAAAGGGAGAGGGAGCGGGCTCGGGGAGGGAGGACGAGCGCTTGATAAATGCTCGGGATCTGCGGTGTCTGTAGCAGATGCAGAGGGGTCGGGGGAAGCAGCTGGCCAAGGGTTTGAGCATCTCCTGGAAGAGCAATTGCAGGATTCACTGTGCTTTGTAAAATCCCCCCCCGCCCTGTTTCTGGGATGCTGGGCTGAGGATTGGGGATGCTGGGCTAGGTTTTGGGGTGCTGGGCTAGGTTTTGGGGTGCTGGACTGGGTTTTAGGATGCTGGGCTGGGTTTTGGGATGCAGGACTAGGTTTTGGGATGCTGGGCTGGGTTTTAGGATGCTCAGCTGGGTTTTGGGATGCTGGTGTGGAGTTTTAGAATGCTGGGCTGGGTTTTGGGGTGCTGGGCTGGGGTTTGGGATGCTGGGCTAGGTTTTTGGGATGCTGGGCTGGGTTTTAGGATGCTGGGCTGCATTTGGGGATGCTGGGGTGGGGGTTTGGGGATGCTGGGCTTCGTTTGGGGGTGCTGGGCTAGGTTTTGGGGTGCTGGGGTGGGGTTTTGAGGATGCTGGGGTGGGGTTTGAGATGCTGTGTCCTGGCCGTGGGCAGGGAGCGCCCCCTGCTGCCGTGCGGGGACCGAGCACCCACGGGTGACAGCACCCACGGGTGACAGCACCCACGGGTGACGGAGCACCCACGGGGAGGTTCAGCAGCTACCGGGGGTTTACTGCCCCGGGGCCGGAGGAAACGTGTCCATGCGGTTTATACCCAGCCGCCCTCCGCCGGAGGGGTGTCTGTGGGGGTTTGCCACGCGCCACGGTCCGTCCCGAGTGGAATTGGTGTGGGCGCGGGGCTGCGTTTGCCATTGCTGTGCTTTGGGGGGGGCAGTGGTAACCAGAGGGTGTTGGATAGTGTGGAGGTGGGGGGGTCCTGTGGCGGCTCATGCCTTGAAGCTCGATCTGGGCTAGATCTAAGGAAGAAATTTGTTGCGCTGGGGGCGGTGAGACACTGAGAGGTGGTGGATGCCCCATCCCTGGAAATGTTCAAGGTCAAGTTCGGGCTCTGAGCAACCTGATCTGGTTGAAGATGTCCCTGCCCATGGCAGGGGGTCGGACTAGGTGACCTTTAAAGGTCCCTTCCCACCCAAACCAGTCTATGATTCTAAGAGATGCATCCCATGGCCAGCATGCCTGTGCAACTCACAGCGACAGCTGATATTCTGTACCTTGTGGCCGTTTTGTGTCTCTCAAGCCGGTCTCCATCTTCTTGCAGTGTTCAGGGCTCTGTTGGAGTAGGTTTGACATTGAAATGACTGAAGGGCTCCTTCCTTTCCAGAGTATCAGCTGACGAGCGCTGAGTTGTCTTCGCTGCCAGCATTCAGCTCACCTGGTGGGCTGTCCCTTGGCAACATCTCTGCCTGGCAGCAGCAGCAACAGCAACAGCAGCAACAACAGCAGCAACAGCAGCAGCAGCAGCAGCAACAACAACAGCAGCAGCAGCAACAGCAGCAGCAGCAACAACAGCAGCAGCAGCAGCAGCAGCACCTGGTTCCTGTATCGCTAGGAAACTTAATGTAAGTGAAATGGGTACCAGGGGCCACTGAGTTGATGTTGGAAAAGGAAAGAGGGAAATGGGGAATTCCTCCGAGGTGCCAGACCTGCAGAACCCAAGCCGTGACTCCTCTGCTGGGTTATCGTCAGCCTCCCGCCGCAGGGCCCCGGCAATTACAGCGGGTTGACACCATGCTTCGAGCAGGCAAGAGCAGACGTGCCCACAGCTGCAGGAGGAGCCAGACCAGCCGGTTCATGAAGTTTGGGGAATCCCGTCTCTGCCACTGTTGTAGGAGTGACACTGGGGTCCCAAGATGAGATCAGGGTGGCGGCGTGCGGGGTGATGCTCTCTGAGAGCTGCTTCTTGCTGTCTGTCCACAGCAGGAGTTGCTCTCCTCACCTCACGTGGGGGGAGCTGGGATCCAGCAAGAGCCAGAGCTAAATGGAACGGTCATTGCAGAGGAAGATGTCTGGAAATAGTGGTCCTGCTAGTGTAGAAGGAGGGTAGCTTTTAAAATTGGAAATGAACTGCTTTACTCCAGGGAAAAAAAAAATATATACACTTGTATATTGGAGCAGGTTTTCTGAAGTGGATCTGCTTTTAGTCTGGAATAAAGCGTCCACACGCAGAGCTTTTTCAGAGTATCTTAGTCAAAATAAAGATTTAAGCAACTTGCCCGTGATCACACTAAGACCGTGGGACAAAAAGAGGCAGGAATTGAGGAGGGGGATTCAGTTATTCAGGCACTGGAAGAGGCTGCCCAGGGCAGTGGTTGAGTCCCTATCCCTGGAGGTATTTAAAAGACAGGTAGACGTGGTGCTTAGGGAGATGGTTTAGTGGTGGGCTTGGCAGTGCTGGGTTAACGGTTGGACTCGATGATCTTAAGGGTCTTTTCCAACCTTAACGATTCTATGATTCTATGACTTTGCCCTAAAGCCAGCTTAGGAGTTAGGCTCTGGCAGGCCCGGCATGAAGCGCCAGTGGATGCATGGATGCACCAGGCTGTTGCGCAGCAAGTTCAGTGCGTTTCTCCACTGCCTGGAGGACGTTTTCCAGGCAGGGCAGGCAGCAGCTTCCCCAGCGGCTGCCGGGGCCTCCTGCACCAGCAGGGTTGCCGGACTGCAGAAAGCCTGGATGGAATTTCGAGTTGTAGTAAAGAAGCTGAAGTGGTTCCCGGCTTGGAGGAAAACCACCCGTCTGAGCCCTCCGCCGGATTTGTGCAGCCCATGGGGGCTGCTGGGGCCGAGCCATGGGGGTGCCCGCGGGACGGGGGTGTCACAGCCGGTCCCTCTCCTCCACGTGTCAGGGTCGTTGCTGCGGGGATGGTGGGTGGGATGGGGGCTGGATCGCGGGGTGCTGGCAGAGGAGGGATGCTGCCCGCAGGGTTGCGCAGGGTCTAATCCTGGCTCATCAGCGATGCGTCGTGGTGAGTGTGCGGATTATGAATTCTGGAGTCCTAATAATTCATAATTCTAATTATGAATCCAGATTTATAATCTAATCCAGATTAATTATCTAATCCAGATTCATAATTCTGGATTCATTCAGATGCAGGGTGTGTGGGTTATGAATTCTGTGGATTGGAGGGTAAAAAGCCACTGAAAAGATGAATAACGAGAGGCTTCCCGTTATCTCCTCCTCCGTCTGTTTCTCCCCCTTCCTCCTCTCCTGCTCTCCTCCTCCTCCTCTCCCAACCTCATCCCCCCGCCATCCGGATGCCCAGACAAGGGAGTCACTTGTCCCACACCACCACTTTGACTGTCAACACCAACCCCAACATCAGCATCAAGTCGGAGCCCGTCTCGCCCAACCGGGAAAGAAACACTGCCACCCCGCTCAGCACCTTCCCCCACCAGCCCCGGCACGAGCCCACCGGCCGCTCGCCCGTCGACAGCCTCAGCAGCAACACCAGCTCCTACGAAGGCAGCAGCGAGCGGGACGATCCCGCCCGCCCCGATTTCGGCTCATCCCTGGGCCTCCTGCGACCCACCAGCGAGCCCGAGGGGGAGAGCCCCTCCGTAAAGCGCATGCGGTTGGATACCTGGGTCACATAACGGGTCCCCGTCGTCCCTGGGAGCGCCGCCGGCTCGCAGCGGGGCCGCGGGGAGGGGGCGGGAGGGGTGGGGTGGGGGGCGCGGGGGCGAAACGGGTTATGGGGATGGGATGGGGTGGGGGGAAATTATCATAAACTGCCTGAGAAATAGCTTTAGGATTTTGTAGGCATTCATTCTAGCACAGCAGGCGACGCACGCAGTACATACGGCGCTCCTCGGCCGGGGGCTTGGGAATAGCCGGGTGCTTGGGGAATAGGGGGACGGGAATCAAATAGCTGCGTCCTCGCTGAAAAAAAGCAGACCCTGGCGACGCTCATCCCCGCGAGCTGGGCGGACCAGGCGGCAGTCAGTGCCCGCCGACCAGCGAGGCCCCAGGGACGTTGGTCCCCCCGGGAGGTTGGCCTGTATCCCTAGGGAAGAGCGCCTGCGGCAGGACGGGCTCCGAGGGGAGATGGGGCACGGAGCATCCCCGAAACACGCTTTCGAGCAGCGCCTGGGCTCTCCTAGGGCCATGTGCAGGGAGGGGTGGTTCGGACACGATCCAGCTCTCAGAAAAGTTGAAGGGCTTTGGCAGGCACCAGTTTTCCTAAAAAAGGTTTTTCCTAAAAAAGGCTTTTCCTAAAAACGGCTTTCCTAAACCGGTTTTCCTAAACCAGCTGGGAAGGCAGGCTGGCATCGGCCGAGGGCGGCCCGGAGAGCCCGGCTTCAATATTAAATGCGATGCAGATGCATCTGCAGCCTGTGTGTGCTGCCCAGATCCCATAAAGGTGTGTTGGGGGAATTAGAGGCAGATTTTTAAGGCTTAATCCTGCTTGCATGAAAAAGAGATGCAGACAGCATCCTTTCCAGCAGATACAGGGACTCCACTATTTCTGGCCATGGGGATTTTAAAAGTGCAGTTAACCTTTCCCAAATGCAGAGGGGAAAGCCTTGCCCCTGCCTGGGCGAAGCGTATTTGAGGAGGGAGGATGCATTCTTGCTGCTGTTAAAGAAAATTGCGGGTTTTACCAACCAAAATTTGTAGATGCATTTTAAAAATGCATTCCCATTCCACATGGGCCAAAGCTTTAAATTAGAAAAATAGGAAGAAATGGTTTTTATTGAAGGATGCAACTGAAATAATTATCCTTTGGGATTTTGCCTGAAGGTTTCTAGGCCTCAAAAACGTTGAGGGTGAGCTGTGTGGAAAATCTGCTGAAGTCTCGACGGGGTGATTTAGTGGAAGGAAAAAGGAGGAAAAACCAAGGAATTTCTTTGTGTTACCGGTTGCTCCGGTGGTTTCCCAGGGATGGGCATCAACACCCTGACCCCAAAATGCAGCAGCCAGCTCAGGGCTTGAGGCTTTGGAGGAGAAAAGACCGTTCCTGGCTGGGCTAGGCTTTAGGGATGGGCTTTCTCCCCACAGGCGCTCTTCTCCGGGATGCCGGTCCCTCGTCCCCGTCCCAGCCTGCCGCCTTGTCACCCTTGTACCACCTGCGCAGGGACGCCCCGGCCCCGCTCACCCCTGGGGTCATGGTCGCAAACCGGCACAAAACCTGCCCGGATGCCACCTTTGCCAAACGGCTCCATCGGCATCTGGAGCCTGGATGGGCTCTGGAGGCTGCGGAGGAGCCAGGAGCGGCTTTGGGGCCAGCTTCCCCCCACGCCGGTGCAAAGAGAGAGGAGCAAAAAGTCACGGTAGGATTTATCCCCCTCCTAGAGCCCTCCGCCGAGCATCCAGTGTCCAGCTGAGCCCGCTGAAATGAGTCGTATTGCATAAAAATGTACCGGGACGATGGCAAAACAGAAGCAAATTTATGAGATTTTTTAAAAACTTTTCCCAAGCAAGCATTTTTCCCCACGTTTCTGATTGGAAAAACAAGACAAAAACGTTGATGATTGTTATGAAATGAACAGGGGCAACTTAAAGTGAGTGGTTGGAGGAGGAGAGGTTCTCCAAAAATTGGGTGAAAATGAATAGCTGGGAGAAATGATGGCTAAAGAGGGAAAATGTGGCCGCACCCTGCCCGGTTGGGCACAGCGGTGCACAAGCCGATGCTAAAAACGGCGTTGCAGAAAGTCTGCCGGCGCGTCCCTTCGGAGCTGCTGTCTACCCTGACTTTTCCTCTTCTCCCCGGCGATGAAATCAGTTCGGGTGCGGAGACCCGGCAGAGGGACCAGGGTGGCCGATGCTCAGCCCGGGGCTGAGCTGCCGGAGCCGCCCGTGAGCTGATGCGCTGCGGTGCCGGCTCACGCTGAGCCTTGCCCGGGTACCGGCATCTCACCGAAGCCCAGGGCGAGCACCTTGCCCCGAAATCCCTGCCTGCGGGAGCAAGGCCCCGAGAGATGGCCCGGCTAAAATTTCCCCATGAAAACCTTGGAAGTATCACATTTCTGCCACAGAATTTTTTCCAAATGATGATTATTTTTTTTTAATGATAGATTTTTAATTCCCTCTCCTGTTCCCGTGCTCCGGAGGGCCTCAGGCGGGCGATGGGAGCCCCGCGATGCCGGGGAGGGCTCCTGGCAGGTTTTGTGCGGTTAATCCCCCCCGTGTCCCTCTCCCCGAGCTGTGCCCAGCGGGTACCACGGTGTGCTGCAGAGACGCTCGGACCTCACCTCCAAAATGCCGGCGCGGCATCGGCGACAGAAGCGGATCTCCCTCCCTCTGCCTCCATTTGTCCATCCAGGAAGCGGGAGAGACGCTGCAGACCGTGGTCCTCCTCGCCCTCGCTGACCCCCCGACCCGGCGATGCCAGGCGTACTGGACACGCACCTGAGCTCTTTGCACGGCCTTGCTTTGGAAATTAGGCGGGATTAACGACGTCTCATTGGTCTCATTTTATATATATATTTTTTTTCCTTCACAAAAAGAAAATAAACCCAACCAAGCAGTTTCTCCCCCGCTGGGGAGCGGTGCGGCAGGAGGTGCCAGCAGAGCAGCTCGCTCCGGAGACGCCGGCGGGGAGGAGGCGGTGAAGACCCCCCCCGGCACTTGACGCCGTCCGCGCCGCCGGAGCATCGGTGCAGAGCAACCCCGAGGGGGCAAAAAACAAAACAAACCAAAAAACATTTTTGCTCATTAACTTCATACCCTGACTCCCAAGTTCACACTTCTACCTTGAAGCTGAGAGCCTGGAAAAAAACCAAAACCCGAGACATAAAAACGCTCTGGGTTACGTAGAGATGCAGGTTTAGATCTACCTGGAAGGGAGAGCGTGAGCGGTTTGGCGCCGTGCCGTGCCGTGCCGGAGCGGATCCGCAGCAGCGCGGCGGCGGGACTCGACGATCCCCTGGGCTGGTGCCACGGGCAAGTACGGCTCGTGGGAAAAGCGGGAATGCCCCGGCTCGGATACGGCATTAGCTTCACCGTCGTGGTGAAACGGTTTTGGGGGTTGGTTTGTCGGGGGTCTTTATTTTGTTGGGGGCTTGGGGTTATTTTATTATTATATTATTTTTTTTTTGTCCGGGCCATTATTCTTTATTTCCCCCCAGACTGTAGTATCCCGTAAACTTCCTTATTTTCAAAAGGTAACAAGAAGAATGACAATCTAAACAGCACCCTCCTTTGTGCTTCTATAAATATGTTTCTGATCTAATTTTATTTCTTGTGCTCATCTGTACTGTTGACAGTTACAATTGTGTATAGTTTTTTTTTTTAATTTGGAATTTTTGCGTTGTATAGGGTTTAGTTTTAAAATATATATATGTTTTCCATTTTTTAAAAAGGGGTGTTGCAAAAAAAAGTTGCACGATTTAAATGACAATAGTTAAAATGCTGCAGTTTTTAGAGATGTGGAAGCAAAATGGAGCTTATTTATTCTCAAAGGCTATAAAGGTGTACAATGCATGAAGAAAAAAAAACATTTACAAAAAAAAAAAAAGACAAAAAAAGTGTAACCTGAACAAAGTGTAGCGTTAAAAATTTTAAAGGATGACAACAACGAGAAAAAAAAAACAAAAAAACCCAAAAAAACAGCTAATATATTGTGTTTGGGCTAGTTTGCTTTTGTTTTTAATTGTTCCTTTTTTGGAGAATGAAATACAATTGTGTATATTTTCATATAAGAAGTATGCACTGATATGTTTCAAAAATGATATATTACTTTCTAAAAGTGTGGTTACTTACCAAAGTCTGTTTCTGATCTTTACCTTCTTGAAATCTCTGTGGACCCCTCGAACACGCGCACGCCGGGGCTCGACGCCGCGGGCCGGATCCAGAGGTAAGCCGGGGTGGTTCGCACTCCGGGGCCGGCCGCCGAGCGGTGCAGACCCCCCCTCTCCGCCGGCATCGGCCCCCTCCTCTCCCTGCAGCGGCTCCGGGGCTCCCCCGGTCCCCGCAGGGCGATGGGGACGTGGGAGCCCAGCGCCGAGGGCGGCTGCTTTTTGGGGGGGCATGGGGCTGGTGGATGCGGCCGCGATGCCGGCGTTGGGGGGCGGCTGTCACCCCCCGTCCCGGGAAGGCTGGTCTTTCCCAAGGTTTGGCAGAGCCGAGGCCGGTTAGTTTTTGGGGTGTTTGTGCCGGCAGTGGTGGGGACGGGGTTGGCCGGGTCCGCAGTGTCCCTCGGTGGGACGATGCCAGGGAGAGCAGCGTTTTGGGGGGCAAATGCAGAATAAAGGGTACGTCCATGTGCCGGGGGACACGGGGAGCGGGCGAGGTCTCTGCCGCCGGTGTGTGCTGGGATACCTGGGGTTTTGCCCCTGGCTGGTGCAGAGAGGAGGATGATGGAAGGAGGTCGCGGGGTCTGGCTCGGGTGATGCTGCTGCCGGCAGCTGTAGCAGCGGGATGGGGCGGGAAGTCGCCTGCCCACCCTGGGAGGAGATTTGGGGATGGAGCAGGACCCTAAATGATGCCTCGAACCTAAAATATCAGGGTGGGCTGCTGGGGCGCATCAGGCGGTCATTGAGGATGGTGATGGATGGACGGGGACGGTCTCACCCGCTCCGGCAGGGCTGCAGAGGTGATCGGCCGGCTCCGGGTCGGGTGCGAGGGGACAGGGTGACCCCGTGCTAACGGGGCGGTTTTGGGGAATGGCGAAGAGCCTGGCTGCGTCGGAGGCTTGGATGAGGGCTGCTGGTGCTGAGGGGGTGGTGCTGGGGGGGGTCTGTGCAAGGGGCACCCCCAAGCCCCACGGTCGTGGCGGGGAGACCCTCAGGGATGGGGTTTGTCGCCGTCGCGTGTATGGGGCCGCTGCCAATGGTGGGGGTCAGAGGGCAGATGGAGGTGGTAAAACCAGAGCTGGTCGCAATGGGCCGCGCGCGGTCCCGTGGGGGAAAGCAAGGAGAAAGAAAAATGGTTCCTTTTCTTCCCCCCTTTTCCACTTTCCTCTCCCCCCACAAAAAAAAAATCTCAGCAAACCAGGGAAGAAGCAAATTTATTAAAAAACCCCCACATTCTCCTTGAAAATCCCACCTCCTGCACTTTCCCCCCCTTACATGGCTCAGCTGGGAAATCCCCCCCCACCGTTTTTGATGGCAGTTGGAAAGTTTGTCACCAGCTCTGGGGAAAATGCTGCAAACCGCCGCTGCCTGCACGGGATTCAGAGAAGGGGCTGCGGGCAGGGCCGCGGGGCGAGGGGTGCTGTGGGGCTCTGGGTGCTGCCGGGCGTCCCCTCCGCACTGCCGGCTTTCCAGCACCGGAGAGCAGGGCGAGCATCCCGTCGCGGCAGGGAAGGGGGTCGCGGCATCTTCCCAGCCATGCCTTGTCCATGCCATCCCCGGTGCCACATCCTGCCTTCCCCTCCCATCCCTCCGGCTGAGGGCACAATTTGGGGATTTTGAACACCCAAAGTGGCAAAAATTCATCCCTGTCCGCCTCTCCCGGGGCCACGGGCAAGTCCGTAACCATGGGCTTCAGCTGAAGGCTTGCTCTTGTTTCCCTTTCCCATTTTCGCTTCATTTTACCCCGCCTTTCCTTCTTCCCCTCTTGCTTCACTTTTTTTTTTCTTATTTTCTTTTCTTATTCTTTCCAACAAAAGACCCCAGCCAGACCCATAAACAGAGTATTATGTTTTTGCTACCTCCATCACCCTTCCCTGTCCGACGCCAGAAGCCATGCTCGGGATGTACGAGGGCCTTCCCCCCTTTAGTTTTTCCTTTTCTCCGGAGATTTTGTCCCCCTGTTTGTTCTTCTCCCTGCTCCTCCTCTTTCTCTGATCTTTCACTTGTAGTATTTTACCTGGCTACTGTAACTGTAAATAGCAAGTTTCGATATGTTAGCAATGGTAACAGTACAGAAAACTGTTTTTTGGTTCTTTTTTTTTGTTGTATTGATATGAAATGAGATTATATTTTTGTCAGAGTATATTGTAATAATACTGACTTTGGACATGGCCGAATTGTACAGCTATTTCTTGTTTAACCCTCTTGGCTCTTCCCGTGCCCCCCTCTCCCATCCCTCCCTGCTCCCCGATTTTCCACGTCCCAGACCCCGCCAGGCTCCCGGCCGGGAGCACCAGGGATGTTTTTCCGCAGAGGGTCCCCAAAGCGCTGCTGTGTCACCCGTGGGTGCAGAGAGGTCCCCAGCACCCAGAACTATCTTTGAGCGAGCCTTGGAAATAGGGAGGTGCCGGGTGCACCAGGATGCTCCAGCTCTCTGCTACGCTCCCAGCAGGAACAGGGGACCTCGGAGGAGCGGACGGGGTCGTCCCAGCTCCCCTCTCCTCCCCAGCGGGTGAAAATCCCTTTATTTTCCAGTTTATTTTTCCTCTCGAGCTCCGTTCTCTAAGAGCGATGCCTTTTTTTTTGAAATATGCTTTCTTTAAGCCAGAAGAGGGTGGTGTGGCTCAGGGAGCTGCATCTTCGGAGCAGGCTGGGATGGTTTTCCAGGAACTGGGGATTTTCTGGCATCCCCAGCCTGATGCCATGGGGAGAGGCAGAGAAGACCTAGACGTCGCTGGGCTGGGGTCAGCTGCTGCCCCCCTGCATTTTACCGCAGGGCAGCTTCGTGGTGGGGGAAAAGAAGGGATTTTTTCACTTCGGCTGGGTTTGCAGATGGGGATTTTCCTACCAGTGCCGCTCCAGCCACCAAGGCGTAGAGACTGGCACGGTTCCTTGCTCTCCGGGCTTGAACGTGCCGCGGAGTGGTACAGAGCATCCTTTCCCCAGGTGCAAACACGCCGTCGTAGGACGAATGCTGGGCCGTCCCCATGGGCTCCTGGCGTCTCCCTGCGAGGCCGAGGGCCGAAGCAGCCCTGCCCGGCCCCGTCACCCCGCTCGGGCCATGACTCCCCTCCTCCCCACGGCTCTTTCCAAGCAGTCTGCAGGCAAATAGGATGCTGAAACGGGGGGGGAACCATTGTGGCTGTGCTGCTGTCCCCCCTTGGCAAAAGAGTCCCCCCCGATGGCCGCTGGGTCGGGTCCTGGTTCTTGCCGCATCCCCTCCGCTCCCCCCGGCTCCCCGTAGCTCAAGTAAAGCAGGTAGGTGTTAGCATACTCCGGGGTGTCTGCAACAATCTTTGTAAAATAGAATAGACCCTTTAAATGATGCACTAAAGGAAAAAAAATATAAATAACCCCTCCTGAGCGGCTCGGTGTGAGGGTTAGTTGGATCTCCTCCACAGCTCAGCCCGCCTGTGTCGGCGCAGGCAGCTCTCCTCTCCCCCCGGGATGCTGCACAGGTATAAACAGAACAGCACGTGCACTTCCCCCGAGTAGTTTTATTTATTGTTTCAAGAAGCAATTTAAAAGGAAAAAAAAAAAAAAGATAAACTGTGTATCTATAAATATATATATATATTTTTAACCTCTTTTTTTTTTTTTTCCTGATGCTCCTCCACACGTGTGTGTGTGTATGTGTGCGTGTGTGTGTGAGTCAAGGGATTCTGCGCCCGCGGGTGGCGGCTGGGGACAGCCGTGGGACGGTCCCGCTCCTCCCGCAGACGGGACGCGGGGACCAGGGTGTCCTCTTCGCCGTGTCCAGCTCTTCGGGTGCGACGCGGCGAGAGCCAAGCAGCAGCGTCGGGCGGGGAGGGAGGATTTATGCCAAGCACTTGGAAAGTTTGAACCGGAATCTTTGACTAATTCCATCTTTTTCTTGAGTATTTGCAACCTCGGGGTCTGGCCTGGCCAAGAACCTCCCGAGCCCCAGGGACGCCGTCGCCCCTGTCCCCGTCCCTTCCCGTCCCTGCACCCTTGACAATCAGTGGCTCCTTCCCAGGGACTGCAGCACGTGGTTGAGACGTCCGTTTCGTTTTTTCAATATTCCTTTTTTTGTGCTGTATGGTGATGCGTTATTGTATATTCCACAATAAGAAAAAAAAAAAAGAGATAAAAAAGTGATGATAATAATAATAATTACCATGAAAAATTCTTATGAGTTTTGTTTGGAAACTCTTTCACTATATTTGTTGTAAAGAGGTTTACTATTAAAAAGAAAAAAAATACACGTTTCTGATAATTTTCCGTGCCTCTGGCTCTTTCTTTCCCGCCCTCCTCAGCCCCTGCATTGCGGGGCGCAGCGGGGATCGCTCCGGGTGCAGGGTTCAGGCTCCTGCCAGGAGGTCCGGTGCGGTGGGGATGCTCCCTGTGTCACCTTGTCCCAGCGGCTGGGGGTGATGCTGCTGTCCCAGCTCCCGCCGGGAGCATCGGCACGAGCTCGCCCGGACGCACGACCGCAGCCGGGCGGTGGGACGCGGCTCGGGCAGCCACAGGGGTGCCGGAGCAGGGGGTCACCCCGCTTTCCGGCTCAGGTGTCCCCAGTCTCCCATCCCTGTCCCATCTCCGCGAGGGATCCAACCAGCCCGAGGACCAGTGGACACCCTTCGCTTGGTGGCGAGCCCCCTCCCCACAGGCAGCCCTGACGCGGGGTGATGGGTGCTCTTGGAGACGGTGGTTCCCACCGCGGAGTTTCTGGTGCCTCACTGCAGACAGCGTGTCCTTGGGCCGCTCGCTTGCCGGGCCGGGATGGACACCCCGAGACACCCCCTGTGCCAGCTCCCGCGGTCCCTCGCAGCCTCCTTACGGCTCAGGCGCCGCATTTCCAACCTAAGCTTTTCCCAGTGGGTGTGGGAGCATCTCCCGATCCCCTGATCCCTCATGAGACCCACATGGGTTTGAAATCAGAACAGGGCCTCCCTCCACCTGGAGCTGGGATTTCTGTTGGGCTTCCAGCGAGGATGCCAGGTAAGCGTGACCTCCTGAGGGCTGCCTTTGGGTTGGGGTCCCCGTTGTGCGCCCCAGCTCTGCTGGGCGTCTTTGGGGTCAGGATATTCCCGGGGATGCTGTGAGGCTGGTGCCTGCAGGGAGGGCAGCGGCGCCCAGCTCCTCAGTGGGGGGGAACTGGTGGGTACTGGTGTGAGCAGCAGATGGGGGTGCAGGGCAGAGCCCGCGCCCCATCGCATCCCTCCACCACCTGCAGCGGGGCTCTTGTTTTAGGGGCGATGGGGCTGGCCCGGGGCAGGATTTGGCCACTGTAGGGCAGACCCCACCTCAGCAGGGCCGGATTGCCGCTGATTTCAACTAAACCAAGAGCTGTCTCCCAGCAAAAATCACCTTTCCACCCCAAAACGAATGGGGGGGACCCCCGTTCCACCCCAGCGCCCCCCCGCAGCCGCCCCGGGGGGCTCGGACCGGGCGGCGGGGCAGAGCCGACGCTTCCCTCCTTTAATGCCCCAAAAGCAAATAATTTATTAAGTTCTTACCGGTTAAATGCCGGGGGGGGGGGGGGGACCCTGCACGATCGCGTTTCGCCGCGGCGGCCGCGAGGTGGCGGCAGAGCGCGGGGCGCCGCGGCGTTGATTGACAGCTGTCACTCAAGGGCGGCCGCGCGCGCGCCCGGGGCGGCGGGCGATGAGGGCTCTGGGTGGGTGCGCGGCCGTGGGCCAGCCCGGGGCTACCAGCGCGGCGGGGTTGTGGCCCCAGCGTGGCTACTCCCACGCTCCGCCAGCCCGCGCGTGGCCGGCGAGCGCCTGGGTTTGGTGGGAATTCCTCGAAAAGAAATAAAACGACAGAAACTCCCCTTGGCCGAGCGAGCCAGCGCGAGCGGCAAGAGCCACGGGCGGCCTGCGAGGCGCACGACCGTGCGGCGGGGGCAAGGACCTGGGCATCGCCGGCCTTTCAGCCCCCTTGGGCTGCCGAGTGGTGCCCAGCGCTCCCGGAGCTGAGTTTCCCCACGCTGGGAAGATGCTTTGCGGGTTCAAAGTTATCCGCCGCGGAGAGGCTTCTTGCAGGGCGGGAGGGCCTCGCTGCTGCTTTGCTACCGACACGTGCAGTTGGGGCTGAATGCAGGCAGCTGGCCCAAAAATATCCAACAAAAATGTTAGAAAACGCTATTTTATCAGATTTGCGTTTTTCATGGGACGGGGTGTGTGCTGCAGGAGCCGGTCCCCGCCGCACAAAGCTCTCGCTCTTGCCGAGCTGACGGGAGCTGGGGGTGTAAATGCAGAGGGTTTATCGAGCGGCACTTTGAGGAATCGAGCGAGAATCGTGCTTGTGCCGCGGCTCCCTTCTGTGCTGGGGGTGCTTTCTGCACGGGCGGGCGTGGGAGCGGCGCTGCCCTCCGGGGAGCCGGCGGCCGGGGGCACAGAGAGGGAGGAAAGGGAAAATCCTTGGCCCTGAACCATTCAGCCGGTGGCCTGGGAAGGACGTGGAGCTTTTCTCTCCCATATTTCCGAGTTTCGGTAAAGGAGGAGGCTGGAAGCTGAAGTTTGGTTCCTCCCTGGTCACTCTTGGTTAAAGCATCTTCCAGCTCCAGGCCTCAGTTTCCCCATGTGAGATAATCACTCCCTGCAGCCAGAAACTATTAGTTGTGTGGTCAAAGAATGGTCAAAGAATAATAAAGGAGTGGTAAAGGAATGGTAAAGGAATAAAGCACAATTTTAGCTGTTGTTCCTTGATTTTTGAGGTGTGGTTGTAGCTCAGGAGAGGGAACTGGGGGCCAGTAACGTGAGATCACAGAGGGCATTTACCTCCCCAGTTTGGCTGTGTTTGGTGTTAGAAGGGTATCGAGGACAGCGCCTTTCCATCAAGGCCATGCAAAGTTTGCAGCCCCGAAATGCCAGGCCGTCGAGCTCGTGCGTGCACCCACGCACCCCGAAGGCCGTCCGCAAGCTCCTAGCTGCCCCTGCCTGTTTATTTTCCAGACCACCCTACTCCAACTTTGAAGTAGATTTAAACAACAGCAACAAAATCATATGCCCGGTATAAATCTTTAATCAGAACATGTTTTTTCCCCCCTCAGAGCCTGCACTGCTGTGTACAATCAGAACGCAAATCAAAAGAAAGCAGAGTAAATTATTCATTGGGAATCTATTTCTGCTTTCCCTACATGGGCGATTCGGAGGCAGAGTTCGGGGGCGAGCGGCTGTCTCGGGGCTATTAATATTCACTCTGATAAGTTGAGCTGCGGCCACAGCGCCGAGGAGATGGGCAAACTGCCGGGAATTTTGGCTTTTGCTTCGTGCAGCTCCTGGTTCTGCTCGCCCGTCAGCGTGTCCGTGGCGGGGCAAAGGGCGGGGGTGACCCATGGGTGCGAGCTGCGCCGGCACGGGGGCCGGCCCCTCCGTGCGGGACGGCGGATGCTGGATGCCGGTACATCCCCCACCCAGCCCGGGGGAAGATGCTCCGCGCGGCCGCGGCTCCATCCGCGCCACCAGATTTACTCTGGCCGGGGATCGGTCCTCGGAGACAACCCGGCGCGTCTCACCGCCTCTTCCCACCCCTCCCTGCGCCCACCTACGCACGCTATTTATAAAATCGCGCTTCTGATGCACAGCCGACACAAAGCCACACCTGCCCGCGAAGCGTCGCATTGTGGGGCTCCTCTTGTGTTTTGCCGCTAACGTGACGCAGAGGCGTCGGAAGGATCTAAACATTTAGGCAGAGTTGCCAAAGCTGTTTGGAGAATAGCACAGGGTGTGCTTTTGCAGGGGGGAGTATTAGTATTACCATTATTATTATTACCATTATTATCATTATTATCATTATTGTCATAATCGGTATTATTATCTGAGCAATGCTTGGGCCTATATATTGATAAATGTCTGACACGGCGCATTGTTCTCAATCGTTAGTGGAAGGAAAAACCTTTTTCTTGTTGTTTTTTTTTTTAATTTTATTTTATTTCAGAGTCACGCTCCACGGCACAAACTGTAAAAATACATTTGAAAACGGCAAAAACAGACAGGTCGAGACCTTTCTGTTAACAATCCTCCACCCCATCCTTGAAATCTAAAGTAGTGAAGGATTTTGCAGAAAATAATGGATCATTTTCCCATTTACCCATGATTCAAGGATTAATAACTAATCCCATCAAAGGACATCTGCTTAGATTGTTCCTTGTCAGTGAAAGTAAATAGAGCCTTTTAGTCTTTAGACCTAAACTCCTCTGAGGTTATTATGCCGAGGGAACCTCCTACAAGCGCTTGCTTTCTCTTTCGCTCCTGCTGTGACTAACCCTGGAGGGAGAAAGCAAACTTTGCTAGTCCCTGGACATAAAGGTTATTTGCTAGAATGGAGGAGACTTTTATGAGAGGCCGGGTAAGCTGAGACCCTCACCCTCCCCTAAGGCTGGGCTCTGGCAGGGGGCTGCAGCCCGCCGAGCCCTTTCAGTCGCATTGTCCTGCCTCTATGGAAGATTTCCCCCTTTCAGGTCGGGGATGCCGCGGTTTCGCTCCCCCGAAAGCTTCTCCCCTATCGACGTGGTGCTTCGGTTCAGCTCTTTCAGGGGTGAAACGGGAAAATGAGAAATTGTTTGGATTTGGGTTCGAAATCTCTAGGATTGGAAGAAAAAGTCGCAGGGGGAAGGCGGGTGCGAGGAGGGATGGATGGGGCCCGGGGCTCCGGCGGCACACGGGGCCGGCGCGGGTACAGCACGCCACTGCGGCCGTGCGGGAAACTGGCAGGGGGATGGAAGGCGTCTTGACGGCAAGAGACCTGGGAAATGGTGAACTTGTTAAATAATGGGCCATCGTCGTGCGAGTTGGGTTTGCATCAGTAGGGCTCCCAATGCGCCACAAAAAGCCGCTTTTTGGGGGACGGCGACTTTCTGAAGGGAGCTCTGGCCAGGAGGGGCTAAACCGAAACGTGAGCGAGTTGCCCCCAGTAGAGGAGCCTCCCCCTCAGGCCAGACAATGTTAACGAATGGACAATGTTAACGAATGGACCCCCCGAAGGCAATGTCCCACGGGGTCACCCGGGGAGAGCCCGCCGAAGGTCGCGGCCCAGCCGATCACTCCCCTTCTCTCCTTGTGCTGGGGTGGAAATAACCACCCGGCGCCCGTGCCAGGCAGTTGGGAGGATGCATGCTGTAAGCATTTCAGAACATCTAAAATTAGATTTTTATTTTTTCTTTCCCCCTACCAGAACACGGCTGAGTGTCTCATCCATGAACACCAGCTGTGGATTTTTTTGCTCTCGCTTTGGAAAAAGCTTCCTCAGAGATAGGGACAAAAAAGAAACGCTGCTCCACCCTCTCCCTGGCGCACACAAAATACGCGAGTAATTACAAACTGGGGCCGTGGGCCCCAAACCCAGACCCTGCTCTGCCCTATTGAGGGGACTCTTTCCAAATCCGAATGGAAACCAGCCCCGCCGGCCTTCTGCCGTGCGGGGAAGCCGGTCCTGCTGTGCTCACCCTCCCAGCCCTCCGGACCCGCGGACCTGCCGCCTCTGTAATCGAGACTCGGCTTCAAGCTCCGGCTAAGGGAACAATTGCAGGCAAAGCCAGTGGGAGTTCAAAAGGAGCAATAGTGAATTAAACGATAGCAATTTCCCTTATTTTCTGCCGCTTAAAGGTGCACGCTGGGAATGTTTAAATATCCTTGTTATCCTCTTCAATACCTAGCGAACCTTTTTTTAACGAGCAGGGCTGTAATCAGGCCGCGTTCGTGCCAGGCATCTCTTACTAACAAACGCCATTCTCCAAAAGAGCTGTCCAGATCCCGTCCAAAGCCCTTTGAAGCAGAAGAAAAGGCACCTGCTGGCCCGAGTGCTTCGGGCAGCTGGGCGAGCCGGGCGAGGTGCCGGGGGGACACTTCACCCAGTTTGACCGAGACAAAACAGAGCTCCCCGCCAGTATGGGAAGAGGGAATTTTTCTTTTTGGTTTGGGGTTGGGTTTTGGGGGTTGTTTGGGGGTTTTTTTTTGCCTTTTTTTTTTGCTACCGGTTTGGGGATGAGCTGAAACTGGGGCTAATGCCCCATCTCAGGCCAAGATGATCGGATAGAAATGAATTTGCTTGTTTTCAGGCGCCAGCCCCTTTCCCCTCTGAAGCTCCCAGGTTATGCGGGCACAACGGTTTGGCCTTTGGGGTCAACTTTTAAAAAATCCCCACCTGAGGCAGGGAATACTTGCAGGGGAGAGGCAGGAGGAAGACACAAGGCTTTCCAGCCCGGAGCTGGCTCAGGGGAGGAGGGTTTGGCTCTCGGTGTCTTGCTTAAAGACGGAGCAAAGGGTGCGGGTGCCCAGGACGGAGGTTGCGGGCACAGCGGGTGCCTGTACACGGCTGGCACAGCCCCGCGGGCCTGGGGACGGCTCCAGAGCTTCTCTGCTCCTGTCCTTCAGCGCGCAACCGCTTGCTTCAAAATGCAGCTTTTGTTGCAATTTTCTTTGTCTGGGGAGATGCTGAAGCGGTGGCACCGCGCAGCCCAGGCGGCAGCAGAAATGCCCGGCGAACGCAGTCGCTTGCAGAAAAGGGCAGTGCACAGGGTTGGTGTTTTTGAGTATGGAGACAAAGACGTTTATTTAGAAATCAGCAAGCTCCAGGCCTCTCTCCCACCCCCAAATCTGAGCCACTAATTTGCTCAGACACCAAGACCCCAAATTTTTATGTGATTGGGGCTGCAAGGAGAATTTCAAACAAAAACCCTGTATCTGAAGGTCACAGCAATACACGCTTGGAGAGGCAGCGGTGGTTGCGTGGCCGTGGTTTATAGAAAATAAGCACACACAGTTTGTCTGGAGTCACACGTGTTTGTGCACATCTCAGTGCAAATACTTAAAAAGCCAAAACCCTTCTTTGAACCATACGTGGCATTTCTTACAGAGCTCAAACATCTCCCGAATGGAGCATCTCTGAGCTGGCAGGCAAAAAAATGAGGGAATTTCCCTTAAAAATCCCACCAGGGAAGATGCAGGCTGCTCCATGCCGGGGCCCTGCAGGCTCTCAGCACCCTGCAAAGCCCTCACGGCCCCGGAGGTGCTCGCTGGTGCCCAGCACCCATTCGTGAGCAAAGGGCTCACCCATTTTTTTCCCCCCCAAGCAGGGAAAGGCTGCGGGCAGAGCATTTCACGGTGGGTATTTTGTCCTGCGTGAAGGCAGCCTGGAGCTCCTTGGGTGGACGGAGCCGGTGCGTGCCCGTGTGCAGCTGTATGTAAATCAAACCATGCACCCATCCTGCCCGCGTGTCGCACGCTGGCAGCCGGCGCGGTACGCACACCCCGCATGCACGCCCGCTTGCTGCATGCTTGCAATGAGTACACGCATGGGGCACGCACATGCAGGCACCCCCGGTATGGTGTCTGAGTGGTTTTGGGGGGGTGCTGCTGGGGAATTAGCACCCCCTTTGCAGCAGCAGCCCCCATTTTGCAGCTCCCCGGTGTGCGTGGCCTCTCCCGGGTTCGACCTGGGCTGGGGGCTGCGGGTGGGGAAGGGGCTGGGGGTCTGGGGGGACAAAGCCTGGACCCCGCAGGGCTGCAGAACCCCGCAAAAACTCACTGAAATAAAATCGGGGGGGGGGGGCTGCACAGCGGCCCCCGGGGGGGATCCTCAGGGTGGGGGGGGGCCACCTCACACACACACACCCCGGTGTGTACCTTGTGCTCTGCAAATGGGCGCGATTCTGGGCAGAAATAGGGGTTTGGTGGGTTTTTTTGCATTATCTCAATGATTATTTTTTAATCGAGGCGAGGGGGGGGGGTGTCGCTGCCTGCGGATCTTCCGCGGCCCCCCCCGGGCGCAAATACCGCGGGGCTGGCGGCGGCGGCGGGGTCCCCGCGGGTCCCCTGCCTCCCCCCGGACACCCACCGCCCAAAATCCCGCTTTTCCCAGGTGCAAAATCCTCCTGGATCATCTGAGATTAACCAGCCCCCCCCGCCGCAGCCCGGAGTTTGCCTTCCATCAAGAAGCTGCTTAAAAAAATAAGTTCCAGCCGCCCGTTTTCCTTCAATAACGCCCCTTTGGCAAAGGAGCGAGGCTGCAAAAAAATAAATGTGGGATGAGATGAGACGGGTACAAAACTCCCGGGCTTTAGGCAAAGGCTCCGCGCCTTCAAACGGAGGAGCCAGCATTTCCTCGGTGATTTCCGAGGTAATCCCGAAAAAGCTGGCAGGAATTTCTCTCCCTCGTCCCTCCATCCCCTCCTCTTTAAAGTTCGATATAAAAGAAAATAAAGCAGAGCTTTGCGACCTAAAAAACCCCGAAGGTGCAGCGGGTCTGGGCACCCATCGCCGGCTCCCGAGCCTCGTCGGAAGGCAAAAATCGCCACTTTAATTGCAACTTTGGGGTAAGGAGGGGGGAAAAAAAAATTAATTCACTTTTTTAGCATAATCTGGTGGGCGAAGCCGCCGCCCTCGCTCCCGGTGGGGCCGGGATGCCAGGACCCTCGGGTCTGGAGGGAGGATTTTTTTTTTTTTTTTGCAGGGAAAACGTTTCATCTCCTTGGTCGTCGGTAACTGCGAATTTTGCCAAGAGAGGAAGAACCGAAAGGGATTTTTTTTTTTTTTTCCCTTTCCAAACGGTGTTCTTTGCATTTCAAAACTCGCAGGAAATTGGTAGAAACCAGCGGCTTAATTCCCCAAATATAAATAATAACTAAATCAAAATATAAAATGCGACGGAACGGAGATGCTGAGGGTAAAGGAAAGTCCCTCAGCTTGTCGCCGTGCAGGCTATTTTCCACTTCTGGCCATTCACAGGAAATAAATGAATGAAAAAAAAATAATAATAATAAATCCTGGTAGCTCAGGAATTAATGAGGGATGGGGCAGAGGAATGCGGAGAGCAGCGACCCGGACGGGGCTGGGAAAAGCGGTTCAGTCGCCGAGCTGCGAATGCAACCGCTGAAAAGGGCTTTTCCCAATTAAAAAAAAAAAAAAAAAGAAGAAGAAGAAGAAGAAAGAAAAAAAACAACCCTGCAATTACCTCTTTCCCCACGCCTGTGGCTGGCACGGGTGAGGAGCAGGAATAACCCGGCTTGCCGAGATACCGGTGCCACCTCCCCGGAGCCCTTGGGGCGGTTTTGCTCACTTTGGGTATTTTTTTAAATATATATTTTTAGTATTCCAACCAATCCCCAAACATGCTTAGCGGAAGGAATCGATTCCTGCTTTCATTTCATTAGCGTTATTTTAGGGTTTGGCGAAATAGAGAAAATATTCATTGGGGGGGGAAAAAAAATAATCCAAAGTAAGGAAGAAAATTGGAGTCCAGCTTGAAACGGGCATTATTCTTCTTTAATAAGCCGTGATTAGGGTTTGTGAAAGGGGGAAAACAAAGTCAGTTCCCAAATAGAGGGGGGAAGGACAGAGCCGGGTATAACTTTATGAAATGCCCCGGTGGGAGATGCTGGCGATGCCCCCGTCCCCTCCACTCCCTTCCTTGCATCCCCAGCCGGGATCAGCATCCAGCAAATGCCAGGGGGACTTTGCTCCTAATCTGTGCTTATTAAGCAAAAAAAAAGCCCCAAAAACCAATGCGACGATGCTTATAAAATTGCAGGTAACTCTTTATTACAAGGGGACTGCGATCGAGTGTGTGCGCTGGAAAATCACTGCTTTATGGTGGGGGTTTTTTTGTAATAAAATGTAAAAAGTCAGTAATTACCTTCCAAACACTCTGCTGCGGGTGTGCGGGGCCGTCCCGCTGCCAGGAGCGGGCGGGAGCGGGGGCCCGGCCGGCTCCGCTCCCCGCCTCTCCCCTCCGGCCCGGGGCAGCGCCCAGCCCGCAGCGGTGCCGCGGGGCACGGCCGGGCTTTTGGGGGGCTCTTCTGGGCCGCGCTGCTCGCCCGGGGCTTATTGCAAAGGGCAGAAATTTTATTTTCCTTAAGGAGCGAATTCGGAGCAGCCACGCGGGACCGGGACTCGCGTGTCTGCACCCCCGCAGCTCTTTAAAACCACCCAAATACCCCCAAAATAAGCTTTTCCCCCCCCTTTTCCCCGGTTCCCCACATTCCTCACCCCAATTTCCAACCCCAAACCCTGCTGCGCTTTTTCTCGCATCGCTGCGAAACGCTCGCCGCATCTCAGCCCTCCCTGGCTGCCGAGAGAGGTTGCCATATTTGCATATATGGTAATGAGCTCCTAATTGCCAGGCTCGCTGTGCTTTGCCGATCGATTTCGAGCAATACATAGGTTAAGGAAGCTTGGAAATAGCGCGGCTCCCCTCCTCCCCCCCCCCCCCGACCCCCCTTGAGATGGAGCTGGCCCCGCATTTGCATCGCAACTTTTTTTTTTTTTTTTTTTTTTTAAATATAACACGTATACTTTACGTATAGGCTACGTGGAGGCTCCTCGGCCGCTCCTATATATCCTTACGCCGGGCACGGCCCCCTCTCCTCCGGCAGCGGCTCCGGCCCCGGGGCTGCCGCGAACACCCGCGGACTGCGGGGGCTGGGGGCAGGCAGGTGAGGGCAGGGCAGGCAGGGCAGGGTGGGCAGGCAGGCAGGCATGCAAGGCGAGCAGGGGAGTGCGGGCAGGGAGGGCAGGGCAGGCAGAGAGGGCAGGGTAGGCAGAGAGGGCAGGGCAGGCAGGTGAGGCAGGGCAGGTAGGCATGCCAGGCAGTGGAGGGCAGGCAGAGGAGCAAGGAGGGCAGCCGGGCAGGGAAGGCAGTGCAGGCAGGTGAGCAGGGTCGGGAGGGCAGCGCAGGCAGCGCAGGCAGGACCCGCATCCCCCGCCGCCAGCCGCATCGAGGTGCGGTGAAGAAGTCGGGGATAACCCCGGGGGGAGAGGGGTGGCCGGGCCGGGACCCCCCCATTGCCCATCGCCCCCCACGCCCGGTGCTGGCTGCCGGGGCGCGGAGCCCCGCGGAGCCCCGCGGAGCCCCCGCATCCGCGCTGGCCCGGCCCCGCAGCCGGACAAAACAATGTGAGACTTGGCGGAACAAAAGCGGCGGGGCTTGGGTTGCTGAACACGTCCGAGGCCAGACGAGCCGCGCAGTTTGTTGGACTTGGTGAGAAAATCATAATAAAAAAAAAAAATAAAGGGGGGGGGGCGGCGGGGGGGGGGTCTCAAAGGGGTTTTCTTAGGGGCTGGGGGCGGCAGCGCGGCGGGGCCGGGCTGGGGATGCGCCGGGAGGCGGCCCGGGAGCGGGGGGGGCCGAGGGTGCGGGTCCCCCCCAGGGCCGGCGGCGGGGTCGGCGTCTGCCCCCAAAGCCGCGGGGGGGCGGGTGGGAGCCCCCCCCCTCCCCCCCAGCACCCCTGCATCCGACCTAGGAAAGTTTGGGGACGGGCGGGCACGGCCCCCCCCGAACCCCGCACTTTCCTCCGCGGCGACCCCGGACCGCGGTTATCGTGGAAATTCCTCCCCACGGTCCCGGGGGTGACCCGGACCCGCGTGGGGGGTTCATTGCCTCCCCCCCCACCGGCTCGGGGACCGAGTTTTGGGGTGCGGAGGCCTCCCCCGCATGGCAGGGTACGGCCGTGCCCCCCCCACCTCCACCCCACGCGTGTCCGTGGCCTCCGCACCAAGCGAAACTCCCGCCCGTGGGCGCGGAGCCGCCAGCGGCGCTGCCCGCGGGGCTTTGTGCTTTGCTCGAGTGGGTGCTCACGGTGCGTGGGGTTCGGGGGGTCCCCAAAATCCCCCCTCCCCTTCCTGCAAGCGGCTTCCCCGTGGGAGCGGCCGGGGCTGCGGCGAGGGGCCGGGGTCGCGGCGTGGAGCGCGTTGGCGTGGGGCCACGGGTGGAAGCGGCGGGGCCGCCCCATCCCGCCCCGCGCTGGGAGGGGGATTCTGGGGGGCTCCCCGGACCCGCACCGCCGTATGGAATAACCAAATCCTGATGGATGGGGCCGAAAAACAAGTGAAATCCGCGTTACAACAGCCCCGGCGCGGAGGTTGCGCGCCTCTTCCGCGGCTGAGCGCGGCCGGGCGCGGAGCGGAGGAGCAGAGGGGGGATCTCCCCCCACTCGCAAACTTCTCGTCGCGTTAAATTCCTTTAATTTCTCCCCCCCCCCGGCTGCTCCCCGCAATTCAAACCCTCCCCGGGATTTCTGCCTTCGGGCGGCCCCGCCGAGCCTCCCCCCGCAGCAGGCCGGGAAGGTCACTCCAAATAAATGGGATTTTCGCGTATTTTTAATTTTTTTAGCAGCTTTTCGGACCAGAGGTGAGCGTCGGAGGGGCGGCTGGCCATGCCCCGGCCGAAAACCCCGTCCCGGGCTACTGCCGCCGGTGGAAAAATCCCGCACGGTTGTTTTTTTTTTTTTTTTCTGCCAAGAAACCTTTTAATTTCAATTTTAATTTCCCCTCTTTTTCTTAAAAATACGCATCCCTGCGCTCTGTCCTTAATTCTTCCCATTGGAGCGGGGAAGGTTGTGCCCAAAGGGTGCACGGGGAAAAAGAAAATCGTGTTGGGCTGTATTTTATTTTATTTTATTTTTTTTCGGTTCGTGCGTGGATTCCCGGCTCTGCAGAAAAGCACTTGGTACCCTCCGGGTCAGGTCCTGCCCAGCTCAGCTCCGTTTTTAGCCCTCGGCAACCGCCTAAAAATTAAGTTTTTCTTTCTGCACTGGTGTACGTGCAAATTTTAGGGCTGGAAATCCTCAAATTCGGCGTGAATCGTGTGATCCCCGCGATCGCGGCAGCGGCTCCTGCTATTTATTGGCGTTTTTTGTCTGGTTTCTCTTTGCCTAAAGCGACTTTATAGAAAAGCAGCAAAGCAGGGAGCAGGTTTTTATTTGCTACTGAAACTCAAAACACGCCCGAGCATCTCCTGCAAATCGCTCGGGTCCTTCCCTAAATCCCCCCGGATCGGGACGTGTCGAACGCGATGTTAATATATATATATATATATTAAAAAAATGCACTGTCATCGGGATAATCCCGGGGAGAATATAAGTTTGAAAGCTGAATCCGTGTCTTTCCAACGTGTCCGGGGTAAATTGCAATATTCGTCGTGTTTCTTCTTTTAGTTAAAAAAATAACGGTAATTTCTGGAGGACCCTAAAATATAAATTTAGATTTTTTTTTTACGTCGGTTTAATTAAAAGGAGAATAAAAAGAGGGGAAGGCGTGCGGCTGTGTCCCCAAAATCCCGTCGTGGTGAGGGCGGGGAATGGGTAAAGCCGGGCCCGCCGGTTCCCCGCGGGGCCGCTCCGCGAACGGCCACGCGTGGGGGCTGCGTGGGCGCCCACGGGCGCTGCCGGCTCTTTAACCCCCCCCGGCCCTTCTCTTCCAGGGCAGCCCCGCGGCTCCGGGCTCTGCTTCACCCCCGGCTGGAGCCAGCCCCGCCGGTTCTGCCCACGGGGGAGCCGCCGCCGGCGTGGGGAGAGCGGCCCAGGTGGGTGACGGGGAGACACGGGGGGGAGGAATCACGGGGGGAGGAATCACGGCTCCGGGAAGGGGTGGGGAAGGGCCGTTTGCCTGAAAGAGGAGCGGCTGCGATTTGGGAGGGGTGGTTTGCAGGCGGGAGGGTGCCCGTGGGTGCCCCCGATGGGTGCTGCACCCCCCAGCAGGACGTTCCCGAAATCCACCTTTTATCCCTCAACCAGGCTGGGGAAACCCCTTCGTGCAGGCGGGGGCTCGCTGAAAAGCCAGGTAGGAGGCCACGGTGAGGGGCTGCCGGCAGAGGAGCGATAGTCCTGGGGGGCAGAGCCCCGGGGGCAGCCCAGCCGGGCTGGTCGGGGACCCCCCCGGGCAGGTTTGGGGACCCCCAAGGCTGGGGTGGTCCCTGGTGCCTGGGTGCCCCCCGGGACCCTTCCCGCTCCCAGCCAGGGCCGTATTCCCGAACATGAGTACTGGGCCTGACAGGAGCCAGACCAGTGGGCTCCCTTTTTCTCAGTGGGCTCCCATTTTCCCAGTGGGGTCAACTGGGAGAGAGGGCCCCGATGGGGAGGACGTGCTGCTGGCTGCGCTGGTGGTGGCAGCGGGAGAATCTGGCTCCGGGAAGGAGGCAAAATTCCTGAATAACCTCCTGCCCCAAACCCATGGCTCCAAACCCGGCTGGTTTTACACCAGGGAAAAAAAATTCCAAGGCAAAGAGGAATTTTAAGAGAAAAGGCAAAAAAAAAACCCAACAAAACCACCAAAAACCCAAACAACCGTTCTTGTTGGAGGAAAAATCATGTTCTTAGTTGTGATGCTACCTGTATTGTAACAGGGAGAATAAAAGGGTAATGAATAGAGGGTGGAAACTACAGAAATATAACAGCGCTCGGTTTCCGTCGGGGTCTGCGCAGCGCGGCCAGGCCCAGCGCCGGCACCCAGCGCCAGCCGGACACCGGCAGCGAGAGGGGGAGCCCGGAGGGGCTGGGAGGTGGAGGAGGGCTGGAGAGATGGCGGGCGGTGATGGCAGTGTGGCTGGTGGTGGTACTCGGTGTTGGCGATGGGTGATGGTTGGCAGTGCTGAGGGGGGTGGTGATGAGGATGAGGGTGGCGGTGATGAGGGTTGTGCTAATGGTGGGGGTGATGAGGGTGATGGTGGTGGTCATGAGGGTGGCATTGATGGTGATGAGGGTGATGGTGGTGATGATGAGGGTGGTGGTTTCAATGATGGTGATGGTGATGGTGGTGCTGTTGATGAAGGTGGTGTTGATAGCGATGGTGATGAGGATGGTGATGGTGGTGGTGATGGTGATGAGGGTGATGGTGATGAGGGCGGTGGTCGTAATGACGGTGGTGGTGATGGTGCAGACGGGGGTGATGGGTGGCGGTGATGGCGGGGGGATGGTGATGGTGGTGATGGGGGTGACAGGGATGGGGGTGCTGGGTGGCGGCGACGCGCGTGTGCGCGCCGCTCCCGGCCCCTCCCCCGCCCATTGATGAACTGATAGGCGCTGCAGAGGGGTGGGAGTCAGGGCAGGTGACGTCAGGCGGGGCCGAGCCAATGAGGGGCGGCGGCGAGGGCCGGGAGTGTGAAAGCATGAATGAAAAGTGCCGCGCTCCGCTCCCCCCAGCGCAGAGGCTGCGGGCAGCGGCTGCGGGCAGCGGCGGGCAGCAGGTAGGAGCCGTGCCGTGCCGTGCCGTGCCGTGCCGTGCCGTGCCGTGCCGTGCCGTGCCGTGCCGTGCCGTGCCGTGCCGTGCCGCCGGGCGGGCCCCCGGCCCCGCGTTGCCTGCGCGATGCTCCGCTCCGCGGGAGATGCGCGGGGGGCGGCGGGGAGGGGGAGCGGGGCTCCGAGCCTCCCCGCAGCGGGGCCGTGCCGCCCCGGAGGCAGCAGGGATGCAGGTGAAGGAGGGATGGAGCGGTACAGGTCTCCTGGCGAAGGGAGGGAGGGATGCGGGGCTCCCGGAGGAAGGAGAGGGATGCGGGTTCCTCCCTTGAAGAATGGAGGGATGCGGGTTCCCCTGAAGGGGAGGAAGGGTGGAGGGATGCGGGTTCCTCCCCGGAGGAAGGAAGGGTGGAGGGAGGCAGGTCACCCCGAGGAAGGAGAGGGATGCGGGTCCCCCCCCGCGCCGGAGGGAGGGAGGATGGAAGGATGCAGAGCCCCCGAAGGGAGGACGGAGGGCTGCGGGTTCCCCGCGAAAGAAGAAAGGACGGAGGGCTGCGGGTCCCCTCAAGGAAGGCGAGGGCTGCGGGGAAAGGAAGGAGAGGGCTGCGGGTCCCCCCCCGAAGAAAAGGCGGGGTGCGGGTCCCTGCCCGGGGTGCGGGTCCCTGCGCCCAGGGCCGGGGTCCTGAGCTGCGAGCAGGAGTCGCTCCCTTCCTTCTTTCTTCCCTTCCCTCCCTTTCATCATTTCCTCTGGGTTTTCTGTGTTTATTCCTCGCTTCTGTTCCCCCAGATCTTGGCTGAATCCAAAGCATCACAAGTTATTCTTTATTTTAACCGACAGGTTTTTTCGCAGTCATTTTGTTCAGAGAGCGTTAAACGCATTTATGGGTGGGGAAACGTCCTTTTGGTCTTTTACGCATATTTTAAGTTGCGGGCGCAAATTATATTTGCTTTGATTATTACCAGTTTGAATGCATTAATTTGATAGTTATTAAAAATAATGCGGGCTTAATTCTCAGCACCTGCAGAGTATCATTTGGTTTGCAAATGAAACAAATTTAAACTCGGCAGAAAATAGGCTGCTCCTGTCTGGTTATCCTGTAATTCTGCTGAAAATTGTCCTTCCGAGGGGCCTGATCCTGCTTGTCCCATTGATGCTCAGGAGAGCTTTGCCCTGGGCTCGCTGGGTTGCAGGAACAGGGCCACTGCTGTAGCTGGGTGCTGATTTTCTGGATCTCACTGCTAATATTTGCATCTCTTTTTATTCGTTTTTTTTTTTTTCCTCCCTCGTTCCTTCCTTAAAAGCCTTGTGCCCCCGAACCCCCTGCAGAAGAAGAGGTTGGCTTTTTCCTGCTAATGCTGTAGACTTCAGGGGTTGGTTGTTATCTTTGGTTATCTAGCTGTATGAGTGGTGTCAATTCTTCATAAAGCTAGATAACCGAAAGTAAAAATAACCCCATTACACGCCTGAGGAGGATGTGGAGAAGAAAGGAAATTCATCAAAAGGAAGAGGAGGAAAAGAAAAAAAATGAAATGGAAAAAAAAAGGAAGAGAAAGGAAATGAGAGGCGGAAAAAAAAAACTGGGGAAAAAAAGACAACTTTTTGAGACTGGAATTAAAACCCGAGGTAGGATTTTTTTTTTTTTTTTTTAAAAAAGAACCTATTTGCCTCCTATGATTTTAAGAAAGAGTTTACTGAGTCTGTGTATGTGAAGAAAACGTCTGTCTTGAGAAAGACAAGGATGTTGCCGCTCTCTCCTCGGCTGTTAACTGTAATTGAATTAACAAAGTAAAACTTCCCATCAGATTAGGAATTAGTTAAGCCCAGGACACAGACTACAGCTCAAGGATGAACTTCCATTGCGTAACCAGTCGTATAGCATCAGAGAATCCATAAATCAATCCAGATTACTGTGTGGGATTATCTGTTTAATAAAGCAGCAACAGAGCAATGGTTATTAATGGTTGTTTTGCAAATACGAGCACTGGATTCTTTTTCTTTTCTTTTTTTTCTTTTCTTTTCTTTTTCCCCCCCCTCCCATTCCCGATCTGTTATATGTTTAATTTTCTTCCCTGACAGCTATGACTTGATATCAGGACTAGAAGGAAGGCTATGGTGATTTGGAAAATGGTTTCTTGCAGTTTTCTTTGTTTTTCTTCCCTAGTCCCTCTATCCAAATGCTTTCTTTCTTCTTTTAACCCTTTGTCTACGAACATTTATTTGAATGGACTCAAGATTCCAAGATTGGGGATTTACAAAAAAAAATACGTATATAAGTTGTGTATGAAACCGTGTGAGACTAACTGGGGAACTTGATTTTGTCTAATTTATCCTCTCTGCAAATTTGTGCTGGTCCTTACCCCGTCACTGGATTATATGTCAACCTCTTCCTTATGGAAACTGAGATTATTTATTTTTTTTTTACCTCCTCTACTGTAGAAGGGAATTTTGGGTCAAAGAGGTGAACTGGGTGCTTCAAACTCACTTTTAATGGTCAGACTGGTTGCCTTAGATGCCACCTGCAAAATACAGCAACCTATTTGGAAAGGTGTCTTGATGTTGCTTAGAAGAACACAAAGATTTTGTGCTGGATTAAGATAATATCTAATCTCAGAATGGTGATTCCAAAGGAAATAAAAATTCATAATAATAAAGAACAAATACGGGTGACAGCACCTGAACTAATTTCGGAAAGGAGCAATTATAGCATTGCAACTTTATGAAAACCCACTTGGGAGAGATGTAGAAAAAGAGCTGAGTTTTGGCCTGTGCTGGACCCGCTCGTTTCGCTCGTGTGCTCATCGGGAGCTTTAAACAAACAAAAAAAAAGGGGCAGAAGAAACTGTCCCTGGTGCCTTGTCCGGGGAAAGGCTGTAGTTCTGGGTGTAACGTGCAAGATTTATCCTGCTCATATTTAAATTAATAAACAAGATATTTCCCCCCCCTCACCCATGGCCCTGTAATTCAGAATAATTTAGTGCATGTGTTAACTGCCTATAATGAGCTGCTTGGGGAAAGCTTAAGGAAAACCTCCCTTCTGTCTTCCCTCCGAGGTTCGTTTCGGTGCTGCTATTGTTCCTGGCGCTGCTCCCGCAGCCCACGCCGGCGGTGGCAGGGGCGTAGGGAAGTTTTTACAAGCTCTTATTTTATTCCCTGTTCTCTGTTGCCTTGCTGCTGCTCCTCCCTTGGGCGAGGACAAAGCGCCGCTCTCCTGGCCTGGTGGCTCGTCCCCAGCTGGAGGGGGACGTCGCAGAGGACAGGGCAACAGAGACCCAGCTCCAGAAAGCATCTGAGCCTTGGTCTGTGGAAGTGGGGAGAGCCTCCTCCGTGGAAGTGGGGAGAGCCTCCTCCGTGGAAGTGGGGAGAGCCTCCTCCGTGGAAGGGGGGAGAGCATCCTCCACGGATGCTCGCACCCCAAGCATCTTATACGATGAAGTTGGACACCCTTGGCTTTGGTGGCAGTGGGATGTCACCACACGGAGCTCTCCTCCTTCACCCCTCTGAGGCAGACCGAGCCAGGAGAATAGTTGCCGGTTGAGCCGGCGCCCGCCAGGCTCCCGGACCGGGATGTGTCTGCAGGCGGACACCGGCATTGAGCGGTGGCCCCTAAGTCCTCGTGCAAAGGGGTGCGGTGGCTCGCCCAGGGACGAGGAACTTTTATTCCTGGGTGAGCACTGGTGAGCTGCCATGTACCATCCACGATTGGCCGGTGTCTTCGTTCAAGGGGGGCGAAAAAAGCGCCTTTTGTCCAATCAGGGGCTGGAAGCGATGCTATGTGATCATCTTTTGGTGTTCCTAGGTGACCAATCATGGTCCATGCGGGGCCAAGGCGGCACTGCCATAGGCTGATGTTTGATGGTGTCACTTGCTTGGGTATAACAAAGGCACGAGCAGGAATGGGGGGATGCGATCTGGGACCAGGGCGAAACTCGGCAGGGAACTGAGCAACCCGGAGCGTAGGGAGCCCGTGCATGGCAGGCTGGATCCCGGGGCAGGAGGTGTCCATGCTGGTCGGTGATGGAGGGGACAGGTTTAAAGCCCATCGTGCCTGCCCCGGCTCTCCGCAGCTCGTGCAGCTCATTCCCTGCTGCAAAAAGCGCCCTTTAAAATGGTTGTGAACCCCCAGTTCTGCTCGGGGACAGGGTGACACCGCGGGGCTAAAGCATCCCCAGGTCTTCACCCATCCCTTTGTGCTCCCAGCCTGGCAGGGCGATGGGAACCAGTTTCACCTCGGTCGCTGCTCTTTGGTGGGCGCAGACCATCGGGGGGGGTCCCTTGGGGCTCTCGGCACCGCGAGCTTTTCCGCGGCTCCCCCGGGGTCTAGGGGTGCTGTCGGAGCGGGTCGCTCTCCATGCGGGTGGAGATTTCTTTTTAATTCAGATTTTCGTTGTGGTGATCGTTCCCAGCGGCGGGACTGGCTGCGTGGCTGAGAGCTTGGCTCTCTCAAAGGCCTTTGGGGAAGTGAACTGGAATAGCCTTGCAAACAGTTGATTTATTATTTTTTTCCCCCTTTTCTCCCCGATTTGCTACTGGAGTACACTAGCAATAAGAAAGCCCAGTGTGTTGGCATGACGTTGATCCAAATTGCAGCTTACGTGTGGCCGTTTAAGCTTGCTTGGACACTATGATTTGACTGGTTAACACTCAGCACTGTCTACTCTGTTCTCCCTTATGGCTACATAACTGCTGGAGACATTAACAGGAGATACGCTTGCATGTTCTGTATTGAGAGATTAGCTCTCCACATCCTTTTTCATGCTTAGAAGCAGTGTGTTTGGAGGGAAAAAAAAAGAGCAAATGCAATACTAATTTTTTTATGGTTTGGCGAGTCATTGAGAGGAACCAGCCTATACAAATATAATTATTGAAAATTATTAATTTCATTCAATATATCCCTTTCATCTAGGAAAGAGCTTGGCACTGAGTCGCCTTTAGCTCCTGTCTTTAATGCTCATGCCAGGGGTGCAGACATGGAGCAGATCAGTTTGAGTCCAAAGCCCCTTCGCAGCACTCTCGTCATAGGAACGATGCGCTGCGGCCGGCACAGCGGGCCGGGGGACTGGCCAGCGTGCAGAGATACTCCCGCTGGTCAATGCTGCCAGTGTCTATTAACTTTTTCTTTGTGAAGGATAAAACATTTCTATTTTTTGTAAATAATATTAGCAAATTC
Organism: Theristicus caerulescens; assembly: GCA_020745775.1. Taxonomy (NCBI): domain Eukaryota; kingdom Metazoa; phylum Chordata; class Aves; order Pelecaniformes; family Threskiornithidae; genus Theristicus; species Theristicus caerulescens. Next base: position 3,133,978 of record CM036581.1, on the reverse strand, counting down.
TTGGTCCCAAACTGTGAAAAATAGTTTAAAAATTTTTAAAAAAAAATCAGGATTTTTTTGTGTTTGAGGAAAGCAGACATTTCCCGACTGAAGGAATTTTCTGCTGGCCTTTTTTTTACAATTTTAAACTGAAAACAAAAGGAGGCCCTGGTGGCTCAAGCCCTTCGAGGTCTCCACGGCGCACGAATTGCCCCTTCTCCTCCCCAGCCTCTCCCTCCCGCCGTGGCCCCGTGCACTCCCGCGCGCTGTGGGTTGGGCGGGTGGGGAATGGCACTGCAGCGCTACCACAAAGAAACCATAGAGATGTGATACGAGATATTTATGTCCGTGTATCTAGATATTTTTGAAATGGATATATATATTTCCTTCCTCCAAGTGCTCCCAGCCAGATTCGCAGGGGAGATGGGATGGTTTTTAGAGGTGCTCTCGAGGCAGGGCTGGCAGGCGGCGGCTCGCTCCCAGCATCGGTCCTAGAAGCTCTGCTGCTTTCGGGGTGTCGGGTCCATGCGATGTGCGGGCACCTTTTCAGGCTGGGGTTGGGGGTAATCTCTGTGCCAAGAGAAAGCGTAAGGCCTCCTGCCATCCGTACCTACAGGGGTCAAAAATGCTTATTGAAGCCTCCAGCCGCTGGACCGGGGCTGAGAGGGGAGCTCGTCTTTGTGCCGAGAACAGAGTCTTTCCTCTTCAAACAATCAGGGCTTCAAAACCCCTGAGCGTTTTCAAGGGAACGATTTTTATGTCGGGATTATGATAAACCGGCTGAGTGGGCGCGCTAAGCCGCCATAGGAATCAGATCAGGCCCTGCTTTAATTTCAGCAAGTGGCGGGTGTGTGGGAACGGAGGCTGGGGCGATGCTCTGAATTAACCGTCTGAGCTCTGGGCCCCCGGGCCCCCCGTTTCGGTGCATGGACCGGAGGAGGGGTGCAGGCAGCTGCCTCTTCGTGCTGCCCCTCGTCCCTGTCCCCGCCGTGGCTTTGCAGATGTGGGGCTGGCCGCCGATGCATGGCACTTTGCAACCCCCTGCGATGGCTTTGAGGTGTCCGGTGCCAGTCTCTGTATGGCAGGAGGAAAAGCGAGAGGGGATTTCTTGAATCCCCCCTGTCCCAGGGTGCAAACGCGGTGCTGGGTGGCCGCAAATGGGACCGGATGGCTCTCCTGCACCCTGCCCGGGGAAAGCGGGTGGCAGTGCCCCGGGGGGGGGACAGCTGGAAGGAAAATGATGAGCTCTGTGGTCTTTAGGCTGCTCGGAGGAGACGGCCTGCCAGCGGGCAGGTCACTCAAATGCAGCTGGGGTGATTGGATGTGAAAGCAGAGATGCGGCGCTCGCCGCCCGCGCTGGCAGCTTCGCCTCTCCCCGGCACCCGCCGCCGCGGCGGGAGTTTTTGCTGGCCCGGGCTCGTGTGACAGCATTGCCAGCGTGATGGGGGGGGGGGCTAAAAATAGTCCTGGGGCTGCATTCTGGCTTGCCCTGCAGGATTTTCAGGGACAGAGATAGGAAGGGACGTGTGCGTGTGAGTCCCGACACCTCCCTGCTCACTGCCTTTCCCCCACAGCTGTAAAATGCAGGGGGAAAGGGTGATAGCCGATGGGCTTTGGAGCAGGCAGGATCTGGCCACCTGCAAAGCTTCTCTGCATTTCCCAAATGCAGAAAAAGAGCTGGGCAGTCTTGGTTCAGGAGCCCTGTGCTGGCCACGGCGAGGGACCCCCCAAATCCTGGGGCCGCAGAGGGGGTGTCCTTATGTACTGAAGTCTGCAAGGCTGACGGGGAGGTCTTGGATCTCCTGGCTGAATCCATCGCTGGTTATCAGTGGATCACGGTCTTGTGCTGGCATAAAACTCCAGGATTTACCCTGCTACAGCTGAGACCAGACTTGGACCTGGCATCTGTAACTGTAAAGCTAAGCTGTGTAATCCTCACCCAGCGATGACGGCCGTGGCCTGAGCCTCAGCTTTGACAGCCCAGGCTAGGTGTAAAAATCATTTTAATTCCACTTTCAGGGCTTTTAGTATTGCCGGAGCAGGGACAAAGGGGGTAGTGCCAGGATGCTGGTGCAGGAGGAGGCAGCATCTGCACTGGGTGCAGATCTGCATGGTCTCGTGCGGTGAATTTTTGCAGGCAGGTGGAGGGCACGAGGTGGAGCTTGGTCTGGGACAGAGAGAAAAAGCAGGCTCTTGGAGAAAAAAAAAAGCTGTTTAATAAATGTTGGGAATGAAAAAGCCTGAGTATTCATCAGTGTGGTGGGGTGGCTTGGCCGTGAGCCCTGCCTGTGGCTCCTGGGGGCTGTTGGCTCATCCCGTGGCTTTGCATCGCTTGTGTCGATGCAGGTAAACCGGGTTTAATTTGACCTTCAGCAGATTCCTGCCTGCTGGAAGCTCAAAACTGGTCCCTTTTGGGAGGGGGGGAAAAAGGTCTCCTGGATCAGTGTGTGAGCTACGGGGAGGGGAAAGGGGGTCCCTCAGATCCGCGTCGCTCTTTCAGAGGCTCTGGATGCTCTTTGGAAAGGAGGAAGAGCTCTCCCCAAGGAGCTCGCTTTGTTTCATCTATTCCTCCCCCCTCTAGCTTTTAATAAATACCTACTATTTTATCTGAGTGAAATATTCAGTTTTTACAGTATTTCATAGGAGCAGATCGATTTAGGGATTCCCGGGCTGAACCGGGCAGGAATGCATCTGGGCCAAATAGCCTTTCTCTGGCACCAGCAGGCACCAGCTGCTTGGGAGGAAAGTGCTTGAAACCCTACAATTATGGGATAATGTATTCCGAGAGAGTTTCTCGGCTCTCCGTCCCCGAGCTGGAGAGTTTATATCCCCTCCCTGATCCTTGTAAAACGTCGCTAAACTTGGATGTTCTTGTCAGCCGCTCCTTGGTGGTGCTGGGAGAGGGGGCATCCTGCAGCGGCGATCTGCAGGGGCTTGGGACTGAGCAGGAGGAAAAAAAAACCCTAAATTTTCTAGCATTTGCTTTGAATTTGCCTCTGTGGCCCCTGTTTCAGGAGAGGAATAGTGTCTTTGAAAAGAGCTGGAAGTGCGCCGGCCTCCACAGCCGCGTATGGAGTCAATGGAAAAGGCATGGGGAATTAGGAATATAACTTTGATTGTTCAAGGGAATTAGGCACGTAATTCAGTCGGGAACTTTGATTAACCCTGCAAGGCACTGTTGGTACCCAGAGGATTTTTCTACCTGCTCGGGCCGGGCCGGGCGGTGCAGGGTTTGACCGCTCGGGCTGCGGGGAGGTTTGGGGGCTCGGGATGCTTCGCTGGGCTGGACGGGTACCGTGGAGGACGGGTGGCCCTCGGCCACCGGCCCGCCTCGTGATTTTGCAGCCAAACCCCGTTCTCTGGAGAATTTTCTCCCTTCTTCCCCTTTGTTTTGGCTTTGAACAACAAAACCCGCCAAGCCCTCCTGCCTTTTTTTTTTTTCCTTTTTTTTTTAATGAAAAAAGAGTTCTTTTTAATCTTAAACCCACCCATCTCTGGGAGCATCAGCAGGGCTGGGTGGGTTTCTGGAGGGGGAGATTTGCCACGAAGCTGTGCACCTTCTTGCCGCTCGTTGCTCAAGATCAACCGCTTATTTTCGGAGAAGAAGGGAGGGAGAGGAGGGCTGCCTGCGCTGCCCGGCCCCGCTGCCCGTCTCAGCCGTAGCTTTTGCCGGCACCAGGGCAAGCTGGCAGCGAGGCTGGGGCAAAGGCAGGCTGCCTCCCTCCTCCAGTGCGAGGGATGGCCACGGAGCAGGTTGCCATGGAGAACCGGGATTATTCTGCGCGTGTGTGTGCCGGGGCGGGGGGGAATATCGTAATTTTTTTTTTTTTTTTTAAACATTTGCGATGGAGCGCGATGCCGTCGGCGGCCGTGCTCACCCGACCTTGGGAGCTGCAACCTCCAAACCCCATCCCCTCCTCCCCTACTTCTGCAGCCCCAGCTTCTGCACCAGCTCCTCCATCGGGCTCTTATCTCCAATAATCCCCCCGTAAGAGGGCTTTCTGCTTGTTATGACACCCAGTGAAAGCGTGGGAGAAAGATCCTTTCTTCGCCCTTGTCCTCCACAGCCAGCCACTAGCCTGAATGGGAGGCTTTTTTGTGTCTCTGTGTGCCTGACTAATTGAGCTGAAGGACTTGCGTCTGGAAGGGCTTGAAAGGGACTTTTGTTGCCGCTGCGGAGTTTGTGGAAGGCGAATGAGCCCTGCTTTCTTAGGGGACGCGGGTCCTGGGCAAATTTGACTCTTGAGTGCTCACGCCTCCCGGTTCTTTGGGAAAAATTAGAAAAAAGGGTGGTGGGGTTGTTTTTTTTTTTTTTTGTGGGGTTTTTTTGGAGGGCTATCAGCAGCCTCTGGAAAATTGAGTCTGGCAAAAAAAAAATCTGGCCCTGGAAAGGTTGGGGAGCTGGCTTTGAAAAAGGGCATGGTGAGATGAGTTAAAACCGGTTAAAAATAACAGTACCAGGAGCCTCTGCCTCCAAAAATAACAGTATCGAGAGCCTTTGCCTCCTGCTTTTTTAAGGCCTGTTAATCAAAACCCAAATCCCCTCTGTGATCCCGCGGGAAATTGTTTCGTGGTCTAAGGGTGCTTCCACATCCCGTTGCATCCCGAGAGGTGATGAGCGTTGACTATCATGAGGCGGTTTGAATCGCTGCTGCAAAATTCTTCTTTTCCTCTTGCCCTTGAGAGGAATAGTGAAAAGTCAGGATTCTCCCCGAAAGCGCTTTAACGAGCGCTTGGTGCGGGGTCTCCTGGCACCGGTGACCGTGCGAGCGTGCAGGAGGGAAGCCGCCTGCCACCTATAATAGCCCCAAACCCCAGATCTTTCTTTAAAAACCCCACAAAGGTCCTGCTTGGTAGGAAAACCAAGAGGTTTGCTGCAGCAGTTTGGGATTTTAAGGGCTTTTCTCCGCTGGGAAGGTTGGTTTGGGGCACCTGGATGGAGCTTTTGGGGACTTCAACCCCTGGCAGTGGCTCCTGCTGCCCCATCCCAAGGACTCAGTGTCTCCACATGTCTCTGTCTAGGATATTTTCTTCCTGCCCTTGCTAATTTTTCACGATCTGATGCTGGATTCATTCAAAGACCAGCAGTGCCTTCTCCCAGCCCGTGTTTTCCCTACAGCACGGCTTAGGAAAAGCCCTGTGCAAAGTCCAGTGCTGAGCATCCCGTCTGGAAATCTTGCAAGGAGGGAGAACGGGGCTTTTTGGGGAAAAACAAGGCTTTTTGGCAGAAAATGGCCTGGCACGTGGCGAAGGCTGGGCAGAGTCGCTCCTGGCTTTTTAAAAGGTGGTAGAAATGGGGAAGAAGGTGGCCGTATGGGGAATGCTCGGCTGTCCAGCGCGCCGGACACTTTGCTCCCGTTGCACGCTCTTCTTGCGACGCACAGCTCCTGGGCCTCCTTCAGAAGACCCTTGAAATTATTGTCAAGAAATATGTTTCCTTTGTCATTTTTTCTTTCCCCCCCCCCTCTTATTTTCCCTTCTTTCCAGCGATATTGCAGAGCCCTCTGCGCAAGGAATCGCTGTCAAAGCTGCCAGGCTCCATTCCACCCCCTGTGTGGATAAACACTCCCAGCGTGTGTTATTTGGCAGCCGGTTTCTAATGCAAAGTGATTAAAACATTTTGAAAGTTGAATTTTTTAATGGGGTGATGTAGAGGCTGCAAATATCCACGGCACCTCTTTTCCCACCCCGTGCCCAAAGGCTGCAGCCTGGTGCCTTCAGGATGCAAAAATTCTGGAGTTTTCTAGGGCCAAAGGGGTGCATCAAGGATGGGGAAAAAACCAGAGCAAATAGGTTTGAAATAGATGTGAATAGTGAAATTTGATAGAGAGGGGAGGTGATGGGAAAGAGAGGAGAATGAACAGGAGCTCTTTTAAAAAAAAAAAAAAAATTAAAAATTTAAAAATCACTTTTCAAATTGGTGCCTAACCCCTTTTCACGTGACTCCACGAGGGAGGTTGTAAGAAATAAAGCAATTCCGCAACACTCGTGCTAAAACGACAAACTTGGTTTTCTTTCCAGCAGCCTGAAGTCTGTCCTGCCGCAGCTCCAGCGATGCCTCTGACACCAGGTACTTGCTAAGGGAATCCAAACTCGTTACCGTCATGGGAAATGACGGTTTACATCCTATTTGTGTGCTCATAAGAAAGCATTAGAGAAGTTGGCTTTCTCAGCACTGCGATATGATAATGATGTTGCGTATTAGTCATTAGCAATAAGTAGCTGTCGGCGCGAGCCTCGCCGGCCGGGCACGGGAGTCGCAGGCGGGCGCACGCTGGTGCACCACCAGCATCCCTCCAGCCTTTTTTTCCCACCCAGGACTTGGCTTTCTTTGCCCCCAGTTATTATTATTTTTTAAAAAATATAATTTCCAATAATTATTCCAAAAAAATCAGCCAGTTCCACTTTTGGAATTCTGCATGAACTTGGAAATTGGGGCTTGGAGTGAAAAGGAGATGACGGGAGCAGAGCAAGGCTCACTGATGTCAACCTGCCTGTGTGCTGGAGGCCAGAAGACAAAGAAACCCAAATTACTGGGGGTTTGGGGACTTTTAAAATTAGGATTTTATTTATTTATTTCTTCCCCCTCATCTTTTTTTTAGTAGGGAAGGGGATGACTGACTTCTTTTTTTTTGACACTTGAGGTTTGCCGAAGTGCTGAATATTTTACGCTCTGCGGAGGCCTTACCAGGCTGGGACCTGCTGAGATCAAATTAATGAAATAAAAGGGTTTATTTTTTTTTATAACTGGCCAGTAGTTCTGGGTTCATGCATTTCAGAGCCCACCAGCCTGCCTCTGAAACAGTCATTTTTATGGTGTCTCTGACCAAACCCCTAAAATTTGGGAAATTCTTGCCCTAGCACAGATTATTGCTCCTGCCCCCAACAGCTTCCATCTTAAATAATAAGAATTTTTGAGCAGATGGAAAAAAAAAATCAAATGTGGGTATTGGAAGGAGCTCTAAAAAAATAACAGAAAAATCAGGTGGTTTTAGTGCAGATGAGGCATAATTTTTAAGCAAACCACAGTAATAATATTAAAATGCATTATTATTGCTAATCAATAACAACATCGCTATAAAATATTTAGAATTATGCAATGCATCTATTTCTCCACTTTACAGCCCATTGTAACGTTCATAATTCCTGCAGTCCCTACGTTTGGTGAGTGCAAGGTTATGCACCGGGGCCTTTGTGTTTTCAGGGCTGGGCTGGGGAATCGGGATTTTTCCAGAGGTTTTGGGGAAGCGGGGCGGCCGTCCCACGAGTCGCGCTGCCTGCTGATGCTGTGCACGGTTCCGCCACGCTCGGAGCATCCCAGGGCGCCGGGGCGGGTCCCGGGGATGCGGATCGGGGCCCTGGTGCCACCGCCGCCATCCCTCTGCTCCTCCCTCCCTCCCCGGGGGACAACGGCCCCAGCCAGCACCGGGGGCAACGGTGTAATTTTAGGTTTTTTTTTTCTCAATGCAAAAGCCAAAAAAACCAAAGCATGGGATTTTGGTGTGTTTCGTGACTTTCTTTTTCCAGCAGGTGATGAGACAGTGGCTCTGTGCCCGTCCCGGCGTGCGGGTTGGGTGTAAACAGCCAAACCCTTATGGCTGCCATAACCCTTTGCCAATGTGTCGTGGGGAGGGTTTCACCTTCTGCTGAGAGCGGCCTGCTTTTCCCTTCCTTTTCTTTATTATTTTTTTCCTTTTTTTGTATTAACATTCTTCTCTTTTTTTCCTTTTTCTTTTTTGTTTTCCTTTTTCCTTTTTCTTTTTTTTTGTTTTCCTTTCTCCTTCTTTTTTTTGTTTTCCTTTTTCCTTTTTCTATTTCCTTCTTCCTTTTTCTTTTTTCCTTTTTCTTTTTTCTTCTTTTCCTTTTTCCTTTTTCTTTTCCTCTTTCTTTTTTTTTTTTTGTTTTCCAATTCTGCATCTAAACCTGCTTTGTCTTCTCTCCTGCCAGCACGTTTAACGAAGGGGCAGCCGCTCCCACGCCAATGGGTTCTTTTTTTGTTGTTGTTGTTGTTTTTTTCCTGGTGCTTTGTTCCACCCGACGCCCTCCCTGGGGTCTGCGGGGCGCCCGCCGAGGGGTGCAGGTCGGGGTGCCCGGGGATGGAGGGGGAAACACAAAGCCCCGAGGAGGACACGGGGCTCTTGTTATCCTGGTTGTGCGCGAAAGAGTTAACCCATTAGAAATTCCGAGCCCTTCTTCCGATAGTTAAACCTGATTTGCATGCATTTACATAATGAATGTCATTTGCATTCTTGGAGGTTGGCTACTTCTGTGGGAAAAGTCAAAGCGGGATTGCGGGGAGGGCGAAGGGGGGTCGACGAAGAAAGAAGGGAAGATTTTTCCCCGCATCCCACGCGCATCCCTGCCCCTCGCCATCCTCATCCAAATGCTCTTTTTTTTTTTTCCCCCCCATTTTTTCCCCCCCTCGATGCCTTCCTGCCTCTCCCTTCCGCAGGACGCACAAAAGCCAACGGCGGATAGGCCGTGTCGAGGCGAAGTGCATCCTTTCCCTCTCCCCCCCTTCCCCTCCTTTAATTTCTCCCTCTAATTCCATCTTGGCTCCCGTTCCTGGCGCCCTCGCGTGCGGGGGGCCGCGGCCCCTCTCCCTCCCCTCCCTGCGGGTGCATGCGTGCTGAAACGATAGCAGAAAGGGGAAAAAAAATGGTGGGAGCCACCATTTTAGGCAGCCGACATGTAAAATGGCCGATTCTCTTTCCCCCTGGTCCTCGCCATGTGGTCGGCTGCATCCCCACAGCATCCCGGCGACGGGGATGGATCCTGCCCGCAGCGCCCCGGGTACCGCGTCCGCGCCATGGGGCGTTCGGCACCGTGGGGTGCTCGTCCCAGCCTCAGCTGCGGGGATTTTCCTTTTCCCGGCGGCGATGGTCTTGGCATGGGGCGTCGTGGCCATGAAACCCCCCCGGCCATGCTCAAAGCACCAACCTGCACCCAAAAATCAACCTCCTTTTGTTTCATCTTCAGGTTTTGCAGTGGGGATGGCACCAAAGGCAGGCGTACTGTCTTTTTTTACCAGATTTTTTTTAAAATTATCATTTAAAATGACCTCCATGCCACATGGGGATATTGTAGGTTTTTGAGGCTCGGCTGCAGAATTTTTTCCTACTTGCATTAGATGACATTTAATTCTTTGTGTATTGCAATAATAGTAGGGAAACAGCTGTTTAATTTTTTTCCCCCCTTTTTTGGACTAGAAAAATTCAACAGACTCGTTTTTCTGTTGCTGAGACCATTTTGTGGCTGTTTAGGAGGAGGAAAAATAAAATCAATGTGAAACACGAGCAAATTCATCCCCTCCTTGTGTGTGATGGGCCGAGGCGTGAAAGGCTTCACCTGGTCCAGATGATTTGTGGGTACGAAGTTATTGCACTAAGGTTAATATGAGAGAGGGGAAAAATCACTTTATACAACCTGGTGTGGAGTGAAACGATTAATTTTACTACAGCACTTGAAATATTTTGGGGCGTTTTTATCTGAAGATCCCGTTGTGAGTGGCTTGTGGTTTAGGTGAAAATCTTGGTGTTACATGAGGCCGGGTTTGTTGTTCTTTTTAATTTCTCCCCATCCCTCTGTTGCCATGAGACCTAGAAACTTAAAAGCCTAAATATGCCGAGTGAGTTTAACCCTGGTGCGACAGGAATTTTGAAAGCAGATTAAAAATAACCAGAAATGTATCCTTAGAAGAAAAATATATCCCTTTTTTTTTTTCCTGGTGGGCTGATGCCGGAGCCCCAAATGTGCCCAGCTGGGGTGGTCCCCGCGGGGAAGCACTGCTCAGCTCGATCCCGGTCCCTGGTGGGGTCTGTAAGGTGGGAAAGGACCGGTGAAGTGGTGACCGTCACCGTCGGACCCCTTTCAGTGGCCTTGGCCGCTGGCCCCGGGGATGGCGATGCTTCGAACCCCAAGCAGCGCGGGGTCCTGCGAGCTGGCAGGGTCTCCCCAGCCCCGCCATCAGATCCAGCCCAAGCTGCGAAGGGTGCGCAGCCGCGCTCCCCTCCGCCGGCCGAACTTGCTTATTCAGGAATGGGAAATACTTTCCTAAAGCTTGCAAAAATGCACTAAGGCTCTTAGCTATTTGGCTAAGCTGCATCTACTTAGTTGATTTCTCACTGCTTTTATTTATAACCTTTGGTCTGTGCTGGGGGATTTTTTTTTCCTTCCTTTTTTCTCATTCTTACCCTGGGACGGGGCACATTCATGGGCTGGAAGTGGGGCTGGAAGGAGAGGACGGGTCTGGGCATCCCCGCTCTGCTCCCACCAGTGCCACTCACTCGCTCTCCATCACTTAATTTCCACCGGATCGGATTGTCTCTCTGATTTCTGTAGCATTATCAATGATTTATGGGACTAATGGGCAAGAGAAAAGGCTTTTTCTCTGGCCCAAGCGCCTTCCTCTATTAAACAAGGCAAGTAAATTCTGCACTGGGCAGAACGTGAAGCCTGTGAATAGCCGTGGATGAAAGCAGAGTTTATACAGATGAAAAATACATAAAGTGAATATTATATATAATATTAAACCAAAAAATAATTCTGTAACGATGCTCCAAAGCAATATGGAGCAGCGGCTGGCAGCACAAGGATCGCAGCTGCTCGGTTTTGTTATTTTTAGGCAGGGATGCTGCCGGTGCTGGAGCTCGCCCACTTGGTTCCTCTGCATCAGCAAGGAGAAAACCCCGCAGGGCGCGGGGGTCAAGGGTGCAGGGATGCATCGCGTCGGGCTCCTCACTCTGCCTTTGATCCAAGCATCTTCCCTCAATGCGGCTCCCACCAGTGATGGGTCTCCCCTGGCTTGGCCGTGGCAAAGCGCTCAGGGCAGCCCGGCTTTCTCAACACCTGGATAAATCCCCCCCAGTTGCTGCTGCGTTTGCTTTTGGCTTTCAAGTGCCTTGGCGGAGCAGCCACTGCCCTGGGCAGGGAGGGAAGCCTGGAGAACGCAGCTCCCCAGCAGGCAAATGGGAAAAAAAAGTGGTTTTTTGACTTAGATTTATAGTTTTCAGTCCTGCCTCGTAACTCTTGAATACTTGGGGTTGGCAGGATTGCCACCGCGACCACAGCAGGACGCTGGCTGGCACCATGCTCGGCAGGGACAGGGATTGGTGGCGGTGCAACGAGAGCTTTCCTCTATTTCAAATCCCCCTGGAGCAGACTCCGGCTCCTCTCGCTCCCTACAGGGCTGGAGACCCGCCGGGGCATCTCCACAGGGCTCCGTTTGGGAACCAGCACAGTTGCAAGGATGCTGAGAGTTTTCCAGCTGACTTCTCTCTTCCTCCTTCCCCTTTTCTGCCAGAAATGTGGCTGTAATCTCCCTGTTCTGGTGTAATCCAGCCAGGAAAGGACGGGGCTGACATTTAACATGTTCCCATCCTCTTTTCTTTCTCTTCCTGCTAGGGAGGAGCATGGTTCACCCTACAGGATGCTCTGCTCATGTTCTGCCTGGCGAATCGTGGGTCTCTGGCCCTGGTGAAAGTTCGCAGGGAATTTCCCAGTAAGTGGATTTATTTATTTTTTTTTAAAGGCTTTCCATAAGCTCTTACACTGGACAGGCTCTAGCACCGGCATGCCATGGCATGGGCGGAGTGTCCCTATAGCAAGTGCTCAGGGACTGGTGCGAGACCGTGGCGACCCACATTATGGGGCAAAAGAGGGGCCAAAAGCTCCACAGTTGCCAGCACCTTTCTCCCGTCCGCTTGGCCCAAAGTCTTGAACAACCGTGGATTTTGTTCTGTATTTAACTTCTGGTATCGCTGGTCTGTTAACTCGTAATCCTCAAACCCCATGAGAGGTGTCTTTCCCACCTGCAGGAACAAAGGGCTCCTTTGGGGTTCTTTGGGGTTTTTTTTTTGTCTTTTAAATGGAAAGAGGGTAATAAAGGTGTTTCTGTTGCTTTTGTTTTTAACCCAGATCGACTCACTATAAGATGAACCCAGGAGTGGGGGCTATATGGAAAAACCCCCACCCTCCAAAAGCCATAAGACCCTGGCCGTGTGGGAGCTGCCAGCAGGACCTGTCTTGCAGGACCCTCAGCAGAAGCCCCTCACCACGGCTGATCCCACGTGCACCCTCCTCTTCCTCCTCTTCCTTCTCCTGCCAGCAGACCATGGCCTGGAGCACAACGTAGATCGCGATTTGCTCTAGCAAAGGTTGCTCGCGGCTGCCGGCCAGCACGGGGACACCAGCACCGGTTCGGGGACGGATGGGGCGGAGAGGACACCAGGACATCCCCATCCCGCTGGGCAGCACGCCAGAGCCTCGCTGGTGAGACCAGGGTGGGATGTGGGTACCGCTCCGGCGGGTCACATGAGGGCGTGGGGATGCTGCATCCGTTGAGAGATGCAGACCGCAGGTAGAGCCCGCGCCGGTGGGCAGCTGGCTTGAGGCGGAGGTGATGGGCAGGGAGAGAGGGGCTGGGAAGGGACAGTGCGTTTATTAACGAGGCGCAGCTGAAGCGGGTCCTTTGCCAGTGGTCAAGTCTGAATCACAAACTCCGCATTGTTTCCGAGTGGGTTCAGCACATTTCCCTTCTCCCCCTCCCTTCCCCTTTCCTCTCCTCTCGCCCTCGCACAAAGATGTCATTGTGCCGGGGACTTGGTGATGGCAGCGTTGTTATTTGGTCCAAAAAAAAAAAAAACCCCAAGAAAAGAAAGAAGTGGGGAGGGGGGGACCCAACAAGGTGAAGAGGTTTAAATCAGCTTAGCCCAAATGCCAATTAAAAACCAAAGAGGATTAGGCTTGTGATCAGCAGAATAGACAGTCATTGTACCCGGACAAGGGGGTTCCCCCCCAGGCCCGACGCAATCGTGCCGCAGGTCTCGCTGCCGATCGGCACCGCTCTCCTCTCGCGGCGGGATGGAGCGGTGCAGGGGCTGCCCTTGACCGCCGGGAGCCGGGCTGCCCGCACCCGCCAGAGTGCTTGCCTGTGGCACGGGGCAGTGAAAACCCCACGGGTTTCTGGTGCAAAGACCTTTTTCTTGTGTTTTTTAAGTGTATGCAAGGCCTCTTGCCTTGGCTTGAGTTCAGCCGAGCAAGGAGAGGTCTCGATATCTCTACCAAGGGGAAGGTCTTCCCTGAAATAGGCTCTTGGTCTGAGTGCATCCCTCAGCTGTGAGCTGGTGGAGGGCCCCTGGGGTGAGGTCCTGTCCCTGTGTCCAGGCAGATGTTGTCCCCACCTCACTGGACCTCCATGTCCAGCCCACCCAGGTGCTCATGTTGGCTGAGAGCTCTCACCGGCCGCGGGACCAGGTTTGGGGGGCCATTGGTCAGACCTCTGCTCCCAAAACACCCAGCACGTCGTCTTTGGTCATGGGGCAGCGGCAGAGAACTGCCAGGAGCATCGCACGGGCTGTCCTCCGGCCAGTGGAGATCCAGAGAAGACCTTGTTCTTTGCACCATGGCCTGGAGATGACATCTCGGTGCTTTCTGTCTGGTTTAGTCCTCCTATGCCACCCACTAGCTCACTGCTTGCATGGTTTGAGGTCTAACGTAGCCAGAAACAGTGGTCCTTGTAGCATCCTCACCTGCAGGAGAGGAACCTGGGATGGGTGAGGTGGGTCTGGGTGCTTGCTTGGCCATCTGCCCATGCTCAGACTCCCGCGGCTCACCCAGCTCTAAGCATCTCTCCTAGTACACCAGTAAACTGGTAGAACCCCAGGAACAGAAAGATGCTTTGTACCGATGTGGCCGCTGTTAACAGGGATCGGTGTCTGTGGCCCTGGCAGTTTCATTCTTGACTCTACCAACAGAGTGGTGAAGGCAAATCCCCCTGCAGCCAAAACGGCTACACGGGTGTAAAAAGTGTGTAGCCAGACCAGGGGTGTCTTTACACCACACCGGCAACTTAAAAAGGGTCTTCATTTTGGTAGGAAGTGTAATTATATGCAAACTTTAAGGCTTTTTTGGAAAGGAAAGGTGCTAAGCGTAGGTGGGAGCCAGGCCAAGCGGGGAGACATTTAAGGGACATCAGCAACAAGTTCTGGTGCAGCTTCAGCACCTCCATGTCTGGGTCTGGGTGGGTTCGGCCTCAGCCCCGCTTCTCTTTTAGCCTGATGCTGCCTGGTGTTGTGGGTGCGAAGGGACCCACTACACATCCGTCCTGCCTCTTCTTGGGGTCTCTGCGGGTGAATCCTCTCTGCTAAGGGCGACCATCGCCCGGCTGAGGTGGCCCTGGCGCTCGGTGGATCCCGCTGTCCTGCTTTGCACGGGAACCCAGGGATGGCTGCGATGGAGCCTGGTCCGGCCCCAGCCATCGCCACGCAAAAGCTCGTGGGAGAAGCTGAGCTGAGACGTTGCCGCCGTCAGGTCTAGATGCAAAATGCTCCCGGCCTTGAGCCACAGAGAGGAAAAAGGAGCAAAAGGGCCTTTTCTGTGAAGAGCAGAAGAAGGAGAAAGCATCCCACCTCTGGACCAGGAGCCGTTTCTCCCCAGTCCTGGGCATGGTTGGCATCGGCCGAGGGACCACGGTCACGGTGTGATGGACGACTCCGGTGCCCAGGTGGTGGATGCTCAGTCAGCATTTTGGGGCAGAAAGCAGGGATGCTGCGGAGTGAAGGAGATGCGCTTTAGGGGACAGGGAAAGGGTGAAGGAGATGTCATGGGAGGTGCAATGCCACCACCTCTCCCTTGTGCCGCTCACCGTCCCCATACCCAGGGTTGCCCACCGGCACCCAGCAAGCACGCAGGCTGTGGGAGCGGGGAAGAGGGAAGGATCCGTCCCCTTTTGTTGCTGCCGTGTAATTTATGATATGAGAGAGGGCCATTGTCTGGACCCATCCTGTATTTTTCCGAGGGCTTTGCCTCTCTTCCCAGACCCCCGCTGTGCTCCTGCTACTGTACCGTTGCTATGGGACATGCTCCCCGCGCCGCGGCTATGCGGGGCAGTGCCGGGGAGGGCTGCCCGCCGCGGCCGGACCCATCTGGAGCCCCGAGCCCTGCTGCCGGCAGCCCAGCCGCTCGGCGGCCCCGCTGACGTGCCAAGGGCCTGGGAATGGGGCTTTCGGCCCCTCCAAGTTCACGGCCACCGGAGGCATTCAGCTGCTGGAGGGGGGGGCAGCGGGATCTGGGGCGTTTGGCTCCATTCTCCCTTCCCTTTCAGCGCCGGCAGTGTCCTCGGCGCATACAGATCCCCCGTCCCTTTCTCCTCCTGACAAGTGCGCACATAAATAAATTACCCCACCGGGCGAGTGTGGAACAATCTGTCCCCTAAATTCTATTCATCGCCAGACAGGACCCATTATTCCCCCGATTAAAGCCGCTGGAGTAGCTTGCAAGGGTTACAGTTACTCTGTCAAACTGTAAATAAGACACTAAAAATAAAGGGCGCTGGCGAGAGAAGGGGGAAAGGGAAGCCAGACTAATGCCTGCTGCTAGGGAAACCGAATGAATCCCTAATGACGCCTGTGTACAAACTGCAAATAATGAAGGAAAAGTGACAAACAGACCTCGGCCGGGCTGCAGCGAGGTCCTCGCTTGATGGCAGCAGCGGGGACCTGCTCGCCCCTTCCTCCGGGGAGAGCCAACGGGGAGCGGGACCCCCTTCCCGCGCCCCTCCGAGCAAAGCGTTTAAGCCCTTGTGCTTAACCTACAGAAGGGTTTAGGTCTTGCGGGTGTGTTTGTTTTTCAGGCACAGAAATCACCTCTGCTTGAGCCCGCATCCCTTTTTGAGGTTGCACGGGGAAAACGTCCATCGCCTGTGGCCTCAGGGCAGCAGGCGAAGCAGCAGCGCCCAGAACGTTAGTTTGTGCTCCACTGTTAGGAGCACTGCATGGAGCTGCGATGTAGGATGGGGGGGTTAAGTCTGTCTGTCTGCCCAGAGCCCATCCCCTGGGCAGTGGGGATGCAGCCTGGGCTCCTTCCCACCGGCAGCAGGTCATCGCTCTTGTGGCTGAGACGGAGCCCTGGAGCTGAGACCCGGGTCGGCTCCTCGCTGCTGCCTGTGGCCATGATAGATTGCAGGGAGAAAAGTCTCCAGCCCTAGAAAGCCTCTTTGGATAAAATCCAATTCCTTTCTTGCTGCTCTCTTACCAGCCAGCAAAGATGGGGATGTTCACCTCGCAGCAGATCCTTCTTTTCCTCCTTTGATACCTTAGAGCTGAAGAGGCAAGGCAAAAAATTATCAGCGATAGGCTGATCTTGGGTTTTTCTCAGTTCCAGAAGGACTACGTGAGTTTTATTTCAGGTCCAGCTCAGATTATTCCCGTCACCTGCAAGGGGCTAAATGCTGGAATGCTCCATCTTGCTCAGGGAAATATTATTTGGGTTCATGTTATGCAGGCATGGAAAAGATGCAGCGAGGAGAGCTCCGAGCTGAGCCTCTCCAGGTGGATGCTCGCTCTCCAAAGGAGAACCCCAAGCAGGGAAACTCTCGGTGGGGCCATGCACTACTGGGGACACAGCAGATGTGTCACCGGGCTGGAAACTGAGCTCTCGTCCTCCAGGTCTGTGCGGATGCCACACTGCACATCCACCCTCCCGCACAGCCCAGCAGTGCCGGGGCGTCTCTGGGACCTTATCTGCAAAAAGCACCGAGGGAGGGCATGAGCCGGGAGCACGGGGAGCGGTGAGATGCCAGCTCCTGCGGTGCGGGTGCTGCTGGGCATGGTACTCGCCCGTTCTCCCACCGACAGCAAAATCGCAAGGGTCCTTGGGCTACAGGTAGAGGGGTTTTTAACGGCTTGGTGTTTTCACAAAGCTCCGACATCTTAAAAGGTATTTTTCTGGCCAGCTGAACTTGTGTGGAGCCCAGTTGCATTTCCCAGTCAGGTCAAACCCGGGCTTAGCAGATTTCTTCCCCTTCCGTCTTAGGAAAAAAAACCAAACCACCCTTTTCACCTCCAGTTCCTGGCTGTGAAGCCCCATGACTCCCAGCAGCATTCCTGGGACCTTCCTGATGCGGGGTGGTATGTGCAGAATTTCAAACAGCAGCACGTAGCTCCACGTCTCGCGTGCGCTCCCCTGGCTGGTCTCAGTTATTTGGGAGAAACTCCAGGACGGAGCAGCAAGATTTATTATTGCTACTAGTAATAGCGTTGGCTGTGTAGCACCTGTAGACGCAGGTAGGCGTGTGTAGGTGGTGACGAAGGAAGAGCTGTGCTGCTGTCTCTCCCCTCCAAAATGTACCAGCTTAGTTGGAAAAAGAGAGCAATTTGGAAAAAGTCTCATAGCCAGCCAGGGTTGAGCAAGTCAAACCCAAACCTGAGTTGTCCTGGTGCTCCCCAGCCGTGGAAATGGGCAGCTCTTCATGAAACCTGCTCCCTGGAGGTTGCCTTTAGGAGAGTGATGGGCTTGGAGACACTAATCTCATCCCGGGAGAGGGTTTTGCTCCCGTGGGCTTCACTCCTTTGGCAGAGATGGCTTTGCCTCAGGACTCGGATCCTGGGAGAAGCGCCAGTGCCAGGGATGCACTCGGATCCAGCTCCCCTTGAGATTGCATTGAGAATGGCAAGAATTAATAAAAACGAACTTACTTGCCTTTTCCTGCCTGAATCTCTTGGGTCACATTTTTCAAGGTTTCTCTCAACCTGTAAAAATACGATTATTGCTATTTTTTTTAATGAAAGCTATGGTTCCCCTCCATGTTAATCACCTGGCTCCAGAAACTGGAGATTTAGCATGGTGTTTTATGTTGGCAGTTGTTGGCCCTTGAGCAAAGCACATCCTGACCAGGTTTGCCCTACAGCCACCTAGAGAGATGAGGAAAATCAGACAGTCCTCGATATTAAATATCTTTATACCAGTTCTGAGAAGATCCCGTGCCTACCTGTCACTCTTTCTTTTCCCCAAAATACCTGAATGTGGTTCTTGTTCTATCTATGGATGTAATCTAGACATGTCCATAAACCAAAAGCTGGCAGCTCGCCCCTCTCTTACTCGGGCATTCAAAGATTGCTCAGCAAGGTCCAAAGGGCTTGTGGAGGCCGTGTTTCGGTAACACCGCTGCCAGTCCCCTTCCCTTTCCAAGGATTAGGATGAGGCAAATACCTTCACTTTGGTTTAATTCTAAATACCTGATTTTGAAGGTGTTTGCTGGCACAGCATGCACACAATGCACACACGTTTGCAATAATAGCCAGGTAGCTTGCACGGCTAAATCACTCTGGATTTTTTTTTTTTTTCATTATAACCTCCTTTTAAAGCACGTTTAAATGCTTCCCCGCAGGCTCATGCGAGGGCTGTTAAGGGCTTCATTTGAATAAATAAGTGCATAGGTACAGGAGGAACATCACCATAACCCCCTGGAAACCCCAGCGCCAGCGATGGCATCAGAGGACCGGCGAGTGGGAGAAGGGGCTTGATGTTATATATTCCATAAAGTAGAGTAATTAAGTATTACTAGTTTTGATGACTTCAAACAGAGTGACTCCAGGAAATAAGCCCCTTCTTTATAATTAGTGGGATTTCCTCTGCATCAAACGGAGAGATTGATTCTTTAATCTGCTCACATGCTTTTGATTTGGTCTTTCAGCTGCTTGTACCAACTGCTTCCACTCCCTGCTCTTGCCGATAAAACCTTGCAAAGGAGATTTTAGGAAGGCATGACCTGAGTTGAGGTCTAGGATTTTCTTTGTGTGTGGCTGTTTTGTGTATTCTTAATTTGCCAGAGATGATGATCATGATGATAGCAATAATAAAAAATAACCATAGACACAGATTTTTAACATCCACGTATATTTAGGTCAAATAATTGGGGTTTGAGGGTTTTTTTTGTCATTGTTTTCTCTTCACGGCATGCTTGTTAGCTCCGGTGCATGCTCTTTAAGACCTGCAAAGATCATTTTGGCTACCTGTCCGCAGTAGCCCTGAGCTGTCCCAAGTGGGCCTTACTGCAAAATGTTGCTTTGGTAAGAGAGCACAGACCTGACACTGGGGTCTGGTCGGGCTTTCGGCATTTCGAGGGCTCAGTTGAAATAAGAACTTGATTTCTTAAGGACTTGGGATGTGCAGAGGAAAGAGGCCCCTTTTCTAGAGTATTTCAAGTCTTTGGTCCTGATTTAGGACTAAACCCAGGAACTTTGGAAGCTCTGTCGAAAATAAAATCCCCCCAAATGTTGCTTCTTGCTAAATGAAGAGTTCAGGAGGGCGCAGGAACTTGCTGAGCAACCAGCTCCTTCCTGGGCATCTCCACAGGGTTGGTAGCGCCGTACCAGTCGTATGGAAAATGCAGTCTGGGGTCTGTGCTGGTTCCAGGCACGGACTGAGCCTACCCCGTGCTACCCGCACCTCCAAAATAGCTCAGATCTTGAATCATCCCAGCAAACAGCCCCCGGGCTGGATTTCTTTCTGGTATGTGAGGTTCTTCCTCTGGGGAGGAAAAAAAAAGGGGGAAATTTGGGACTGTGTTCTTTTCCATCCACTTTTTGGTCCTATTGGAAATGTGCAGCATGGGCAAGGCAGAGGCTCGTGGTGCTGCACCTTGACTGCATCCCTTTGGGTGAAAATCGGAGGATGATGGCTCTGCAAGGTGTCGTTTTGGTAGCTGTAGAGCAGGGACTGGCATCCCAACCACAACCCCTCTTCTTTGGGGCTGGCATCTCTCTCGGTGCGTCTCCCACACAAATAGGGTGGGGAAGGCAAGCACGGGGCCGTCCCCACCATGGTTTGGTGGTCCTGAGCCTGCAGGGAGGAGCTGTGGGAAGGGGGTCGTACTCGAGCTCACCTGGAGCCAGGATCAGGCCCGGGGGCGCGGGGGAATAACTGCAGAGCAGCCGGTTTAGTATGCCCCTCGCAAGCCTCCCCGCGTCTGGAGCAGTGTCGAACACAGATCGTATAATTAGGGGCCCGGTGAATACGTAACCGTACAATTATGCAAATAGTGATCAAAATCACTGTTTTCAGCAGAAATGCCTGAAGATCAAGACAGAAGCTTCATGCAACCTTAATTTAATCTGGTCCTGCAGGAGTGGGGAGGTCTGATGGATGACCCAACTTCGTGCCTGCCTGTGTTTAGCAAGGCTGGGGTGGGAGGTGGGGGACAGGAGCGCCGGAGCATGCTAAGTGAGGGCTCTGCGCGGCCGGCGAGAGGGAAAAATGGCACTGGGATCATGTTAGCGTGTTGGCAAAGCGGGGAAAAAATAGCAGAAAGGGAAGTGCTGATGTTTACAGTGATTTTCATTTTCTTTTGATTTCAGGTGAAGAACACAAGGCTGGAAGAAAAAAAAAGAAGAAAAGAAAGAAAAAAAGTCTCCAAACCCCGGAAATCTGTGTTAATTGCTTATGAATGTCTCTGTCTAAAAAATTATCGAATTGATGTTGTCGTGCTTTTTTTTGACAGCCTGTCTGTTACATTTTTTTAAAATATTCATGCACCGAAATCTAATTACTAGGCAAATTTAATGATAATGAAATGAAGGCACTTTAGCAGAAAGCACAGGGCCTTGTTAATGTTTTCTCAGCCTCTGTCTTGTTCATATTTTTAAAATTATTTTTTTACAACTGCCTTTCTTGCATATAAAAAAAAAAAGGATTGCTGAAAATAAAACTTGGATTGCTGAAAATGTTTGTGGTGGCTCTGTTTATAATGATGGGGAATTTGCAAGGTGATTAAAGGTGTTTTGAAAAAATCAAATGAGCCTAACCTAATCAGATAAGGCAGATGAAATATTATTATTAGAGAGGTAACATTAAGAGCGTGCCTGGAGGCTTTAACGAAGATGAAGACTCTAGTCTGCTGGCTGAGGTGTCCGTGCAGAGGTAACACCACCTTTGCCATCCTCTGGACCTCTCCAGCCCCTCTTTTCAGGGCATAGCCCTTGTCTGTGCCCTCCCTAAGCCAGGCCTGGCTGGATGGAGCATGCACGTGGTGGCTGGAGTGTGGTTGTGATTAATGGTGAATGCACGTGATGGCTGGAGCACACACGTGATGGCTGGAGCATGCACGTGATGGCTGGAGCACACACGTGATGCATGGAGCACACACGTGATGGCTGGAGCATGCACGTGATGGCTGGAGCATGCACGTGATGGCTGGAGTGTCGTTGTGATTAATGGTGAATGCATGTGATGGTTGGAGCATGCATGTGATGGCTGGAGCATGCATGTGATGGTTGGAGCACATGTGATGGATGGAGCGTGCACGTGATGGATGGAGCGTGCATGTGATGGTTGGAGCGTGCATGTGATGGCTGGAGTGTGGTTGTGATTACTGGTGAATGCATGTGATGGTTGGAGCGTACATGTGATGGTTGGAGCACACATGTGATGGTTGGAGCACACACGTGATGGTTGGAGCGTGCACGTGATGGTTGGAGCATGCATGTGATGGTCAGATCATGCACCAAGCTCCCACCGCCCCAGCTCCACCTGCTCTAGGTCCCTCCTGCACCCCAGCTGGGTAGGCATCAAGCAAAGTGCTAGCAGCTGGGCAGTGCTCCCACCCATGGGCCTGAGGAGATGACACCTGAGCCCCGTGAGCAATCAGGGCAGGGGCCAGCCTGGGCTCCTGGGGCTGGTGCTCTATTTAAAGGAGGGCATGGGGGGGCTCTGGTTTCTCTCTACCTTCATCTCAGCTTCTGACCTTGCTGCAGGCTGTGGTGTGCACCCATGCCAGCGCTGGTCCTCCGGCACCTCGGCTCTCAGGTTGGTCTCTGTTATTTTTATGTGCTTAAGGGTCTGATTGTTTTCTCATTGAGGATGCTGTTAAAGCTTTTACTGAGGGTGTTGATGACCCTGATCATCCTTGTAGGGTCTGCTCTTCTGGAAGACCTTGTGAAATTGCTTTTGCAGTGATTGGAGTGCCCTAGAGAAGGTGGTGTAGGTGGGAAGGGGTGCACAGCTGGACTTGCTGGCTACAAGTGGCTGGAGAATGGGACCCCCAATATGGGGCGACTGGAGGCCAAGCTGGCACGATGGGTCTCATGCGCCTCAGGTATCCCCAGCAGGGCTCAAAGCACGAAGTCTCTGTGGTCCTTGTTCCCGTGTGCCCTGTGTACCTGGTAGCAATGAAGTGAGATGGGAATTTGGGAATTTGCAGACCTGGCTGGGAATGTGGGTAGGCAGGACTGGCTTTTTCTCCCCAGAAATGCTGCTCTTTGTGTGCTGGGAGGGCACCAGTGACAGCTCAGTGGGTTTGCGTGGCTGTGGCAGGTCCTGAGGGAGGACCATTAAAGGCCAGGGCATGTTTTGGACCTCTCTTGACTTGCAATCTCCCTGCTCCCTTGGTGAAGGCAAGGGTCCCTGCATGGTCCTCCTTGCCTTGCAGACCAGCTTTCTTGGCTGTGGCAAACCTGCTCCTGGACCATGTTAATCCCCTTAATCCTTCCTGCAGCCATTCCCTGGTGAAAGGCTTCCTGACACCATCTCTGAACTGCTGCATTTAACTGTGGAGGGATCAATCTTCCCCAGAGGTGAAGGGAAGACTGTTGACCCCCTTCACGCCTCTGGTTTCCACATCTCCTGCAGCAAAGGCTTGCACACTCGTAGGGCTGAGCGGAGGATGGGGAGAGCTCCCCACCTGCTCCTAAATCTGCTGCCACACAGATTTGGGGTCTGGATTTCCAGTCGTGCAGTGAGGCAACTCAAGGTCTTTGCAAAAGATCTGGCTCCCTTCTCTCCATCCTGCCAGAGGAGCCCATCCCCATCATCAGAGCGGTGCTCCTACCCCGATGAAATGCTGCGGCAGGAGGAGTTCAGGGAATTGGGAAGGGGTTGCAGACTCTGTTGTGGGGGTCTCCAGCTCCAGGACCCCACAAATGCATTTAGTAAAGGCTTTTGCATCCCTTTTCTGTGCTTCTTCACCTGTGCCTCTTGTCTCCTAAAGTGCTTTGTGTGGTTGTTCCCTGCCCTTCAGCTCATCTCTCGGGGTTTCCACGGGGGAGCAGAGCAGTCCCTGCCTTCACTACATGCAGGGAGCAGTTTGATGCTCAGCTCTGTGCTGAAAAAAACGTTTCTGAGTGGACTCGGGAGCGCTCACAAACTTGCACATTTGCACACATCCGTGTTTGTTTTACAGAGCTCTTTGAGCTGCATTTATCCTGCCAAAATGACAGTTTTCTATTAGAGAGCTGCAGCCCGGCATGATGATTATAATTGTCACTAATTTCTTTCTTTTGCAATCAGGTTTGTACCTTGACACACTGGCATAAAATGAGGCAGATTCCCCCCCTCCAGGGCAAGGCTGGCTCTCAAAATGTTTGTAAAGCCCTGATTTCTTTTGGGGAAGCTGCTGCTGCTCTGTGGTGTCTCTGCAGAGATGCCCAATTTCGGTCTATGGGGAGGCAGGGGCAATATTAGCAATGCACAGACCATGAGCCGGGGACTGGGGATGTTCCATGCAAACACCTTCCGAAGGAGCAGGTGCCCTTCAGAGCAGGCAAATCCCAATCCCAGCCTAGAAAAAGCGGGATGGGGGGATGAAAAGCTCTGCCTGCTTTGGGCTGGAGAGTCCCAGCGCTCTGCACCAAGGTCCCTGTGCACCCAGGGCAGAGCCTCCCGCTGGTGTCCTCGGTGAGGGTGACCGCCTGCTTTGCTGGCTGGGCTTTTTCCACGAAAACCCTGTTAAATCGGTGTAAATGGGATGTAGTGGGCAGGAAGGCAACCAGTGGGAGGAGTGAAAGAGGCTGTGGGGCTTGTGATGGTTCAGAGAGGGGGTTGAGAAGTGCTTCTGAATTGCTCCTGCATTTCTGCTGGGGTCATGAGAGGAGAATTTGGCCCTCTTATTTATTTATTTTTTTAGCTTAAGCCTCTGAAGAGTGTGCTGCAGAGATTCCCAGGGGGTATCGGTTGGCAGAAGTCCCATGATACCCTCAAAAATATCCCCCCAAACAGAAATAACTCGGTAAAACAAAGCGGTGGATTGTTCAGCCAACTAAAATTACCAGCATGTCAAATAAAATATGTACAGCATTAAAATAAAATTTGCATTGCAATAATGCTTTATTAAGCACATTAGGAGATTAAAAGAATCAACCCATTTGTTCCCATTCATGTTGCGTCAGGATTTGCATTTCTTTTTTCCCCCACCTCCAACTAGCCCCTCTCCCCTTGCTTGTTTGGCGAGTGATTTTCTCAAGGAACCTTGCAAAGATCTCCCCCAAAAGAAGGGGTGGGTGTGTGTATATGCTGAGGGGGTTTTTTAAATCAAAGCACTTGACTCGGTTGTGTGTTTGTCTGCATGAGTGTGCAGCAGAGGAGGGGTGGAATGGAGAAGAAAAGATTTGTCTGCTTCCATTTCAGCTAAAATGGTTAATTAAGACAATAGAGGCTATATAACAATTGGGGCCGGGGCTGTGAATGGTTGTCTAGACTCTATAGTTCAGCTGCAACTTCTCCGTCGGAATTTTAACTTGGCCGGGCTCGTTTCCCCTCCCCTCTTTCCCCGCCTCTCAGCTCATGTCCATAAGTTCCCTTTTCTCTTTTGTTTGTTTTTTTTTGTCCTTAATCAATCTTTTGAGAGATCGGGGCCGGATTGACAGCTCTGCCTGTCTGAGGTCTTGTGTTTGCCACGGCGCTGCCTTCCCAGCACCGAACGGGAGCCGTTATTGTTAGCGGAGCTGCTCTGCTCCTGGATGGGCCTGATCCTGGCACCGGGAGAGGGGCTGAGACCAGGTCTTGGGGTTCAGTGGAGGGGGGACCATGGCATAAATGGGAGAGACTTTTTTTTTATGCTGGAAGCCTTGGAAAGGGCTGGAGAGGAAGGGTGGTGCTCAGCGTTTTGGGGTCCTGGCATGGAGGGTGCAACCAGGGTTACCTGAGTTGTGTTGCTCTGGCTCTTGCAATCCAGATTATCCTGAGCCAGGGCTAACCTTGCTCTTGGGATCTCTGTGGGGCAGGTGGATGGGGCTGGACAGTGTGAAGCCAAGTGCTACGGGATGGCTCTGCTGGGCAAGGTGTCCACTGCCAGCGCAGCCACCTTGCTGCCGCACACCGTGAGCAGGAATTGGGTTTGTGGATGTTGCAAAGAGCTGCTCTGGCCCCAGTAACCCCAGCCTCCCCTGCTCAGCCTCATAGCTCCTCCTGGGGCTGTTAAACCTCCTGAGATACCTCCAGGCTTTGAGGAGAAGCAACATGAGCAGGGAGAGGTGGGGAGAGATCTCAAGTGGCACCCAGATTTTCCACTTCCAACATTTTTACCTTGCCCTCTGGGAACTGCTTTAAAAGTATCCTCAAAGCGCCTAAGAAAGGGCATCCCGGGGCATCAGCTTGTGGCACAAGGATCTGGTGAAATACTCGGGCTCTGTAAATCTGAGATCAACCTAAAATCTTGGTCCTCAGAGGAGGATGGGGGCTGTTACTGGAGCAGCTCCCCCAAAGCCCGGGGATGCTCCCTGTAGCTGAGGTCTGGGCACTGCTGTTGGGGTCTCGCAGCTCAGGGTGTCCCCCAGCCGTGCCATGTTGGGACTTCTCAGTTTTGTCACATATGGGGCCTCAAACCTCTCTTTCTCTTCCGTAGGGAAAGCCTCCCGTTGGGCTGGAGAAGCCTGGCTGGTGTCTAGGTGGCTTTAAAGGCAGTCTGAAGTGGCTGCACTATTATAATGGCATGCACAGCAGGAGGGAACCTCTCCGGAGGAGGACGCGGGGATGCAGCCACACGCTTGAAATATGGGCGAGATTATTCCAACTGCATACATGCAAATGAGGCCCGTCTGTAGACAGGAGAGACAAAAGGTCATTAGCTTCCCATGTAGAGCCCTTCGTGCAGGGCCTAATTTACTGTCTTTCGAACCCTTTTCTACAGATCTTGCATTTTTAGACTTAAAATGGTGATATTTTGGCAGTTTTGATAGGTGTTGAACAACTTGGGGTTTATTAGATATTGTGGGACGTGTAGCGAGCGGGAAGGATGTGCAAGAGTTCAGCTTCTCCTCAAAAGCAGATGTTTGAGACTCATTACATACTGCAGGCTGGCTTGTAAATTGAAGCATACTTCAGTGCCTCCTGAAATGCAAGATCCCCCAGGTCTTTCCCCAAAAGCATGTGTTTCTGCCTGCCCAAAAGCTTGCTAGCAGCTCTTGCAAACTTTTTTGATTCCCCGGGATGATGCTTGATTTCTTAGGTGAAGCTGGGGGGGGAGGATTGTGTGGCCATCCCTGCTGAGCTGGATGCGGCCGCTGGATCCGAGCGAGCTAGGAGCACCCCTGGGGCAAGGAGCAGCCCTGTTGTCCCCACAGCACCCATCCCTTCTTCAGGTGAGCGGCACCGGCTGCCTGTTGTCACAGAAACGCGTGGCTGAGCTTCCCATGGATCCAGAGGCATCCCTGTGCTCAGAAAACCCTGCCCTGGGCTGGGGAGAGGCGGCTGCCCTCACTGCTCTTTCCCTGTGCAATTTGGGAAGTGCTGGATGTTCTGGAGGCTCCTGTGGCCCTTTGTGAGCCCCTTCGGGGGCTGAAGGGACCTGGGCTGGATCCAGCCCAGTCTGTTCAAATGCTGCTTCCAGCGGGGTTTGGCACAGGGAGCTTCCCCGCTGATGCTTTTGGTGCTGCTGCCTGAGTTTTGGGCGGTGAAGTCATGAGGGAGACTGGCATTATTTCCCTGGGGGTCCTTAAATTTTTAATTTTGGCTGCTCTGCTTGCCCTCAAGGTCCTGTGGGGAGGTGGCAGTGGTGGGAAGGGGCTGGGGTCACCCTCCAGCACTGAGGTGGGATTCGGTGCCACCAGCTCCTCGCAGGCAGGGCAGTGGGGTGGGTTACGTGGTCTGGTTTGGCTGGCAGAGGGGCGAGGGTGCTCTGGGTGGTGGGATCCCTGTGGCCATCCCTGGGTGCGGGACCGAGGGTGCTGTCCCTGCGGCCGGGGCTGCGAGCCAGCGCGGCTCCCGCCAGCCCTGCCTCCCCCAGCCCGGGATTGAGAGTTTATTCACGCACTAATCAAAGTGACATGATGGTCGTGGCAGACTAAAGCCATTCACTCCCCGAGCTGGCGAGGTCGGGAGGTCGCCCAAGTTCGCAAGAATGGGGCTTTTGTGATGCAGATCGGCAGAGAGCGGCCAGACGAGCGTGGCAGGGTCCCCCCACCGCCACGACGTCGAGTGGGGACCGATGCACCGGCATGGGCTGAAGTGGGGGCCTCCTCTACTCCCCAGGGCAGCTGGGGGCATGGCGGGGGACACTGGCCCTGTGCTGTTCATGGGGTGGGTTTGGAGGCTGTGGGCGCTCCTGCAGCCCAAGGAGGAGGTTAGCAAACCATTTGGGGTGCGTGCATCCCTGCAGCAAGGCTGTATGGACACCAGTCCTGGTGTGGGGCCACCTGGGAGCAGACACCCAGCTCCCCCTGCTTGCACGTGGGGCTGGGAAGGGGACGGCTTTTGGGTCACTCTTCCCAGCACTGCTGCACCCATGTCAGCTTGGTCCGGGCTATGCCTGCAGTCCTGGCCCTGCCGCTGGGATCGGGGGGGGCTGTGTGGGGCCAGGTGGACCCCCGCCACCCCCGGGGTGTCAGTGGGGATCAACCGAGCTGTTGGGGGCAAGCAAACCCCATGCTGTGCTCCTGAGGACCTAACCCAGGACCTGCTGCATGTGGCAGGGGAAGGGAAAACGCTGCTGTGCAGGAGGGATAAGGCACTAAGGGCTCATTGCTGAGCCGAGAAACTGCCTTTCTCCACCGGCCTTTAAGCAATGATAACGTCCCCTCCGTCCGCGCTCCCTCTGCTCAGGCAAAGTTAGGCTCAGCCTAGTGCACCGCCTGTGCGTGGCCATTTGGTAGCTTTACCAATGCGATGACAATTTTACAACTCGAAAGCTTAGCAAACCCCCAACCCAATTTTTATAATTGGCTCTTGACCAAAATGAGAGTTTCTTTGAGGGTGTTTCGAACAAAGCACGCTGATGGCAGGGGCACCCTGAGCCACAAAAGGGCTCGGCTTTGATCCTTTCTGCTTTTATTGTCAGTGGAGGTAAAATAAATGGTTTAAAAATTAAATTGGTGAGAGGTTTTTGAAAATTTAAGAAATACTTTCACGGCAGATTTGAGATAGCGGCTGTGTTCAGCCACCTCTGCGGGCACTGATGTGAGCAATGAGGAGTGAGTTCAGTTTAGATTTGAGGACTGTTCTGCAGAGGGAACTGGCTAAAAATAATGACCAATACATTTGGGCAAAAGTGATTCCTTTTTGCTGAAATGGGAAGCTTTGGGAGGAAACGTCCCACAAAATGAATTTTCTGGGGGAGAAAAAACTGCAGGGGAATTTGTCCCAAACCATGAGCAAATTCTGCAAGAAACAGGGAGGTGTCACCTTTCTGGAAGTGAAAATGCAGATTATAACCCCAAAGTGCTGGGGTGTTTTGACTAACACGGTTGGATTTTTTACTGTAAATCTGGAGCGTCCTGGGGCTGCTTGGGTCTTTGCCGTGGCGGGACCAGGGCTCGGCTGTGCGGAGCGGGCTGGCGGGGGATCGCGGGTGTTGCTGCGAGACCTCCGCCGCCTGCCCTGATAGAGAGATACGTCCGGTGGCAGGGCATGAAATCTGCTTGAATGGGTGACTCCCAGCTCGCGCTGTCCGATGAGCCTGAAATGACTAAATTACCTCTTTGTGGCCCCCGAGGTCCCTCCTGGGCCGGCGAGGGCGGGCGGAGCTGCTCTGCTCAGCACGGGGAGGTTTCGGGGCCAGGTCCTCACTTGTGTTGAGGGGATGAGCTTGCTCAGCAGTTGGGGAAAAATGAGCTTCTACCTCTTCAAGTCATGCTTTACATATAATTTTAGCTGTATTTGAGATGTATTCCATAGCATTTTTGCTGCTGTTCAAGCTGGGAACTTCCTATTCACTCTGGTTCTGTAAGGAAAGGGATGTGTGTGACCAGATATGCCTCTGCCCGCTTCTCCATCTCCCCAAAAACCCTGTTGGGCTGCAACTCTGGATTTAGCCCGTGGATGCCTGCAGTGTTGGGGAGGAACGGGCAGAGAAGAGCAGGGAGGGATTTACCCCTCCAGTTTTCCCATCTCTGCTTTTTTTTTTTATTATTCTAAGGAGCCTTTTGGGGCTTCCTTGGTGGCGTTTGCGAAGATGGAGAGAGAGGAGGCCAGAAGGTTAGGGCTGACGGGATGCAGCGGTCCTTCCCAGGGCTGTGCCGCGCTTGGGGAGGGGGGATGTAATTGCAAGTACAAAATGAACCGGAGAACGACCATCTCCCTTGGACAGAGAAAGCGAAGGCAGAGGCACAAAGGGGTGGGCTTTCTTTTTTTTTTTTCTGGGGGAATACAATGTGATGAATTCAGCGCGAGGGCCAGCGCCACCCTTTAATATACTTTCAGCTAAACAGGGGTTTCTATGGCAGCCGGGAGAACCAGGCGAGCCCTGAAAAGATGTTTGTGCAGAGCTTTGCCAATGGCATTTGTGGCGAGGGGCACTGGTGCCAGACGGGTAACGCTGCGCAGCCACTCATCATGCGCTGACAGCCTCCCGGTCCCCCACCACCACCCCAACGTTTCTGGGGTTTTAATGCCCTCAGACAAAAGGGGCGGCAGCGTTAGCCCGGGATGTGGCTGGCATCGGCCCGGCACCATTGCCCGTGACATTGTGGCGGCTAAAAATCTGCCGGGGGAGCAGGAGGCAACGCTACCCCCGGGCAGGTGCTGGAGGGTGGGATGGAGAGGAGGAGCAGGGGACTGAGTCTGCCAGGACTTGGCCATCCCTCCAGCTCTATCCTGTTTTATTTCCTATGGCTGGAAGCGTTTTCCACAAAAAAGACAAACTAAAAGGATTGGTGTGGATTTTTTCCTCCAGTGGCACTGCTTGGTGCTGGTTTGCCTGGTACCAGTTGCACGCAGAGCGGTCAGTACGGAGGACCGAGAGCCTCCCTTGCTCCCATTGCTTTCTCCTGGAAGGAGCTTTGATGTGAGAAGGTGGCGATGGTGGTGTGGAAGGGAGAGTGAGCCCCAGTTCTGCCCTCGGGGATGCAGCAGTGTGAGCCATGGATGGCTGCAGGGCTCCGGATCACCCATCTTAGCACGGTTTTGCAGCAGATCTCCAACGTTTCGTGGCATCCTCCCGCAAGGGAGTGGGCTGGGAGCAGCCCCTGCTCGGCCACTGCCCCTCCAGCAGCTGCAGGTTGGATCGCTGCTCTGCCTCATCCACGAGCTCTTTGCTGCTGCGTTTCCTCTAGATGATTTCTCTTTTTTTGCATAGAAAGGCTTTGAATTTGCTGTTCTCCAGAGCAAAGCTGCCTATGCTGGCAGCATCAGCTGCTTGTACCAAAGGTCTGGAGCCTGTGCTCCCTGATGTGGGGACAGAAGTGATGCTCTTGGGGTAAATCCTGGGTTTCGGTGGGGTAAATCAGGGCTGTTGCCACTGAAATGGCTGCAGGGGAGGCAACCTCACCATGCTTCATCGGGTGCTGCTCCCGGTGATGCCGCATCGGCTATAACAAGTAGTTCCAGATGGTCCCTTCCCCCATCCCATGGGACCTCCTCACGCTTGTCCTCTCCAAAAGCTCCCTCTCCCCCACCAAAAAAAAAGTGTTCTCCAACTTGCTCCTTTCCCATGGGCATTTCCATTCCTAATCTTTTGTTGTTGTTGAGAAAACATTTCGAATGAGATTTTTCCTGAGCGGGGTTCCTATAGTTTCAAGACTGATCTCATTAAGACAGCCGGAAGGGGAACTGGATGTTTTAAATTCATTGGCAATACTTGAGGTTTTTCTTCCCTTCTCCTTCCCCCTTTCTTCCACTTCTGAGGAAGAACAAGAGCTGAAACTTCAATGTTTTTCTCAGAGTGAAATTGCAAAGTAAATTACTTTAGACTCTACAATGTGAAATATTAAAATGAAAAGTGATTTTTTTTAAACAAGCTCAGTGTTCCTTCTTGAAAAGCCCAAAGCAAAATGTGTTGATCTCGTTTCAGTGCTTCTCCCCTCCCAATTTCTCTTTCCAAACAAACTCTTTGTAGGAACGGACTGCGGTTATGTGCGACATCTTGCTTTTGATGAATTGTCATTTTCCATCAGAAAAATGTCCAGCCAGCTCCACCCACTAAGCCATGTGTCGGTGATATCCCCAACTGCTTCAGTTTGTGCACAACCAGAGAAGAGCCCTGCAGCCCCCAGTGAAGGATTGCTTCCACCCCAGGCCAGTCCGGAGAGTCAAATCCCCCAGTTGACACCAGTACAAGCCAAGATGACACTGGGGCAGCTCTTGAGTGCTGAGGTTTGGCCAGGTTTGGGGTGCTTGTGTGCAAACCCAGCTATTTTCACCCTTGAACTCCAGGCTGTCCCTTGCCACTGCTCTTTTCCATCTGGCCTGGGACGCTCAGCTTGCCCCAGGGGTGCAGGATATGGTGTTTCCCTCCTGCCTCCAGCAGGGTTTTGGGGAAAACTGAGCAGCACCAGGCTCAGGGAAGGTTTTCCTGAAGGTTTTCATGCTATTGCTCATTCTCTGATGGATAAATGTGGTTACCTGGGTCCCCCAGAAGAGCTGCTGTCCCCACTGAGAGCTCCCCTGGGGTGACCAATGCCTGCAGGGTTTGGGGTAAAAGGGCTGGGATGAGGCTGCACCCGTTTTCTGCCTGTCCTGGCAGCTCTGAGCACCCAAAGTGTGCAGAGGAGGCTCGTTTGCCTGCTCCAGCAAGAGATGGCCTGGTCTGGCATGCCCTCCACCCCCCAAAAAAACCCAAACCAAAACTGGGCATGGCGGAGGTAAAAGCTGCAAATAAATCACACCAGCACCCCCAGAAATCAAACAGCACTCTCAGAAGGAAGGCCCTGCGCTGTTCGAGCCATTCTTGCCAAATGCTTGACTCAGTGCAGAGAGAGGGTTATTTTTTTTTAAAAAGCATAATTGTTTTCCTGCAGGAAAATCAGGTGGGGATCAGATGGGGCTGTGCAACAGCCCTGCCTTCCCCTGCCTGAATATTTGAGCCCTTTGGCTGGTGACAAGAGGTTTGTGAAAGGAGCGGGGAGACGGGCAGCAGCGGTGGCTTTGCCCCACTGAGGAGGAGGGTGGTGGGTGCTTGCCCTGTGTTAGACATCAGCAAATTCCCCCGCCCCATGTGCATCCCCAGAGCCGAACCCGCCGGTGCCTGGGTTGGATTACAAGCAGAAAGCTGAGCGGGCAGGCGGCCTGATGCCGGACTCCCCTTCCAGCACTCTGGGGACAAGGGAGGTGACAGAGCCAGGACTTTGGGGACTGGGAAGGTGATGGAGCAGCCAGGAGCATCAGGCAGGGCTGAAAGCGGCTCCGGGAGCCTCTACCGGTGCTGGCCCTGGAACTGCAGTGCAGCCCCGGCACCGCACGGAGAGGAGTCGCGGAAAGGCGGAAAATGGGAGAAAAAATAAATGCCAGCCCTGCGTGGCGGTGGGCCAGGCTGGTGGGGACGAGCAGCCCCAGCTCGGATGCGGTGACAGGGGGCAGGACGGGCAGTGATGCTTGTAGCAGAACAATGGGCTGTGGGGGCCAGATCCTGCCCTCGCTGGGCCTGTTCAGTGCTAACCATCTCCTGGGTCGCAGCAGGGTGCTGCAAGAGAATTAAAATCGTAACTATTTTAATGGTTAAAAGCTTGGTTAAACGGTTTAAAGCAGGATTTGCTTTTGGGTTGCAGTGCCTGGGTGGGAAATGGGGGTGCGCTGGCTCTGTGATGTGCATTCCTTGGGCAGGGGGCTGCAAGTCCCGTCCCTCCCTGTCCCCGTCCTCCACCCGCTGCTTTTGCAAAAACAGCGAAACCACCCCAAGCTGCTGCTTCCCTCTTACCCCTGGCAGGGCGAGAGGGAGGTTCGGAGGGTGGGAAGTGCCATGTGGCTCTGAACCGGCTGAGCGACCCTCTGACTGTCAATAAGGACACAAATAATTTTAAATATATTTATTTGCGTTGTTCTGGCTGTAGCTGCTGTGCTCAGCAGAGACAGGCAATAGCTGCAGGAGGGCTGGTTTGTGTTTCTTGCTGGAAAGGCTGAAATCTATTGCTCTGAGTGGGCTGGGAGATCCCTGCCTTCACCTGTAAAAAATTTTGGCAAAAAAAAAGTGCTGTAGAGGAGAGAGGGGGATGTTTGTTAATTTTTTTTTTTGATGGAACAAGGGAATTCTTTTAAACTTTTGTCAAGCAAAAAATCAATAGCTTCTTGTATTTAAACCAGAAAAAAACCCACTCTTTCAGTAAACTAGATTTTTTGTCATGAAATATCCATATAGACATAGTTAGCATTTGACAAAAATATTGCAAAAACATCACAAAAAAAAGCAAAAATGTACTAAAGATATTTTGACCAGTTCTGAATTTAGCTAATTGCTATGCAGTTCCCTGTGCTCTATAGGTAGGATAATAAAAAAAAATTAATTTTTAGATATGATGAAATATTAATAAATCATCAAGTTAAGCATCACAGAGTTCAGCTGGTCTTGAGGCTTAAAATTGTGGCACAGAGCAGCGATGCCTTGTCGTGATAATCCTGATGCCCGTGTCTGCAGCGTGTGCTGCTGCTGGCTGCCATGGCTATAATATCAAATGAACCCCTCATAAATATACTATTGCAGCGTAAATGAGGAAAAACATTTATTAAGGCAAAAATTGCCCATCTCCCCTAAATGAAAACAAATCCCTTTTCAACTGTGCTGGCATTTTTAAAAGGGAATATTTGTCAGAGTGGCTCAACCTTGTATTAATGTGGCAGGGGGAAATGTGGTGGTTCAGCTGTGAAGAGATTGTTTATTTTCCATTTATTTTCTGGACGTTAATGGCAGTAAAACGCAGGGCACCCCCGCTAAGGAGCTGGGAGACAAAGGGCTGTTGTGCAGCAGCAGGTACGGCAAGTTGGGGTAGGAAACGGATCCGGGGCCACGAACCATCCCGGGCATCACCCTGCAAAGGAGCCGGGCTCCAGCGCTGGGGATTTTGCGCTTTGGCTTTGTAGGGCTTTTCCCAGTGATTTGGGGATGTTGCAGCAAGCGGTTGGTGGAAAATGGTCCCTCTGCAAATCCCAAATTGGCTGGGAGCGTGCTGGCAGCTGCGTGTGGCGCAGGGGAATTTTGGGAAGGGGCTGGGGTGTGGGAGAGACCCCACAGACACTGCTCATGTTCAGGGTGAGTGGTGGGGAGATAAAACCCGGTTCCTATAAAGCCCCGGTTGGGTACATCCTTAGATAAAATCATAAATAATGCCCCACGGCCTCCACACCGGCCTTGCTCGGATCAGCTTGGATGAGAGACACACATAAATCGATTTGGGTTCCTCTTTTTTTAGTCTTTTTGTGTGTGTGGCTGTTGCGCATCCTGCGCTTGCTTCTTTCCTCTCTGAAACCTGTTCTGGGCGAGCGCTTTGTTAATTGGAACAATCTTATTTAAGGGAAGATAAATTAAAAAAAAAATAATCAGCAGCCAGCTGCCCCCATCGACCCCCCCAATAAATGTCATTGCTTCGGCGCTGCCTGGCAGCTGCTGCCCTCTTTTTCTCTGTGGTGCGTGCCAGGGCAGGAGCTTTCTGTTGGCACTGGGAAGCACTGGTGGGTTTTAGGGGGAAGAAAATGGTTTAGCTGGGGTTTCAGGGTGGTGGCTGCACCCATTTCCCCTCCATTGGGATTTTTTCCTGGGGTGGGTAGCAAGGCTGCCCTGTATGGATGGGATTTGGGGGGAGCTCGTGGCAGGGGTCCTCGAGGGAAGGAGGATGTGGGGGGCTCCCTCCGGTGCTGGTCCCCAGGGTCGGGGCACTGGCCTGGCTGTGAGTCCGGGTGGGCTCAGGGCTTGGCACAGGATCCTCTGCGTGCCCCGTCCCTGCCTGGTGGTGGCAGAGCCAAGGGAGGATGGATGGGGATTGATCTGGGGGTCACCGTGCCACCCTCCATCCCACCCCACGGCCCCGCTTGTGCCCCCTGCTCGGGACCTTCCTGTGAATTTGCACCCGTGTCCCAGCCGGTGGGGAAGGGGGCTCGGAGAGCCGGATTTGGGGCAGATCATCAGGGCGAACGTAAAGAAAGAGGGCTCCTCCGAGCTTAACGCACATGCGCGTCGTCTTTCCCAAGGATTTGGGGTCATCGCTGTTGTGCATGTCCCCCTCTCCTCGGCCCTGGGCAGCCAATGGCTATTACCCTGCCTGTTTGCAGAAGTTTAATAGGATTAGTGATCTTAGAAGCCCTTGTGTGCTAAATCCTGTAACTACTGCTGGAACTGGAGCACTAAGGGGGGGGAAGCCCATGTAGAGAATGCTAAACCGATCCCTATGAAATATCAGGTTAAACACCACCCTGGTTGGAGCTGTGTTTGGTGTAAATTATCGTAGGTTTGGCTTTATCTGTCACCCAGCCGAGGTTTTGGTGCTGCCTTGCCCCAGCGAGCTGCTGCAGCTGGAGAAATCGCAGTCGCGTTCGTGGAGACCTCCCTACGATGCCGGAGCGAGCGAGGGCGGGCGCGAGAATCCCATCTACCTCGTTGCTTAACTGTGCGTGCACCAAAAAGTGCAGGTTTTGTCCGTGTCACTTGCAGCGATGCAACGAAGGAAGGATCAGGCCTTGGCTGTTCCTGCGGTGGAAGGCGATGCCTTAGATAAAGGTTGAATAAAAGTGATCAGGATTAGAAAGAAATGAAAAGCTGTGACAATGTTATCAGAAATTGTTTATATATAATTAAAGGATATGTACGTATGACTTTCTTGTCTTCCAAATGATAATGTTTTTTTATTTTCTTTCTAATGGGGGATTAGGAAGAAATGGGGTATGGCATACATAAAACGAGCGACGGCAGAGCAATGGTCCTGTCTGCTTTATAAGAGAACAATAACATGTTGTGCTCGCAGAGGTAATAAATATTGTCCTGAAATGGTCCTCGTTGAACGCGGTGGGCTGAGATGCATCGTCTTGGGGTGGCTTTGCACAGAGCCCGGCAGCGTGGTCCTGCCGCGGGAGCTGTGCGGGGGAATCGTTATTTACCGCGAGGCCAAAACGCTTTCCTTGGGATGCAGCATTTTATGGGGCGGGGGGGAAGGGTTCAGGTTGAGCCAGGCAGTGTGCACGCTTGAGTCTGGTTTTTTTGTGTCTTGGGGTTTTTTTTAGGGGAAAATGTGGGCCCTGCTTTGGGGGGAAGCACAAGACCCCCCCCCCCAACCAGGCTGAGCTCAGCTCAGAGCAATGCTTGGCTTTGAAAGCCCCTTTTGCCTTTTATTACATTAAAAAAAAGTTTCAACCTCCCGAAGAAAATATAAAAATACGTGTTTAAATTGCTAGGAATTTTGGAGATATGTCCTTTCTGGTGCTCCCCTAAATGACACTTGCTGATTTCTTCAATTCCAGTGCAACCCTTTTATTCTGAAAACAAATATTAAGTGTAATTTATACGGACTCTAAGACTTTTCTGTTGTAAAATTACCCTGCTGGGAGAGCAGTCTCCCCATCCCAGTGCTGGGAAGCCCCTGGCATTGCAGGACTGGGAATATCTAATTTATTAATTTTTTCCCCCCTAAAATCTGTGTATTGGTGACAATAAAAGCTGGTTTAAGATTTAAAGAAGAGAGCAAGGGTTGGGCAGAGGGGGCGAAACCCTCTTGCAGAGTTTGCCGGGGCTCTGGCAGTGCCAAGGGGTGCTTCGGCGGCAGCGATGCCCGCGGCGTGCCTGGGTAGCAGAAGGGGTGCACGGAGCGAGCCAAGGCGCTGGGAGGGTGCGCGAGGGACCGCTGCCCGTGCGACCCTGATCGCCTCTCGGAGCGGAGGTTTCTGGGGACAAACCTTCTCTTTTTGCTGTTTGCAAGAGAAGAGGAAAAACAGGAGGGTTCTGGTTCTTGCCTGTGGCTCCTGGGGAAGCAGGGGCAATAATAAACAGCGATTTATATATTTATAAAGATATTTTCCATCCTGGAACACCTTGATTTTTGGTTAAAACTCTGAGTTGAAGGTGAAAAGTTGTCTGGGCTTGGCGAGTCTGGGATAAATCTGAAATCCTCTAACACTATCTGTGCGTGTGTATGAGTGTGCAGGAGCGTATATGTACGCATCCATGAAGCAAACAGTTGTATTAGCTTCAGTGATGGTTTTATGTAGTGCAGGAATAACTTTTCATCAAATTTAAAAAATATTTATATGAGATAAAATGTGCTAATTTGTGCCCTGTTTACAATAAATGTAATCAAATAGTAACTAAATACGCCAGCAGGTAAAAAGGACAAATAAAAAGTTTTTTAAAAAAATCTAGTTGCAGTGCTTTCTAACAGAGCTGTGCTGTGAATTTAAAAAAATACAATATTTAATCTCTATGGCTATAAATATAGGAGCTGTGTTTAGGTATGCAAAAAAAATCATTTAAACCAATGAAATTAATATTAGAGGATCAAGTGGAAAGCTTAAACTACATAAATCACTTATTATTTTCCCGGATTTCCAGTACTGCTATAGCTTGGCAAACTGGTGATGCATTGAAAAGATGAAGGCATTTTATTTCTCTTTTCGACTCCAAGATTTTTCCGGGGGCTGCAGTTGGGACGCAGCCTGCGGGGTGAGGCATGGAGGCAGGGCAGACAGGACCAAGCGCCGCGCTGGCTCCCGGGACCCCTCCGCATCGGCGGGCTCAGCCCTGGGCTCGCACAGGTTTTTAGGGCGCTTTTTAAGCTGTCGTGGTCCCTTTTGCAATCTTTTCTGTGGAGCTCTGTAATTGGCTAAAATCAGTGGGGTTGTATTTTTTAATTTTTAAAAAATTACTCGTTTTTCATCTCCCAGCCATTCAATCCTCTCTTTTGTTCCATGGAGTGGGTTTTTTTGCTGTGTTTTCCCCCCCGGGAAGGGGGGACCCATGGGGCAAGCGAGCCCTGGCAGAGGGGGCCCCGACGGGACCCTCCACACAGGGATTTCTCCCCTCTTTGCAAAGAGGTGCCCCCACCCAGCCCCTTCCCCGGTAAAGCACAATGCAAACCGAATAAAAACCCACCCCCCTGCTCGCTTTAGATATTTGCAATTTATTTATGATTAGCCCCAAATTTAACAAAGATGACAGATTGAAGGGGGGAAAGCAATTCAATTAATTTGTAATCTTACATTTCATTAGAAAATGCAAGAATAATGATCGCATCCAGCAGGCAGGGGAGGGGAAAAAAAAAACCACCATAAACGGAGATTTCCCCCTCCCGAA
Organism: Theristicus caerulescens; assembly: GCA_020745775.1. NCBI lineage: Eukaryota > Metazoa > Chordata > Aves > Pelecaniformes > Threskiornithidae > Theristicus > Theristicus caerulescens. The sequence continues at coordinate 3,096,036 of CM036581.1, read as the reverse complement.
TCAGATTATAAAATAAGCTTTTTTTAATTAAATTAGTTGATGCACAGTTGATCAGAGTAACCCCCAGATTATGAGCGAAGTAAACAGAACTAACAAACAAATGGAGATGGCAAAGGGCACGAAGTTAACTCCTCTCCCCTTTTTTGGGGAGCCGAAAGGGGAGGGGGGCAGAGCCGGGGATGGGGGTGCGGGGGGCAATTGGCTTGCAAAAGGCGACCTGGGGCAAATAATTCGTTTGCAAACAGGGTTCTGCCGGCAGCTAAAAGCTCCGGGTGGAAGTGGCAGGCGCTGAGTTGTTTTAACCCGGGCTAAAGCCCAAAACGTGCAGAAAAGGGTCATTTGGGGGGGGGGGGAGCCGAAATTCCTCCCCCCCAGTTTTAGCACCTCGGGCTAAAAGTGCAGAGCCCGGCTCATCCCGCTGGTCCTCGCTTTCAAATAGCCATTGGCAAGTCTTTTTCTCTTTTTTCCCCCCGCAGAAACGCTCCCGGTTCGGTCCCGGGCGGGTTTTGCTCCCCGGTGCCTGGGCAGGAGCGGGCGCTGCCGCCCGCGGGTGGGGGCGTGGGAAAGTCCCGAACACCCCCGAATTCCCCCCATTCCTTCCCCGCCAAACTTCCCCGTCGTTTTCTACCGTTTCTCCTAACGCTTTTCCATCCCAGCAAATCGGCAAAAAAAAAAAAAAAAAACTCTTTAAATTGACTCCATTGATTTTTTTTTTTCTCTTAATTCGACTTCAACGATTTTTTTTTTTATCTCCTTAAAACCCAGGAGGGGAAAGTTTGGGGTAAAATCGTGTGTTTCTGGGTCTGGTCTCAGCTCTGTGCGGGAGGAAGTGTGAAATCTCGCCTGCCACACGTTCAGACAAAGCCGTCTTGTTACCCGGGATTTGTCGGGTCAAGCAGGATCCCGTTTTAAGCCAGTTACTAAATGTAATTCTCCCACTTTGCCTCTTAATTTAGCAAACGAAAAAAAATACTTTTCTGCTGGGGGCATAAATCGTAGTGATCGTTTGCCCAGCAGCTAAAAAAAGGGGGGATTTTAGCTATGTTATTATTGCTGCTACTAATATTTGTTCATTTATAGAATGAACAATATTTGAAAAACGTTTGAACACACTAAAATGTCAGCATTTTATTAGAAATTATTCTGATAAAATATTGTATTTTAAATTACAATTTAAAATGTCCAAGTTAAAAAAAAAAAATCTTAACAAGGCTTTTACAGGGTCCTGAGCTGGTGGGAACCAATTTAGCTCCATTGTGTAGCATCATCCCAGGGTATTTCCTATTATTCTTAGGAATTTGGATTGATTCTTTATTGTGAACTAAACATTTTCTTAGTGCTCCCTTTTTTCTCTTGCAAAAAAAAAAATTAAAAATATTAAAAACCCTAAAGGAAAATGTATCCAAATAAGAGTGTGCGTTTTGAGACTTATTCAATGCATACAGAGAAATATGAAATCCCAGGTGTGCGGCTGAACAAGAGTTTTTAAACTTGGGTCAATCCTGCTCAGAACTAGTTTTGATTGAAAAACAATCTTTGAGACTATCAGGTACAAAAGCTTAATCAGTTACGAAGCTGGTTGAAAATTTCAGAATATGATTAAAGCAAAAAGAATAACAAGTGTGGTGAGTTTACACTTTTTAAAGATAAATAAGTGTCTTTTTTACCCTCCCTGCTCAGAGGCATTCAGAGCCCAAGCGGCTTGTGCAGCAAAGCAATTGCTGCTCCAGGACTTCGCTGTTGCAGTGGAGCCGTTTAAATCACAAACACTTTTGTTTCTCGTTAAGACAAGGGGGGAGAGAAAAAAATGGGTTTTGAGAAAGCTTAGAAAAATGGAAGTATTCCTGGGGATTCAGCTGGGTCCTTGCTCCAGCCAGAATTAGCTGCCTAGAACAAGAAAAATATGTGGTTTTTGACACACCCTGGCACTGTGGAGGGCCTTTCGAAGGATGGGTGACTTTTGAAGGGATGGGTGCTGGTGCCTGATGGTCTTGGATGCTGCAGCTCCCTCCAGGGTGGAGCTCAGCTGGCATTTTAACCAAATTTAAGGCCACTCTCCTGGTGTTTCACAGCTAGTTAGGTTTTACCATTGCAAAGGGTTATCGAAAAGCTTCGGTGGGCTTTGGGCAAAGGATGGTGGCTTCCAGTTGCCTCTGGATTTGTTTCACCTGGCGGAAAAAGCTCCTGTGTTGGCTGCGGCCGTGGGACGGCGGCAAAACTGTTATTGCCGCCGCCGAGGAATGAGGATGCTTGTTAAAAATCTCTCCAGCTAGGTGCAAATGCTTTGCACAAAAGCGAGGCTGAAAGCTTGTTAATGTATTAATTTTTTTAAAATGTGGAAGGCAGAGGTGTCCTTAAAAACCACCCCGCTCCCCCCTGCCGCCCTCGATTCCCCCACCCTTGCGCGTGGTACCGGCGCCCAGCATTGTGCACCGCTCTCCAGCCCCGCTTGGCCTTTTGTCAGCCCTCTTTTCTGTGTCAATCAGATGGCTTTTGTCAGGTCCCAGACATGTTGTGTCCACACGCACACAAATATCCCCGCGCAGAGCGTGGGGAACGCGGCGCACATTCAGATCATGCGCTGCACCCTCCGGTGCGCGAACGCACACATGCGGGGTGCACACGCATGCTAAACAGCCGCCATGTCCTCCCCGGAGCGGTGGGATTTGGGGTCCGGGGGTGGCTGGAGCGGGAAGCGGTGAGGGTGCCCATTCTCTGGCAATACGGCGGGTGTCCGTGTGTCCTCGGGGGCTGTCTGTCCCGCTGGATGGAGCTGGGGGGCTGCTGGCACTTCTCTCCCTCGCTTTGAGTTTTCCCCCCTGTTGCTTTTCTCCATCCTTTGCTTTAAGCTGTTTTTCTTCAGTTTTTCCCCATGTTTCTCAAGTGCAGGTGATGTTTGATCGAGTCCTCAAGTTGTTCCTAGAAAATATATATTTTACAGTGCTGTTTTTTGTGAGTTCTTGTGTAATTAGTGATGCCAGGTGACAGAGAAACCACAGCTTGGATCGGGGTGGGGGGACACCCCGAACACCCATCCCATGTCTCTTCCCCCCCGACTCCTCTCCATCCCCAGCTGCCCCAAGCCTCCGGCCTCGCGGCTGCTGTTGGGACCCCCGCTTTGCTGCAGCTCAGAGGGCAACTTTGGGCAAAAATCCACCCCTCTGGGGACTCTGACAGCCTCTGCGGCACCGCGCAGGGCTGGGGACCCACACAGAGGGGTGGCAGCTCCATTCCTTGGCTGCTGAGATGGGGCCATTTTCCAGCCAGCCCCTCATAGCATGGTCCCTGCCACCTCCCCAGCTGACGGGGGGCTTTTGCCCCGTCCCTGTGGTGCCACCATAACCCCAGGCCGGACTGGGCCTGGTACGGCCATAACCCAGGGCCAGACGAGGCCTGGCCAGGCTGCTCGGTCTCCTAGCAACCGCTGAGACCTTGATGGCGCCCGCAGGCCTTGGTAGCACCTGCAGGCCCCGATGGCCGCACAGGCCTGGCAGGAGGAGCGAGGGTCAGAGAGGAGGCAGGAGGACAGCATGGCTACAGGCTCTATGTGTGGAAGAGCCCACAGCAGCAGCCACCCTCCCTGGGCATCAACAAAATGGCGGCAGGGGCTCCCAAATGGCGGCGCCTGTCCTGCGGGGCCCGGCGGGGAAGGCGTCGGCGCGGTGCCAGGGCTGCTCGGGAGGGCACAATGACTGGCACATAACGGTGGCCGCCCCTCCGCCGCGGCGGTGCCAGCTGTAGCCCCCCTCCCTCCGCCTTGGCACAGGCAGGCGGCCCCGCCATGGCCGCCTCTGAGGAGGATTAAGGCCGCAGTTGTGTCTCCCTCTTTCTTTCCCCCTCAGTGGCTGAGAACAGGAAACGTGAACCTATCTGAGACTAATTGACTTGCAAATTAATCGTTTGTCCCTGTGCCTGATAATTAGTGCTAACGATTTTTACACCCCCCCCTTTTTGCTCTCTCCTCCTCCTCTTTATTTTAAAGGGGGCTGTTTTCCCTTTCTTTTCCTTCCCCCTCTCCTATTTTATCCATCCCCCCGCTCCAGTTCTTCCCTAAGCCTCCCCAGCTGCCCCCCGCCATCGGCGGGGATGGCACTGGGTTTGGGGACGAAGGGGCCTGGCAGGGCGGCCGCCCCGCTCCAGCACCCACAGCTGCTTGTTTGCTTCCCACGACTCAGTGCCAGCCTCCATGTCTGCCCGTGAAGGACAATAAACGGGGCTGGGAGAAAGGGGGTCAGGAATTTGGGGGGGCTGCAGAGGGGCTGGGAGACGGGGAAGAGGGGCTGCCCAGCGACATGGCATCGCTTCGGAGGTGGCTGCAGCCAAACCTGCCTTTCCCGACTTCCCAAATACCTGGGAAACGGGTTTAAAAAAAGAAATTAAAAATCAGTTCAAAAGGAAGGAAAGGTTGGGGGTTGTTTTCCCCAGCCTTCCCCCTTCCTCTCTCTTTATTCCAGGGATACATCTCATTTTTACAAGTTGGAAGAGGTGTTTCTCCTGAAGGAGGGCAGCTCAATGTGGATATTTGAGGCTGGTGATTGAAATCACAAGCGTTGGTTGTTGTGGCTTTGTCCAAAAGCCTCACTTGAAATGAGGGTGCTGCAGGGGATGGACAACGCTGCTGCTGGAACACGAGGTTCATGTGGGGGACGGGGGAAAAAGTGATTTTGTGGCCATTTTTGTGGTCTGGGGCCTCTGGGCGCAGCCCAACAGGGCTTGTTTATGCCTGAGCCTGGGAACAGCTTAGGGCTGACAGGAGAGGACGTGCTCAGTTCGTTGGCAATATGTTAACGGGAAAATGCAGTTTTGTTGAAATCGACACATTTTACAGGAATATTTCCCTGTCAGCAGCAGAACAACCCCACTAATACGTTTTTCCGATGCTTTTATTGAGGGCTGATAACATAAAACACCATAAAGTACCTTTACTTTGGTTGTTTCATTTCAGTAAACTTTTGCTGTGTATCATATCTCTAGTGAGACTGTACTATGTAAATAATTGAAAATTCTGGGCGTAAATGTCATGTTTTGATGCAATTCAAACCAAAACGCTTTGATGCTCCTATACTGGGATTCTTGAGAAATTCCACATGGCAAATTTAATTTTGTTGGGAGGAAAAGATGTTATTTGGGGGGGATGCATTGGGGGTGGAGGGGGACTCTTTGTGGTGCTGAGCTTCCCTTTTCCCCCTGGCTGGCTGGGGTTTGCACCCTTCCAGTGCCAGGCGAGGTGGGAGGTAACACAGCCCCTCTGTGCCCATGCTCAGGACCCCCACCAGCCCTCGGCCCGTGGCAGAGCTGGGGTTTGTCCACCCTCCCCGTTCCTAACCACAAGTCAGGCTGCGGGCGGGAGCCCCATGTCCACCCGTCCCACCGCTCCCCTCCAGCCACGAGGCACTTCTTCCTCTGGTGCCCAACCGTTGATAATTAAAGGGATCCTTTTCTTTGCAGCTCTCCTCCCTAAATGCTCCTGGTGCCTGACACAATTTGTCAGCCGTACCCCTGCTGTAATCCTATTTTTGCCCCCCTCCCTGCCCTGCTTTGTGTCCAGGGCTGTCTTCACCTCTCGTTTTGCAGCTCCCGCTGCTCAGGCATTGCCGGTCCCCCTTCCCTCGGAGCCGGGAGTCTATAAACCCTGACGATGCTCTTAGACTCCATGCTCATGAACTCGGTCTGTTTGGTTTGACCAGAGTTAATTGCACACAAACTCCGGCCCGTCGGCACACAGGGGCTCTTTGTTCCCGCAAGAATCACTTGCCCTTCGGGGTCGCTGCGGCTGCGACCTGCCGTCCCCGAGGGTCACTGTGCTGACATGCACTGTCAGTTTGATCCCCGCACCGTGGCGGAGGGTGGGACGGTGCAGGTTGCTGTGGGGAGAAAGCCGAAATGGGGAGAAAGATGATCAGGGAGGAGGCATTGGCGGAGCCCTTTGGGTCAGGCTCATTGAAGTAATGTGATGATTAGCAATGATTGTTGAGCTTTATGGCTGGGGAGGGGGAGAGAGGGTGAAAGAGATGTTAGGGGTGGATTAACCCCCGTCAGACCTGTACAAGAGGTTTCCCAGATTAAATACAAGTTCAGTCGTCTGTAAACGTTCCCCTTTCGCCAGGGTGCTTCGCCAGAGCAGCTCTGGAGTTAATGAAAGCTCTGCAGCTTGCGTTCAGGGACCAGACTTTCACGGCATCTCAATTCCTGCTCGTGCTTGCTGGGCCCACGTCTTTTCAAAGGGAGGTTGGGCTTAACTCCTCTGAATTAACACCCCTGTTTCTTTAGAGACCTGAGCCCCCAAGTGCCAGATTAACCTGGGTACTTGGTTCCTGTTAGCTTTCCAAGCTGCTCGGAAGCATCCAGCAAACTTTTGTTGGGCTCATGGTCCCTCCAACAGGCTTTGGGTGATGGTCTCATCTGTAGGGTGCTGGCACCCTGGGGGAAGAGGCTGCACCAGACATTGCTGTAATGGGCCTGGCACTCGATGGCAGCAGGGCTCCCAGGGTCCTGGGTGAAATTTGGCACTGCTCAGAGCCCAGTAAATTGGTCAGGGACAAGCTGCTCTGCTCTCCCGCCAGCTCAACTTTGTGGAGGGGCAGGGGTGTCTGGTGGTGGGTGCTGGCAGGTACCAGTGCAAGGAGCACCGATGCTGGTGGATGGCTGGAGACAGCACTGAGGGCTCGGCGGCCCCTGAGCAGGACTGAGAGCTCCATGAAGACCCTTTCTGGTCTGCTCCCCCACCCAGCCATGTCCTCCTCTGCTGCTGCTGGGGAAGGCAATGCCTTTCCTCTTCAGCATCCTTCAGTCTCCATCTGAGTGAGACCAAGAGATGAGTTACAACTCATTTCAGAGGGCGAAGGGGCTGATCGCTGGCAGCAGCAGTGGGAACGATGCCCTCCAAAGCTATCCAGGGTGGCAGAGGGCCCTGGGTGCTCGGCGATGTTGGAGGGGACATTCCCATTGACCATCTCATCCTTGGGTCCAGCCCGTGGCTCGGGCAGGTGGGAACGGTCCTGGAGGTGGCCGGCCTTGTGCAGACCCCTCTGTGCTGAGCGGGGCGGGCTGGCGAGACGCTGCCTCGAGGCGGTTTCCCAATCCTGCGCACCTGGTACTCTGTCAATGCAGCCACTTGGCTAAATGTGGGTCATTGTAGGAGGGTGCAGCCACTTGAGCAAACAAGCCTCAATTGCCCACTGATTGGGGTGGCTGAGAGCACCATCACTGAAATTTCTGAGGGGGGAGGCATTAATAATCCCCATTCTGTCTCTGCAGCCCTTGCCCCCTTGTTATTTCCCTCTTTGTGTCTTAATTTGGCCCATTATTATTATTTTATAAAAGGGCCTTTTCTCCACCCCCTCCCTCTTGAAGACACTCCTTAGACCGATGGGAAAATGGCAAGGAATAATTATGAAAAACATCAGTGGAGAGAGGGCCATCTGAGAGGGATTAAAGGATTACAATTAAAACTCATTTTAGGGAGGTGATGTGACATTAGCGTTTTCATTCTCCCCCCCCCCCATTACCCCCCTTCCCCAAACACCCTCCAGGCTATCTGGGTCTAAGTTGATTAAATGACAAACTCCAGCTCAGAGGGAAACAACAACAAATTAAAAAGAGTAAAATGAAAACCAACAACCCAAAAATGATTTACAAAATTAAGTGAAAATGAGGTCACTGAGAATTACTGAAAGTCTAGCAGCAGCTGGAAATGGAGTGGACAAAGCACCTGCTGCTAATAGCAGGTTTCTGATGGCGGGAGCATCTCCCTTCCGCCTGGTCCAGCAGGCAGGTGAAGATGTCTGAGGTCTCTCCTCCAGGATACGCCTTGAGTTTTAGTTGGGCTGCGGAAATGTCTGCTTTGGGCAGATTGCGTTGCAGGCTTGGTGCTCGCCATCATGTTTGTCAGCCCTGTGCTCCGCCGAGGCGACGCAGGGCTTTGCTTTGGGAGCCCGGTGCAGGCCCCGTGCTTGCTATGCTCTTCCTCCAACAACATCAAGCAGATTTTGCAGCAGGAGAGCACAACCTGGGAGGTGCGGCCGTGCAAAACCGGTGCTGGAGCAGCAGAGCCGCGCTAGCCCTCATTTCTGCCTCGGCGCATCCTTGCTGGCATGGCTCTGTGGCCCATTTTTTCAGCTCTTATTGCTGCTCAGATCACACTTTTGCAGCTCCTACTAGTGGCTGGAGCCAGCCAGACCCTGCCTTGCCGCTCGGCCAGGCTTCGTGCTGGCCGTGGCACGATTTCCAGGGCTGGAGGTGCGCTCTGACTCTCCCCGAATAAAGCAAAGCCAGAGGGTGATGCCTGCGGCACAGAGACCTTCCGTCGCTCCTCCTTGTCCATCAGGATGCACAAAGGTTTCTGCCCTGGCACGGAGAATCCTGATGGGGTTCCTGAGGGTGGGAGCTGCTTATCGCGTCGTTAAAATTCAGTGCCGTCGTAAATCTGGGGTGGTGGGAAAGGCAGAGTGCTCCAAGTGGGCTGCTGTGGGGAGCTGACATTTCCAAATGGAAACGCACCCCGAGCTGGGACTTTATTTTGGTAAGGAAAACAAATTCTAGGATGATTGCTGGCCGTTTCAGCTAATGGTTATGAAGCCTGGGATGGGGGATTTCCCTTTATAAAACAAAAATGTCTGTAAATCAAATGATTCTGGTGATGTGGACACCTAAACCCATGCTGACAGCCTTGTTTGAATTGGGGCTGATGGGAAGACGTGGAGGCAGAGGTGTGCGGCTCAGGCTCTGTAATTCACGGTGCTTAGGAAGTTTTGGCTGCTGATATCTGATCTTTAGGGGCCCCAATAGCAACAGTGGGACTGATTCAGGGCATCCTGCCCTGAAAGCACAGATCTCGCTGCACAAAGTAAACCACAAAAGCCTGCAAACGCATGGCCTGGGAATGCTTTTCCCCCAAAGCGCGCGTTTCAGCAGTGCACGCAGCTTTGGGCGTGCGGGTCAGGAGCAGAGAGGAGCTTCTCTCTCCTGCATCCTCCTGTTTCTTCAGCCAAAGAGGTCGGGCTGCAAAGCCAGCCTCTCCCTTTTCGCTTCCATCCGGCAGCCTGGCATAGCTGGGCATCTCATCACGTGGCCGCGCACGTGGGCGCGAGCGCTCGTCATGTGAGATGCCATATAGTGTCTCATATTGGGAGGCAGGGAGAGCTGCAAAAAGCTTAACGGAAGGGAAACTCCCCCTCCTCCCCCCCCCAGATCCAGCCTATTTTCTTTCCTCTCCTTTTGTTTCTGATTTCCGGAACTATGCGGCAAAGCAAAGCGTGGGGAGAAGAAAGAGGCTGAAGAGAGCTGGCATCTGGCAGGGAAAAGAACAAAATAGCAGAGCAGGGCTTTGCTAGGCAGGAGCAGCGAAGGTGGATGGTTCGCAGGGCCCAGCAGCGACCGCCCGGGACCTGGGCAAGCCCCAGGAAAATTCAGGTTTCTAAACACGGGGCAGGCTCCCTGGCAGGTATAAACTGGCACAGAGCTTGCTGGTTAACTGCAGCGAAGTCGTCAGGCCAGCGGTTTAAATTTTAGCCTGCCCACAGGCATCTTCCTGGCTCCCCCCGTTCGCCTTGGTCTCCCTCCTGCCATAAGCTTCATCCACCCGAGCATCCCCAGGCACGCCCGTCCCAGCAGTTAATTCCCCGAGGAGACCCGCTGCCCCTCCAGCGCAGCATCAAGCGGCTGGTGTGCGGTAATACGGCCCCATCCCGTGCTCTGTTTGCCAAAGAGGAGGTCGAGGCGGAGGTGATTCTCCCGCAGCCGCTTTCTCCGAGGCTGAAATGATCGGAGCGGTGCAGCTCTTTCTGCGATGTCCCTTTTACAGTCGAGGCTGGGAGATGCCTGAATATATTTTATTCCTGTTTTTTCCTCTGTCCCGGCCAGTACAGAAAGAGGTCTTTGCATACAGACCCAATGAAGATAATGTTAATTAGGTAAATTAATTAGGACCAAGATGCAGTGTTTTCCCCCTGAGGAGGAAATACAGTAAACTCCATTTTTGTGAGCTGTTTATTCAGCCAGGGGGGTCGAAGGAGAATAGCGGTGTCAAAGAAGCTGCCATTTTCAAGGTCCTTGTGTCCCTTCTGCGCTGCCCTAGAAAGGGAACAAAACTCTGTTGACAGCAAAATCTCAGCAGGAGCCCCTGGGCTGAGGGGCACGGGGAAGCGAAGTGGAAAGGGTGCCAGGTTTCCGAGCGCCTGGAGGGAACAGGCTTTGGTCTCTGGTGTTTCAATGGGCCGGGGGAAAGCAAATCAGCCCTTTCAAGGCCAATCACGCTGTTCTCGAAGGCACACACTGGAGACAATGTGCCGTTGGCAGCGGGGCAGGGCGAAAGGGCCTGGGTGGCCATGGCAAGGGCGATGGGAGGAGAGCAGAGCTACCCGGGGCCGAGAGCCGGCGGCCGCGCTCCTGCTCCGTCCATCCCACCTCCTCGGAGCGCTCGGTGCTGGGACCTCCTTAGCCCCGTGCATCAGGAACAGCCCAAGGAGGGTGTTGGGGTGGGGGCGATGGGGCACCCATGGGTCTTCCTCTGTATATTTTATGTTGTCCTTTGAGGTGCACGTGGCTCTTCCCTCTCCGCCAGCACAGTCGCAGCTTGCATGGTGAAGGAGTGCTAACGCACCGTGCTTCTCACTGACCTTCTTCCCGCTCCGGCCTTTGGTTTCACGGATTTTAATTCATTCTGCTCTGAAAGCCTGTGACTTGAGCCCAATCCCAGCCCACGCGCTTAGTCCAGTGTCTTTCCCGGACACGGTGTGTTTTTGAGTGGGTCAATAACGCAAGACGTGCCGTGGGACGGACGGATTCGCGGCCGCTGTTGAGCATCGGCGGGTTGGGGTATTTTCATTTGCTGCTGTATCTCTGCAAGAGGAACAGGGCTGACTTTGCCAGCGCTTTCGCAGCCTCTCCCAGCCTAGCGTTCTGCCCACAGCACCATCTCCTGTCGGCATCGCTCCGGCTCACAGGGGCAGTGCATCCTGGGAATTTCCTTCCCTGATGCCAGAACACCTTCACCCCAAGCCCGATCGTGCAGACGATCTTCCATCGTCATATTTAACCCCCCCTCCCCGTCACTGACCAAAGCCAGGATGAAAGCGGTGGGGTTTTTCCCCTCTTTCTTTCTTTTTTTAATGGTGTTTCATTAGCCTCCAAATCAGACAGGCTAAACAATGGTGTTCTGTCAGCGATGGGCTTTCGTGCTGATTTCATCTCCTCTCTCATCCGTATGCAAACCAGCCTCCAGCAGGCTTTGGTCATGCCATGGAAACCGAGGTGCAGGCCCGGAATGGGGGTTCTCGGAGTGAGAAATCTCCTGTTCGCTTTTTCCCATTTGCATAATGCAACTTTTCTTCCCCCAGACACTGAGGCGCTTTGTTTATAGAGAGCCGAGAGAAAGGGGGATGCCGGGGACAGAGGAGGACCGCGGGGAGGGGGGAAGCGCACGGTGGGAGTGGGGAAGAGGAGGGCAGCTCTCGCAAAAGAAGAACACGCAGAGAAAAGTACAGGGCGACTGGAAGGGAATATATATGAGGATGGGGACTGGGAAATGGGGCTGGGCCGGTTCCCCGTGATCCTGGGACCCGCGCGCTCCTTTGGCCTCTCCGTGCCAGCCGAAGGGTGTCGGGGGGACTTGGCGTGGTGGAGGATCCAGCTGGGAGCCTGGATCTGCACTGAATTAAAGGCGGTTGTCATGATAATGCCCCCCAGAGGAAGCAGGAGCCTTTTCAAGCCCTGTATGAAATACCTCAAAGGGTTTTGTGCAAGAAGCCCCTAAGAACCTCAACTGGTGGAAACCAAAGGTTGTTTGGAGGAATAGTGACCCGCAGGGTACGCGGGAAGGTGGCCAAGTGACAGCCAGCAGAGCGTAAGGACCTGGTCGTCCTGGGTGGTGGGGAGAGAAACCAGGGGGGATGAAATCACCCCGGATTTATTCATGAGGGTGTGTGGGGCTGGGAGGTAAGGAGGTTAAGCAACGCAAAGTTGCAGTCTGCTTCTCTCCCTTGAAACGTGGCCAACTCCAAGGTTGCGCGGGGAGGCAGGAGGATGAAGGGATCAGATAGTCCAGTCCCCACCAGTGCCCTCGGATTCTTGGAGTCGCTGGAGGCAAGTTACCTCCATCCTTGTACCTCTCCTTCTGCAAACTGGCGATCTGGTTCTCTTTTGCAAACCAGTTTGAGATCTACTAATGGAGGGGGCAAGGGGTTGCTCCTACAAGTCTCCTCATCTCCCATGGCCGCACCTCCTGAAAACGACCCCTGGTTATTGCTGGCTCCGTCCTTGTCGACAGGGTGTTTGATTTATGAATTGGATGGATGCAGGTTTAATAGTGATAATAACAATAATAGCAATGAAATGTATTAATCAGTGACGGATGACAGACAGGAAACCTGCAGTTAAAAGTATTTTAGGATATGTAAAAATCCCTGTGAATGATTTGCAAATGAGGCACAGACAGTAAAGCAGGCAGCAATGGGGATATTTTTGGGGTTTGCCTCAAAGTGGGGCCACTCCATTTTTAAGGTGCTTTAGTGCAAATTGGATGTGCAGACATCTGCTACCGAGTGAAAGTCTCCTGTTGGTACTGTAAAAATGTGGTTGATGCTCCAAAGTGTGGGATGCTTTGCCAGACCCAGCAAAGTCCTGCAGGATGGGCTGCAAGGGCAGGGCTGGCAAAACTATGGGCAGGAGCCTGAGTGAGCCATGGGCTCTTGCCTGCACGTGGAAATTGCACGGATTTAGGCTGGAATTGGTTCAAGCCCCACTTGTGCCGTTTGCGCTTTTGGGCTCTGGTTGCACATGGGAGCAGACGTTACTCCATCCCCTTTAAAGAGCAGCTGGGATTCATCTTGGATGATCTACGGGATGTAAAATATTAAATATCTACCTGTGGGCAGGAAAACTCTGCAGTCTAATCTCAGCATCTGATGATTACGGTATTCTGGGACAGGGGGAAAAGTGAAGGGAAAATATTAGTGCTTTGGAGGATTAGGTTGTAACTCCGCAGAGTCCCTTTAGCCACAGTAATACCCACTTTGACATCCATCTCAGGTGCCACGGTACCTTGGTGTAGTGCAGCTCTGCGTCGCTGATGTACCGCGTGAAGCGGCTGGGATGCTGCTAATGCTCTGTAAAAGGGGTGGGGATTTTGAGGTGGCTGATTTGGGGCTTTTTCTCTTTGTTTTTTTTAGTCTGGTTTCTGCAGAAAATGAGATTTCTGCGGTCACGAGGGTGCATCTGTCATTTCTCACCTCTCTCCCAGGAACTTCTGAAATGGGACGACTTCAGCCCCATTTGGCTCAATGTCAGTTTTTGATCCCCGGTCTATGGGAATCGCTTTGGGGCTTTAGTTATATTTGTTTTTCAGAAGCTCATTTCTACTAGTGGCTCCAAAAAAGCAGTTTTTACTTAAAGACAAAAGACTGGTGAAGGGCTGCGACCCTTCCTTTTGGACACGTCTGTGTGGTGGGGGTTTGCCAGGGTGCAAACTGGAAATGCCTCTGCCCGGGGCTAACGAGCTCTGTGGTTAACGATGCATCAGAGCATCTCAGTCCAAGGAGACTTCAGCCCAAACGGGCTTTTCTGAAGGAGCCTCACCCATCTACAGGCAGTGCCTGCCTGCTCCTGCCCGCATTGAGCCAGAGCTGCTTGCGGAGCCGGGCTAAGCCCATCGTGGCAGCATTTGGGCAGCAGAGGAAGGAGCAGGCTGTGAGTAAAACACTCGACTTGGGTGTAAACCACTTTGCAGGTGGCCCGTGCCAGGACGGGAAGGGGCGGCGGGTCGGTCTCTGCCGGAGCAGGGAGAGGGCTTCCCGGCATCACTTCCACGCTCGCCCTCCCACCCTCTGGCCTGCTGGTCATGCCAATTTGTCACCAAGCTGGGATTTCAATTAAACCCCAAAAGAAGGGGTCAGGGGTTATGCAAACACGGTGGTAAAGGCCACTCGCCTGGAGGGCTTCCCCGGAGCCGCTGGTGCCGGCCCCTCGCTTTACACAGTCCCGATTGACCCGGGCTGAGGGCCGGCATTGTTCCCCGTGCTCCATTCAAGAGGCAGTTTGTCAATAAAATTGACCTCTCAGCTCCCGGGGATGCTGCTGCTGCCTCCTCTTCCTCTCTCTCCCACTGGTTCGGCCAGAGCAGAGCTAACGGTGGTCGTCGTGCCCCTGGACGTGCCGAGGGCGAGAGCAGGGACGGGAGCAGAAAGGCTATGTGCTGCAGGGCACAGCAGTGATCATGGCAGCTGCTTCTACCCGTGTTGGTTTTTTTATTACTGGTTTCTGCCCTTGGGTCTTTTGCATCTGAGGGCAGTTTCCAGCCAGAGCACTCAAACATCACTGCGAGCAGCAGGTTCCTTCATCCTTTCCAGATCTCGTTCTCCTTTCACGGCCATTAGCTATTGCTCTTGCAGCCGCTCCCACGAGCATCCCGTGCTGGTTTGCTGCTCGTCACCACTCGGGTAGGGTTGATGCAGGGACCTGGAGGCCTTCTCCAGCAGAACCAAGCCCCGTTGTCCCTCCCCGTCACCCAACCGACACCAAAGCCCCATGCAGGGCAGCATCTCTCCCTACCAAGCCGCGTGCCCGCCAGCACATCCACCCGCGCCGGGCACGATCCCGCTTTTGGGGAGGCGTGAGGTTTCCCAGTGGATTTGGGCGGCGGGGCTGCATCAGCCGTGGATCCTGCGTGCTAATTGTGCTGGGCAGCGTTGCAAACAAGCAGTGCTTGAACCTGTGAGCCTGAGGAGGCTGTTTCAGCTGCGAGATAAATGGATATCGCGGAGCAAGTGGCAATTAGCGTGGGTAAAGAGCCCCTTAGTGACTGTCCCTTACATAACACCTTTGTTCCAGGCCCTTCACTTCATATTCAGTTTGTAAATAAACTTGACTCCCAGTTTTACTGGGGCCTTTATTCCCTCTCTATTTTATTTTATTATTCTTTTAACCCGGCGAAGAACGAGCCGATTGTTCACCCGCGGGGAGACACGGCGCTTTGAGGCACTGCCCGGCCTGGCGTTGCCCGCTCGCCCCGAAACGGGCGCCGGCAGCAGCGAACAACAGAGCCACCCACGCGGCCGCCATGCCAGCGATTTTAATTGCTTTGCCCCCACTGATGGTGCTCGGAGGCTCATTACGCTGCCGGCGATGAATGGGGATGAAAAATGGAGCTTCGTAATTGCAGAGGGTTGAAGGCGGTGGGGGCTTTTGTTGGGGGGTAGCTTGGCAGAGGGGCTGAGCTCTGCCCCCCAAGTCTGGGGTCAGGGAGGGAATCTTGGGGGCTCTGGATCAGCCCCAATGCAGGGACCCGTCTCTAATTCACGCTGTGTCCTCGATGTCACCGTATAACCCACGGGTCCTGGGAGGCTTTGTCTGCACCCGCGGGTGGCCTCTGCCCGGCTGGCGGTGAGCGGGTGCTCTGAGGCACGGTGGGATGCGCCTCGGTGGCTTCGGGGCACCAAGGCTTTGGGCACGCTGCGGCGAGCAGGGCTCGATGGCTCTCCTGCCTTTACCCTGCCTGCTCAAGCTGTGGTTTGCTGTTGTCAGGCCCTTTTCCAAAGGGCAGGGGCTGCTTGGGGAGTTATCGAGATGTTCAGTACCACGAGCAGTGGCTCTTCCTCCACCGCCAGCTCTTCCCTTGCCGTGGCAC
The DNA here is from genome assembly GCA_020745775.1 of Theristicus caerulescens. Lineage (NCBI taxonomy): Eukaryota > Metazoa > Chordata > Aves > Pelecaniformes > Threskiornithidae > Theristicus > Theristicus caerulescens. Next base: position 3,080,417 of record CM036581.1, on the reverse strand, counting down.
AGCGCTGCCGGTCTTTCAAATGGCCCAACACTGGTGCTGGTGATGCTGTGCCGCCATGGGAAGCCGTCGGGCACTACTCTTTGTTCGGTGAGGGGACGGTTGGGCCCCTGCTCCTTGCCCGACCCTTCCCTCTCCCATATGGTGCCCATTATTAGAGGCGTGCACCAGCCTCGTCTGACAAGGAGCTTTACAGGTGTCGCTCGGATAATGATTCACACTCTAACGAAGGTGGGAAAGATGATTAGCTGGCTTTCTATCAAACAGCACACAGCATCAGCTGTTCCTGGGGGTGGGGAGGTGGTGGGGGCTGCGGATGTGTAAGGACACGTACGCCAGGAGCTTTGGGAGCCCAGGCTTTGTCCTGCCTCTAATTCCAATGGACTCTCAGGCACCTCTTTGTGTGCCTTAGTTTCCCCAGCTGTAACAGATAGATGTTGTTATTGCTTTTCCTTGTAAAACACCCTTTGAGCAGCTGATTGAGCCCCTGCATTAGCAAGAGGTGATTTAGGCAGGTCTCTTGGCAGCTGGGCTGCCGCAGGAGAGGGCAAGGGAGCTGTCAGAGCTGGGGCTCTCAGGGGACGAGGCTGGCGGCGGGGGGGAACCGTGAATTAAATGACCCCCCCTTGGAAGCAGGGATGCGGTGTGGTGCGTCTGGAGCGTGTCCCGCAGGCTGCGAGAGCCCCGTGGCATGGGGAAGGGGTCCCCGGTGCCAGCGTGGCACGGGCAGGGCTTGCTCCTCGCAGATGTGTCCGTGCCCTCCCCTGCCTGCATGGTGTTGGTGGAGCCTTGGGCTTTTCCTGCTGATGTATTTTAAATAAAGACTTATTTAGCAGGCAGGTCCCAGCATCCCTGAGCCTGACACATGCACACTGTGCACCCAACCCCTGCGAGCTGGCAGAATTTCTTCTCCAGCTCTTTCCACACCTTGAATATTATTGGAGAGAGAGAGGGAAAATAGGAAAATGAGAATAAAATGAGCTTTTCTCGGCTGTCCTTTGCTCCTGTGCAGGGAAAGCAGTGCTGTCTCGCGGTACGTCTCCCTATGTCAGGCTGCGATCTGAGGGTGAGCCCTGCTTTGCAAAGTGACGGAGCAGAGCGCTCCCCGCAGGGCTGGGGAAACTGAGGCACGAGCAGTGTCTGGCACCCAAACTACCCTCGAAACAGAAGAGGTGTGAAGGTGGGGTGCTCGCCCAAGCTCCTCATGCCCCACTGGGGTGCAATCGTCACCCAGCCACCGCTGTGACCCGTCCGTCCTGGGACGGGCCCTCAGAGCTGTGGGCAGAGCCGGCGCTGCCTCTCCCCGAGCTAGCGGGGCCGGCGGGATTATCTGCTTAGCTGCACCATCTGTTCACCAAACTGCCATCATTATGTTCAACTTGGGAAGAAAACGGCCCCTACAGAGAAGCAATTTGTTCGCTGACTAAACCTTTCAGGCTCTCGCAGTCCGAACCTACCCTCGCCGCTGCACGGGCGAGCTCTCCGCTCGCGCCCGGCTCGCTTAAACAATCTGCGGGGAGAGTGGCGGTGCGCAAGCTGGTTGCACTGGTAAATGGGAGTGGGGAGGGCGCAGGGCTCCCCTAATCCGATTACAAAACATAACAGCCTTTCAGAGGGGCCGGGGGGCCGGGCGAGGGGAGGAGGAGGGAGGTCCATTTCACACCCGACCCCTACGTCTGGGGGTCTCGCAATGATCTCACTGGAGGGGCTTTTCTTCCCGTCGCAGTGGGTTGCTTTTGAAACGTGCTGCGAGGAGATCAAAAAGGGGAAAGGGGCTGCCTGGGAAAGAGGAGGAGAAGGCTGGGAAGGAGGTGAGGTGGGGAGGGGGTGGGCACCCCCTTGCTGGGGCACCGGTCTTCGTGCCGCTTCACCCTCTTGCATCCCTCCTCTGCGACGCAGCACCAGGAGCGGTGCGTGCCACGGGGACATGGGCACGTGGGACGCGTCCACCCCTGCGACCCCAGCGCGGAGTGGGGCTGGGGTCTCTGAAGGGAGCAGGGACAGCAGAAACCCACCCAGCGCCCGCGGTGGCAGCAGGAGCGGAGCCCTGTGACCCGCTGCCCTGTGTTTTGTTGCGGAAATTCAGTGGCACCAAAGCATTTGGCAAATGTGTTGATTTCACTGGGTTTTCTGTAACGAACAACTGAAACTGGAAAGTTAAAGTGATGGTTTGACTTATATCAAAGTGCGAAGTTTTGAATTTCTGCTGTGGAGCAATGCTTCAGACTCCAAATTTTCTCTAATTTGATTTAATTCCTTTTAGAAAGGATAAAGAGCCCTGTTTAAAAGTGGTGGTTTATGGTCAGCCTGCAACCAAATGATTTTTATTCATTTTTTTTGCATCTTTGAGAAAAAATCTGTGTTTCAACAGCAGCAGGTATTAAAACAAGATGGTCCCGAATGTGGCTGCTTTGCGTAGCAAACAGCTTACCCCAAACCTGGCTGCACTGGCCCGGAGCCCCCTGTCCCCCCTGCCGTGGGATGGGGCTGTGGCCCCCTCCCCAGGGGCCGGCGCTGGCAGCTGGGGACACCTGCACCCGTGGGAACCCCACATGGCGAGCGCCAGAGTCTGGCGCCAGAGGTGTGAAAGCGTCTGGCAGCCGCCCCGGTCTCGCGGAGGTGGGTGCCCCCAGGCCTCCTCCCACCGGGGACCCCCGGCACGGCCACCGTCGCCCCTCCGGGAGCCCTTTGGGGCTCTGCCCTTGCTCCAGGTGCTGTAGGACCCCTCCTGTGGCTTCGCTCGAGCTGCCACGTTCCCAGGGTGCTCAAACCTGCTCCCAGGCAGGAGGTTTGGGGGCAGCTGCCTGCACCTGGGGCAGGCAGGGTGAGAGCCTCTCTGCGAGGAGCATGTGGAGGTGGGGTGCTGGGTGCTGCCGGGGGTCCTGGGGGCTGCAACGACCAGGGGAGCATCCCTGTCCCAACAGGGCTGAGTGCTGGGGGGCATGTTCCTGTTTTGAGGAGGGGGGCTTTTTCTTGACCCCAGTTCCTGGTGCAAGGGGAAGGCTGGGGACCCCGGTGTCACCCTGGTCTTGCCTCTGGGTGCTCTGGTGGCAAAGGCTCCCGGAGGGTACGATGGGCCAAGGCTCCAGGTGGGGCAACGATGACGGGGAGGGGGTAACCCATGAACCCCACCGCACGGGCAGCAGCCTTTAGGGTGAAGGGGGGTCCGGGGGGCTTTGCTTTCCTCCCTGGAAAGGAACCTGAAGGAAAAAGCTGGGCAGGTGCTCTGTGAAATCACTGGCCAATCCTGAAGCTACAAAAGATCGATGTGTTTTAATTGTTGTGTGCAAAAGCATCCGTAGAAAGTCTTTGCTGCTTTCTGCGGAGCCTCATACGCCCCTTCCCTGACAGCCCCCCTCATTGCCTTCATCTCTTTGGAGAGCAGTAGATGGGGAAACTGAGGCACAGACCAGAGAGGGGAAGCGGCTGAGCCAAGTCTGGACACCCCAAGGTGTCCCTGGAGCCAGCCGGGTCACTCCCACAGCAAGCACCCATGTCACTGCAGCATCTCTTCACCCCGCAAAGGCCCGCGGGCACCCGGCTGCTCCCAAAACCTTCGGGACCAGGCGCTGGCTCCCACACGGGGACAAGGCTGGCTGTCTCCAGAGCAGGCTACTGGGAAATTCACGCTGCCAGAAGCTGCTCGGCACTGGTGATGCTGGCAGAGGGTTGAGCCTGGTGGTGCAGGACCTCACCGGGACGTCGGGGTCATTAGACCAAGGTGCTGGTGCCCGTCTCCTTTCTGCTCGCCCCACGGTCGCATCCTTCCTCGGCCACCTGCGCCAATGCAGAGACACGGAGAGGGGCAGAATTGGGCCCTGCTTGGGGCAAATCAGGACTGGATGGGGAGGACGTGAGGGGCTTTAATGAAGCTGTCTCCCACCCCAAATGCTGCTGCAGAAGGCGGCGGGGTATTGGCAGCCGGGGAAGCAGCATCTACCCCCTGCTGCTGCCTGAGCCCCACAAACCCCTTTTTTACCAGCAAACCCCCAGCTTTACCTCCCAGAGGACTTTGTTTTCCAGGTACTGCGTGTCCGGGGGAGACCTCAGCCCTTTAATTTTCAGGACGGCTCCTGAGGATGCCAAAAGCCGGGCGAGGGCGTCTGAGAGCGGGGCGACCGGCCCAGCCCGGCTCCTCTCGCCGGGCTTCCCCTGACATCTAGCGGCAGCGCTGGGCTGGGCTGCACGGAGCCCCGGCCCGGGGGCAGCCCCGGCCCGGGGGCAGCCCCAGCCCCGGTAGGGTTTGCGCAGCGCCGAGCTCTGCCCACCCCGGCTGATGGGGATGGGCAAAAAATCCAAAATCCATTGCCAAAATCCATCCATTTCCCAGCCCTTTGCACCCTCCGTCCCGTCCCACCCGAGGCAAAACTCACCCGTGAGGCAGCCCCCGAGCGTGGCGAGCAGCAGGGTGACGGGCAGGGCGCAGAGCTGGCAGAGCGCCTGGTCGGTGGCCGTCCGGCTGCCCTGGGCCACCAGTGGGAACACGAGCTCCAGCCTGCAAGCCGGAGCGGGGATGGGTTTTTGGGGATCTTGTTCTCCCAGGCAGGGAAACAGGGGTGTCTGCTCGTGGCTCTGGGTGCTGTGCTATCAGGGGTGCTGTAGTAGAGGGTGCATGGAGCATCCCCGATTTCGGGGGTTGTGGTGGCCACAGCTTGGTGCGTGGAGTCACTGGTACCCCGGATTCTGGCTCTTCTCACCTGCCGCCGTAAGCATCTGCAGTGGCCAGCGCTGCCAGCGTCGTTCCCAGCAAGGCACCCAGGATCCCCGGCAGCCCGTGGACGTTGTGAACCCCACACGCATCCTGGGTTTTCAGCCTGGAGCACAGGATGGGCTGGGGAGAGCGTTAAGGAAGAGCCGGGGTTTGGACGGGGCGTGCTGCCCAGGGAGGCTGCGCTGCAGCTCGGTGTTTGCAGGTTTGGGAGCTGCAGGTTGGCAACGCAGCCTCCCCCAAGGCGGGGAGGTCCCCTGACCTGGGACTGGTGTCCTCGGTTGCCCCAAGGCGACTCACTGTGAGGAATCTGAAGCCAAGCGGGGGGATCAGGCCAGCCAGAAACCCTGCGATGAGGGCCCCGAAGGGGGTGACCAGCATCTCCCCAGCCATACCCATCATCGCCACGCTGGCCAAGGTGGCATCCTGGATCTGAACCTGATGGAGCAGGATATGGTAGGGGGAATTGGCTCTGTGGAGGACATCAGCATGGGGCTGGGGGGATTTGGGCTTCCTCAGGGACCAAACTGGGTCTTAACGAACCTAAGAAAGCCTAACGGGCATCCCCTTTTGCCCTGGGTGTATTCATGCTCGCCATCCCTGTAGGATGGGGTTGGGGCAGTGCATGAGGCTTGGGTTTGTCCCCGGAGAGGACCTACCATCCTCAAGGTGCTCTCCTTGTAGAGGACAGGCAAGAGGACGAAGGTGGCCAGGGTGCTCGCCGCCAGCGAGAAGTAGGTGTTGAGCACTGCCCAGGGCTCAGTGTTGTCACGGACCGCGGTGGCTGAGGTGAAGCTGGGCCAGAAGATCCACAGGTAGAGGGTTCCTGCAGGGAAGGGGAACAGGTAGGTTTTGATGATGGGGCTGATCCCTCGTGGGAAAGAAACTTCTTGCTAGTGCCAAGAGATGCAAGTGGCCGCAGCTTGCGGTGTGGGAGGTTCAGGATGGACAAAAGGAAAAGCTTTTTCCTGGAGAGGGTGGTGCAGCCCTAGGCCACATCCCCAGGGAGGCGGAGGACCTCTGTCCTTGATGGTTTGCAGGACTCTGTTGGTCAAAACCACAGCCACGCTGTCCTAACATTGGTGATGGTCCTTCCACCACCATATCTATGACTCCGGTGTTGTAGGAGTTGAGCTCCATACCAACCACAGCAAAGATATCTGGCTGGTGCTCTGTGTCCTGCTGCTCTTTCCTCTTGTCCATATGGGGCTGGTGCAAGATCCTTGAAACCATCAAGCCGAAATAAGCACCGAAGGTGTAGACGGTCAAGGAGCCCCCGCTGTCGCTTACCTGGTGCGTACAGAAAAACACCGGGCAGGAAGGGGGGATATGGGATTTGTCTCTACAGACAAGGCAGGTCTTGACATGAGGAGCCAAAACCCATGGTCACCCCCTTTCTGGTGGGACCCCTGGATCGGTGACTCACCCCCATGAGACTGAGCAGGATGTATTCATTGAGAGTGAAGAGGGTGACTCCCAGCAGGGTCAGCAGCAGCATCTGGACGGGGTTTACCCTGCCCAGAACAGCTCCGGTGGAGATCAGAACGGCTGCGGTGCAGAAGTCAGCACTGACCATGCTGGGAAGGAGAGGGAAGGCATGGGGCTGGACCCGGCGCTGCCGGAAGGCGAGCGGGGTTGAGGGGGACGGGAGCTGAGCCTGTAGCTCGGACCCTGCATCCCACCACTCCTGCAAGCTGAACAGGCAGCGTGAGCCTTGCGATGCTGGTGACAAAGGGACGGCTGGGCTTGAGGCAGGTGGGGGCTGCTGTGCCCCCCTAAATGCCTGGCTGTAACGTTGGCAGTACTTACATGGCCCTCACTAGTGTGGTACTCAAATAACCCAGAAGCCTGGTCCTACTTGTCCTCATAATCCTCCTCCAAAGCAGAGCTGTGAGTTTTACAGAGGAGGGAGCCAGTGTGCTAGGGCTGGACCTGGGACGATCGCGGCTGGGCAGCAGCAGCTCCCTCCTGCCTTACCTCTGAGCTCCCACGTAAATTTTGCCATTCAGGAAGAAGTATAAAAAACCCTGGATCAGTACGGCCCACTGGATGGCGAAGGCCACGACAAGGATGCTGATGGCCACGCTGCCTGGCCCGTAGCGGCCGAGGAAGGCCACCAGGAGCCCGAAGCCAAGGAGAGCTCGGAGGTGGACATCGCGGAAACCTGGTAGAGACGCAGAAAGATGGATCTGGAGGTGTTGAGGGCAGGCAGCTGCCCTCCTGCCTGCTGTTCCCCCGAGGGGGCTCAGGCACCCCCTGCTCTAACAGGTTTCGGGGAGCTGAAGGCTTCGGCCGCTATAAATCAGCATTGCTCCACCTGCGTGTCTGTGGAACCACGGTGGGTCTGGCCTTGGATCTCCCTTGGAGCTCTCCAGTGGAGACCATGAGCGGTTGTTGCTTGTGCTAGCGACAGGTAACTCTGTCCCCGCCTGACGTGGCCCCTGCCACCCTTTGCGGTGGCTCCTGGCCACCCCGTTTGCAACCGCCCCGTGCAGATACCTCGGTACATGCACGTGGTTCACCCTGCAGCCCCGAAACCTCTTGGGGTGGCTGAGAGTCACCTGCACCCATTACACCAGCATGAAGATGGGTCTGGGGTGTCAGCCACCCCCCGGGACCTCTCTGCTGCCCCTGAAAACATCACGTCCCGCTTTGCGGGACAAGAGCACCAGAAGGGTGAACAGAAAAATGGGACCAGTTTAGTGGCAAACCAGAGGAGGGGGGGACTAGATTCTTGCTTGGGCTAAACGCCCTTTGCACCCCTCGGCCGTGCCAAGAGCTGTGCCCCGTCCTTCCCCGTGCGCCGGAGCCGTGAGTCACTGCCTGCGCTGGGTGGGGTTACGTGGGCAGGCAAAACTGGGAGAACCTGCCTGCTCCCTGCAGGGCGGCTGGTCTCAGCTCCCCTCCCTCGGCCAGGGCGCTCCGGATGCTCCTTTCCAATCGCCCGCCTTGCCCTTGCCTCGGAAAAGCCGGGCTCAGTCCCTCGTCCCCCAGCCCGGGATGAGTTTCGCAGCAATGCCCGGCGTGCAGGAGGATGCTCCTGGCGGGGTGGACGCCCTGTGCCTTGATGTTCCCTCTCCTCTGTTTTACTCTGGAGCCCAACCCAGAGCTGAGTGGTGTGACATGTCTGCAGCCTGGACCGAGCATGGTGACATCCCGTGTCCCCCCCCTCAGCAGCGCCTGGGCACCAGGTAGAGCCGCTCCTGCACCCACCCGGGGTGGGGGTACTCACGTGGGTGCTGAAAACCCGAGTCCTGGTTTCTCCAGCTGCAGTTCTGGGAGCAGAGGCTGGGGCTGCTTTCTGGGCTGTACCGGACAAAAACGGCAAAGAGGATGATGGTGAGGATTTGGAGGAGGAAGCACAGCCCGGAGAGCTGGAGCCTCGAGGCGGCGGTGTGCTCTGGCATGTTGCGGGGTGGCCGGGGCAAGGCAAACACCCCGAAACTGAGGAGACACAAGGAGAGGCACGCTGGGGCGGCAAACTCCGCCTGCCAGAGCGGCTGCCAGGTCCTGCCCTCGCCTCGGTGCTTCCCAAGGGCGGAAGAGCCAGCCGGGAGCGGGACGGCGCTGCCAACACGGAAACCCCAGGCTGGCCGCCCTGGCACGCCTCAGCACCTGGTTTTGCCGCATTTTGGGCTGCTGTGCTGGGGAAACGTGTGGGGCTTTTGGTGTTAGCGTCCATCTTGGCTGGGTGCCGGAGGGTCGGGGTGGGATTTGGGGTGGGGGGCGAGCCATGGCCAGGGGGTGCCCGAGGTTTCTGCCTTTCTGGAGGTTCGGCACGGGAGAAATGCGATGGTTTGGGGGGATTGGGTCAGACAGAGGAGATGGAGGGTGGTGCAGCAAGCGCAGTGGCGCTGACCCACTGCAGAGGCGCTGGGCTCTGGCACGCTCAGCAAAGCCAGGTTTAAACTTCCTGCTCAGTAGGAAAAATGATGGTTCGGGGGGGTTTTGGTGACGAGGTGACCTGCGGGGCTGCGTGGGGAGGAGGAGAAGCTGAGCCTTGAAAAACAAGGGCGAGGAGTGGAGTCAGAGGCTGCTGTTAGCAACCTGTGCCAGGAGAGGTGGGGGGGGGCTGGAATGCGAGGGTTTCCTTTGCTTTTCTTTGGCTGCTTCTGCTTTTGCAGAGGTGTTTGTAATGCACCGAGAGCGGGTACAAATCCCAAAAAGGCAGAAGAGAAAAGGAGCCGAGAAGTAAAACACAGCCTGTGTTTGGGAAGTGACTCGGGTAACTCCTTTCCACAGCGCTGGGCCAAATTATGATCTCAGATAAGCAGCATCGGGCTGGGGTCATGCCCTGACGCCGACGGGATGGGGAAGGGGAATGAGTCACTTTTGGAGGCTCCGGCAAGCGTCCTGCTTCGGGCTGTGGTTTTGTGAGAGCCGAGGGGTGTAGCTATTGCCTTCACTTGGGAAAAATGCAAGAAACGACTCATTTCATCCGTGGTACCACAATGCTGGGAAACAGCATCCTCCAGCCAAGGAGCCCTGAGCTGCTGCCCTGGGGCCAGGCGCTGCTGGGGGGGTCAGGCTCCGCTTTGGTAGCCGTGGGCATAGGCAGGAGCAGGGAGTGATGGAGGGAGATCACAATGCTCTCTGAACAGCCACAGACCCACAAAATAACTGTGGGGAGATGCAGGAGGGGAACGTGCAGTGCTGCTGGGGTTTAGCCTTTCTCTGCATGGGGGTGGCAAAGCCCTGGACACCTTTTGCTCATTAAAATGAGCCAAAGCACTGACCATTTTGAGCTGGGAGAGCCTTGGAGGCTTCCAGTCCAGCCTGCTGGCATCATGGTTAGGGCAGGTTAGTGCGTTAACCCCTCTGTACAAGCAGCCAAATTTGAAGAGGGGCTGGGAGCTGCAGGGAGCGGGCTGGGGGCAAGGGGCCGGGGAGCCAGCGCACGCCCTGGTGCCGCTTCCCCCCGGGGAGGTTTGTTTTCTGTGCCGTGCGTGCCACGGCGAAGCCGGGATCACTGTGTCCTTTGGTGCCGGGGACAGATGCTGCTTGTCTTGTGTTTCCTTTGAGAAGAGCTTCCTCCACCCCTGGAGATGGACCCAGGGGGAGGGAGAAGATAAGGGAGCCCAGAACACAGCCTCATTGTCTGCCCTTGTTTTGCTCCTGGCAGCATCCCGGCCCCAAGGTGACGATGGGGAAGCCTCTCTCATGCCTTTTCACAGGGCGGGATAAGGCCGGTGGGATGCAAGAGCAGCGGGGACCCCCCCTTGCACAACCCATGGGAGCCCCGAAGGGTGGGAGCAGCCATCCCCCCATCGGAGACATAAAATTAACCATTGCCCTGATGTCTGCGGGAGCAGACAGCACCGTCCTGGCACTGGGGCTGATGCCGAGGGGAGGCTTTGCCGGCCCAAGGGGCTGCTGGAGCCCTGTGCGGTGCTGGCGTTTTCCCTGAATTCCCCGACGCTGTGGCCTGCAAATAAAGGGATATTTGTTAGCCGGGTGCGCTGTGTTTTGCCGAGCAGAACAATAAAGAGAAAGACGCTCACAATGGGAAATTGTGCTTCCTCCTCCCCGTGCGTTCCTCAGGGAGGTGTTGGGGAGGAAAAAAAAAAAAGAGAAGAAAGTGCGAAGAGACGGCGACAGGGCAGGGAGCGAGGGCACGGCCGGCACTCGCCGCTCCCGCACGCCATGAAAGCAGGCGCCGAGGGACCGCGGGGCCACAGGGCTGGCGGGACGCTGCCTGCGCCAGGACGGTGACGGGGCAGGGGCTGGCTGGGAGCACCTGCTGGCCGCGTCCCCGTGTCCCCTCTTCCCGGCAGCACCACGACGCAGGTTTGTCCTTTCCGGAGCCCTCGACCCCCATGGGGCGGCTGTGACGGAGACGGGACGTGGCGGGTGCCGGGGCAGGACGCGCACTGGAGGCATTGGATGGGAACGGTGGCTCCCCAAAGGACGCGGCTGGGGACGGTAAGAGGCGTGGGGTGCCAGGGAGGAGGGTTGGCACATTCTGTTGGCTCGGTGTCCTGCGAGGGGACGTCCCCTTTGCGCAGTAAATTTTCGGTGAGCTCCCAACGGAGCAGGCCCCACGGCATCCCCGGCAGCAAGCACTGCAGATGCCCCCCGCCATGTCCACCGGTCCCCACCGAAGCCGGGGTACGTCCCTGACCCCTGCGCTTCCCCCCAGGCACTGTCCTGCCCCCAGCTCTAAGGATGCACCGGCTTCTCCTGCTTGGCTCCCTCTGGCTCTTGGTGGCACCCCTGGCATCAAGCATCTTCCAGCGGCCGACGGGGAGCCCGGGTAGGGAGCAGAGCCCGGGGGGAGGACTCGGTGCTGGAGGAGGGAGGTGATGCTGGGGGGGTCCAGCCAGGGCAGGGGCTGAGGGGGGAAAAGAAGCCAGGATGGGCGATGGAAACCAGGCTGGAGATGCTGATGAGGGTCGGGGGAGGCGTTGAACGGGTCGTGGGCCACAGAAATGCGACACACGAGCCAAGGTTGAGGCTGCCCGGGTGTGCTGCAGCCCCCCCACGCCTGCAGTACCTGCTGGAGCCCCTCCACGCCGCGGTGCACACGCAGCGGGGTGCCACGGCCACCCTGCCCTGCATCCTGCGTGCCCTGCCCCGCAACTACCGGGTGAAGTGGAGCAAGGTGGAGCCGGCCAACTACCGGGAGAACATCATCATCATCACCAACGGGCTGTACCACAAGAACTATGGGCCGCTGAGCCCGAGGGTGCACCTGCGGCACAGCCATCGCTATGACGCCTCGCTCACCATCACCGACGTGGCTCTGGAGGACGAGGGCCGCTACCGCTGCCAGCTCGTCAACGGGCTGGAGGACGAGAGCGTCTCGCTCACGCTGCACCTCGAAGGTGAGGTTGGGCTCCCTCCTGCCGCATCCCCTGGGGATGTGGGGGAGAGCGGAGAGGGGACCCTGGCCTGGAGTAGGCTCCATGGCTGGGCGCCTCCACCCCTCATGTCCCCTGTTGCAATGCCCCATGCCCCAGCCTTATCTTCAGCACCGAATCCCCCAGGGATGATACGCCAAATCCTCCTTGGGGAGAGCATCTTCTTCACCCTCCATCCCTGTCCTTGTCCCCCCAGGTGTCGTCTTCCCCTACCAGCCCAGCAACGGGCGCTACAAATTCAACTACCATGAAGCCAAGCGAGCCTGCGAGCAGCAGGACTCCCGCCTCGCCACCTACCAGCAGCTCTACAAAGGTGGAGCATCCAAAAAAAAACCAAAAACCCCTCATCCACCCCAAAACTCGCCTTGCTGGGCACGGGAGCGGGGAGGAGGGAAGTGCTGGTGCTGAGCCGCCTCTTGCCCCGCAGCCTGGACGGAGGGTCTGGACTGGTGCAACGCTGGCTGGGTCCTCGACGGGACCGTCCACTACCCCATCATCAACTCGCGGGAGCCGTGCGGCGGCCGTCTTCTCCTGCCAGGTGTCCGGACCTACGGGGCCAGGGACAAGCAGAAGGACCGATTCGATGCTTTCTGCTTCACCTCTGCTCTTCAAGGTAGTGCTGGGGTCCCCGTCCCTCCCGCAGTGGCACGGACCCCCGATGCCCACCCGGCTTTGCATCAGGGCTGGGATTGTTCCCAGGAGGGCATCCACGGTGGCTGCTCACCTGCCATGTCCCCATCCATCCCCAGGCCAGGTCTACTTCATCCGAGGCCACCTGAACTTCAAGGAGGCCGGGCAAGCGTGCCGCAACCATGGGGCTGCCATCGCCAAAGTGGGGCAGCTCTACTCCGCCTGGAAGTTTTCCCAGCTGGATCGCTGTGACGGGGGGTGGCTGGCGGACGGCAGCGTGCGGTACCCCATCACCACCCCCCGCGAGCGCTGCGGGGGGCTGCCGGACCCTGGCGTCCGCAGTTTTGGCTTTCCCAGCAAGGAGCTGCGGACCTACGGCACCTACTGCTTCGTGGAGAAGTAGGAACGCTGGGAGGAGAGGTGGGCTGAGCGGAGGGGACGGTGGTGGGACGCCGGCCCTCGTCACCCAGGCAGAGAGCTTGAGGCAGGGGATGGGGGGGTTCTCCCAGTGATTTCGGATGGTTCGTGCATCCTCCAATGGAGAGATAGAGCTGGGTTTGGGTTTGCTCAGTGCATCCTCTGATGGAGCTGCTCCCCACGCCCCAGCCTGCTTTGGGGATTTTTGGGTGCTGGGGGCTTGCTGGAGAAGCCAGACCCATTGCTGGGCCAGGAAGGGGGCCTAATCCAGCCCCCCAGCAGGCAGCACAGGCTCCCCGTTCCCCAGCCCTGGTGCGTCTCTCACCCCATCCTCGCTTCCTGCAGCCACGAGGACTCTGGCTGGTGCAAGCGTGCTGGAGGGCTGGGCATTAACGAGCGTGACTAATGGAGTTTCGCCTTCTCAATTAATAAAGCGACGGTAAAGCTGCATGGCAAAGCCACGCTCTCGCCTGGCCTCTGCCCCCTGGGACTGTCTGGCCTCTCGACGGGGGGAATTTGCCAAGGACTTTCTGTCTCAGGCAGGGAGGCAGCCAGTGGGGCCCCCCTGGCCGCCCTGTCCCGGGGGTTATCGGTGTCCCTGGCACCGCACACCGGGGGTTTCTGAGTTTTGCTGTTCAACGCGGCCAGGGAGAGCTATAAAAAGCACCGGAGCTGGCACGGCGCAGGGGGAAAAACAGTGCGGGGAGATGCCAGCATCCCCTGGCACCTGCGATCTGCCCCCAGGTCCCGTGTGTTTGCCAGGAGCAGCGTCCCAGCCTGAGCCCTGAGCGGTCCCCAGTGCCATGGGGATGCGGGGGCACGTCAGGCTGTGCCTCCCTCTTTCTGTGGTCCCTGGGGACGTCGCCGTGCCCAGGCTGTGCCAGGGGCTTGATGGCGCTGGTGGGTGCTCCCACACTCCCCATTTTGGGGCTGTGCAGCCCTGCCTTTCCCACCCCTGTGCCGGGGCTGCCCCAAATGACCAGGCCACCTCTCCGCGCCATCCATTTACTGGTTTTAATACCCACAGAAGCACAGAGCGGGGGGGTTGTGCGACGCGTACCCACTCCAAGCCTGCAGCAGCGGCTTCTGCTTTTTCTGGGAAATGCAAAAGCCCCCCTGCACCCCGTGACGGGTGCTGAGCTGCAGCACAGCTTGGATGTCCCCGTGTCACCCCCCACCAGGGTGTCACAGGATGAGGACCCTTGGGCCAGAGGTGGGAGAAAGTGGCTGGAGGTGACGCTGGCACGTCAATGCCATCACCTGCCCGTGGTCCCCGCCCTGATTTCAACCCGGTTGTGACTCCAGGAACAAAACACCCCTTGTGCTACATTTTGGGTCGCTGTCGGTTCCTTTCGAGGGGATCTTTAGTTATTAGGATTTCTTTGTACAGATATAAAACAAGGAGGCAGACACCCAGCAGTGAGGTTTCATGCCACGCCAGGCTCCGCGCTGGCGTCCTGGTGCCGTCCCCATCCACGCCGGCTCCAGGGCCCGGGGAGGTGGTGGCTTCTGCCCTGGGGACTCGCTCAGTCATCGGGGAGCTGAACCAGGCCTGGGGGGGACACGAGAAGCCCCAGGTGAAGGGAAAGCCCCAAAGGCAGATGCTGGGGGGAGCTGGGGGAGTTTTGGGGAGCCCCGCGCTCACCGGGGCGGCAGGCCAGCTGAGGCAGCTCCCAGGTCCCGTCCTCCCGGCACCGGATGATGGGCGAGCGGCGCTGGACGAAGCCATGGCGGCACTGGTACCGCGTGATGGAGCCGATCTCGTAGCGCTGCTTTGGTTTGCCGAACGCGCGGGCGTTGCTGACGGTGGGGGGCGGCCCGCACTGCACTGCAGGGGGGGGCAAGGGGCTCATTGCACCCAGCCATGGATGGGCACCCCCAAACTGGAGCAAACCGCCCCCAGTAAACCCCAAACAAGCCAAGGGTCCCATGCACAGGACCCATTTCCCCAGTGCAGGGATGGTGGGGAACCCCCACTTTGGGGTGGCGGAGGGGTGCAGCCCCAGCCTGGGGCAGGGGTTTGGGGGGGGCACGGCTTACCCAGCCCCATTTTGCAGGTGTAGGAGAGGTGGTAGTTGCAGGGCACGTCGCTCCACTGGCCCCCGTCGTGCCACACGATGACCACGCAGTTCTCCCCGGAGAGAAAGTAGCTGTCGGGCTGCCCGGGGTGCCAGTTCTCGTAGAGCTGGGGGGACAGGCGGGACGGGGTGCCCGGGGCACCCCAGCACACCCTTTAAAGGGGGGGGCCGCACCAGCACGTACCCATCTGCAGCCTCCTGGCCGTGATACCCCCGTCGGGAGCGAGGTCCCATCTCCATGCCCTGTGGCATGGCCTTGGGACCCCAAATCCTGGGGTCTGGCTCACCCATGGCACCCCTGAGGATGCTCAGACCGGCTGAGGCTCTTGGGGGGGCTTCAAAGCCTGGTCCCAGGGTCGGACCCATCCCGGGCACGTTCCCAAGCGATGGAGGAGGATGATGAGGTGCCTGGGGGGTGGTTGGTCTCCTGGGGGGGGCACACGAGGGCTGGCAGCCCGACTTACCAAGGGGCTCCCGTCGGACCACTGGAAATCCCCCTCGATGGTCCGGTCATTCAAGCCGATCCACTGGTACTCCCTGTACTGGTCTGGAGGGGTAAGGGGGGAGTTGGGGGGGGCACAGCCAGGGCCCCCCCCAGCACCCCCCTGCCAGGAGGGGGCTCAAGGGAGCTGGAGTCTCAGTTTGGGGAGATTTGGGGTCTGGGAGTGAGTGAGGGGAGGTGGGGGTGGCCCCAGCCCTGCAGCCGGGGGCTGCTGGGGGGTCTGGGGACAAGGGGAGCCCCGAAGGGGACACAGCGGGGACCCCCCCGCCCTGCGCCCCCGGGGGAGCGGCGGGACGGGGCTGGCCGGGAGAGGGCGGCAGAGCCCTGCCTGGCCCTGCCTGTACTTGCCTGGCCCTGCCTGTACTTGCCAGGCCCTGCCTATCCCTGCAGCTCCCTGCCTGTTCTTGCCTGTCCTTGCAGCTCCCTGCCCGTTCTTGCCAGTCCCTGCCGGGCCCTGCAGGTCCCTGCCTGCCCTTTTCTGGTCCGGCTGGTCCCTGCCTGTCGCTGCCTGTCCCTGCCAGGTCTCTCCCTGCCCCTTCCTCCTTCACGTCTCTCCGGCCTCTTCGCTCTCTGCCCCATCCCCGCTGCCGTTGTCCCCTGCTCTGCCTCCCTCTGCCTTCTCCCCCTCTCCCTCCACGTCCGCTTTCAGGCAGGTTATTGCTTTGCCTTCAAATTTCCTTGCACGTGTCCAACGCTCCGCTGGTCTGTCCACCCATCACGTGTCTATCTGTCTTGTCTCACATCTATCTGTGTATCTATCTACCTGTCCATCCATCCATCCATCCATCCTCCATCAGCCCAGCGATCCTGCTGTCTGCCGCGCTTCCCCAACCTCCCACTAGCCCAGAGGCCGGTGAACGTCTAACTGCGCTCTGGGCAATCCATCATATTGGCTCTTTCCTTTACTCTTTATTTTCCTTGGCTTCCCTAGACTATTTTGCCTCTTCCTCGGCACGGCGGGGTAGGGCTTTGCCTTGGCTCCTGGCCACTTTTTGGCTTAAGGTTTAAAACTCGAAGCCCAGCGCTGAGGGATGCTGAGGGTCCCGTGGGCAGAGGTCCGGGGGGATGCAGTGGGGTCCAGGGCAGTGCCACGTACCATTGATGAAGTCCTGCTCCTCGGGGGTCAGGATGGTGGCCAGGTGCCCCCCGTAATGCCTGCACTGGCTCTCCGCATCCTCCCAGCTCCTCCGGGTGGAGAAATGTTTGTAGCAGGCTCCCTGGAAGCCATCCCAGCCGGGGCTGCACTTCTCCAGCGCTGAGCCATGGTGGAGAGCAAGTGGGGAGAGAGGAGAGGGTCAGGGTGATGGAGCCCAGCTCACCAGCAAGCAAAAAAACCCCAAAAACCTGATTTCCCCACATTTATGTCTCCTGGGCCGCTGGTTCAGCAGCTGTGCTGCAGCGGGGGCTCGGCAGGGGCCGGCCAGCGCAGCCGTGGTGGGACCTGGGGACTCACGTCTTTCGCAGCTGCTGCCTCCGTAGCCGGGCAGGCACAGGCAGGCGAGGCGGGCGCCGTCCTCCGTGCAGGTCCCTCCGTTCAGGCAGGGGTTGGGGACGCAGCCACCTGCAAGGCAGACGCAGCCTTCCTCACTGCGGGAGCTCAGAGATGGGGAGGACCTCATTAGCGCCCAGCATCGTTAAAGCCTCATCTCTGCAGTGAGCACCCTACAGCAATCAGATGCGCGAGTTGGCCACTGCGGGCTCAAAGTCTGGGGCAGGGGAAGGACTTGGGCACACGGAGATGTGCCCAGAGCCATCCCATCTGCCCACGCTGCCCTCGGTTCATGGGAAGCTCCCAGCTCAGCTGCCCTGAGCTGGCCGGGCTTGGGGCTTTGGCCTCCCCCCAGGGCACGAGGACGTGAGCTGGACACTCTCATCCTCCGCATCAGTGGGCTCACAGCCGTGCCAGCCCCTGGCCCGCTCCTGCCGCCCGGGGATGGCTCCTGCTTTCCCCAGAGCGATGCAGTGAATGCGCTTTGGGATGTGCAAAGGATAAAGCCTTCGGCACATCCCGGCCGCACGTCCTCAGCCTGGCGGCAAGGTGAGCCTCGCGCCTGTCCCCCTGTTGTCACCTTCAGCCTGGCGGGGCTGATAACTCAGCCTGACCTGCACGTCCCCACCAGCCCGTTACGGTCATTAAGGCGCCTGGAGCACATCGTGTGCTCCCAGCCCCAGCTCAAGAGCGTGATTAAGGGCTGCCGCCAGTGCCGGCGGAGCAGAGACTGAAAGTCCTTGACACCCTCCAGCCTAATGATGCCCATTTAATAGTCCATGGCTCCTTGAAGCCATGCCGAGGACGATGCTGCTGCCCTCACCCATCCCCAGACACCATCACCTCCCCGCAAGGTGCTGGCGGCTCGCTCGGGACACCCAGCTCATCCCCAGCGGACCGAGGCACGGAGCGGGATGAGCTATTTAGGGCCCTAATGCTACATGGCCGGCTCTTTCTGAGGATCTCTCCTTGCCAGGGCAAAGGCAGCCGTCCCATGAGGTCTGGCCACCCGCCACAGAGCATCCTCCGTGCCACGGGACCGGGCAGGGCACTGCCGGACCAGGGACCCCACGTGGTCCCCTCCGCTGCGGCCGCCCTTGCAGGGAGCCAGGAGGGCAGACGGGGCAGGGGCTTGGCTGCTGTAAGCGGTGTCGGAGCTGGGAGCATCCTGGCGTGGGGGCCGGCGGGTGGGTGACAACCACCCGCGGCCGTTCACGCACCCACTGCTAGCCCATCTCAGCCCCCATGTTGGGGGACAGGGGCTGGGGGGAGGCTGTGCTCCCCGGGGGGGCTGCAGCAGCTTCGGGGCGCTTGGCCATCGAGGGCTGCGCGAGGTGGGGTGCTCTCGGTGGGGCTCTGCACCCCGTGTCCCATCGGTGCCGTCCATGGCTCCGGGCTAAGCCCCCGCTGCTTGCACCATGCAGCCTCCAGCCCTTCTCCCTCCGCCTGGGGCAGCACGGGGGGACCCAGCCCCGGGGGGGCCGCACGGAGGGTGCAAAGCAGCCGTACCCCACCATCCCGCCCCACACGGGGTCCTGTCCACCCCGCTCCTCAGGGACCGCGGGCGCGGGGGGGCTGGGAGATTAGTTCGTCAGTGGGAGAGGCGCGCGGGCGGTGAGCGAGGCAGCAGGCGCGAGGACGAAGGGAAGAGCTAGCCGAGATGCTTGTTCTAGAAAGCTTTAATTCCCTTTATTAGTACCACTGTTAGTCAGAGGAGGGTTTGGGGCCTTCTTTTGATTTTTTTTTTTTCATGGAAACAGTCATTAAAACACTTCACAGAAGTAGAAGAGATTTAAGTGCATGCAGAGCTCGGACCAATTTGTTTGACAAATATGTGCTTCTCCAGACCTGTAACCTTCCCTTACCCAGCTGAGGAGGAGAGAGAGAGGAGAGACGGACAGACGGACAGAGGGAAGCACAGCGTGAAGGAAAGGTGTTGACTTTCTCTAGTGCCAGAGAGCAGCCAGGAGGGCTGCCCCGAGGGCGAGGGTGGCGCGGCGGGGACCCCCGGCCGAGCGGGTGCCTGCCCCGACGCTGGCCCGCTCGGTGGGGAGGGCGGGCAGGGGGGCAGCCGTGCTGGGGGCCGGGTCCCCCAGTGGGGTCCCCGCCGGGGCCACCCCGGCGCTGCCAGTACGGGGAGAGGTGAGGCCATCCCTGCGGGTCCCACCTGGTTCTCCGGGAACGGCTGCAAGGAAACCCTCCACGGTTGCAACGGAGGGAGCGGGTTGCTCTTCCTCCTCCTCCTCCTCTTCCTCTTCTTCCGAAGATGCAGCAGGCATCCCGCCATCAGTGGCCGGGGGTCGCGGCACAGCCTCCTCACCGCCTGTGGCCGGCGTGCTGCTGCTGCCAAGCACCTCCGTGTGCCACGGTGTGACCGCCGTTGCCTCCGCCGTGGGGCCGGTGCTCGCGTCCCCCGGGGCTGTGGGCGAGGGGAGCCACAGGGCCCCCGACTGCTCCTCTCCCTCCTCCTGCAGCTGCGAGGGCGCGGGGGGCAGTGGGGACACCCCGAGGCTTTCGACCACGTCTCCCGAGAGCTCGGTGTCTTCAGCGTCAGGGACGGGGGTGCTCGCCCCGCCGGACTCGTGGCCACGTGGAGGGGTCCCCCCAGGCTCTCGGCTATCTGTCGAGGTGGCAGAAGTGGCACTGGTCGGCGATGTCACCCGGTGCCCAGGTGCCCCGGGGCTGGCAGTGTGGGCTGGCCGCCCCACAGCATCCCGTGGACGGTCGGGGCGACACGTGGGGGCGGCGGGGCTGGGCGGCCGGGAAAACCCCTCGGGAGGCTCCGTGTCACCTGCTGCGGCCCCCACCAGGGACGGGGCACTGGTGGGTCCCTCTGCACCCGCCCGCGGGGCCACGGAGAGCGTCTGCGTGCTGGCGGCTCCATCTGGCTCCATGGGCTGGCTGGGGTCTTGCCCTCTGCCCGGGCTCTCCGCCGATGGGCTGCCGGGGTCCCTGCCCAGTGCTGCTCCCTGTTCCTCCTCTGCAAAGGGCAAGGCAGAAAGGCAGTGAGATGCCAGCACCTGGGAGCCAGCCAGACCGTGGGGCCACGGGCACTGGCATCGCCCGCCTGTGCTGCAGGTCCTGCCCGCGGTGGGCAGAGCTGGGGGGGGTGACGCCGGCACTAAGATGCACAGGGAGACAGAAACGGCCCCGAGCCCGTGTGACGTTGTCCCCTCTGAACCAGCGCGGCAAGCCGAGCTCTGGCTCGGCCACCGCCAAGCCCAGCCCCAGCACAGGCTTCCCTGCGGCAGGGGCCGTGCTCAGCCCCTCACCGCTGCGCCTGGCCTCCTCTCCCTCTGGCCGCCAGCACCCTTCTCCAGCTCTTTGCGCTGCTAAACTGCGGTCCGGCACGGACCCTGCAGGCTGTACCCCAGCCGAGGGAAGGACAGACGGATGTCCCCACACCAGTGGCTTGTGCACAACCCTACACCAAGACACCGGTGCCATGGGTGCTCCCTCCCTGGGAGGGATGGGGACGGCTGGGGTGACCTGGGCACCCATGGGTGCCTCCAACCTCTCCTTCTAATCCTGGCACCTCCGTCCCTGCGGCTCCTCTCTGCACCCCAGCCCTGGCACCGCCGCAGCGGCTGCTCGACCTACCCATGCGGGACGGCTCGCGCCCGGCCGCTGTGCACTGCCCAACTGTCCCTGTCACCCCATCCTTCTCCGCAGGGGACGGGCTCCCCGGTTTTGCACCACAGCTAAGTGGGACGCCTGCCTCGGGGACGGCCGGGGCCGTGGGGAAAGGGGAGGCAGAGGTCGGGTGACCTGAGGACATGGAGGTATCTAGCAGGGGGTGCCGGGCCCCTGGCCCCGGTGCGTCTTCGGGGGACAGGCTCGGCTTTTCCAGCTCAGCGTCCTTAAAGAAAGGGACGGCGTATATAGCCCCTCGTGACTCAATCTCCACTTGCGCTTTGGGCAGCTGCAGCTCCTCCAGCTTTTCTGCCACTGTAACAATCTCCTGGAGGCCCTCGGGCTCTCTGGCTCGGTATTTTCCTGCAGCCTCAGGGAAAGAGTTTGTCCCTTCTGTGGGCAGAAAGAAAGTGGGATATTACTGCCCCATCCTGGCCCCGCGGCAGGCAGAGATGCCCTTGCCCCGGCGCGGGGCTGGAGCCCTGGGGACAGCCTGGCACCCCAGTGGGGACCCAGCTCTCCTCGACCTCCCCTTTCCCCTCTACACCGGGTCAGGATCAGGCCCTTCCCAGGCACTGCCGGTGTCGGCAAAGCCGACAGCCCCGGCGGGAGCTGCGGGGCTTGGCAGGACACAGTGGGGCCGGATCCTGAGCCCTGTTTCCCCGAGGCGATGCTCATTTACACCACCTGCGCTGGCCCCAGAGCCATGCTCCAGCCTGGCTCCCACAGCAGCCGCCCGGCCAAGGCTTGTGGCTTCAGCAGGCATCCAGGCAGTGCCGAATTTTACACTCGCAGCATTTTCTGCTCATCCCTGCCCTTCCCGACAGCGGTTCTCCCCGCTTCTCCTCCTCCCCCTCCAGGGAACCCTAAACCTGGATGCATCCCCCCCTCCCCACCCCGGGGAGCGCAGACGTGCGTGGGGAGTTAGTGGGTTACAGGGGTCGCAGCTTTGTGGGACGGGTCCATCCTGCCTAACCCACGTGTTTCCCTGCCAAGAGATGGGGAAACCGAGGCACGGAGATGTGCGGCATCCAGTTGATCCGGGGGAGAGCATCCCCATCCTGCAAGCCCCCGTGGCCCCGAGGGCACGCACGGAGATGGGGGACTGGGAAGGAGGAGCGGAGGGGTGGCTCTTCCTCCCTCCGTGCCCGTTATCCCTGCCAGCCTCCATCTTTGCTCGTCCCCTCCTGGCTTATCGCCCACGTCCCCCAGCACACAGGCAGCGCAGGCAGCACCGGCAGCGCAGGCAGCTCAGTGTCGCTGCCCACAGGCCTCAATTCCTGTTCACCGCTGTGAGGTATCGCCCAAAACCAGCCTTGCAGGCTGCACCCAGCAGCCTGTGGGGACCCGGCAATGCCCCCCCAGCCAGCAGCCACTGGGGGATGAACCATCCCGGAGCCGTGCCCGCGCAGCTCACGCAGACCAACAGTGCCACGCAGGACATCCCTGTTCTGTCGCGATATAGTGGCATGCACTATTGAGACCGTGCAGAGCATCCCTCCTCTATCACGATGTATCAACATGCAGTATCGGGACCATGCAGGTTATCCCTCCCCTATCACGAGATATTGGCATGCAACACGGAGACCATGCAAGGCGTCCCTATCCTACCACAGTAGGTTGATGTGCATGATTGAGAGGGTATAAAACATCCCCGCTCTATCGCGATATCGTGACACGCAGCACAGAGAGCACGCAGGGATCCCGATGCGATCCCGACCCTGCAGGACATCCCAGCTCTGCTGCACCCAGTGGGTGGGCTGGAGCCGGCACCCTGCACCCGCCGGGCGCCTGCGCCCTTGCCCAGAGGCTTCCCAAAACCTCAGGCCGGTCCCTGCCCGGGAGCACCCGCGGGCCGGCGGGGTGCTCCTCTTTACCTCGAAAGCAGTACGCATCGTATCTGCTCTGGGCATCGGGGAATCCCGTCTGGTTGCGGAAGAGGAAGATGGTTTTGACGCCCGGCAGAGCCCCGCCGCAGCGTTCCCGAGGGGTGACGATGGGGTAGCGGACGCTGCCGTCGGCCAGCCAGCCGGGGCTGCAGGCATCCAGCCCCGCGCTCCAAGCCGCGTAGAGCTGCCCCGTGCTCGCCAGCTCCGCGCCCAGCGCCCGACAGCGCGCCGCCGCCTCCTCCAGCGTGAATTTGTCTGGGGCTGTCTCCAAAAAGATCTCCCCTGCGAAGAGAGGAAGGAGACGGGCGTCAGAGCTGGGGAGGGGGGCACGGGCTCCGGGAGCCCCCTCGCCTCCTCCGCTCTCTGCACGACCCCAGGAGCTGGCTTGGAGATGGGGACCTCCAGCGTGGTCCTTGCAAGGAGGAGCACCGGGGGCTGGAGGGCCCTGCCTGCATCCCTGCCTGCATCCCTGCCTGCCTGCCTCCGGTCTTCCCGCACATGCACACGACAACCGCGGCACGGGCACGGCTGGAGCTCTCGTGCCACACGGGATACCTGCCCTCGCAAACAGAACTGAGACCTTAAAACCTCCGTGAAAGGGCCTGCAGAGGAGCAAGTCCATGCCCTGCACAGAGCCATCAACATACGGGACATTTCCAAGGGGATCTGCGAGCCCAGCAGACGCTGTGGTGGGGCTTCATGCCGAGACGAGCTGGAGACCGCTACCCTAAGGCACGCCGCATGCCAGCCCCCGTGACCACACCGGTCTCCCTGTCCCGGCGCATCGTGCCCCGCACACCAGCGACCTGCACCGCGTCCCTGCCGCCTGCCTGGTATCACCCCAATGCACCGCCGGCGGGGAGCCCCATCAGGGCCCGAAGGAGGGACCGGCCACCGTGCCCGAGCTGCAGGACACGGAGCACCCAGCGCATGCAAAGCACGGTGGGAGCTTGCCCAAACCCCAAAACCCCACGGAGCGCTGTACCCACGGCGTGCTGCCAAACCGGGGCCGATCACCCTGGGCATCCTCCAGCCCTGAGGCCAGGGCTGGGCACCGACTGCAGCAAGCGAGAGAGCCCCGCGCCCCACAAAACCAAACCAGAAACGCTTCGGGAAGCGGCACAGCAAGTCCCCGTGCTTGTGTGCATCGAAGAGCCCAAAGCTTTGCAGAGCTCAGAGGTTTTGGAGCCAGCACCTGCGGTTCAGGGCGGCTTTTTCATCTGGGTTTACACCAGGTTATGGGGGCGAGTTAGCGCGGCCGCAAAAGCAGGGGAGGGCAGGACGGGGCTGGCGGCACCGCAGGCACCTGGGAGGTCCTTGGCGTAGCAGTACACGTCATACATGTCCTCCGGGTCCACCACCCCGTAGTTCCTCACCCCGGGGAAGCCGTTCATGTCTCCGTAACAGGCCTCGCGGGGCGTGTGGATGGGGTACCTGGGGCAGGAAAGCACAGGGGAGGGCTGGCGACTCGCGGAGGGGTGAAGGGGAAGGCGACAGGCGCGATACCCGGGCGGCAGCGGTGCCCACCTGACGGTCTGGTCTGCGATCCAGCCGGCATCGCACTGCTCGTAGCCGCCGAGGTAGGCAGCATACAGCTGCTCCGGGGTGGCGATGCGGGCGCCGATCCTGGCGCAAGCTTCTTGTGCCTCAGCGAAGGTGTAGGCATAGCGCATGGAGCCCTCCCGGTAGTGAAACACCACCCCTGCAGGGAGGACGTGGGCATGGGCAAGGGGCTTCACGGCAGCTCCCACCTGCATGGGTGCATCTGCACCCAGGTGCCCCTCAGCAGCCCCCACCTGCATGCATGCATCTGCACCCAGGTGCCCCTTTGCAGCAGCCCCCCCACCCATGCAGGTGCATCTGCACCCAGATGCAGGGCCAGGAGAGGGCACCTGGGCACCCACCCCAAATCCCACCTTGAGGTACCTTTGACTTTGACATCGAGGATGTCGTGGCCGTCCTCGATGCCGTGCTGCACGTCGCAGCGGTAGATCCCCGAGTCGTTGGGCCGCAGCTCGGTGAGCAGCAGGGAGGCGTTGGTGTAGCGCTGGTGGAAGATGGGCAGGGAGGCGCGGAAGCGATAGTCCTCGCTCACCTTCACCCTGTCCCCCCGGGCTACCAAGATCTCCACCTCCCTGCCCTCAGAGATGAAGGTCCACTTGACCCGGGGGGTTCCCAGGACCGCCCGGCGCCCGGCCGTGCTGGCAGTGGGCTGGGGGCCGAGGTAGGTGATGAGGCAGGGGATGGTGATGTCGCCCGCCAGCACGGCGTCCAGGGCTGGGTGGCGCGGGATGGAGACCTGCAGAGCCTTGAGGTCCTCTGGGTGGGAGAAGAGAGGAGCCATGAGCAGGACTGGCATGGGGTGCCCCCCCAGGCCCCCACTGCAGGGGGCTGGCAGGGCAGGGAGCGGCGCGGATGTGGGCAATGATGCCGAGTTACCTGTGCCATCTCCGGGGCCAAACACCTCCGGGACCACCGTGGGGGCAAACAGCCAGAGCAGCAGCAGCGGGAGGGCTGAGGCCATCCTCTGCCCTGCAAGGGGGGAGGAAAAACCACCAGCTGTACTTAAAATTCAAAGAAGTATCCAAAATATCCCTTCCCTGCACAAGGGGGAGAGGTCCAGGAGAGACCCCAGCCCACGTGTGTGGTGATGGGGTGATGTATGCGGTGTTCGGGCCGGCACCAGCGCGGCTGTGGGGTAACCTGGACCTTTGGACAATGGAGAGGAGAGGGAAGAGAAGGAAATGTGCCCTGGTTAACAGGAGGAAGGAGAGGGCACAAGCAATTGGGACCATTGGCTGGGTGCCACTGAGTCCCATCCAGCCCCACAAGCCTTCCCAGTGTCCCCTGGAGACAGCGGAGCCCAGCCTGGCCCCGACGGCATGGAAAGTCTGAGCCCATACCCTGGCCCCGGCATGCCAGAGCTGGGGCTGCGCGTTCGCAGGCGCCGCAGCGAAAAACCTCAGAAGGGTGTTTTTTAATAGTTGGTGTTGAGCAGGAAAGAGGCAGCGAGCCCCGGCCGGGGAGGCGAGCGTGCAAGCAGGGCGTGCATGTGCGCGCTTGTGCTTCTGCACGCGTGTCACAGCGTGCACATACGTGTGTGTGCGCTTGTGCACATGTGCGCTGCCGGAGGGAGGGTGGGTTGTGCGGAGAGGGTTGAGGTCAGCGAGCTGCCGGGGCGGGGGACATGGCCGAGGGCACACAAAGCACAGGGCGGAGGGGGAGGGAAGGAGCGGGAGGGCTTCTCTTTGCCATTCAGCTCACGCCAGAGGTTCCCCGCGCGCTGGGAAAACCGGGGCCGACCAAAGCAGCCATTATGTCCCAGGCCTCTCTCAAGGCTGCCTGGCACAAAGGGCTCTCCCCGGCGGGCTGGGACCAGCACTGAAAGGAGAGCCCAGTGGCTAGCACTGCCATCGCCAGCCCCCAGCCCTCCCCGGGGAGCAGCACGGGGGCCGCTGGGGACACTGGGCATGTCACAGAGGGGCTCCGGCTGCCCACAGCCTCTTGCAGCCATCCGGAGGGGGGGCCGATGCTGGGGATGCAGGGAGATGCCCCTGCGCCGTGCAGGGGAGCACAGCCCCGATGCCCCCTCACTCCTCAGGGGGCTGGGGGTCTCCTCAGCCTCCCGTACCAGGGATGCACCGCGTGGGTTCCACGGGATGCACCGCACGGTTCCCTGGGCTTGCACCGTGCGGTTCCCCAGGACAGGAACACAGTGACCCTGAGACTCAGAGCAGCTTTGTAATTTATGAGCTCTTTGTGCTGCATCGATTTCGGCAGCCACAGAAGCGGATTTGGCACCTCCGTGGTGCTCTCTGGGCCTCCTGATGGGAGGCTGGCCTCACCGCCCGCATCCCTCTGCGAACAGTGCTCCCTGAATTTACCCACGGGACCAATGCACCAGGGAGAGGGTGTGAATACAGCCCCCAGCACCACGCACCATGCACGCACAGCCCCTGGCACCATGCACCATGGATGTACAGCCCCTAGCACCATGCACCATAGATGTACAGACCCTAACACCACACACCACACACACACAGCCCCTGGCACCATGGACATACAGCCCCTAGCACCAAGCACCATGCACGTACAGCCCCTGGCACCACGCACCATGGATGTACAGCCCCTGGCACCATTCACCATGGATGTACAGCCCCTGGCACCACGCACCATTCACCATGGATGTACAGCCCCTAGCACCAAGCACCGCGGATGTACAGCCTCTGGCACCATGTACCGTGGATGTACAGCCCCTGGCACTATGCACCATGGATGTACAGCCCCTGGCACCATGTGCCATGCATGCACAGCCCCTGGCACTATGCACCATGGATGTACAGCCCCTAGCACCAAGCAGCATGGACATCGACCACCATGCGCACACCACACACCACCCTCTTCCCAGCAGCAGCTCGGCACGGGCAACCAAAGCCTGATCGCCCAGGACCTGGCCAGCGGTGCCAGAGCCAAGCCGGGGGCTTTCTCTGCTCCGGACGGATCATTTGAATTCAGCCCCACAGCTCTGGAGTGAGAGACAAAACCCCGCTGCTCAGCGGCCGTGGCCGGGGTCCAGTGCGGGGGCTGGCTGCCGTCCCCCCGGGCGGCCAAGCGAGGAAGGCTTTTGTCACGGGTGCCTTTTCTTCCCGTTCCCAAGGCACCGCAGTGGCGTGAGCAGCGGCCGGCAGCAGCCATGAAGCCCCGGGGAGGAAAACCAAGCGATAAAACTCTTCAAGAACTGGGCAAGCTGGGGTGAGCGGGTGTCTGCTCCCCTCCCGTGCCCATTCCTGGCTGGAACCAGGGTGCCAGCACTGGGAATGGGATGCAGAGAG
Organism: Theristicus caerulescens; assembly: GCA_020745775.1. Taxonomy (NCBI): domain Eukaryota; kingdom Metazoa; phylum Chordata; class Aves; order Pelecaniformes; family Threskiornithidae; genus Theristicus; species Theristicus caerulescens. The sequence goes on along the minus strand of CM036581.1, from coordinate 3,053,382 downwards.
GGTTAAACCTAGTTTCACCCTGCACATGGGCGATGCCCTGAGGTCCTGGAGTCCCGTCATGGCAAGAGACTCCCAGATGCCAAGTTTGGGGTTTGGGGTTGGATTTTTGGGGCTTTTTTTTTCCTATTTGCCACAAATGGAAAATTTTTCAGCCCACAAGTTGGGAGGGAAAAGCTGGGAGCAGGACTAGGGAAAAGCAGCCAAAAAGCTCAGAGAGGGTGGATGGCGGCAGCTCGCGGGGCTCAATCCTCTCCGAGACCTTGGAGCTCAGGAGCTGCCAAGGACGGACCGAGACGCAGGCACGCACGCAAGTGGCGGGGCCGCCTAACCTCCATTTCCGTGGGAAACCAGGTGGAAAATGGAGCTGAAGTCTATTTTGGGCTGGGAGCAATCTCTCTTTCTCCCCTGAGCTCGGCCCCGCTTTCAGAGGCGGCTCCATGAACACGGGGCCGGTGCGATTTGGAGCTGCAGCACCTGGTCCAGGGCGAAAGGCAAGAGATGCTGCGAGGGGACGGCCGAGGGCCGGATCCCTTCCCATCTCCAGAGAGGGGCTTTCTCCTCCATGGCCCCCTTGTCCCCTCCGCGTGACAGTTACTCATCCCGGCTCACAAGGTGCCCTGCCAGCCCGCAGCGAGCCGGGGGGAGGGCAGGCAGCCGAGCAGTGGCTTTCCAGGGATGCTCAGCTGCAGAATGAGTCAGCAGCCACAGGCAGAGTCTGGCCCTGCTCCAGGCGAGAGCAGGCAGCCCCGTCCCCAACAGCAAAGGACCTCAGACACCCCGCTGTCACCCTGGCCAGCCAGACGCACCGACGTCCCCATCCACGCACGTGGCTGCCTCCATATCGGTCCCCTGTCTTGCTGCAAAGTGGCCCTGAGTCCAGGATCCATCCCCATCCCTGGATGTGCACGGGGTGCAGCGGTGCTCGGAGGGGGTCCCCGGAGTGGGGCAGTGCCGGGGGACACGCCGGCTGCCCTGGGAGCAGGAGGGCCGCACTCTGCGCAGGGGATGCAGCGGGAAGAGCCCGGCAGCCTCTTGGCAGCAGCTGCTGGCAGAGCTTGAAAGGCCGGAAGCAGGTGGGGAGAACGGGGGGGGTCCCCCGGCCACCGGAGCCACTCGGCCCCCCCAACCCAGCGGAGAGAAAGGGGCTCCTTGTTGCAGGGCTGGGATGCAGGGATGCGCCCCGCCATGGCTGGGGGTGCGGGGGAGCCCAGGGAGGGTCCCCGGGGAGATACAGTCCTGCACAGAGGGGCGGGGGTGGGAGAAGACCCCCGTAGGGACCCCCAGGGACACGCGAGCACACACGTGCCTGGGTGAGTGTGTCGCACATGCACGTGAAGCTTTGCACACCCATCCCTGCCCTTCCCGGCTGTGGGGAAACTGAGGCACGAGGTGGGGCAGGAGAAGTGTGGGGTGGAGGGTGGGGGGGGTCCCAGATTTCAGCACTGCTCCCCGGCCCCTCTGCACGCTCAGCAGTGGACTCGCAGCCGCTCCCAGGACAAGATCCCAGCACCCCGAGGATGGACGCGGGCTCCCAGTTTCCCCAGTCTAAACCCATCCCTTGCAAAGCAGCCCTAAAGCATCCCCACCACCCTCACGCTGCCATGCACCCACCCAGCAGCTGGAAAAGGCTCCGGGCTGGGGCAGAGGGAGTTTTTCCCACCCCCTCCGGCAGCCAAAAGGAAGAGCAACAGGTTTTGGGTTGGATTGAGGTGGGAGAAGTCAGCGTGATGGGAGAAGAGACGGTTTCAGCCAAAAGCGGTCCCCAGGGGGGGATGCTCAAGGGCAGCCCCTTCATCCCGGGATGAAATGCTCTGGCTGCGGGAGGGGAAGGGGTTTGCAGCAAATTACCCCAGCCCAGGGCACCCCACAGGGGACTTGGGGTTCGCTCTGGGGCTGCTCAGCCAGGAAAAGCCATGAAAATCCTGCAAAACGTTTCTGTTTTCCCCAGCCCCTCCTGTCCCCCCACCTGGACACCGGCAGAGCCGGGGGATGGAGCCGAGAGAGCCAGGGGAGGACGGGGAGATCTGGCAGTGCCCTGCAGCCACCCCAAACCCTGGGCTCTGCCCCAGCCCCTCTGGGACGGGGCAGCTTTGTCCCTGAAAACCTCCCCATGGAGAGCTGCCGGGCAGAAGAGGGGGGAGCCGGACCCCTGGGTCTCTGTGCAAGCCCCTGCCCAGCTCCGTGCCTCAGTTTCCCTTCCACTGCTACCCTGACTGCAGCATCCTTGGGACAAGGACCCGTCCGGAGGCTCTGCAGGACAGATGGGGAGGGTTTCCCCCGTGATGGGACACCCCAGCCCCATGCTGGACCCCCAGCCCCTCCAACAGCTCTCCCAAAACGAGGGTCCCATGGGATCAGCTGCTGAAACAGCCCCCAAAATCCCCCTTATCCCCAATGCCTTTGAGCCCGACTGCTGGCCGGGCGGTGGGACGGGCTGGGCTCCAGGCTGCGGCGGCCGGGCAGCACCAAAGTCCTTTTTCCATCCAACTTAGCAAGAAACCCCCCTTCAGCCCCCGCTCTGCAGAGCCAGCGCTGGTACAAGCTGATCCATTAAAAAAAAAAAAAGAAACTTGCAGAGCGATGCTGTCCTCCCCAGGGGGGTCGGTGACAAGGACAAACTTCCCAGAATTGGGACCGTGGGGACCACCAGCTTCGGGCATCCTCCGCTGCAGGGCAGGAGGATGCCCTGTGCCCCCCGTGCCTGCATCCCGTGGGGAAAGCACGGGAAAAGCTCTCGGCATCCCCATGCCAGATCAGCTCTCCTTTTACTTTCCACCAGCACGGAGGTGAAATGAGATATTGAAATTAATAGCGCAGTACGGCAGCAGGCATCGTCCCGTGGTTGACCGTCGGCCAAGCCCAACGCGTTCCCCGCATCCCACCTTGCTCGGTGCGCGGCGGCAGCCCCGCTGCGGCCCTTCTTCGCGGCGGGGGGAACGGCAGCGCTGAGGGGGGCTCCCCTTCCCCGGGGCCCCGGTGCGGTGCTGAGCTGCAGCTTCTCCGGGGCAGCGCAGGCAGCGGTCGGCAGCAGGTTGGCAGGACGGCTGGGAACGAGCTCCACCAGGCATAAGTGCAGGCACCGAGAAAAGAGGAGTCCTCTGTGTGTGTCCGTGTCCTCGTCTCGTTTTTTTTTTTTTTTCCTTCCCCTTTCTCTCCTCCTTTTATATTTATTCCTTCCCCTAATTAAGGAAAAAAAAAATTATTACCGTGCTGGCAGGCGTTTCGTCCCTCCCCTTCCCTCCCTCCTGGCAGCTGGCAAACCCAGCACGAGATGCCGAGCGTGGGGAGAGGAGGATGCTCAACCCGGGCACGTTATTTAACCCAATGCAGCAGAAGTGGAAGAGCAGCCAGCGCTGGATCCCCTGGACCCGGCCGGAGAAGGGGGTCCCCCCGCCACGGCCCCCTGCCACGGCACGGCAATGCCCTTTGCATGGTTATTTCTAATATTTGGCAGCTTGAGCTGGACGAGGAGGGGGCCACGGGCGAGGGTCCCGGTAGCCAGCAGAGGCTTTGTCATGCAAAACCCCCTTTGCAGCAAGGCCGGCGGATCCCCACGTGGATGGAGGCACCGTCCGGGGGCTGGAGGGACCCAGGGGCTTCGCCAGCCCCAAAAGGGTGATGGGAGCAACCAGACCCGACCTCCCGGCACGGCACTGGCAGCCAAGCTTGGAGAGCACATGCTGTGCCTCAGTTTACCCACCTGCATCTGTGCCATGGGAACTCACCATAATTAATGCAGCTTCAAGTCTGATGGCTTACAGATTGCTCCTGGAGGGATGTGTTGGGACCTGGGCACCCAGTGGGGTCCAGGGTGCAGCTGAGGACCCTCATTTGCAGACCGAAGCCCCTCGGGAGAAGAGCAGCACCCATGAGCCAGCAGCAAGGCTTTTTTTAACCAGATCTCGCTCAAACTTTCTCTGGCGTGGAGCATCCTCTGCCCGGGGGGGCCGGCGCGGAGCCTGCCAGATAATTGCTTGGGTGAGTTTGCAGAAAGCCGCAGCTCCTGAGCAGAATTAATCATTCGTCGCCCTGGGAAATAATTACGGGCGGTGGAGATGGTCTCGTTAGCGGTGCAGTCCGGCGGGTGATGCACGCCGCAACGCTCTGCCCTCGAGGCAGCCGGGATGGACGCCGGGACAGGGGCCAGGATGGATGCTGGGACAGACACCAGGACGGACACCAGGACAAGCAGAGGTGAAAGCCACGGGCTGCCCCAGGCTCTGCCCCCCATACCCGACCCATGAGGTCACATCCTGCACCCGGCACTTTTGCGGCAAAAGGCTCAGGGCTGGGGGAAGCGCAGAGTGCCTGCTCAGCAAGGAGCGTCCCCCATCCTAATTGGGAACAAATGTTCCCAGCCTGGCCGGGGTTTTCTCTCCGGCTCAGAGCAAATCTTCCAGGGCTGCCGCTCTGCCTGCACTTTCCCAGGGCAGCTCCTGGTCCCTCCTGGCCTCCTGGGGCAAATCCCTTCGGAAATCCAGCTCCTGGAAGGGGCAGAGGAGGAGGGAGAGGAGCAAGGAAGCAGCAAGGCACAACCCTTATTAGACATCAGAGAATCCCCATCCCTGCCTGCAGCCCCAGAGATGTCGGGGGCCTCCCAGCCCTTCCCATTGCCCCAGGCCCAGCCCCAGCAGCCGAGGGCACGGGAAGGGGTCTGGCCCCATGGGGACGCGGCCGCAGGTGGTCCCCAGCTGCGCCGAGGCTGAAAGGGCCCCGATGCCCAGCTGTGCTTCCTCCTCCTCCTCCTTCCCCCTCCAGCCCTGCTCAAAGCCACGTAGCAGCGTCTGCCGCGCACCCCGTGCCAAGCTCGCCGGCACCCTGCGCTGGGGCAGCACCCATCACCAGGGGCTGTAGGGCTGCGGCACCCTCAAACCTGCTGCCCCCACAAACCTCCGCTGCCACCGAACGGCCACCCCTGAGCACCCCACGGGGACAGGGGGACACAGACATCCCCATCCCAGGAGTCCTGACCCTGAGTATCCCCCAGGGACATGGATGTCCCCACCCCGGGTGGATCCTGACCCCGAGCATCCCCCAGGGACATGGATGTCCCCACCCCGGGTGGATCCCGACCCCAAGCATCCCCCAGGGACATGGATGTCCCCACCCCGGGTGGATCCTGACCCCGAGCATCCCCCAGGGACATGGATGTCCCCACCCCGGGTGGATCCCGACCCCAAGCATCCCCCAGGGACATGGATGTCCCCACCCCGGGTGGATCCCGACCCCAAGCATCCCCCAGGGATGCAGACATCCCTGTCCCAAGTGACTTCCAACCCTGAGCACCCTGCAGAAGGAAGGGACCCCTGGGGACCCCTCTACACCCCTGGAGAACCCGAGTCCTCCCTGTGCTGCAGGATTTGGGGTGTCCCACCGAGCCCCAGTGCTGGCATGAGGAGGAAGAGGGGAGCAAGGCCAGGGAGGAAGGAAACACTCCGTCCCCAGGCATAGCCATGGGCACCGAGGGCCACCTTGCAGCAGACACCAATATTGGGGGCCAGTTGCCCTCGGGCAGCCCTGGGGCACCCAGTCACCCCACGGGCACTCAACTGGAGGAGGAAACTGGGAGCTGGTGGAAAAGCCGAGCAGCCAGGCAGCGGGGATGGCCGGCTCCAGAGTGGATGTGCTATGGAACAAGGAGGAGGAGGAGGAGGAGGGCACTTGGCAAGGCTCCATCGCCCCACTGCCCGGAGCTCCGAGGACGCGGAGATGAATTATCCGACCTCAGCGCTCCCTGTGCTGCTTAATGGCATTTCAATCCTGGCTGCGAGAGGCAAAGCAGAGCCGGGGCCGGGGAGCCAGACAGGATGTCTGGCCGGAGATGAGCCGGGAAGCCGATGCCTTCGGGGACCCCCGAGCTGGGGCATCCCCCCACCACCAGCCAGGCACCGAGACGGGACGCGGCAGCACCCGGGGGAGAAAACCCGCTCCCTGCTGTGCCAAGGGGGGCCGGGACCCCCGTTATCCCTGCTCCCAGATGTGGGGGACACGGGGGACCCACCAGCTCCTGGATGGTGCAAGGCTGGAAGGAGCTGGGAATGGCTCTGGGTGGCTCTGGGTGGCCTTTGCCAGCAGAGGGGACTGTTGCTTGTCTCTCCGGAGGAGCTCGCCTGGAGCCTGCCCCATGGGACAGCTCGGGAGGGGACATTTACTCTTTTCCTCCTTGCCCTGGAGAGGACAGAGCAGGGACCCTCCCGTGGGAAAACCACCGTCTCTCTGGGAGAGGGAGGACCAGGAGAAAAAGCTGGCAACAAGTCTCTCCCCAAATAATGTTTTCCTGCCTCTTTTGTTCACAGAAACCTCCCAAGTTTGAATTTTTAAACCTCCTCCCCTTGCCAGCCCGCTGCCCTCCCCCCAGATAAATCAGCTGGGGGAAAAAAAGAGAAAATAAAAAATACTAATCCCCAAATGCTCCCCGCGAAGCGATTCATAACCCCACCGTGACGGCTTGGCCGTGCGGGTGAAAGCTGTGAATGAAACCAAATGTTGAGCCGGTGCTTGCCAAGTTTCAGAGGCTGCCGGCGAAACCGGCGGCCAGCCACAGCCGCAAGTCCCCGTTGGGCTCCCGGCTCCGCTCGGCGCCTCCCGCCGCGCACATCTGGAAAGAGAAGATTGCAGCCGGACACAGCTGGATGCAGCACCCCAAGGCAGGGGTTGGCCGGGAGGATGCCTGGTGCTCCCTGCCATCCCCCCGAAGCAAAGGGATGCCCGGATGGCTGGATCCAGGGCACCGGCTCAGCCGTGGCTTGTGCTGAGCCCAAAAGTGCCCCGGCCACCAAGAGGCACTGGTGTCCCCAGTGCAGCCATCACCTCCCCAGGACTGTGAGACCCTCGACAGGCCCCAGGTTTCCGAGTGGCACGGGGCCAGTGAGCCGCCACGGAGGGATGCCCACAGCCAACCCACCCGTAGACATCTCCCAACCTCCACGCCGAGCCCCACAGCAGCCCACCAGCACCGCAGCATGGCAATTAGGCTTTGCTGGGGGGATTTTCCCAGCCAAGCCACACCGGAGCGGGGATCCAACCCCTCAAGCCATCCTCTCAAAGTGCAAAGCAACACCTTGCCCTTCCCCAGGGCAAAATCACAGCGGTGTTTGCTGGAGCAGGGCTCAGCCCTCCCACAGCCAGCGTCGAGCCCACGTGGGCTGGAGCCAGGCCGGCTGCGGAAGAGTTAAGCCCAGCTGCTCGCCCGGGTCTCAGGGGCCTCCCACTCGCCCGGCGTGGAGTATGAATAGCTGCGCTCCCCTCCGCTCCCAGCCACTCGCTTCCCTCCCTGCCTTCCCTCTCGTTTGGAGCCCCGGCATCCTCCCCAGCATCCTCCGACAGCGCCGGCGCCAGAGCCCCGGCATCCTCCAGAAAGCGCCGATGTTGAGCACGGAAAGTTTCACCGGGGCTAGAGCCCTGGGCGAGGAATCGCTGCAGATGTGGGACCTCAACAAGCGGCTGGAGGCGTACCTGGCCCGCGTGAAGTTCCTGGAGGAGGAAAATGAGGTGCTGCGAGCCGAAATCCAGAACGCCAAGGGCAGCCCCGCCGGGGATTCGTGGCGGGCAAAGTACGAGGAGGAGCTGCGAGCGCTGCGGGATGCGCTGGATCATGCCTTCAGGGAGAAGTGCACGGCCGAGCTGGCCAGGGACAACCTCTACGAGGAGGTCCAGCAGGTGAAAAGCAGGTGCCAGAAGGAGCAGGCAGCCCGAGAAGAAGCCAAGAAGCAGCTGTCCTTGAGCAGGAAGGAGCTGGAGGAGGAGCGGAGAGCACAGATCTGGCTGAAGGAGAGAGCCGTGCAGCTGGAGAAGGAGGTGGAAGCCTTGCTGGAGGTGCACGAGGAGGAGAAAGCGGGGCTGGACCAGGAGATCGCGAGCTTCTCGCAGAGCCTGGAGAGCTTCCGCTGCGCGCCGGTGGCTTTCCAGCCGGTGGAGGTGGAGGACTACTCCAAGAGGCTCTCGGAGATATGGAAAGGGGCGGTGGAGACCTACAAGACGGAGGTGTCGCAGCTGGAGGGTTCCCTCTGCCAGGCCAAGGAGAACCTCTGGAAGGCAGTGGAGGACAACCAGCAGAGCCAGCTGCAGCTGCAGCACCTGGAGAAGGACCTGGCGGGGCTCAAAGCACGGAAGGAGATGCTGGAGGAGAGCCTGGCCCGGCAGTGGCAGGAGCAGCGCGGGGAGGCAGAGAAGTTCCAGGTGGGTGAAGGCGGTGGGGAGGTGCTGGTCCCCTGGGGAGGGGGAGAGCAGGGTGCTGTGGGTGCCTGGGGGGCTGCTCAGGGCACCCACCCCCTGCAAAGGGACGGGGGAGATGGGTAGGAGGAGGCAAGACGGAGGGAGCAAACCGCAGGGCAGGGATGGATGGTTGGCCCTGGATGAGCTGCAGATGGAGAGGAAGCTGGGGAGGGTGGGAGGAAGAGCAGAGCGGCTTGGGGACATCCATGTCCCCATCACAACAGGGACCCGGGGCCACCCCGCTGCAGGGGAGCAGCACCCAGACCCCGGGTCCTCCCCCACCACCCTGCCCGGGGCTGCTGCTCCACGTCCCGCTGGGCTCCAGAGCCAGGGTCCCAGGGGAACGGCAGCCCCCGCCCGCTGCCCCCCCAGCGCTGGGTGCAGGCAGCGGGGTGCAGGCAGCGGGGGGGGTTGTGGGAAGGATAAACTCTGACCGACTTCGCTGCAGCTGCAACCCAACAGCTGCAAAAGTAATTCAGCAGAGGGAGGATGGGGCTGGAAATGCCGGGGACGGCGCGGACGCCGCCCGGGGGAAGGGTCCCTCTTTGTTCCAGGTCCAGGGACCCACCACCGGCGTCGCGGAGCAGAGGGTGCCACGGCCTCGGCCGCTTGCCCAAAAGATGCTTCTTTCCCATGCCGGCGTCCTGCAGTCCCGTATCCCCCGGCCTTTCCTCCCTCCTCCCCCTCACTTTTCAGCCTTGCTCCTCTCCTCACCCCCCTCTCCCCATCCTCAGCCCCCCGTGCTAAAATCGGGTGCCCAGGACCCCTCTCCCTGCAGCATCCCGAGGGGTGCTGGGTGGAAGCGAGAGCCACGGGCACGTTCCCACGTCTGGCAGGGGCAGGCAGGGCTCAGGCAGGGCTGAAACATCCCTGACTCCCCCTCTGTGCTGCCCGCAGCTGGCGATGGAGGCCCTGGAGCAGGAGAAGCAGACCCTGCGGGTGCAAATCGCCCAGGTGCTGGAGGACCGGCAGCAGCTCATGCACCTCAAGATGTCCCTCAGCCTGGAAGTGGCAACCTACAGGTGAGGTCCCCGATGGGGACACGGGGCTGGGGAGCAGCCGCTTCCCCAACACACCCACCACGGTGGGCACAGGAGGGGTCTCGGGCACAGGAAGGGTCTCGGGTACAAGGGGGGTCTTGCGTAGGGGCAGCCCTGAGTCCCTCTTCCAGCCCTTCCAGATGGCCCCAGACAAAGGCAGGCTGCCAGGGGACTGGGGGGACAATTAGCATGAGAATAGGGGCTGTCCCCAGCCCAGCCGAGGGGCCTCCCCGGCAGAGCATGATGTCACCCGGCGCGGACACTAATCCTGGGGACAGGGGGATGGGAGGGGAGGCAGGAGCAAGGGGAGCTGATCCGGTCCCCCCCATCTCCCTGCCAAGCTGGGACAGGGCAGCAAAACCATCCATAGCCCCTTTGTGCCTCAGTTTACCTGCAAAGCAGCCACCGTAGCCCAGCGAGGTGTGCTGGGGTGCACAGGGAGCAGCTCGGCTCTCACCGTGCTGCAGACACCCACCCACCCACTCCACAGCACCCACCCCGTAGCAGCCACCCTGCTCCTCTCCTTGCAGGACGCTGCTGGAAGCAGAGAGCACCCGCTTGCAAATGCCAGCCGGGGAATACAAGCTGGCCAACGGCTTGCGAGGTAAGGGAGCACCGGCACCAGCCCCGGCACCGCCGCCGTGTCACCCCGGGGGGGTTCAGGGGATGAGGCTGAATATAGACACAAGCATTTTCCTGGCAGCGGTTGCTCGGCCGCGATAGGAAGGTGCGAACGGAGGCTGGGGAGCTCCTGGCACGGGGCTCACAGCCGCCGCGGTGCAGATAAAGGCTTATCTGCTTCTTCGCCTCTTTTTTTAATTCTTCCCCTGGATGGGGAAGGCAGGAGAGGATCCGCGTGCCTGGCGGGACCGCGGGCTGTTGTAACAAGCTGAGCATTTCTTTTTTTCCTCCAAAAACAACCAAGAAGGAAAACCTGTCACCTGCACGCTTCCCCCAGCAGCAAGACCTGACTGCGTCTGCAGCCAGGCAGAGCATCGTCCCCACGCGGTGCCGAATCCCCCGGCAGCATCAGCATCGGCCGCACTCGAGCGAGGAATTTCCCACTTTCCGTGAAGGAGCTGTTTAAAAATAGGAGAGGGGGCAGCGGGCAGCGAGAGGCACCCGGGTGGCAGGGGAGGGATGGGGGAGCCGCACGAGCAGCTTTTCGGCATGCTCACTGCGCTCCCCCTCGCTCTTTGCAGATCTCAAGTTGGAGGTGAGCAGCGGCAGCAAGCTGGCACCGGCGAGCGCCGAGGCCAGGCGGCTGCTGCCCCGAGACCACCGTGCCAGCCCCTCCATCTTCCCCAGGGCGGAGGGGAGGGTGCAGCCAGCAAAAGCCCAAAGCGACGCTCTGACACCCAAAATCCAGAGCCCCGGTGCCAGGGAGCTCCAGAAAATCAGCTCGGTCCTCCATGCCACAGCACCACAGGCTGCCAGCGTGGCCAGGGAGCCGGGTGCCCCCAGCCGCCCCACGCCGAGCCCCTCGCAGCCTGGCAAAGCTGCCCCTTCTCTCTCCCCAGAGGCCCCCAGCCCCATGCCACCAGAGCCGGGGAGCCCGGGGGAAGAGGGTCCTGCCTGGCCGGGGGGAGACGGGGCTGAGATGAGCCAAGGGAAGGAGCATCCTCCGCCCGAAGCCACGGCGGAGACCCACGATGCCAGCGCCGAGCCCCTGGGAACGGCGCCCACCCGCAGCCTGCAGTACCCAGCCCAGCTGGTCAGCGAGGCGCTGGAGGATGCTCTCAAGGAAATGAAAGACGATGCTCAGCCCAAAGAAGAGCCCATGCTCAGCGCTGCGTGGGCCCCCCGAGATGCCCGTGCCCCCAGCCCCGTTCCCCCTGTAGAGGCTTGCAGAGGGGTCGGGGAAGGGCAAGACCCCTCCAAGGGGGCCGGGGAGGGTGAAGCCCCCGAAGTGGAGGAGAGGGCTGGGGAAGCCGTGCTCCAGACACTGGGTGCAGAGAGCAGCGCTCTGCGGGATGGAGCCGTGTCCCCGCCAGGACCGCATCCCTGCGGCATGGCTGCTTCCCTAAGTGCCACGGCGAGCCGGGAAGAGATGGGAGCGTGGGAGGAGGAGATGCCCACTGTGCTGAGCCCAAGGGAACCAGAAGTGGTGGCCCAGGAAGAGGACACAAGTGGCCCTGGGCAAATGGGGACCGGCCGGGAAGAGCCAGAGCGAGGGGAAGATGAGGTGGAGGCCCCAGGCACAGAGGCATTGCACCCCTCGGAGGATGAGGAGGAGAGGGGACACCGCAGCCCCTGCGGAGTAGATGGCGATTTCCAGGGCGAAGGGATGGATGTGCGAGAAGGGGAGTCCCCGCAAAGGGAAGTCGAAGCTGCTCGTGCTGTCCCCGTGGAAAGCCACCCGGTTTTGCCCACTGAAGGTCACCTGGAAGAGGACCTTGTTGATGGAGAGCAGGAAAAGTTTGAGCACCAGGAAATGCCCGTGTGCGAGATGGACCTGGCTGCAGAGGAGAAAAGGGAGCAGAAGACGAGCCCAGGGCAGGAGCCGTGCCCAGAGCAGGAGCTCTCGAGCATCCACGAGGCCATCCCAGCAGAAGAGGCTTCATCGGGGGCTGAAGAAGATGCCGTGGAAGGGGAGGACCCAGGCAGAGCAAAAGATGGTGAGGGAGAAAAGGGAGAGGACAGTGGGGAGGTGCTGGGAGGAGAAGACCCCCAGGCAGGAGAGGCTGCGGGACCTGAAACCCCAGGGCAGGAGAGCGGAGCCTGGGAGACACCCGGGGACCTGCAGGAAAATGGCTTTGTGGAAGAGGTGCTGGAGCAGGAGGAGCTGGAGCCGGAGATGGGAGAGGAGCCCTGGGGCAGGGGGGATGATGGCAACAGCCAAAAGCCCCATCCAGAGGACTGGGAGGTGACAGCAGAGGACACAGAGGGGGCTCTGGGGACAGAAGAGCCAGCCTGGGCAGATGACACCCCAACAGGCGCAGGAGGGCTGGAAAGCAAGGAGAGAGAGAGCATGTCACCAGCAGAGCTGGAGCAAACCCGGGAAGATGATGAAGAAGATGCTGAGAGCCAGGGGGTGAGCCAGCAGCAGCCAGCGCTGGAGGCTGAGCCGGCCCCGGGACTGGCGAGGGATGAGCAGGAGGGCACCGCGGGGCAGCCTGCCTGGGCACCCGCAGATGCCCCCGGGCAAGGGGACAGCCAGGAGCTGGCCGAGGCTCCGGAGGAGTTGTGGGAAGTGCAGGATGAGGATGCTGACGATGAGCTCGGCTCGGACCTGGGACAGCAGGAGAGCAGCAGCACCGGCACAGGGGCACTTCAGCAGGCATCGGGTGATGGCGCGGAGAGCGGTGAGTCGGCGGGGGAGGACACTGGGCGACCGGGAGAGCTGGAGCAGGCACCGGGGACGGGCAGGAGGGTGGAACTGGAGGACACGCTGCCGGACAGCACGCCCTTGCACCTCTACGAAGGGGAGATGCTGGCTGTGGTCGCACCCAGCCAAAACCCTCTGGAGACTGAAGAGACCACAGAGACAGCCCCTGCATCCAAAACAGCTCCGGACGATGAAGGGTGGCTGGAAGGGAGGGACCAGCCACCAACTCCCACCCTGCCAGAGAGCCGCGAAGAGGAGGCAGGGATGGAGGTAGCCCCTGCAGCAGAGGGTGCCGAGGAGGAGGAAGGCTATTTCATGGTCTCTGCTCCCAGCCAAGAGGTGTCCAGCTCAGAGGAAGCTGAGATCTCTGAGGACTTTGAGGAAATTAAAGTTGAAGCAACTGAAGCCAGCAAAGATGATCTGGAAGCTCCTGGAGAAGCGTCTCCAGTGCCAGAGGACGAAGGGCACTTTGAGGCATTTGGTGGTGAAGGAGATGAAGACATGAAGATGCCCACAGAAGAACCTGAGATGCTGAAGGATGAGGATGAGGACGATGCTGGGGGTTTTACTGCCGAGCTGGAAGAAGGTCCAGCTGTGCCCGAGGCAGATCCCGGCTGTCCTGGGGCCGCGGGGCCATTAGCAGGAGGTGCAGACGAGCCAGCCCAGGGTGCCGCAGGCTCTGGCGCGCATGAGGGACCAGGGTGCTCGGAGGTCTTGGCTGCCGAATCGGTCGAGGAGCTTGATGGCACGGTGGAGCCAGAAAGCGAGGCCAGCAGAGCCGAAATGCTCCCAGGCTGCAGCCTGGGGCTGGTGGGGCAGGAGGAGGAGGAGGAGGAAGAGGAGGAGGAAGAGGAAGAGGAGGAAGATAAGCCCGGCACGGCTCACCACGACGTGGCCGAGCCCATCCCTCCGGCAGGGCTCCAGGCCCCAGTGATGCCGGTTTCTCCACTGCCTGACCAAGCAGAGCAGACATCGGATGAGCAGCCATCTGCGGAGGAGGAAGCACCAGACGGTGACAGCCCTCCACCGGCCGGGGACGAGGAGCCCCCCGAGGCCGACCCACCTCAGCCGGGCTCCGCGCCGGAGCAGGGAGGTTTTCCAGAGATAATTAAAGAAATCCCAGAGGCGGCCGATCTCTCTGCAAATGTGCCAGCGGATGTCATGAAAGACTCAGATATTTTGGAAATAGTTGAGCAAGCCCTGGAGTTCAACCAGGAGCTGGTGATGGGGGTGAGGGCGGCCGAGGGCGGGCAGCGGCATCCCGGTGGGACCGAGCTACCCCGGGACACCGGGGAAGACTCCTCGCCTGCTTCGTCCAGCGAGGAGGAGCCAACGGTGCAGGAGGTGCCAGCGGATGTGGCATCGGGGACGGAGGGTCCAGTTCGGGCCGAGAACGGGCTGCACCGGGAGGCCAGCCTGGAGGACCTGGCCGAATTCACCGAGGAGGTGCTGAACGGCATCGCCGGCGTGCCACCGGCACAGGAGTTCCCCGCGGAGACCGCAGACCCTGCTGCAGTGATGCCACCGCAGCCCCCCGCTCCCGCAGATGCCATCGCCGCCAAGCTGGCTGATGCCACCCCGTGTGGCAAGCACGGTGGGGCCGACACAGTCCCCGTGCCATCCCCTTTGGGGGATGACGTCTTGTGCCTCACGCCCGACCAGCCGCCAGCGTGCCGGCTGAGAGCCGAGCAGGAGCCCTGGTCCTCGGGCGACGAGTGACGGTGGCGGGGGGGGGACCCCTCTGGTAGCCCCCTCCCTGCCAAAACCCAGCACCCTCACTTCGCCCACCCGCCCAACTAACGTTTCTCCATCTCCTTATGATTTTTAGCACATTTGTGTGGATTTTTTGCACCCCTTTTCAGAGTGAAGAACCACCAAGCTCCGTTCCCCCTCGGCCCCCCAAATTTGCATGCTTGCTCTGGGACCCCAGCCTCATTTTGTGCCCCCTCTGGGTGGGTTGCCGTGGCTGTATTTAATTTAAACCCCATCTTTCCCCCTTCCCTGTGATCTTCCCCCTTCAAGCCCCCCCCAGCACATCCGCCCCGGGAAGCCCAGCTGGAGGCTGGGGACCCCCACACGCTGCACCCTGGGACCCAGCGCCTCAGGGCGAGCGAGAGCACCCCGGGGTCCCCAGCCCCGACCCGCTGACGCTCGCGGGGCTGACCCATGCCGGATGTATCCGCTGCCTTAACGTTAATTTAATAAAGCCTCATCATCCCGCAGCCTGGCTCTCCTCATTCCCACGGCCGGGTGGCTCTGGGGGGACGGATTCATCAGCACGGATTGGGGACAGGGTCCCCAGGACGATGGTCGCCCATCCCTGGGGCGATGCTTCCCCCTGGGGCGATGCTCCCCCATCCCCAGGGCCCCGTGGACGCCGCTCAGGGCTCGCTGCTGGCCGGGCACTCGCCTGACCGCTGCCTGGGCTGGCCGGCAGGAGCGGGACGGGATGCCAGCCCACCCCATCCCCGTGCCAGCGCCTTCAGCAATGAGCCAGCAAAACCAGCCGCTATTCCTGCCCGGATCGGGCAGGCTGCCCGTGGGGCAGCGTGCGGTCACCCAGCCCTGGGAGCTGCCGGGTACCCCGAGCATCGCGGCGGGGACCCTGTCGCCCCAGCAGACGTGGCTTTGCCCCTTTTCCCAAAGGGTGCTGGGCTGCAGAGGGGGCTACAAGGAGCCAAGGGGGCTCAATCACCCCGTTGTGCGGCTGGGCGTGGGGACGGCGCGGGAAGAGCTGCATAAATCAGCCTCTGGCCAGAGAATGGGCTCCTTTATGCTGGGCAAAGGGCTGAGTCACCCCGGGCAAGCGGACGAGGGGACCCGGGTGGCCACGACATCCCTGGGGACCGACAGCCTCGCACCCACGGGTGCGCTCAGCATCGCTCCTTGGGTGCTCGGGGATGGGCTGCCCGCCTGGCTGGCCCCGCCGCTCACCCACGCGCCGGATTTAGCCCGGCCGTCCCCATGCCAGCGCCCGGAGATGCTCGGAGCCAGGGACCGATAAGGACCCAACATTTATCTGCCTTCCTCCATAAGAAGCCCCCGGCCCCCTCCCCTGCCCGAAGGCAACGGTTTCCTTTTAAGGCTAAACTCCAACGGATCCAAACACCGTAATAAAAAAAAAATAACCCCTCCGATTAGTTTAATCAGGCGCCGAGCCTGTGTTCAATCAGCCCTTGGCCCTAACGCACCCCTTCGGCGAGGCCTGGGCAGCATCAGCCGATGGCAGCTCTGGTAAACCCCCCCCCGAGACCCCTGGTGTCCCCCCGAGAGGTCCCCCAAAAGCGGGGCTGCCCGGACGCTGGGGTCCCCGGGCGAGGAGGGGCGGTGGCGGGATGCGGAGGAGGAGACGGCAGTGGGTGAGGAGCTTCGCAAGGCGGGGGGTGACATTCCTCCCGAAATTAATCCACATTCCAGCCGGTGCTGACAAAGCGATGAGGGGGGACAGATGGCGAGGGGGAGGAGGGGGAGCCCCTTCCTCACCCCGAGGAGGAGGAGGAGGATGGGACGAGGCTGCGGAGGGCCGAGGGTCGCCCCGTGGGGTGGGGGCAGCTGCTGGGTGCTTTGCAAACCCCAGGGGCTGCAGCCTGGAGAGCAAAACCCCGGCGATGCTCATCTGCAGGCTGTGAGAAATGCACGAGTGAGTGTGCAGCAACGGGACCGAGCGTGTCCCCGAAGGGACCGAGTGTGCCCCTGATGGGACCACGAGTGTCCCCAGTGGGGCTGAGCATGTCCCCAGTGGGACCAAACGAGTCCTTGCAGCACCGAGTGTGACCCCGAGGGGACCAAGCGTGCCCCCAATGCGACTGAGTGTGCCCCAATGGGACCGAGTGTGCCCCAATGGGATCCAGTGTGCCCTAATGGGACCAAATGTGCCCTGATGGGACCGAGCGTGCCCGGGTCCCCCTGTGCCCAGCCCTGGCGTGGGGCTGCAGCTTGGATGCCCATCGCCCCCCACCCCAGACCAAAACCCACTGAACCGAACCGGAGGCTGCCAGGCAGCACCTCCCGGTTCCACCGAGCACACGCAATCTGATTTTGGGGACCACGCTACTTTCGGGGGCCGGAAAGAGAAACAGAGGTGTCCACCCCGCACCCGAAACCTGCTCGCACGCCCAGACGGAAGCACGGCACTGGTGCACACGCGCGTGCAAAAGGGCAGGTGGGGTGCGGGGGGTCCCCGGGGCCGCGGCCATGGCGAGGGGCTGCGTGGGGATGGCCGGGCTGGGGCTTTAAGAGCCCCGGAGCCCCCCGCAGCCGGGCCCCCCGCCAGCCGGGGAAGGGTTTTGTTTCCTTGAAGGCTGGGCGAGAGGGGGATTTCAATGGAGCCCACACAAAAACTCCCTGTGGGGTGAGCCCGCGCCGGGATGGGGAGGGGGGATGAGGCGGGATGACCTCAGCGATGACTTCATTCCGCTTGCAGCTCCCAAAAATCCTGGGAACCTTATAAGGAAAGGACTAAAAATACAGCCGGAGGGGTGTGGGCAGCCCCTGCTCCCCCTCCCCAAAATAAGCCCTTGGGGATGCTAAATGCGGGCAAGCAGGAGCCACGCTGGGGCCACCGCGGCTGTCCCCGAGGGGGATGCACGGTGGGGACAATCAATGGGGACCCAAAAACCCCCACGGGTGAAGCAGGCTGGACCCCCACGCCAGCCCAGGGCAGGGATGTGGGCAGCGGGTGTCCCCCCCAGCGAGGCATCGCCGTCCCCAGCCAGCGCCGTCCCTTCCCGCGACACCCCGGGGACCTGCCGGGGTGGGGGGTGGCTCGGCCACCCCCTCGCTCGCCCTTCACCCAGGTCAGACCCCCCCAGGAATAGCTCCCGCCGGCTATAATAAGCTCTGTCCCGGTTTTTGGGGGCTCGCCCAGCTGCCGGGTCGTGACCCCCTCGGCAGCACCGTGCCCCAGCGCCGTGACAGCTGCTGCCAAATCGGGGCGACGCGGATGCCTGCGGCCGAGCCCCGCGGCGGGAGCCCCGCCGGGAATGCGCGCCTGGGGCCGTCCGTCAGCGTAGGGAGGATGATGGGGTCCCTGGGGCGATGCTTCCCCATCCCTGGGGCAATGCACCCCCATTCCTGGGGTGATGCCCGCCATCCCCACGCCGTTACCTCCCCAAAATGCTCCTTTGTACTGAAATGGGTGCGGGAAGACAAGGGGAAACATGGCACCCACCCACCCGCTGCCAACCAGCACCCCAAGAGCCCTTTCCTCCTCCCCAGCCCCAGTAAACGCAGCCCCAGCAGCGCCACGGGCGGCCTCAGCGCCCGTAAACACGGCGCAGGATGCGGCACGCAGCCCACGGTCGGCCGCCCGTCATTAAGCTGGGGCGTGGGGTAGGAGCAGTACGAGAAAAGGGCTGTGGCGTGGGAAGCAGCCCAGCCGGCTCCCGACACCTGCGTGCCAGCACCGTGCCTCAGTTTCCCTTCTCATCCAGCCTGTTGCGGGCCAGCCGCGAGTGGAAAGGGGCTGAGCCAGCGATGGGGAGAGGGGAAGCCCCTCCAGGGCACCCCACGGCACCCAGCTGCACCCACCCCACGCGAGCCATGGGGCGTCTGGGCCGGGGAGCAGCGGGCACAGGAGGTGACTCACCCCCGGCCACGGCAGCCGGAGGGAAACACCAACAAAGCAGCTCCTTCCTCGCGGCACAGCCGGTCCCCAGCACGCAGGTGGCACCGGGACAAACAGGGCTGTCCCCCCGTCACCCCGTGATCGCTGGGGTGGGATCCGACCCCCCGGGGCCAAACCTGCCATGGCCAAGAGGGCTGAGCCCCCGTGGATCCAGACCTGGCGCCCGCCGGAGGCCGGGGGCACGGTGCCAGGCAAGGTCACGCCGTTGGGGCCAGGATGTGACCGCGGCCGGCGCTGAGTCACCGCGAGCAGCTGATGCCGGATCCGGCCCCGGGAAGGGGCTGGAAGGTCCCTTGGCTCCGGCGCTCCTTGCCCCAAACAGCATCCCCAGCGTGGCCAGGGACCCCCTGCCCAGTTTGGGGACCCCTTCCCAGCTTGGGGACCATGTGCCCAGTTTGGGGACAGCGTGCCCAGCTTGGGGACCTCATTCCCAGCTTAGGGACTGTGTGCCCAGTTTGGGGACCACATGCCCAGTTTAGAGACCCCTTCCCAGCTTGGGGACCCCATGTCCAGTTTGGGGACTGCGTGCCCATTTTGGGGACCCCGTGCCCAGTTTGAAGACTCCGTTCTCAGTTTGAGGATCATGTGCCCAGTTAGGAGACTCCCCTTTGCCCAGTTTGGGGACCCCATGCCCAGTTTGAAGACTCCATTCCCAGTTTGAGGACCACGTGCCCAGTTTGGAGACTCTCCTTTGCCCAGTTTGGGGACCCCATACCCAGTTTGAAGACTCCATTCCCAGTTTGGGGACCCCGTTCCCAGTTTGAGGACCACGTGCCCCGTTTGGAGACTCCCCCTTGCCCAGTTTGGGGACTGTGTGCCCACTTTAGTGACCTCATGCCCAGTCTGAGGACTCCACTCCCAGTTTGGGGACCCTGTGCCTGGTTTGGGGACTTCACTCCCAGTTTGAGGAGTCCACTCCCAGTTTGGGGCCCCCATGGCAGACCCCCTCCCGGCCCCTCGCCATCGATCAGCCGACGGCGCAGCGTCTCGCAGGAATTCCGACCGAATTCCCCCGCGGCAGGCAGGTGGGCTGGGGGTCGCTGGAAGCCCAGCGGGGCGACAACTGCCTGCTGGCATTGGGTTTCGGGGTGCGGAGGGGGGAGATTTATCACCTCCAGGCTCATGGGACCCCCCCCGGCATTGCCCGGGGCGCCGCGGCCGCCCCCCGGCACGGTGCTGGGGGCCATGGCAGCCCCACGGGAGCCGGCGAGGGGCCCAGCTCTTTGTCCAAACATGGCCAGTGATTTTGGTGGCCGACACCGGAGCTGGCTGGAAGGATGGCGGAGGGCTGGCCATGGAGGGGGGGGCACCCTGCGCACCCCAAACCCCACCGCCACCCCGGCAGCACCCCGCAGCGCCTTCCTCCTCCTCCTCCTCGCAGGGGTTTATTCCCTCCCTGCTGTTGGCAGCCCACCCCCCCCCAAAAAAGCCTGTTTGGGGAGGGGAGGACAAGCAGGCAGCTCCCCAGAAAGGCTCCCGGCGGGGGGCACTGCCCAGCACACCCCTAAAAGCCTCCCCCTTTGGGGGGCACCGGGCAGGAGAGGGCAGGACCCCCCCAGTCTATACCCCGCCATGGGGAACCCCTGCCCCGCCGGATCGGGCCCCGGGGGGGACGGGATCTTGCCCCGGGGAGGGACTGGATTGGGCCCCGGCGAGGGAGTGGCTGGGGCCCGGGATCGGGCCCCGGGGAGGGACTGGATCGGGCCCTGGATCGGGCCCGGGGGGGAATGGATCGGGCCCCGCGGCGGCGGGATCGGGCCCGGGATCGGGCCGGGGGGGGGGAACGCGACTGGATCGGGCCCCGCGGCGGCGGGATCGGGCCCGCCGCGCACCACGGCGCCCCCTGCCGGACGGCCGCGGCGTTCGGAATTCCCACTCTTTTTTCTGATTGGCTACCCGGTTCGAGCCAATGAAAGAGGAGGTGTAGGCCGGGAAGGCGGACCCGGCAGATACCTCAGCCAATCAGAAGCTAGCGACGCGCTCCGCCTCCCAAACCGGCCCGGAAGAGCCGACAACCAATGAGAATGGGGGCGGTGGGCAACGGGCGAGGCGGTGGGCGGGAGATTGAAGGAGTGACGGCCAATGGGCGCAGCGCGAGGGGCGGAGGGGGCGTATCCCGCGGGGCCGTTCCCAGCCAATGGGGAGCGCGGGGGGCGTGTCCCCGGCTTCCAGAGAGTTCGGAGACGGGAGCGGAGCGGCGGCGGCGGCGGTGAGTGAGGGGCGGCCGCGGCCCCGCTCCCCCGGTCCCCCCCGGTCCCCCCGATCCCCCCAGGCTCCCCCGGCCCCGCCACCCCGCTCCCTGCCCACTCGCGGCGGCAGGGCCCGGCCCGATCCTCGGGACCCCCCGGCGGCGGGGGCCGGGCCCGGTTGCGGGGCCTGTCAGCAGGGGGGGAGCCGGGCCGGGCCTGCCCTGACCCGGCCTGAGGCGCGGGGGCTCGGTGTCCGCCGTGCGGCCTCGCTTTGGGGGTACCCGGTGCTTTGGGGTGTGCCCCCGGCCATGGCGGGGTCCTGCCCCGCGGGGGGTGCTGTCACGACATGGGGAGCGGGGGGGTGCTGTCACGATATGGGGAGCGGGGTGTCACATCGCCCGACAGCCCACCCCAGCCCCGTACCCCCCGTAGCGGGGCTCGGAGGTGCCCGGGCGGGAGGGATTTGGACCTGGGAAGCGACCCGAGGCGAACCCACTCGGGACGGATCCAGCGGGGGGGGGGGGGCCGCCAGCCCCGCGGGGGGCCCGATCCCATGGGGTTTTTCAGGAGGAGCCACTTATTTACCTCCTGCCCGGGGAGCCCGGAGCTTCCCCGCGTCCCCCTCCCACCCGTGTCGCAAGATAAACCGCGTCCACGCCCCGCGTGGGGTTTATCGGCTGCCGGCACACGGGCCGGCGCGGGGGGAGCGCGGCTGGGCCCTGGGATGCTGCTGGGGTGGGGAAACTGAGGCAGAGCCGGGCGCAGGGAGGAGAAAAGGGATAAAAGCCCGTGGCGAGTCCTGTGGGGCGGGGAGGGGTCCTGGACGGGGCTCAGGGCTCTCTCCTCTCGCAGCACGTCAGCAGCCAGGAAGATGGTGAAGGAGACGGGCTACTACGACCTGCTGGGCGTGCGGCCGGGAGCCAGCCTGGATGAGATCAAGCGGGCGTACCGGCGCCTGGCGCTGCGCTACCACCCCGACAAGAACCCCAGCGAGGGCGAGCGGGTAGGTGCAGCTCCCCCGGCCCCCGCCCACCTCGCTTCCCCCTCGTCTCACCCCGTTTTTTCCCCCCTTCCCCAGTTCAAGCAGATCTCCCAAGCCTACGAGGTGCTGTCGGACGCCCACAAACGGGCGCTCTACGACCGCGGTGGGGAGCGCGCCATGAAGGAGGGCGGCCTGGGGAGCCGAGGAGGAAGCGGCGGATTCGGCTCCCCCATGGACATCTTCGATCTCTTCTTCGGCGGGGGAGTGCGGATGCGCGGCCGGGCGGACAGGCGAGGTACCGGGGACGGAGGACCCGCCGGGACCCCGGGTGCTGGGACGGGACTGATGCCCAGGCACGGCGCGGTGCGGGCTCAGAGGTCGCCAGGATCCGGTTGGTGGCCTGCGGGCCACCTCCCTCCCCGCGGTGCACAGCCCGACGCCGTTCCTCGTCATCCTCATTACTTTCTCCATCTACCCCTCTTCAAAGGGCCCTTCCCTGTCCCTGTCCCAGCTTTCCCCCGCCGTCCCCAGGGCTGAGGCTGAGTCAGCCCAGCGCTGCCCTCGGCTCCCCGCGAGCCCCGGGGGGAGGCTGCAGCAAGACGCAGGGCGTGCAGGGCCGCTCCGGTGACTCTACGGATGCTTTTGGCCTGGGTCACTGGGAGAGGGTGACTCGCCACGGCGTTTCTTGCTGAAGTGGCACGATTTAATAGCAGGGCAATTAGGAGGCCAAGGGGAGCGTCTCAGTGACTCCGGGCAGAGCCTCGCCAGCCGGTTTGAGGCGATAAGCGGCTGGAGGGCGGCGGAGGGCCCTGGGGTAGAAGCCATGCCTGACCCACGCTGGGGACACGGGGCTGTCCCGGGGTAGCTGCAGGATCCGGGCTCGGAGGCGTGAGGAGATCCCCGCTCAAGGCTCTGCAGAGCGCTCGTGCCAAGCCCGGCTTAAAGCTGTTTCTGGTCCCTGAGGATTAAGTGGGACCGGCTCTGGAGGGAAGCTGCCAGCCACCGCTCCCCGCGGAGAACCGGTGATGCCGAGCCGCGGCGGCTGGCATCCCTCTGGTCATGGCTTGGGGGGTGGTGGCGTGCAGCCGGGCCCTGATCCGGGCTCTCCCCTCCGTCCCTCCAGGGAAGACGGTGGTGCACCAGCTCTCGGTGTCGCTGGAGGACCTCTACAACGGCACCACGCGCAAGCTGTCCCTGCAGAAGAACATCATCTGTAGGAAATGCGGAGGTGAGCGCCCGAGGGGCCGGCCCGCGGGGTTGCCCGGGGCTCCTCCCCGGTGCCGCAGCCCGGCTCGCTCACCCCTCTGCCTCCCCAGGCTGCGGGGTGCGGGAGGGCGCCCAGAGGAGGTGCCCCAAATGCCACGGCTCGGGCATGGAGGTTCGCATCCACCAGCTGGGACCCAGCATGATCCAGCAGATCCAGACAGTCTGTTCCCAGTGCCAGGGTCAGGGCGAGTGGATCCGGCCTCGGGACTGCTGCCTCACCTGCAACGGCCGCAAGGTCGTGCGGGAGAAGAAGATCCTCAGCGTTCACCTGGATAAAGGTGAGACGGGGCCGCCCGGGGAGCGGGGTCGCCCCCAAAATGGCCCCCGCGCCCTGAGCTCTCCCCGCGCACCCCGCAGGCATGAAGGACGGGCAGAAGATCACCTTCCACGAGGAAGGGGACCAAGTTCCCGGCCTGGAACCTGGGGACATCATCATCGTCCTGGACCAGAAGGAACACCCCATTTTCCGACGCAGCGGTGACGACCTCATCGTCAAGAGGGAGATCAGCCTGGCGGACGCGCTGTGCGGCTGCCGACAGGTCATCCGCACCCTGGACAACAGGACCCTGCTCATCTCCTCCCAGCCAGGTGGGGCGGGACGGGGCCGGCTGCTCTCTGATAGCCCTGCCTGGAGCCGGAGGGGTGCCAGGAGCTGCCCGGCGCAGGGAGGTGACGCTGTTCTTTGTCTCAGGTGACGTTATCCGACCCGGGGACCTGAAGTGTGTCCCCAACGAGGGGATGCCCGTCTACAGGAGCCCCTTCCAGAAGGGAAAACTCATCCTGCAGTTCCAGGTGAGGAGCTGGGGCCGGCGTCCCCCATCCCCGGGGTCCCCGCATCTCCGTCCCGCGCCTCCATCTCCTCTGTCCGGTTGCAGGTGAAGTTCCCGGAGCCCGGCTGGCTTCCCACTGACCGCCTGCGCCAGCTCCAGGCCTTCTTCCCGCCCCAGGAGGAGGTGATGGCCACCGAGGACACAGAGGAGGTAGAGCTCAGCGACTACACGTCCCACGGCGGGTCGGGCCGACGGCCCTACACCGGCGAAGCCTACCACGAAGACGATTTTGAGGACGGCATGCGCCAACACGTCCAGTGCCAGACCTCGTAGCCGGTGGGGGGCCGGAGGGGGGGGCTCGTCCCACGGGGTGGCGGGGCAGGGCTGGGGCCGCTCGGGCGGGGAAGGGGCTCGGAGAGCCGTCACGTTCAGGGATGTACATAGGTCGCCTTTCCGACAGCACTTAACCTCCCTCGCCGCCCCCGGGGAGCCAGGCACGGGGCTGCCCCGCTTTGGGGACCCCCCGCGCCCTCCCGCCGAGGGGAGAGGCCGGGGACGAGGCCCCTCTTCGAGCTGCCCCGGAGAGGGAGCCGGATCCTCCCTCCGGCTCCGTCTCCCTGCCGGCGGAGGAGCCGCTGCTGCTGCGCTGGCCCTGGGCTCGGTGGCCGGATCCAGCGGGACAGCGCAGCCCTGGACTGGTGACGAGGAGGGGGACGCACACCTCACCCCCTGCCTCAGTTTCCCCATCTGCGGTCCGGTGGAGCAAAGCCTCGCAGGAGCCGAGCTGGGGAGGACGGGAACTGCCCGGCTCAGCCGCCGTCCCCCGCCGGGGTCCCTGCCACTGCCCGGGCCCCCCGAGGGCCCTTGCTTTGCCCGTTTCTTTCCTTGCTGGAGCCTGGGTCAGGCCTGGGGAGCGGAGGGGGTTTCTCTTTTCTCTTTGCACAGAACAGAAGGGGGTTTGGGGGGGGGACCCGTCCCTTTAATTTATTTTTGGAAGAATTTTAAAACATTTTTTCTTCTTTTTTGTTTTTGGGAGGGGGGGGAGACTTTGTACACGGCATTAAAAGCAAATCCCGAGTCCGCGTGGCTGCGTGTTGCCGCAGCGGGGCCGTGCTCCCGGCGGAGAGGCCGGCGGGGCGCGGGCGGTGGCTCCTGCTTCCCCGCTTTGATCTGCCGGGCGTGCCTCAGTTTCCCCGGCTTTGCACAAGCGGGAGGGGACCCGCAGGGCTTGGCCGGGGCCGGCAGCCAGCTCCTGCCCTCCCAGCCTGGGGTTTTTTCCCCTTCGCCTCCCGCTCCGGGGGAGCTGGAGCCCCGTGGCGGAGGACAGGGCCCCCCCAGGCCCCCGGCAGAGCTCAGCACCCCCCCGGGAAGGGTCCTGGCCCTGTTCCCGTCCTCCCCAGCCCCCCCTCACCCCATTTTGCCCCCCCCTGCACCCCATCCCGGACCCTGTTTTACCAGCCCCAGCGTCCCCACACCAATATTTGGACCCTTTGCATCGCCTCCGCATCCCCAGAGCCCCTCACCCTGCACTGGTTCACCCCTCCTAGACCCCCCCTCACCCCCTTATTTCCCTCCCTGTCCCCTTCGCGTTATCCCAGCATCCCCGGAGCCCCTCACCATGGAGGCAGGACCCCCCAAACAACCTCAGCCCCCCCCCTCTTTCAGCAGGACCCCCCAAACAACCTCAGCCCCCCTCTTTCAGGGCACTGGGGGGCTCCAGGCTGTGCTGTGGGGCAGAGCCAGGCTCCTGAGCAGGGATGGGGGCCACCCCCTCAAAAAAACCATTGGGGGTCAAGCTGCACCCCATAAAACACCCCACCTCTCCCTCCAGCTGCCTGCCGAGCCCCCCCACCACAATAGGATGGGGGCGAAACCCTGCAGCCCCTCGCCCATGGGGACCCCCAGCCTGGGGGTGCTCATGGGGGGCTGCAGCCGGGGCCCCCCCTCAGTGCTGGGGCCCAGGAAAGGGTCCGGCGCCAGATGTGGCTGGAGGAGGAGGAGGCCGAGAACAATGCTGGCCGGCCGCCAGCCGCGGGGGAAGCGGGCAGGGGGGCTCCTTCCCCGGCCCCCCGCCTCGGAGGGCAGCGGGGTGCCCTGCAGCGGGGCGAGCTGGCCCGGGGCAAGGGGAAGGGGTGAACCTCGCGGGAGGTGACGGTCACCCCCCCCCAAAAGGGCTGGCTGTCCCCTCCCAGAGCTGACGGCGCTTTTTGGGGAGTCACCCCGCTCGCCCGGTTGCGGCATCAGCGGCCCCGACCCACGGGGACGGGCGCGTCACCCCACGGCAGACGGGGACACCCCCGAGGTGAGGGCCCCCTCCCGTCTGAAGGGGACCCCACCGGCGGGACCCCCAGCCCGTCTCTGCCCCCACCACCGGCAGGGCCACGCCGTCGCCTTGTGCCGGAGCCCGGCCGGGCAGGCGGCCCCGCTGACACTGACACGAGTCGCAGAACCGGTGGCCCACCCAGAAACTTCCAGGGAGGGGGCTGAGGGGTGAAGACCCCCCCAAACCTGGCACCTCCCTGGCCCCTGCCTCGTCAGCCAGACCCCGTAAGGGGCAGGGGGGCTTTACTGGGGGGGCCGGTAGCTAGCCTGGGCTCCTGGTCCCCCCCAGGACCATCCAGGGTGGCCACTGAACCAGGGAGCAGCTGGCCCGGGGGGGTGGCGGAGGGGGTGACCCCAGCCGGGACCCCCCCAGCCCCAGCATGGCGGAGGGGCCTGGCCCCCCCAAACCTGCCCAACAAGTCCCGGCCCCCTCCCCGGGCAGGTATTCACCGTGGCGGGGACAAGAGCCAGCGCGTCCCCCCGCGTTGGGTGGGCCGAAGCCCCCCTGCCCGAAGGGGCCACGTCTCCCACCCTCCTCGCCCGGCCCAGCCTTCGCTTCTAGAAAAATGCCTGCCAAAGGCGGGGGCGAGGGGCCGGGGCCCCCCGGGGCCGGGTGTTCATCACCGCAGCACAAAGCGGGGCCGGGGAGGGGGCCGGGGCCCCGCTTTGTCTCCGGGAGATGAAAGGCGAGGGGCCAGCCCCGGGCCCCCTCCCCAGCAGCGGGGCCGCCGGGGTCACCGGGGAGGATTAGTGCCGCGTTCGAGGCGTCGGGGGGGCACCCGAAACCACCCACGCGGTCCCAGGGGATGGGGGGGGCGCGGCCCAGGGCATCCCGCAAGGTTTTGGGGTCACTGGTGGCCCCCAGCCCCGCTCCCCGCCCGGAGGAGGAATTCGCTTTTCTTTAAGGAGCAGCCGGCGGCCGTGCGCCGGGGAGGGGGCACATCCAGCCCCTGCACCCCCCGGGACCCCCCATCGCCGTGGGGCAGCACCCACGGAGCAGGATGGGACCCCCAGCGTGTGCCAGGCAGGGGGGGTGCAGGCCCCACAGACCCCCCCACATCCAGCTGTGCCGCCCCTGCTTTCGGGGTCCCAGGGCCCCCCCCTCAACCCGGGGGCGCGGAAGGGAGGCAAATTGGAGCCGTCGCCGGGGAGAAAGGGGATATCCTTCCGGAGGGGAGAAGCCGGAGAGCCGGAATCGGCGCGGGGGGGCGGCTGGTTGCCATTGCCGGCTGCTCCCGCCCGGTTGCGGCTTTTGCGAGGTCTCCCCGGGGAGAAAGCGGGGCGGTTTGGGGACGAGGCGCCCACCCCGGCCGCTGGCACCGGGCCGCGCCGGTGATGCCATCCGGTCGCGGGGATGGCGGGAGAGGCGCGACGCGGCCCTGGCAGGGCGACGGGGGCGATGGGCGCCTGCCAAGCGTCCACCTGGAGATAGCGGAGCCCTTCCTCCCCTCCTCCTCCTCCTCCTCCCCAGGGAAGGTGTAATTACACCCTTCCCGCTGCCGGTGCAGCCCCACACCCGGGCCGTGGGGGCGAAGCCAAGCCCCGCTCCTGGCCGGGGGGACAGGTCCCCTCCCCGGCCGCAGCAGGAGGGGTGCTGGGGACCCAGGGCTGCTCTCCCCGTGCCCCTCCGTCACCCCAAAAGCAGCCGTGGGTGCCCCACGGCTCAGCGGGGCCCCGGTGCTGGCAGGGGGAGTGGGTCAGGGCCCCCCATCTGCCCCGGCCGAGGGGTCCCAGCCCACCCTGGGACAGGGAGCCACGTCCCGGCGGGCAGCACCCATGGGTGCCCCGGCTCCTCTGGCCGAGCCGGGAGAGGGTCTCACTGACCCCAGCCCCACCCCACGGCTGCCCCACGGCTGCCCCTCGCTTCCCACGCTGGGACGTGCCAACCCCGCCACCGCCTTCGCCCCCGGCCCCTTGCGCAAGGGCTGCGGTGCAGGATCGGTGCGTGAGCCAGCAGGCGGGGTGGATGGGGACACCGGGAGGGGGGACGGGGACACCGGGGGGGGGGACACGGGGACATCGGGGGGGACGGGGGGGATGGGGACACCGTGGGGGGGGGAACGGGGATGCTGGGAGAGGGGACAGGGACATCAGGGGGGACAGGGACATCGGGGGGGGGGACAGGGACGCCGGAGCGGGGGGACAGGGACGCCGGAGCGGGGGGACAGGGACATGGGGGGGGGGGGGACAGGGACATGGGGGGGGGGGGGGACAGGGACATGGGGGGGGGGGGGACAGGGACGCCGGAGCGGGGGGACAGGGACATCGCGGGGGGGACAGGGACATGGGGGGGGACAGGGACATGGGGGGGGGGGGGGAGACAGGGACGCCGGAGCGGGGGGACAGGGACATCGCGGGGGGGACAGGGACGCCAGAGCAGGGGGACAGGGACATCGGGGGGGGGACAGGGACGCCAGAGGGGGGGGGGACAGGGACGCCAGAGGGGCTGTAGGACATTTATTGAAAAGAGGAGGGAGGTGGCGGGAACGATCCCGGGGGGTTCGGACCCGGGGGGGGTCGGACCTGGAGCTGCACGGCCGCGGTGGCACCGGCTTGGGGCTGGTCGGTGTTTCCTTCCGCTGCAATATTCATAAATAAATACTGGGGAGGGGGAGAGCGAAGGCAGCCCCTGGGCAGGGCGAGGGCCAGGAGCCGCTTTCCAAAAAAATAGCAAACTGACCCCAAACCGGTTGAAAGCAACCCAAAGGCGCAGGGAGGCGGCTGCGTTACCCCCCGCCGCGGCCCCGGCGCCTCTCCAAAAACCGGGCGCTTTGGCTGCGGCGAGGGCGGCGGCAGGAGGGGGCCAGAAAACGAGATTTTCCTGCCCCCGGAGAGACCCCGCGGTGCAGAAAAGCCACGTTTTCCCCCCAAAAAAGAGGGGGTTGCTCTGATTTACCCCCGTGGGAAGGCGCAGCCCCCTCCCCGTGGCTGCGGGGGGGACCGGGGGGGGACATGGGGTGGGCAACGGGGGCTGGGGGGGGACACGGGGTGGGGGGACGGGCGCTGGCTGGGGAGGGGACGGGGCGGGGGACGGCGACGGGGCCGCTGGCGCGGCGGCGGGGCGGGAGCGTCACTCCCGGACGTAGACCCTGGTGCAGACGACGTCGTCGGCTGTCATCGTCTGCAAGGAGGAGCAGGGTCACGGTCATGGCCCCCAGCCCACGGGAGCTTCCCAGCATGCACTGGGGCAGAGATGCCCCCCCATCGCCGCCACCCCGGCCTCACCAGGATGAGCTCCCCGTCGTTGGTCATCTCCCGGGACCAGCCCGTCTTGGGCCCCTCGCCCTTCAGCAGCCGCTGCTCGCACACCATCTTGTTCTCGCTCTCCCACTTGGCCAAGCTCTGCGGAGCGGGGAGAGGGCGACGCTGGGGGGGACGGTGACGCCCCGAGAAGCCCCCGCCGCACGGGAGCGTCCATCGCCGCCCGCCACGAGATGGATGGGGCCATTTGTCCCCGGCCTTGACAGTTGCCCGGGCTCATCTGTCACCTGGGGGCCCGCGGGGAGGGGACGGGAGGCGCGGGGAGAGGGGACCGGCCCTCGGCTTGCAGGGGAGAGCGTGCGGCCGTGTGCGTGCAAAGACGCACACGCATGTGCAAACGCATGCATGCAAAATGCGTGTGCATGCACATGTAACCGTGCACGCACACGCAGAAGTGAGCGCTCCTGCCCTCGTGCAAAAGGTGTGTGCATGCACAAACACCTGCAGGCACGCATGCACGTGTGTGTGTGCACACACATGCAACCCTGCGCATGCACTTAACGTGCACACACACAAGCGAGCGCTCCTGCCCTCGTGCAACGTGTGTGTGCATGCACAAACGGATGTGTGCATGCACCAGCGTGCACACACATGCATCTGTGTGCACGCACATACGGTGCATGCACATCTGTGTGCACACACACGTGAGTGAGTGCTCCTGGGTCAGGATTAGCCCCCTCCAGGTCGGGATTAGCCCCCCCCCCCGGTCGGGATTAGCCCCCTCCCCAGGTCGGGATTAGCCCCCCCCCAGGTCGGGATTAGCCCCCCCCCCAGGTCGGGATTAGCCCCCACCTTGCAGGGCCGCCCGTCCACCGTCTGCTCCTCGAACTCCTCCCCGATCCTGAAGCTGATCTCGGTGGTGCGGACGGTGGTCGAGGTCTTGATGTAGAAGCTCTCCCCGTCCTGCTTGATCTCCACTGCCGGCTTCGAGGCCGCCGCCACCGCGATCTTCCTCAGCATCATGTTGACGCCTGGGGAAGGGGACGGCGGCGTCAGGGGTGACCGGCAGCCGGGGAGGTTAAGCACCTCTCGGGGCTGGATGCGGCCCCCTCTCCCCCGGGGGCTCCCTTCAAAGCCTGGGGCCACGGCCACGGCCCCGCAGCTCGGCAGTGGCACATCCCAGGGGGACCCCGAGCTCAGGACAAGCCGTGGCGGGACGCGCGAGCCACATCTGGGCCACATCTGGCTCTCGTTACCTGGCGGTGAGGGCGGGGGGCCGATGATGCCGGCTCCGGATGCGCCCGAGGGAAGGGACGAGGGTGACGGGGAGGGTGTGCGGGGGCGAGGGCTCGCCCAGCGCGGGGTGACGGCGGGGACAAGGCTCCCAGCTCGCCCGGGGACCGGCCTGACCCCCCCGAGGGGTCCCCACCGTCCCCCCCCGCTCACCGCAGGGCAGCTGGGGCTTTGTCCCCGCTCCCCGAGGCGGCTCATCCATCACGTCCCCGAGCCCCCGGCTGTCACCGGGGCCAGCCCGGCTCCCCAGGGAGCTGCTCTTTGGGGACATTGTTCCCCTGTCACCCTCCGGCAGCCGAAAGGCCTCCCGGGAGAGGGACCGTGCCCCGGTCACCACCCCTGCACCCCCGGAGAGGGTCCCTGCAGAAAGGGGCTCCCCCCGGCACAGGGACGGGGGGGACACGCACAGTCCCAGTGTCCGTGGGGACACGGGTGGGATGCGGGTGCTCGGGGGAAGCTCCAGGAGCCGAATCCCTGCGGGGTCCCCGCCACGGCCGGACCCTCCAGGATGCCGCTGCCGGCCGGGGCGGTGGGGTTGGGGTCCCCCCAGCCGCCCCCAGGTCCCTTCCCTCCCTCCGAGGCCTGGGCTCATGCCGGGGTGGGTGCCCCAAACGTGGCCACGGGCAGACGCAGCCCCACGCGTCCCCCACATCGTGGTGGGAACAAGGAGAAACAGCCCCCAAAAGGGAGCAAAAACTGGGGTGGGGGGCAAGATGCAGCCAGATTTGGGGTCTTGAGCTGATCCCCCCCCTCCCAGCCCCTCCGCCCAGGGGGTCCGGAGGTATCGGCTTCCCCCAAAGCTGGGGGGGGGACCGGGGGGACGAAGGGCAGGAGCCCCCCGCTCCCCGTGGGAACGGCAGAGCGGCT
This sequence comes from Theristicus caerulescens, assembly GCA_020745775.1. Taxonomy (NCBI): domain Eukaryota; kingdom Metazoa; phylum Chordata; class Aves; order Pelecaniformes; family Threskiornithidae; genus Theristicus; species Theristicus caerulescens. The sequence continues at coordinate 3,022,284 of CM036581.1, read as the reverse complement.
GGCTGCGGGCTGGCAGATTTATTTTCCTGCTGAGGTTTCTGCGAGCCAGTTTCACCGGCGGGGCTGGAGGGGGAGAGGGGGCGAAGGGGGGAGAGGGGAGTGAAATCCAAGAAAGTGATAATTATCCTGAAATATTTGTTACGTATCCCCTAACCTGGAAAATATTTTGCTCCGGCAGCTCCCCGGCAGGCGAGGAGAGGGTCAGGCGGAGGGGAGCAGCAGGGGGGCCTTGCCCAAATTCCCGGGGACCCCCGCACCCCGCTTTCCCCCCCTGCGATGGGTCCTGGCCCCATGAGCCCCCCCGCAAGCCCCCGCTGCGCCCGGGCCACGGTGGGAGGCGGAGGGGACCCAAAAGGAGCCCCGTGGGGATGGGGCACCCGTGCAGCGAGGTCCCATCTGGGCTGTGGGGTTTGGGGGGTCCCAGTGGGGCCCGTTGGGTGCTGGGGGGGGGGGGGGAAGAGGTCGGTGTGAAGGGGACCGTGATGGTGGCAGGGTCCGGGGGGGGGGGGGCGGAGTTTGGAGGTGCCTGCGCTTGGGGAGGCCACCACGGTGGGGAAACTGAGGCAGGGGGGCCCGCAGGGGCCATGTTGGACCCCTCGGAGCAGGACACGCTGCTCAGCCCCCCCCCCCCGTGCCTCAGTTTCCCCAGTGGGGGAAGCAACACCCAGGGGTCTGTGAGAAGGGTGAGCAGGGTGGGGGGCCCCCCCCGGGGCACACGGCGGCTCCGGGCCCTGAATCCCCCTCCAGGAGGGTTTTGGGGGGGAGATGGGGGGCAGGACCCCCCCCCCGGGCTCCCCTATCGCCCCCCGGCCAGCCCCGGGGTGTGGGGGGGTCCCCGGTTTTGGGGTGGGGGGATCGCGGCCGGGGCTCGCACTCACCCAGCGCCTTCAGCAGCTCCTCGAAGTTTTCCGAACTCTTCATTTTCCAGTTCCCGGAGAAGTTGGGCATCGCGGCTACCGGGGAAGGGGGGGGAAACCGAGGGGGAACCGAGGGGGAACCGAGCGGCACCGACCGACCCGCCGCTCCCTCCGCACCGGCACCGGCCCCGGCCCCGCCGCTCTCCGGTCCCGTCCCGTCCCGCCCCGGCCGTTTTATTGCCGGGCTGGTCCCACCCCCTCCGCCCCCGGCCCCGGCCCCGCCGCCGGGGGCTCCCCGCTCACCTGCGGGGCTCCGCGGCGGGAGGGAACCGGTGGGGACCCCCCCCGCCCCGCATCTGCCCCGGGGGGTGCGGGGTGGAGGCGCCCCCGGCCGCCTGCACCCCTCGGATCTGCCTGCACCCCCTGAACTGCTCACATCCCCCCCCCCAGCTGCCTGCACCCCCCCGAGCTGCCCATGTCCCTCCTGGAGCTGCCTGCACCCCCAAATCTCCCTGCAACCCCCAAAACCACCTGCAACCCCCTGAACTGTCTGCACCCCCCTCTGAATGCCCACTTTCCCCCCCCCCCGAGCTGCCTGGACCCCCCGAGCTGCCTGCACCCTCCCAAGCTGCCTGCACCCCCTCGAGCTGCCTGCAACCCCTAAATCTGCCTGCATCCCCTCTGAGCTGCCTGCACCGCCCCTAAATCTGCCTGCACCCCCTCGAGCTGCCTGCAACCCCTAAATCTGCCTGCACCCCCTGAGCTGCCTGCACCGCCCCTAAATCTGCCTGCACCCCCTGAGCTGCCTGCACCCCCCCTAAATCTGCCTGCACCCCCTCTGAGCTGCTGGCATCCCCCTAAATCTGCCTGCACCCTCCCAAGCTGCCTGCACCCCCTGAGCTGCCTGCACCCCCCCTAAATCTGCCTGCACCCCCTGAGCTGCCTGCAACCCCTAAATCTGCCTGCACCCCCTGAGCTGCCTGCACCCCACTGGAGCTGCCTGCACCCCCCGAGCAGCCCTGTGCCCGCTCGCACACCAGCGGCACAACTGGGCGCCGGCTGGGTGCCTGCGGGTGTGCAGAGGGCTGGAAGCACGCCAGGGACACGCGTGTGTGCACACACACGCCTGCACACACCTGCAGACGTTTGCACACGCGTGTGCACGCAGCGTGCAGGTGCCTGTGCACGCACACACACGCGCGCACGGGGACACCAGCAAGCGTACGCGCATGCAATTTGTCCGGTGACGTGTTCGCACACACACACGTCTGCACACACGCGCGTGTGCACGCGTGCACAGCCAGGGAGCGGGGACCCACGTCACCCCCGGGCTCCGGCACCGGCCGGCGGCCCTGGCCGCGCCGCGTGAGGTTTGCTTTGGCCGCCGGCCTGGGGGAAAGCAAGAAGATTAACTGCGAACGCTAGATTAAACCCCTGATAAATCGGGCCCGGGTAAAGTGCGATGAATTATTTGCCGGGGTTTCCCTCCTCCGCAAACAGCCGGAGGAAGGTGCCGCGCGGCGCAGGTTGTGCCGCTGTGCCGGTCCCGGGCATCGCAGCCCCGGCCGAAACCCGGTGGGCGAGGAAGAAATGGCGTTTCTGGTTGATCGGCGGCTCTGAAATGGAAGGAGAGAGATTTCTGCTCCGGTTTGGGGTGAAAACGCCCTGCCAGAGCCGCCGGCACCCCGCTTTCTCCTAGCCACATCCCCTCTCGCCCCCAAAATCTGCGGGCTGCGCCGCTGGTGAGCCAAGTTCTGGCTTGCAGCGAGTCTCTAATCCCCCGAAGAACAGGATTTATAACAAAGAGCTGACATAACCCTACCTACAGCGACGCGGATGCTCGACGCGATGGGGACAGGGGCCGGCACTCGCTGCAAAGCCCGGCAGAGCCGGGGAGGGGAGGGGGTGCAGGGGAAGGGTACCCCAATCCCTTCATCCCGGGGGGGCAGGAGCCGCGTCCCCCCGTCACGGAGCTACGGGAGGGGACGATGCCGCGTGTTTGCTCCCAGTTTGGGGAAAATGGACCCCTCGTCCCGTGCTGGACACCGTGACCCAGCCGGGTTATGAGCGCCAGCCCCCGGCAGCCCCACATCTGGAAGGGATTCTGCCGGGAAGGGCGGATAAAGCCTTCGCACCGCACCCTCCTCTCCCTCCTTCCCATCCCAGGGAAGCCCTGGGGTGGGCAGGCAAACACCGGCGCCGAATAACCCCCCCCGGGAGAGCCAGCGACCCCCGGGAAGGCCGCGGATTAATCGGGAGAGGAGCAGCGTGCCGGTGCTGGCTCGGCCTCTGGAAACAGCTGGCACCAGCCGCCGCCACCCCGCTTCCCGGCAGGACGAGCGACAAAAATCCTCACAAACCGCAAAAATCCTGAGCGCAGAGATCACCGAGGGCCCCCCAAACCCAGGCACGGCTCCCTCCCCGCCTCGGCACCCCCGTGGGTCCCCCCAGAACGCCGTCAATGCCCCCGAGCCCACCGCCTCCATCCCACATCCCTGCAAATCCATCCCAGCTGGCGGGGCGCAGTGACCCCCCCTCCCTCTCGCCCTCCCCGGGCCATGGCCACGGCCGCTGCGGAAATGAAATGCAGCTGGATGACGGCGACCGTGCCCTGCCCCGGCCCAGCGGCCACCGGGACCCCGGCTGTGGGGTGGGAAGGAGCCCACGCGCCCCGTGGCCTCCGCCGGCCGCCGGCACGGCGGGACCCTGCCCCAGCCCTCGGCCCCCGGCTCGTGGCCGAAGGGATCCCGGGGCGGGAGGCAAGCGAAGCCCCTCCGACCCCGAGCCGCCGGCCGTATCCAGCATCTGCCGACAAGCTGGGGCCAGGCCGCCTGCTTCTCATTTCCAAAGACATAAAAAACCCCTTTTAACGACCGGCCATTTATAACCCAGCTCATAAAACCCCCCCTCTAATCGCTTCCAAACCCAGCCCAGACACAAAGGCTCCCGGCTTCTCCTCCGCGCTCTCACCTTCCTTCGGATTTTGGGTCTTTCCCACCCCCTCCCAGGACTCGGGGCCGGACGGGGCGCGCACACACGCGTGTGCACACGCGTGCACACACGCAGGCACTGGGAAGGGGAGAGCACTGCCAAGCTGCCCCCCCGAAAACCCGCCCCGCGAGAGCTGGGGGATGCTCAGGCATCCGCTGCAGGGGGACCCAGATTTTTGTGTTTCAACCCCAAAAAAGAGAGGAATGATCCCCCCACTGCAGGGGCTTGGGGGGCTTCTGCCCCCCAAAACTCCCCCTCGGTTTCCGCCACCGGGAGCCGAGCGCAGCCACATAAACGCGCCGCAAGGCTGGAAAATGTGACGCGCTCTGGGGGCTCGGGGCCGCATCCAGCCCCACGCGGGCGGGAGGGATCCCCCAAGGCTCAGCGCCGGCACCGCTCCTGGAGCCGCCGGTGACGAAGGAGGTGACGAGGAGGAGCCGCGTGCGCGGGAGGGCCAGCGGCTTGCGCAGGGCTCGGCCATTTTGGCCGCCCCGGCCCCTTGGTGATGCCGGTGGGGGGGCCCAGCCAGTTCCCGGGGGTTTAACCAGAAAAGGGGGTGAGGTGGGGGGGTCCCCACGTGCCCCGGGCAGGGGGAAGGGGCCAGCTCGAACCCGGGGTGAAGAGGAGGCGGAGGAAGGTCAACCGGGAGGCAGATGTTGGCAGGCGATGGCTGACGGCTGACAGCACCACCCGAGGGGCCCGCTCGGAGCCGGCAAACGCGGCGCTCGGCTGCTCGGCGCGGGCCCCTCGCCCCTCCGAGCCCCCAGCCTGTCCCCGCGCCCCAGCGCCCGGCCCTGGGGACGCCCCAGCTCCCAGCCCGTTTCAGAGGCCGACCGCTTCCATTGCGAACGACGCAGAGGAGGGGGATCTCCCGCAGAGCCCATGCGCCTTCCCCTCCGCCCGGCTCCCCGCACACCCGGGGCCGAGCGCCGTCTCCAGGGCCCGGAGCTCCTCTCCATCCCCCGAAGGAAGGGCTCGTTAATCATTTCTTTTTAATTGGGATTTTGTACATAAACATTTCAGTTCAAAGCAGCCCCCGGAACGAGAACTCGGGGCACGTTCAAGAGTTCAGGGCGCAACCCCGCGTCGGTGTTCGGAGGCGGCTGGGAAGGACGCGGCGTCCCTGGTGACACCGGTTCCCCCCGTGCCCGGGCTCGTCCCGGTCCCTGCAATCGCAGCGGCGCTTACGCAACGAGGAAGATGGCACCCAAATCATCAAGAGGGAGCAGCTCCGAAATTCGGAGCGGGGACTTTCCGGCAGGATTTGCTTCCCGCCTGCCGGGCGCTGCCCGCTCCCACGCCCTCGCCGGCGGTCAGAGGTAGTTTTGCAAGGTGGGAAGAACCGGGAGGGGACGGAGCCCGCCCCGGGCACCCATTCCCCCGGGGACCGGGGCTGCGTTTGGGGCGGGCGCAGCCGGCAGAGCCCCAACGCCGCACCCAGACCCGTGGTCCCGCTCCGGCTTTGGCACCGCCCGGTTATCGGCACCGCCGGCAGCACCGGGCTGTTCTGGGGGGGCACAGGACCCGAGAGACCCCCCCGGGAAGGCACAGGCTGGCCCCAACTCTCCCCCACAGCCCTGGGGGAGGACGGAGCCAAACAGCAGCAGCGTAACAAGGCACATCGGGGGCACGGGGACAGTCGCGCCTGGCTCTGCGTTCCCACCGTCTGTCCGTCCCCGCTACCTCGCCCAGACGGACGGAGCGGCCCCTCAGCGCTCGCTGCTCCCCCCCGCAGGCTCCGGGCACCTCTCGGGGTGCAGGACGGGGCGGCGGGGCCGTCACTCCTGCTCGGGGTTCAGCATCAGGTGTTGCTCCCACTCTGCTTCCACCACCTTGTACAGCTCCATGGTGGCTCGGGCGTCCTCCACCGAGGAGTGGCCGCTCTTCCCGACCTGTTGGGGGCAGAGATAAGGGGTGGGCGCAGCCCGAGCCACCGTTCCGACATCGCCTGAGCAGGGAATAACCCCCTCAACGCTGCGGGGGCTGAGCTGCGGGGGTCCCTCCTCTGCAGGCCGGCTTCCAGGGAAGGGGAAACTGAGGCACGGCGCTGCCTCGCTCCGGGACCAGCAGCAGCGGCTGAACTCGGGGCGCCCTGACCTCAGGAGGGTGCGTGAAACCCCAACCTTTCCCCAGGGATGGATCTTCCCCCCGTCACCCCGCTGCGGCGCAGAGGGGGGGTTCCCCACGCCGCTCCCCAGCTTTTGGGGGAGCGCGGGGAGCTGCCGGCTGAGGCGACGGCCTCGCAGCGGCACCCTGTGGCGGCCGCCGAGATCGGGGAGGACGGCGCTACCTGGATGTCCTTGTGCAGCAGCTCCTTGGTGAGGCGCTTCAGGGAGATGGCGGCGTTCTCGGGGAAGCCGCCTTTACGGTTCAGCAAAGGGATTTTGGACGTGTCCCGGGTGAGCGCTTTGGGGTGGAAATACTTGAGCGCCTTGAAGTCGTTGTAGATGGCGTGGCCGACCACGATCTTCCCGGAGAGGATGCGCAGGATCTGAGGAGGGGAGGGAGGGAAAGGGGGGGGGTTAAGGCACCCAGCAGCTCGCCCCGCGCTCTGCGGGAGGTTCCTGCCCCACGGCAAAGCGCTGCCGGCGCTCAGGGATGCGGGACTGCGAAGGCGCAGGCCTGAGCGGGAGCAGTGGCGGCGGCGCAGGGAGATGCTCCCTCCGCTGCAGGGGCCAGAGGGGGACGCAAGCATCCCTGCCCGCCCAGGCAAAGCTCCCCGCAGCCCGAGGAACCCCACAAATGGCCCCAAACCCCCCCCAAAACGAAGAGCGCAGCCCCACGCGCGTCCCCGCCACCCCCAAAAACGCCGCCGAGGGCGGTGGGGCCGCACCTCTCGCTGGGCCTTGCCGAAGGGGACGGCGTCCGCCATGTGCTGCCGGCGAATGCCGCTCCAGCGGGTGCGGTAGTCCACGATGGGGGCGGCGGGGCGGATGTACTGGTCGTACATGATGTCGCCCCAGTAGCTGACGATGCTGCAGCGGGCCAGGTCGCTGGTGCGGCCGCCGGGCCCCGTGCCCACCATTTCGCAGTCAATGGCTACCAGTTTGCTGGGTTGGCAAGGGAAACCGGGGGGGTTTTTGGTTTCCTTTAGCCGCGGCACGGGCCGGTGGCTTCGGTTTGGGGGGAAGCCCCGGCCCTTTGGAGCCGTTCTGTGGGAGCGCAGCGGCCGCGGCCGCCCCGCTCGCTCCGGTGCACGGCTTGGCCTGGACGGAGCTCGGCTTCTCCCTCCCGGTCGCCCCCGGCCTCTTGCCCCGCTTGCCCCCGGGGCCCGGCTTCTTCTGGCCGCCCCTCGCTGGCGGCGGGGTCGCCGGGAGCTGCTTCTGCCTCAGGACCCCCCGCCGCTCCAGCGCCCGCCGCCGCCGCAGGAAGCTCTTGTGCTTTCGGTTACCGGTCTCCTTCTTCTTGGGGCGCTCGGAGGGGGTGAAGTCTACGTTGAGGAGCAAATCCGCCATGGCGGCGTCCCCGTCACGGCCCCCGGCCGGGCGGGCCGCTCCTGCCCGCGGCGGGGAGAGGGAGGCGGCTCAGGACCGGGGAGAGGCGGCTCAGCGCCGGGGGCCCCAGCACCGACCCCCCCCCCCCCCCCGCAGGGCCCCGGTGCCGCCGCCGCCGCTGCCCCCCCCGCCACGGCCCCCCCCGACCTCCGCGCCCCGGAAGCGGAAGCTGCCCCGGCGGCGGAGCGGGGCGCGTGGCCGGCGCGGCGCGGCGCTCGCCGCTGACGCGCATGCGCGCGGCCCGCCGGCGGTAGTGACGCAACGCGCACGCGCCCCGGCGGGCGGGGTCCGGCCCCCTGCGCGTGCCGAAGGCGGAAGGGCCGGGGGGTGAGTGGCGCGTGGGGCCGCTCTGGCCCGCCGGCGGGGCGCCTCTATGGTCTGGGCGGCCTGGGGGGGGGGGAGTGTTGACGTCCCCGGTGACGTCAGGGCCTGGGCGCGACGTCACAGCTCGGCGGGGCTGCCCAGCGGGGGGGGGGTGTTGCTCGAGCTGCCTGGTGATGTCGTGGCCGCAGGGGGCACTGGGTGATGTCGTGGCCCGGTGACGTCACAGCTGCAGGAGGGCGAATGGCATCCTGGGGCGATGGCATGGCCTGGTGATGTCATGGCCGTGGGACAGGGCGGGGAATTGCATCCCTGGGTGATGGCATGGCCTGGTGATGTCATGGCTGCGGGGGGTGCCGCGCTGGGTGACATCACAGCCTGGTGACCTCATGGCTGTGGGAGGGGGAATCGCATCCTTGGGTGATGTCACGGCCTGCTGACACCATGGCCACTGAGAGCTGTTATGGCCTGATGACGTGAGCAGCCCCATGAGGTCACAGCCAGAGGAGGGGGGTGGCATCCTGCGGTGACATCACAACCCCAGGGGACACGCCCCAGTGGGTGATGTCAGACCTCCAGCCGACACATCCCAAAACAACATCACAGCCCCAGGAGCCACACTGGGGGGTGTGTGTGTGTGTGACATCACACCCCCAGGCCTGACATCACAACGCCAGGCCTGACGTCACACCCCCAGAGCCACCGCCATGGCGGCCACGCCCCACCCCGCCCCGCCGCCGGAGCAGCAGCGAGCCGCTGACATCATCCGCCTCCTGTCGCTCTACCGGCCCCTGCTCGACGCCTACGTCATCGTGAGTGTCCCCACGCCCCCCCCCCCGCGTCCCCCATGTGTCCCCCCCCCCCGCTGACCCCCTCCCCGCAGGATTTCTTCGCCGAGGGGCTGTGGGCCCGGCTCCCCCCGCCCTGGCAAGCCGCCCTGGCCACCGCCAGCCCCCCGCAGCTAGCCAGCCTCCTGGGGGGCCGGCCGGGGGGGCCGGGGGCCACCTGGCCCCTCTCCCTGCTGGCCTTCGCCGCCGCCGCCCGCGCCCTCGCCTTCCCCCGCGGGCGCCCGGGGGGGTCCCCGCGCCCCCCCACCCAGAGCGCCCGCCTGCACCCGCTGCTGCGCCGCCACGTCAAGCCCAAAAAACAGCACGAGATCCGGCGCCTGGGGAAGGTGGGTGCCCCCCCCCGCGCCCCCAGACCCCCAAAACCCCCCTGCGACCCCCCAAAACCCCCCTGCGACCCCCCCAAAACCCCCTCAGCCCCCCAAAACCCCTCCTCTCCCCACAGCTCCTGCAGCGGCTGAGCCAGGCCACCGGCTGCGACCGCGTGGTGGACGTGGGAGCGGGGCAGGTAGGAGCCGGGGGTGAGGCGGGGGGGACATGGGGGTGTCCCCCCCTCAGCTGGGTGTCCCCCCCCCTCCCCAGGGCCACCTCTCGCGCTTCCTGGCCTTCGGCCTCGGCTTATCGGTGACGGCGGTGGAGGGCGACGGCCGCCTGGCCGGCGCGGCCGAACGCTTCGACCGGGAGCTGCTGCGGGAGCTGGAGAAAACGGGGGCACCGGGCAACGAGGGGCCCCCCCGGCATCGCCAGAACCGGCCCCCGCCTCCCCTCTCCCGCCGCGGCCCGCGGCACGTGGCCGGCCGCCTGGACCCCGGGGCTCCCTGGGGGGAGTTTTTGTTGCCCCCTGACCCGCCGGGGGGGGCTCCCGTGGCCAGGAACCCCCTGGGGGGCCCGGGGGGGGACGGGGTGCTGGTGACGGGGCTGCACGCCTGCGGGGACCTCAGCCCGGCCCTGCTGCGGCACTTCGCCCGCAGCCCCGCCGTGGCCGCCGTCGCCTCGGTGGCCTGCTGCCACATGAAGCTCTCCACCTCTCCACAACCTCCCGGTTGCCTCGTTGGCTACCCGCTGAGCTCTTGGGTAGCCGGATTACCGGGCCACGAACTTTCCTATCGGGCGAGGGAAGGCGCCTGCCACGCGCTGGAGGAGTACGTGGGGCGCTTGGACGGGGAGAGCGGCTCCCTGCGCGCCCACTGCTACCGCGCCGTCCTGGAGACCCTGATCCGGGCGGCCGATCCCGGCAAGAAACGCCCCGGGGTGCAGACGGTGAAGAAGGCGCACGCCCTCAGCTTCCCCCAGTGAGTTTGGGGTGGGGGACCCCCTTTTTGTCCCCGCCTTTTCGTCCCCGTGGGTGACGTGAGCCCGCAGGTACGCCCGGTTGGGGTTGCCCCGCGTGGGGCTGGATCCGGCCGCCGTCCCGTTGGATTCGGAGGCCGTGGGGGGCCATGCTGGAGCAGCAACACAAGGTGGTGGCTTTCTTCAGCCTCACCCTGCTGCTGGCTCCGCTGGTGGAGACCCTCATCCTCCTCGACCGCTTGCTCTACCTGCGGGAGCGAGGTGGGTGCCGGGACGGTGGCGGCGGTGGGGAGGGGGCTGCGGCGCTGCCGGTACCGACCCCCCCCTCTCCCCGCAGGTTTCCAGTGCGCCCTCGTCCCCCTCTTCGATCCCCGGTTCTCCCCGCGCAACCTGGTGCTGGTGGCCGCGCGGACGCCCCTGGGCGCGGTGCTGTCGGGTCTGGATGAGGACAGCGACGAGGACGAGGACGCGGCAGAGCCCCCTGGAGAGGGACAGAGCCCCCCCCGGCTCCCGCTGCCGGGCGCGAACCGCAATAAAACCGGGATTTGAACAACCCAGGGCTCGGCGTGAGTTGGGGGCTGCGCCCAAAGCACCACACGCGGCGAACGGGGAAAATAACGGGGCGTCTTTATTGCAGACCCCGGCCCCGGGGGGGTTCTGGTTCCTCCCCTGTCCCCCACCAGTTAATACCAGTAAGATTTCTTGGCCCTGCGCGTCTCCACGATCCCCATGGCGTCCATGATCTCCTCCTCGAAGGTCTTCAGGGATGGCAGATACGTCTTGTCCAGCGCGTCCTCCACCGTTGTGTCCTTTGGGCCGTCTGCGTGCAGCCGAGGGGACGGCGCTGAGCCTCTCAGGGGGCCCCGCGTCCCCTCCGGCGCCCGGCAGCCGCCCCCCGTCCCCGCTCACCGATCCACTGCTCGGGGACGATGCCGTCCCGGCGCTGCCGCAGCGGCAAGGGGATGATCCGGCCGCTGCGCAGGGAGACGCGGACCCGCTCGCCCTCCTCCGTGTACCGCCATTCCACCTCCGTCGGCTTCCTGCCGGCAGAGAGCGTTTGGGGGGGACGGGACTCCGTAGGGGGGGACACGGTGGGGTCCCCTCGCCCCCCACCGCGGCCGTTACCGGTCCTCAGGGTCCACCAGGGAGATTTGGCTGAGCAGCAGCGGCGCCTCGCTGGCGATGTAGGTGCCGGCGTACTTGGCGGTTCGGTTGACGTAGCGGTAGTGCTGTGACGGGACCGGGGGGTCACCGGCAGCCCGTGTGCGGCCCCCCGCCATGGCAGGCCCACCCCGGCTCCGGCCTCACCGTGTTCAGCCCTTCCACCACCACCCAGTTGCGGGCTCGCACGACCTGGGTGACCATCGCCTGCTTCCCGGCGTCCTTCCCGGTGAGGACCTGGACCTGCGGCGCAGGGAAGGGGGTCACGGCGGCTCCCCCAGCCCGGCTGCCACCCTGGGGGGTGCCTGGGGAGGGGGGGGACGCTCACCGTGTCACCCCGAAACACCTTCCAGTCTTCCCTGGCGATGGGTTCCACGAAGACCTTGCGTCGGCACAGCCCCGGGGGGTTGCGGCGCTGGGCGGCGGCGGTGTCGGGGCGCCAGGTGCCGTGGCGGTAACCGGGGGGCAGCCGCAGCCGCCCCGCGCACAGCAGGGCCGAGAGGCGCATGGTGCTGGGGGGCTGGGGGACAGCGGGTCAGGGGGGCCCTGCCGGGACCCCCTGGTGCTCAACAGGGGGACGGATGATGGGGGGGGGGCCAGGCATCCTGCAGAGCCCCCCCACCACCCCAAAAAGGGGACCCAGGTGTCCCCCAGAGCCCCCCCACCCCCAAAAAGAGGACTCAGGACTCAGAGCCCCCCCCCATCAAAGGGGACCCAGGAGTCCCCCAAAGCCCCCTCACCCCTCAAAGAGGACCCAGGTGTCCTGCAGCACCCACCCACCCCTCGAAGGGGACTCAGGTGTCCCCCAGAGCCCCCCCCACCCCCAAAAAGGGGACCCACGCGTCCCCCAGATACCCCCTACCCCAAAAAGAGGACTCAGGGGGCCCCAGAGCCCCCCCACCCATCAAAGGGGACCCAGGAGTCCCCCAAAGCCCCCTCACCCCTCAAAGAGGACCCAGGTGTCCTGCAGCACCCACCCACCCGTCGAAGGGGACCCAGGCGTCCCCCAGACACCCTCTACCCCCAAAAGAGGACTCAGGGGGCCCCAGAGGCCCCCACCCATCAAAGGGGACCCAGGCGTCCCCCAGAGCCCCCCTACCCCAAAAAGAGGACCCAGGTGTCCCTCAGAGCACCACCACCATCCCAAAAAGGGGACCCAGGTGTCCCCCAGAGCCCCCTCACCCCCAAAAAGGGGACCCAGGCATCCCCCAGACACCCCCTACCCCAAAAAGAGGACCCAGGTGTCCCTCAGAACCCCCCTACCGCAAAAAGAGGACCCAGGTGTCCCCCAGAACCCCCCTACCGCAAAAAGAGGACTCAGGTGTCCCCCAGAGCCCCCCCACCCCTCGAAGGGGACCCAGGCGTCCCCCAGAGCCCCCCTACCCCAAAAAGGGGACCCAGGTGTCCTGCAGCACCCACCCACCCCTCAAAGGGGCCCCAGAGCCCCCTCCCCGCTCACCTCCGCGTCCCCCGGCCTCTCCCGCGCCTCCCGCCCTGAGGAGCAGCGAGCCGACGGCGCGGTGCACGCCGGGACGCGTAGTCCCGCCGGGCGGCGCCGCGGGGCACGCCGGGAGTTGTAGTCCGCACCCCCCCCCCCCCACCCCGGCGCGGTGCATGCCGGGAGCGGCCGCAGGCGGGATGGGGCGCGGCCGCGGGGCACGCCGGGAGTTGTAGTCCGCACCCCCACACACACCCCGGCGCGGTGCATGCCGGGAGCGGCCGCAGGCGGGATGGGGCGCGGCCGCGGGGCACGCCGGGAGTTGTAGTCCGCACCCCCCCACAACCCGGCGCGGTGCATGCCGGGAGCGGCCGCAGGCGGGATGGGGCGCGGCCGCGGGGCACGCCGGGAGTTGTAGTCCCCGGTGCCCCCAGCCGGGCCGGGGGCGGCCCCGGGCCGAACCGTGGGGCCTGGCCCCGCCCGGCCTCGGCCCTGCGGCTCCCCACGCAGGGCCGGGGGCGGCTCCCCGAGGCCCGGGCGCTCCCCGGGGCCGGGTTCCCCACGGCCGGCCCAGCCCGGGCAGCTGGGAGCTGTAGTCCCGCGGTGGGGCTGGCGGCAGGCCAGGGGCTCCATTTTCTGCTGCGGGAGCTGCCGTCCCTCCCCCGGGGGCCGATCCCGGGGGCCGAGGCGCTGCCGTCCCCCCCCGGGGGGTCCCCGCTCCTCCCTGCCGCAGCGATGGATCCCAGCCCCACCACCGGCCAGGGCGCAGCGAGGCCCCGGCTCAAATCCCGGCTTCTCACCATCGCTTTTTTGCAGAATTGTGTTTTTCTATTTTATTCAACAACCCCCCTCCAAAAAACCTTCCCCTCGCCTCTTTCCTTTCCCTCTTTCAACCCCTTTTCTCCCCAGGAAGGTCCGATCCCTTTCTGCCTTTCCTTCTGCTCCCTCTCCAGAAAACAAACCGAAGCTGCCGGAGCCCCTCTCTCTGGCACCGGCCCCCCACGCCATGGGGTCAGGGCAGTCCCAAACGGCCCAAAATGGCCAGCGCGGCGGGAAAGGGGCCGAGCCCGGGGCACGGAGACGGCGGTGGAAGCGCTTTAAAAAGGCATGAATCGCTTTTATTTCAAATCAACTGATCAGCCCCCTAGAAATCACTAATACAAAGCATGCGCCCCGCGACGGCGGGGCCGGGAGATGCGGGTCGGTTCAGGGGTTTGTGTTACCGGGTTTCTCTTCATTTTTTTTCTCTCTCTCTCTCTCTCTGTTTTTTTTTTTTTTTTTTCTTTTTTCTTTTTTTAAAATTTCATTTTCGGTTTGTTTCTCTTGTCCGGAGCTGCGGACGCGACGAGCCGACGAGGGCGAGATGGGGCAGCACCCAGGGAGCCCAGCGGGGAAGGGGCAGGCGGGAAGATCAGCTCACCGGGGAGGCCGCTACAGGCTGCGGGAGCCAAAAAGAGACCCGGGCGCTCAGTCACCGACCCCGGCGGCACCGGGACCCCCCCTCTCCGCGCCACCAGGGATGTTCCCCCGTGCCCGGGGAGGGCAGGGAGGAGCCTGGCTGTTGGGGACGGGGGTCACCGCACCACCCTCACCTCTCCTTGTGGTCTCTGACCTCCTCTGCGCCCGCCTTCTCCTTGCTCTCCTGCTTGGCTTCGTTGGCGTCCGGCACGCCGGCGGCGTCGCTGTTCTTCTCCTTCTCCCCTTCGACCGGGTTGGGTTTCGGCTCCTCCTTGGAGGCCTCTTCGTTGTCTACTTTCTTCTCCCCTTCCTGCCCCTCCGCCTCCTTGGTGCGTTTGGGGGAGTCCTGGGCAGGGGGAGCTCAGCTCAGCCTGGCCCCGGACCCCTCCTCGCCCGCGTCCCCGTCCCCGACGTCCCCTCCCTACCTCCAGAGCATCTTCTGCTTTCCTCTTGATCCCGGCTTTCTCGTTCTTCTCCTTGGACTGCTCGTCGATCACCAGCTTCCCCTCCTCATCGCTGCTGCCCTCCGCGTTGCCCTTCTTCTCTCCGTCGCCCTCCGGTTCCCGCTCCGGCTCGGCGTCCTCGGGGCAGGTCTTCTTCTGGGTGGGCTGGAGGGGACACGGGGGACTCACAGAGGGGATCCGGGAAGGGGGAACGGGCGGGAAAGAGGGGGGGACACGAGGCGCGGGACCCCTCCCTGGTTCACAACCCACCTGGTAGCCGGAGGCTTTGACGGTGGGGTTGTTCTCGATCTCCCACAAACCTTCGCTGAACCCTTTCCGTTTGTTGGGTTTCCCAAACTTCTCCTTGCATTCTTCATAGGGGAAGAGGTCTTTGGGCCCCAGGAATGCCCTGCTCCAGGGGGAAAAGCAGTGAGGGGTGGCAGCTGGGGGGCCTCGCCTCTCCCCAAAACCCCCTGGGGCCATCGGCAGCCCCTCAGTGCCCCCCTCGGCCCCATCTCCCGCGCGCGCCGGGGCCCCACTCACGTTTCGTGGGTCCCAAAGAAGAAGACTTGGTATTTATTGGAGGAGGATTTTACTGCAGCTTCCGGCATCTCGTCAATCTGTGCGACAAAAAGGACGGGGTGAGAATTGGGGACGGCAAAACCCCAACTCCCCCCGACATCAGGACATCCCGCACGCTGCATCCGACCGCCCGACGCAGCCCGGGGAGGGAGGAAAACGTTATTCCTTGGGAATGCACCCACCGGGCAGGAACAGTGGTTAATAAAACGAGTGGCTGTGCCCACCGGTGCCGGGTCGGGGGGCACCGCTTCTCCCACCCTGTGGGGACAGCCATAAGCTCTTGTCTAGACCGGCTCAGACATATTTAGCTCAGCAAATTCGCGTGAGAGGCGTTGCCGGCGGCGCCGGTGAAGCCAGAGGCATCGCCTCCAGCCCTGGGTCGGGGCATGGGGATGTGGGGGGCAAAAACCAGGAGGTGTTGGGGTGCCCGGTGACACCGTCCTGCTGCTGGGACCCCCCCAACCGAAACGGGGTCACCGGCCGCGGGGACGACACGGCGAGGACCACGGGGGTTCGCGAGCAGCCGGCGCCGACCCTGCCGGCAGGTGCCGTTTTGCCGAGCGTGAATATTCCCGAGGCGCCACACGGGAATAGAGCGAAAGCGACTCCGGCTGCTTTTTATAGAGTCTAAAAATACCCCCCCCGCACTCCAGCCAGCGTGAGGAGCGCAGCCATAAATTCCCAAAGAAAGCCTCAAAGGGAGGCGGAAGGAGCGAGGGAGGATGTGGGCGGGGGTCTTGGGGCACCGGGTGCCGGGTCCCGTTCCCAGCGCGCTGCTGACTCACGGCACCACCTTTGCGGAGTCGCTGCCACCCCCCCCGGCTCGCCGAGCCTCAGTTTCCCCAACCGTCCAGGCCAGCGCGGAGCTGCGATGCCGGCGGCAGGGCTGCCACGGGGGTATTTTGCCCCCTTCCTCCCGGCGCATCACTGACCCGTCTCAAATGCGATGCTCAAGGGCCAACCTGGCCAAGGGTTTCTCCCGGTTTCGTTCCTGGAGCTGGGAATACCCTGCAGCTTCATTCCCCGACATCCAGGAACTAACACGTGCCGTGGTGCCGGGTGGCAATGCCGGCACAGCCCCAGGGGAAGCCGGGCGGGATGGGATGCCGGCAAGGGGCTCCGTGCAGTCGGTGTGATGTGCCGTGCACAGTCCCTGCTCCCAGAGAGCCGGAGCGGGTGGGATGCCCCACCACGCTGCCCAAATGTGGCTCAGGGCATCCAGGCCATCCTGCATCCGTCTTCCCGGATCCGGGGGGTGTTTTGGGATCAGTGAGTGCCCCCACCCAGCACCCCGGCGCTCCCGGCACCGCCATCCTGCCCCAAAGCCCCCCGGTCTCCCTGTCCGGCACCCCCAGCTGCACGGAGGCATTTCGGGAGCAGGGACGGGGCGAGCGGGCACGGTCCCCGGCAGTGAAAGGCTCGGTCTCGCACCGGCCACCACGCCCTGGCGGGACCCCCGCCCGCCCGCAGCCCCCAGCCCGCCACCCCCAGTTAGTTTTAAAACCTCTTTCCCCAAGAAAAGGCGGCACACGTGGTGTCAAGGGCAGCGACGGCTGCCCCACGGTGCCCCATGGCACTGCCCGATGCCAGGAACCGTCCTTGGCCAAGGTCGCGGCATGGCCGAGAGCAGTGGTGGGCCCGGCGCTGGGGAAAGCTCACGTCTTCCCCCCCAACCGATCCACACGGCAGCTGGGATCTGCCGCCCGGCGAGCGAAGGCCCCTTATCTGCCCCTTCTCCACCCCAACCTCCATCCCCGGAGAAAAGGATGCGGCATCTCTATCTGCAGGGGCAGACGGGGAAGCCGGGGCGCAGGGAGATACCGGGGGACGGGTGAGACACGCCGGCGGGGACGCCGATAGCGCGGGCACGCACTGGGGGCAGGAACCCTCCCGAAAATGCCACAGGGGCTCATGCTGCCCAAAGCGAGCGTGGCCACGAGGGCTTTGCTCTCGCCGCAGGCCTGGGGCTGTTTGGAAACCCCTCACCCCCCCCAAAATGAGGGGTTTGCAGCCCACCCGGCTGCCAAACTGCCCCGTGACGCTCATCCGGGACTCGAGGCACCGCCATCTGTTTGTCCAACGTCTGTTTGTCCATCCCTGTGGCTCACCGGAAAGGTGGCAAGCGGAGGGGGCTGGTTAAAGGGCTGCGGCGGCAGGTTAAAGTACACGTGTGCCCGTCGCCGTTCCCCTGCCAGCTCCTGCAAATGGCACCGGTGTCACCAGCCCGTCCTTGCCCGGGGACGTGCGGACCAGGGGGCTGGGGGGGGGCTGAAAACCAGAGGCTGGGCCGGGCCCCCCCGGGAGGGAAAGCTCTGGAGCGTGGCAGGGGAGGGCCGGGCACGTACCCCGCTGCGGACTCTGCCCCCAACCTCTGCACTTGACCTTTGCAACCGGTCCTGGGAGCGTGAGCGGAGCAAAGCTGGGAGCAGCCCGCCCTGCGTTGGCCCCGGGGGACCCCGGGGGTGCTGCGACCAAGCCGCCTACTGCCTCAGTTTCCCCACTGCTGGACGAAGGCTGGCAATCAGGAAGGGGGAATGAATGGAATTAATTTACGTGGGTCACACATGGCTGAAAAAAGCACACGCAGCCAGGCTGGGGGCCTGCGGCATCCCCGAGCCCTGCGGCCGCAGCCACGCGCCCACCCAGGGCCATCCCCAGCCCAGGGGACATCGCTGCGGCCCCATCCCAGCGCCAGGGCCGGGCACCGAGCTCGCCTGGCCTCGGTGGCACGACGCCGGGGCAGAGCCCCGTGGCAGTTTCTCCCACCGCCGGCAGCAAAACTACCCCATTTCTTCTCCAAAGAGCGGCAAAGCGTACGGGCGGCCGGATCCGGCCCCGCAGCGAGGAGCCCTCCACCTCCGCCGAATGCCCGGTGATGGGAACAGGGGATGCTCAGGGAGGGGGATGCCAGCGGTGCCGGGACCCCCGACGTGGTGCGCCGGTCCCTGCCATGCTCCCACGCCATCCCGGCGGGCTGTAAGGAAAAAGGGCTGCAGCTACGGCAGCAGGGAAGCACCGACGGCGAGGGTCCGGCTGCTGGGGACCCCACAGAGATGGGGAGAGGGGAAGAGGACGGCTCCATGTGTGGGAAGGCAGGGCTGCCGCTCCGGGCGCTGGCGCCTCATCTCCCTGCTTCCGTGCCTCAGTTTCCCCTCTCTTGGGTGCTGCCCCTCTCAGGGAGAGGTTCCCACTGAGGCGGGGGGCTGAGCCGCCGGTGTTGGGGGACGGTGCCAGGCGCCGTCTCCCCATGCGCCGTCCCCAGAGCGCGGGGCAGGGGAATAACCCCCACCTCCCCGCGGTGCCCCCGGCTCTCCCCCGCTCCATTTCTTCCCTCTCCGTTTCTTTCTGCTCCAGCCACACCTGGTCGGAAACAAATATCCCAGCGAACGCCACACGCGGCCGGGTAACGTTTCATCACAGCGCCCGATTAGTCACGGGCAAACCCTGCCTGCTTCACCCCAGCCCGTGACGGGATTAGTCACCGGTGGGAGGGCAGGGGGGCTCGGCCCCTTCTGCAGAGCAGCACCCCAAACCCCCCCCCACTCAACCCGGCATCCCCCCGGGCTCGGGGAGGGCAGCCTGCTTGCGGAGAGGGGGGAAACCTGCTCCCCGCCTGCCCGAACGACCCCAAAACGCTTCTGCCATGATGGTGGCGGTGAAACCGGCTGCTGGGAGCCGAGCGCGGCGTGAAACCTGAGCGGGCCTGGCCCCGCGCAGCGTACGCAGGCGCTAATTTGGTCTCCGGGAGCTCAGCCCGACACGAGGCTGCGCGAGCCCCGACCTGGCTTCACCCCCCCGTCCCCGTCCGAGGGGCTTTTTGGGAACCGGGGGCCAAATCCCGCCGGGATGTGACGGGTGATGGAGGACGAAGCAGCGGGTCCACGTTGGGGGCCAGGGCAGCATCGCTCCCCCCCGGCCCCGCGAAGGGAAGCGGTGGTGGAAGCAGGCGCCGGGCTCCCAGGGATCCCTCTGGCTCCTCCTCGCAAAGCCGCTTTCAAATGCGCGTTGGGAGGCCAGTGCCAAATCCGAACGCCTCCCCACCCCCTCCGCGGCCTCCCCGCCAGAACCCTACAAACCAAACAAAAGTTATTCAAACCCGAGGAGGGGAAGGAGGAGGGGATGGTGGGGGGGGATCCTCGGCCTTTAAAGCCCGCCGCGCTTTGCCATTCCTCCCCGTTTTTTGCCATTTCTCCCCGTTTCGGTTTAATTTGGGGTTTGCGGGCGGCCCAGCTCGCTTTGCAGCAAGGCCGGTTGAGGAGGGGGGTGGTGGGGGAACACTCCAAGGAAATTTTAAACTGCATCATCAACCACTTAAAAATAACCAGCGACGTATTCTGTAGCCAGAGCTTCCCCGCGGCCACCGGGCCGAGCCGCCGCTCGGCCACCCGGGGAAGGATCAGGCCCTGATGGCTCTCGGCGAGCGTGGCTGAGGTGCTTTACCCCAGGGAGGGGGGCTCACGGTACTGAACCCCCCCCCAAGGTGCTCAGGGACCCCCCAGCATCCACACTGCACCCAGGACCGCCGCTCCGGTGCGAGCAAGCCGGGTGGAGGCGGTGGGTCCGGCACACGGCGGGTTCGGCACACGGCGGGTCCGGCACCCCGCCTCGACGCCCCCGCCCTTCCCCACCCGTGTCCGCGTGTCCCCCCCACCTCAAACTCTGTCACAAGTCCTCAGTAATTATATTGATTTTTCAAAGCCAAACTCCCGGCGAGCGCTGGCACCTATTTGGCACCCTGGCGAGAGGTAAGGCCACGCGGACCTGGGGGACACGCTTGGGGACACGCCGGCGAAGCCAAGGAGGATGGGGGGGTTTGGTTAAGCCCCCCCCCCGGTCTCCCCCCAAATCATCGGTGAAGCAGAGCAGCGAGTCCCCGGAGCGGGAGCGACGTGCCGCCGCTCCCCAACACCCCGCTGCCGGTGCCCCGGTGGAGCAGGGAGCCGGAGCGGGGAGTTTGGGGGGGGGGGGGTCGTGGTGTGGCCCCACGCGGGAGTGGGACCCCCCCAGCCCCACGGGGCGATGCCACAGAGGGGGGACATCGCCGACCTCACGCTCCGCTGCAGGATGCGGCCCAGGTCACGGCTTCATCCCGTGGGGTCTGGGGGGGCCCGTCCTGCCCCGGGGGTCCTGCGGCGGGGACCGAAACGAGCAGGAGCAAACGGGGGGGGGACGGGGGCTCCCCACTCCCACGCCGTGCCCAAACCCACGCGTGACCCCCCCACCTGTTTCTCCCCCCCCCACCCCGGAGGGAAATAGCACAAAAGGGGGCCGGGACGCTGTTTCCAACACATTAAATCCCCCCCACCAAAAAAAATAACCAACAAAATAACCAAAAAGCGCTTCCCCAGCCCCCCCCGGTAACGAATAACCCCCAACTTTTCCGCCCTGGCGAGCGGGGCCTTGCAGAAGGTACCGGTAAAGTTGGATCAAACCGAAAAACAGCTGCCCCCCCCCTTCTCCGTTGACCCCGGTGCGGGTCCCCCCCCCTCCCCGGCCCCGGGACACCGGCTGCGGCGTGCGGCCGCCCGCGTTATGCAACGGGGAGCAACCGGGGGCGGGGGGGGGGGGACCGGTGGGTCCCATCGCCTTTCCCCCCCCCTTTCCCCGTTTTTTCCCCGGTTTCTTACCCGGGCAGGCCAGTGCGGGTAACCCTTCATCTTGGCAAAAACCAGATCCCCGCATTTGTATTCCTTCTGCCGGTTGGACCGGGACATCTTGGCTGGCGGCTCCTCCCGGGAACGGGGGGGGGGGGGGCGGGCAGGGGAGGGGAGGGGGGGGTTAAGGATGAAGTTTAGGAGGTAAAACCCGGCGAAGCAGAATTAGCAACAAAAAAAAAAATCTAAATAATAATAATTAAAAAAAAAAAGAAGGGGAGGAAAGGAACCAGCGGCTTCTCCTGCCCCCCAGCGCGGAGAGCCCGGGGCGGGGGGCGGCGGCGGCCCCGGCCCGCGGTGCTAGGAGCGGCGCGGCGCGGCGGCCGTGGGTCCGTGCCCCATGCGGTTGTTTGTGTTTGAAATTCAATTGCTCCCTCCCTCCGCCACCCCCCCCCCTCCCCTTCTTCCTCCTCCTCCTCCTCCTCTTCCCGGTGGATGAGCTCGGAAGCTCGGCAGGGTTTGCCTTGCGCACCCACCCACAACCCCACGGGTGATGGGGTTGGGGTGGGTTTGGGGCGAAATAACCGGTTTGGAGGGAGGCAGCCACGCTTGCCATGGTGCCAAAAAAAATTTTAAAAAAATAAAATAAATAAACCCCAATTAATAATAATATCCAGCTGCAGGTGGCTTTGGGGCTCTGGGGAGGGGGGGATGCTTCCAGCTCAATCGTGGTGAATAATCGTGGATGTGACATGAGGGATGGGGACACGGCCACCCCGGCATGGCATCGGAGGGACGCCCAGCCATGGGCTGGCTGCTGTGACCCTGGAAATACAGGGGTCCGGTGTAAAACTGGTGTAAAACTGGTGTAAAACCATGGAAAACCAGGGTAAAACTGGTGTAAAATGATGTAAAAACATATAAAACTGGTGTAAACCATGTAAAACCATGTAAACCCACCATAAAACCATGTAAAAATGGTGTAAAACTGGTGTAGCGGCATCCCCAAAACTCCACATCCCAGCCGCAGTTGTAGGAGAGGGAGGCCAGCCTTTAAAAAAAAACCAAACCAATTGGGAATATAAATTGCGAAAAATAAATTGGGAAAGTAAACAATTGGGAGCATTTTGTGCCCAAGCAGCAGGCCACCTCAGGCGAGCTCCCTGCTTCACCTAAAGCAAAAAAGCATTTTTCTTCAGAAATACCCTGTTGTGCAGAGCCCGCGCCGGAGGTACCGGGATTACTCACGGCACGCAAAATTAAGCGTGTAGGAAAGTCTTTACGTGCCTGGGGAGGAGGCTCAGGCTGCCCAGCCAGGCTCGACGCGGGGGTTAAGGGGTGACTAAGTCACCAGATGAGTAAATCGTCACCTCGGTCTCGTTCTGCTGCTAAACGCGTCCCAGCTTCAGACTAAAACCGGCGGAGCTCCGGGTGCTGGGGATTTCCTTCTCAGGGTGACGGGGCTCAGGCGCCAGCGGGGACGTTGTGCCAGGCGTCCTGGGCACGACGGGTGCAGGCCTGGCTTAACCAAACACCTGTGATTAAATTAAGCACAGATTAAGCCGTTTGCAAGACTAGAACCTCCACTGTGACCTGGCAGTCGGGGTTCCTGGGCTGGACGCTTTTCCTTCCATCCCCCGTGTGCTTTCCTTGGCTTAATTTCTCCTAACAAGCCGCAAAATAACACAAATAAATAATCAGAGGGATCACAGCTGAAAGCAGGACCCCGCTGCCCAGGGGTGAGAGCCCCAGGCCCGAGGAATCTCGAGCTTAAACAGAAAAGATGGACAAAGGGCGAGGGAAACAAAGATTTCTCCCTCCTTCCACGCAGCGAGAGCAGGGCCTTGTTTAAACTCCGTCCCTCCTATCTCTGCCAGGGTTATTGTTGATTTTCCTCTGCAGAGGATGAGGACTGCCTCGCATCGAGGCTTTGGGCAGTTTAACCCGCTCGCTCCATGCTTCTGATTTTACTTTTCAACAGACCCAGACATTTATAAAGGAGTAAAAAAAAGTCTGCTGGGGAGATCCCAACATGTCCCAAGGATTTCAGCCCAAGGGGAAGGTGCTTTGCTGGGGAAGTGACGGCACCAGGGGCCTGATCCACAAAAAATTCCCCATTTCTGTCATACCATGGCTGTTCTCCATTTTGGTTTCCATTAGATTTGGAGAGCAGGTGTGCAGGGTTGTAAAGGAAAGGGGCTTAAACGCCTCCGCGACACCCTTTGGGGTTCAGGCCCCCTCGACGAGGGGTTCGCTCTACAAGTCACCGCACAGGCGTGCGGGTCACAGCCGAGACAACGGCTCGCTGTGGCGGACAGGGAACCCCCAATCCCAGGGAAAGGGGTTCCTGTGTTGCCACAAAGCAGACAGGACCTGCTGCAAGCCGAACTGGCCCCGCGGCCGCAGGAACATCCTCCTCCTCCTCCTCCTCAGCATCCTGGTGCCGGTATCGCTTGGCTTCGCTCTTACAGGTCTCGGCTGCGTAAAGAGCGGGGAAAAAATGTACCTGTGTCATAGCTAGTGAAAACCACATTCACCCTTCCCTCTCGCTCCCAGTGGCCTCAATGCCTATTTTTAATTATTTTTAATACTCATCAGTCCTTCAGAACAGGGCAGGAGGGGTGAGACAGGGCACATTAATTGGGTTTCACACCATTCAAAATGATAAAGGGCTTGCATCACAGGGTATGATTCTCATTTATCTTGATTTTGTTTGAATTACTTATGCTAGGACTTCACAGCAGCTTGGCAAATTACTTCCTCGGGCTTTGCGTTGGGGACCCAAATTCAGAGCCCGGCTCTCTTCTTATTAAGGCCAGAACAAACCAGAAGGAGGTCACTGGAGTCAAACCTAAAGTCAGTGAAGAGCTAAAGGAATAAACCTGCTGCGAGGGAGTCCTGGCCAGGGCCCCTGCTGCCACAAAAGAGAACTCCCATCTCCAGAAAAGCCTTCTATCAGGACTCACAGCCCTGCCCAGGCACGGCTCCTGCCTTAAAATTAAACAGGCAGGGATGAATAGGCAGGGAGGGAGCCAGCTAGCTGGCAGAGAGCTGCCCACCCCCGTCGCTCTGTCCCCCTGCAGTGACACAGCAGCCGGGGGACCTACCGGCCTCTCCGGGCACGCCGGGAGCTGTAGTCCCCCGCTCCACATCCCGGTTTGGCGATGAACTAGGCGGCCTGGCGAGCAGGGCGGGGAAACGGCCTGGGGGAGGGCGGCGGGGAGCGCCGGGAGCTGTAGTCCGGGGGAGGGCAGCCGGGCCCACGGCAGCCGGGCAGGGCCGGTGACCCCCCGGGGGAACCTGGGGCGGGAGCCCACCCGCAGCCCCGTGGAGGCCGGCGGGGGCTGACAGCAGGCCCCGGGGAGGCCCCACGGAGCCTGGGGGAGGCCGCGGCTCTGCCCCCGGGCTCTCCCCCGCTGAGGGGGGCTCGGGCAGGCCCAGCAGCCCTCACTAGGAACCACTCCGAGCAGGCCGCACCGAGACCTGGGCCCATCGCGGCCTCCAGCTGGGCTAGGCCGCACTTTACCTCAGGGCCTGGCCGGGCCTGACTAGGCCTGGTCTGGTCTGACTAGGCCCGGGCTTGACTGGGCCGGGCCGGGGCGGCGTTAGCAGCAAGGCTAGGCCCGGCCCCCCCGGGGCCTTCCCGCCCCCGCTCCCCCGCCATGCCAGGTCGCCCCCCCCCCACCCGCCTCGCAGTGCACGCCGGGAGCGGTGGTCCCGCCGGCCGGCGCCGCGGACTACATTTCCCGTGGTGCAGCGCGGCGGGGAGAGCTGGGAGGCGGGCGGGGGAGACGCGCGGGGCACGCCGGGAGTTGTAGTGCGGCGGCGCTGAAGCGCCGGGAAGGGGGGGGGCGCTGCCGGCAGCCATTATCTGGGAGCGCGGCGCGCCGGGCGCGGAGCCGGGCGCTGGGTCGCCTCGCCGCCTCTCCGAGCCCGCGGCCCCGCCGCTGCCCGGAGGTGGGGCCGCCATGGCGGTTTAGCCTCGCCCCCACCCTCCCCTTCCTCCGCGCTACGGTCGCTGAAGGCGCGGCGGCGGCGGCGCGGCCTAGCCGGGAGGGCGGATCCTCGGCCTCGCGTAGCGGCTCCTGCCCGCGGAGGGCCGCCCTCCTCGGAGGGCCATGTCCCTGGTGGCCTATGCCAGCAGCGAAGAGGAGAGCGATGCGGAGGAGGCCGCGGGCGAGGAGGAGGAAGCCGCCGCTCCGCCTCCTGCCCCGGCCCGGGGGGCTCTTCGCCACCTTGCCTCCCCCCAAAGCCCCGGTGATGCCCCCGATGCCCCCGCCTCAGCAGTCGCTGGGCAGCGGCTTCCCCCTGCTGCCGCCGCCCCACGGCGGGCCGCCCCCCCCCTTTCCTTATGGGCCCCCCGCCTGGCATGAGGGGCTTCAGCACCCCTCCGCCGGGCATGAGCCCGGCCCAGGCCTCGGCCCTCAGCCTGCCCGAGCCGGCCGCCAGCGGGAACGGGAGCGGGGAGCAGCCCAGGCTGGGGGGGGCTCCTCCTGCCTCCCCCGAGGAACGCTGCCACCACGACCGCTGCCTCTACCCTCAACCTGCCCCCTCCTGTCTCGGCTTCTGCTGCCCTGCCCGGGGCTGGGGTGGATTTGAGCCTCCCCAAGCCAAAGAAGAGGACGGAGCCGGTGCGGATCACGGTGCCCGAGTTGCACAAGGGAGATGTGAGTATGAAACAAACCACCAGCTCAGCTGGGGGGGGACCCCACTCGAGCCCTCCCGAGAAGGAGAGCCTTTGTGGGTGAAATCCTCTCCCCGGAGCAATCCCCCCGTGGATTCGGTTGCCCATAAAGCACAGCGTCTCTTTCCTCCCTCTCTCCCATCATCATATAGCAAGGTACCTATTGTGGCACCTACAGGGAGATTTGTCCCGGCTGCCAGCCCTAATCCTAAAGCGCTTTGCAGAATTAAACTGATATAGAAACCTTATTTATAATCGTAATACAGCAAAACCCAGATTATCTGCACCCTGATTTATTACTGAAGTTAACGAGTTGATGATGTAGGGCTGGATGGCCTTGCGTGGGGCTATCCCCAGAAAGTCTCTTTTCTTTGTTTGCTGTGCAATTGATAGGTTTTTCCTGTCAATTTATTGCTTATTTATCTAAAGGCTTTAGGCATCCTCCAGACCTTTAGGTAATCATTTCCCTCTTAGCTTGTGCTTTTTCGTGTTTGCAGTGCCCTGTGCCTTACGGGGCTCCTGAGCACTGGATCCAGGCAGCCCCGTGGAAAGAGCAGGGAAAGGCAGGTCCCTGTCCCCCTTTTTTTTTTCTGGGTGTCCCCATCGTGCAGCTTTCCTTCTCTCCCCTCTGCTCCGTCGCTCTGGGACGGTACTGTCATAGCGTGGAGGTGAGGGTCACCTGGCTGCGGTGGTGCCTGGCCTCGGTCGCTGGCTCTGGTGAGGTGTGAGTGCCTCTGGCTGTAGGAAGGGCTGAACTGCGAAGCTTTGGGTCATTTCCATGGGGACAGGTAGCTTGAGGAAGAGGTTTGACTGGATGGGTTTATGAAAAATGTCAATTAATAGTGGTCTGCCAGCCTTTTGGGCCTGGGGGAGCTGAAACGAAGTCAGCGCACCTCGCTTTGCTGGAAGAGCAGTCTGCAGGGGCATGGGGGGAGCGGGTGGGAGGACGCGGCTGTCCCTGAACCACGCTCTGCTGCTCGCCGATAACCAGCCCGATTTGGCAAATCCCAGAGCCGGAGCTCCTCACGCCGCGGCTCCCAGAGGCACCAGGCGGTGGGACGTACGTGTTCCCCCTCTAGGCAAACAGATGAGGTGTATCCCGTTCTCTCACAGCCACTTTTTGCTTACTCACTTTCTTGCAGCGCTTTGGAACAGGCGCATTGTAATAAAGCAAGTGTTAGGGCTCCTCTTTTCCTCGCTGGTTGTACGGTTACGGAAATAAGCTCAAATGAAAGGAGATTTGTTCCTCCCCTTTATCTCCTCCTCTGCGTTCCAGTGTATTGGCTTTGAACAGAAATACTGCAGGTCGTCAGTGTCAAGCGAGTGAATGAACGTCTAAGGGAGAAAAAGAACCTTAAAACCAGAGCTTAAAACCATTCGGGACTCCTGGAAGTCCCTTGGCCTGTGACCGCGTCCTCGCTCGCTCCCCTTTTTCCTTAAAATACCTCCCATCCCTTTTGTTTGCACCTGTGGAGCCGCTCCTGGGCAGTCTGCTTTATCTCCTCTCTCCCAAATGCAACACGCGGGTTTTATGGCAACTCTTGACCTGCCTTTATTTACGCATGTTCTTTGTCTTTGTCCTGTTTTATAATTTAGACAGTAAACTGGCAGAAGACCTTGTTTCCTGTAATCTCTTTAAAGTGCCCTGCAAAGCTATAAAACGATAAAGATGTTAAGGGCCTTTTCTGGTGCCAGAGACGACCAGACTTTCTGCTCAAGTTTTAAATGGATATTTAGCGACTCCAACGTTATTGTGAACAATTCCCTGTTAAGCCCCGCAGTGAATTTTTACACCCTTGCTTTGTGTGGTTTTGTGCTTCCCCTCCGTGAACATAATGCTGTCTGTTACTTTGAAAGAGCGCGCTGACCTTATTCCGTGCAGCTTGTGTTCTTTGCCTTCCTTTAGGTTTATTTTCCTGTGATTTATTAAAAAAAAAAAAAAAAAAGCATTTGAGCTGTTGGCTCTCAAAATGTTAATTTCTGGCAGGAGCCAAATATGTAGAAGCTGAGTTTCTCTGCCCACCCACTCTGCTTTAGAGCAGCATTAAAAAGCCGCCTTGAAAATTTGGAATTTTGGGTTAGCGAATCCTTTTTTTTTTTTTTTTTTTTATTCCATAAGTTGTGTAAATGAACTCAAGTGGGAGATTATTTGGCTGTGGAGGGATGGCTCTTACGAGATTTTTAAGAGGCAATGCTGACTTGTTTGCAAAGCTTCAGGTTTTACAGCAGAACGCAGCTTATTTTTCTGCCTCTGCCCAGACCGTGGCAGACCCAGCAATCTCTAAATATAGCGGCAAGCGCTGTGGTCCTGCTTTCACTGTGGACAGTTTATTTATCTCTCGTAGTAGTAACCAGAGCAGGCTTTTATCTCTCTTTGCCCTGACATAGATGCATCAGCAAGACTGTGAAAAAGGGCTTGACCGCATCCCGCTGTTGCTTTTTAGCTCAGCTCTCGGCAGGTTATAAACCCAGATCTGCGTTACTGTGATTCTTTGGCTGGTTCAAACTGAAAATTAATAAATTGCGTAATGGGTAGGCTTTTTTATTTTAATATCTCAGGTTGTGCTAAGCTCTGTTTTTCTTTCTCAGTCAGATTCAGAGGAAGATGAACCAGCAAAGAAGAAAAATCCTCTTCAGGTAAATACCTAGGATATTCAATTAAACGAGTTTCACAGGAAAGAAGCAATTGGCTGGGCCAGTTCTTGGGCTTCCACTAGTGTAAATCAGCCACTCTGATCAGCATGTGGCTTTTAGTGGATAGAATTCCTGAAATCCCCTGGGGTGTCAAGTCCCTTTTTTTGGGGCAATTTCATAAAGTTAAATCTCAGAAAAACAGGCATTAATTTGGGAAGTTGGCAGATATTTGCAAATACCACGTTTCCCTTAAAAGTCCCACTGGCCTTTTGTGCAAGAAAACCCTGCAGCGTGTTCGAAGTAGCAAACGATTGTGCTGAGCAATGGGAAACCCATTAATGTTGTTAGAATTGGAGGAGATAATTGGCAGGGAGTCAAGGAAAACTAAATAGTCTCACTTATCTCTCTTATTTCTGTGAACCATTTGCCCTGCATGAAACTCACCAGGGACGCGGCGAGGGCTCTGGCTTGTCCGCTTTGCTTCCTCAACCCAAAAATTTGACAGTGAAAGAGACCAATCGGTTACTTTTGCCCTACGCTTTCTCGAGGAAAGCAGGAGAAAATGCCTCTGACTCAAAGCCTGCTAAGGCCCCGTCCTCTTCCTCCAAAACCAAACCTCTGTCCAAGCCAGCGGTGCCCACAACTCCTTCTCCGTCGGCTATCAAAGCTGCTGCGAAGAGCGCTGCCCTGCAGGTAACCAAGCAGATCACGCAGGAAGAGGACGACAGCGATGAAGAAGTCAAGCCAGAGAACTACTTCTCCTTGTCTGACAGGAACGAGCCCAGCGTCATGGGTGCCGAGCCGTACATGTACTCTGGCACGGTGGTGTCGGAGGACCCACCGCCCGGGACAGAGACAGAGCCCCAGTTCCAGGACGCTGCTGCTAACGCCCCTCTGGAGTTCAAGACGGGCGCGGGCTCCAGTGGCGCTCAGCACAGCTGGGCGCCCAAACCCGGAGAAGACTACGGCAGCCAGCCGTACAGCCAGTTCCCTGCCTACGGCGAGGCCGGCGTGGCTGGTGCTTACTATCAGGTGGGTTCACCGACTGGGAGGTGAAGCTTGATGCTGTCGCTCTGAAAAGGCGTCTAGGACGAGCGGCTCCGAATTAGTTACTGGAGCGGGCTGGGCCTTGTGGGAATCTAACCCGTCTGAGCTAGCTGGGACGAGGAGCAGAGATCCGCAGCACTTAGCACAACAGGATTCCTCTGGCACGAGAGCCGCAGATGCTCTTTGCTGGATAAATGTTTAATAGCTGCACTCATTTTAAAATGCCCCTGTGCAACTGCCCCTGTTGTTGTCAGGGTGCAGAATCGGGGCTCGCCAGAGCTGGTGTTTGAAGCCAGGTTGTTTCTAGTAATTCAGCAAAGTATTTGGTGTTGAGTACCTCTGAAAAAATACCCTGCGCTCTTCAGTAGTGCCGGAGTAATGAGAAGCGATTAATGACTGCTTCGGTCAGCCTGGGGAGGAGGTGCACGTGTAACGCGCTGTACTCCCCGGAGGCTGAGCGAAACCCCTCTGGGTGAAAAAGCAGCAGCTCACGGGGCGAGGTACGCGATTCAGTGCTCCGTCCTGGGGCCTCTGTATATGGTTGCTCCAGGATTGATCTTGCTTCGCTCTCGTGACAAACTGGTTTCCCTTTTGCTGACAGGATTACTACAGCAGCGGGTACTACCAGGAGATGGAACCAGCCCAGGCACCGCCGCAGGAGATGAGCACCGACTCCTCCTTCATAGATGACGAAGCGGTTGGCACTTTACTCTCTATCCCATTGCGGAATTTGCGTTTAAGCTCTGCTAGAACATCGGACCCGCTTGGCAGCCGCAGTCTGGCCCCACCAGCACGACCCGTGCTTCGTGCTGGGTTGGACGGGGTGGCCCTTCCACGGGGTCTAGCGCTGCGTTGTGGACACGTGCGGTGTCCGTCCGGCGGTCTGTTGGGCTGCTGCTCCAGATGAGTGGCTTTATACGTAGATGATGTTTGTTATTTCCACCGAGCCCAGTCTCATTCTCCTGAAGGGTATCCAGGTGCGCGGAGCGAAGGTGTTGCTTGCTGAGGTGCAGGTGTCTTCACGATACCTCCTCTAGCACGGTGGTGAATTCCCCACTTATTTCAAATGCTCCAAAACCTGTTTTAAGAAACCCTTCCCCATTGTTGATCTAATCTAGAAACTGCCAGCCTCGTTAGCTGAGCCAGTCAGTACTGCAGAAGAGAGCAGCCTGTCTGGTGCTCGCCTCTTCGAGGGACCTCTTTGCTTTGGAGGTGGATTTGCGTTATGGGAGGTGGATGTGTTAGCAGCAAAACTTCAGGTGCCTCCCTAGCACTTAAAACGAGAGACCCAGGAGTCCGAGGGTCTTCTGAGCAAGACTGAAAATGAGTAAATGTTGTTTAAATGCATAGGAAAATGAGATTATAACCTTCATGCTAAGTAGTTTTAAGATATTCTGATCTATAGCAAAGCAGAACTCTCCTAAAGAAAAAAATCCTGGTTGGACAAATGTTTGTTGCTGCGGCCTGTCCCGTGCTTGGAGAGCTCAGGCTCCGACCCCTTCTACCTGTACTCGCTTCAGGTTCGCGTTGGTGCGTGACGTGCGTGTGTAACTCCGGTTGTTTCTGTTCTTCTTTCAGTTCAAACGTCTGCAAGGCAAGCGGAATCGAGGGAGGGAAGAGATCAACTTTGTGGATATCAAAGGTGACGACCAGCTGAGCGGAGCCCAGCAGTGGCTGACCAAATCCTTAACAGAGGAGAAGACTATGAAATCGTTCAGCAAGGTACGGGCAGCAGGGATTTTGGAGGCCTCTCTTCTGTTCCTGTTTCGGCCGCGGCTGGAGCTGTATTAGATGCTATGCAGTCACCAGGGTGGGGGGACGGGGACCCTCGCGTGTTGTGTAAATAATCACACAGGAGAGCTTCTCAAGCGTAGTCCCAGCGTGCAGGTGGTAAAGAGCAGCCAGGAGCTGCTTCAGCCTAAGGAATCTGCCCAGAGCTGTTTAATATGAAACAAATGCTTCCTGAAATGGCTTTGTGCAAGCTCCTGTCTTGTTTCGCTGTCTGGGTCAGTATCTTTCCGGGCTTAACAGTTCACCTGCTTTTGCTTTCTAGAAAAAAGGAGATCAACCCACGGGACAGCAAAGGAGAAAACACCAGATCACGTACCTGATCCATCAGGTGAGTGGCCTCTGTCCCGCGGGGAAACCGATCCAGGCAGAATTACAAGGGGCGATGCTTGGCAGCACGAGGCAGAGCTGGGGGAGCCGCTCCTTCAGCAGCCGGGGACCGGGAACGCCCCGAGCCGCGGGTGAGACCTGCGGCGGCTCTGACGGGGGGGGACGGTGGTGGCGGCCGTGCTGTGGGAGCGTCCTGGCCACCGCCGGCCTGGCCACCGCCGGCCCAAACAGCCTCGTGGCAGCAGCGCCTTGGCCCCGAGGGTGGCGCGGCACTGCGCTTCTGGCTTGCTTTTTGCTTTGCTTCGCTCTTCCCCTGCCGCCCAGCTCTGGTGCGTGCGCGGTTGTGTGCGTTACGAGACTCTCCGCTTCCCGTCTTAATTCCGCACCGCTGCCGTGTGGTTAGTAAGCGGCTGCTGAGGCCGTCCCACAAGAAAAGCTGCGTTTCAGCATGAATGAAATGCCCGTGCATCCCAATTAATTCAGGCCTCTGTCAAGATAATTGTGCTAACTCCTGTAATGAGGCTTCTCGCTGAAACGCTCCGTAATCCCCGTCAGCAAGGGCAGAGGAGGGTGAAATACTGCCGAGTCAGCGAGCAGCAACGCTGATGTTAATCCTCTCAATTTCTGCAGGCAAAGGAAAGAGAACTGGAACTGAAAAACACATGGTCTGAAAACAAGCTCAGCCGACGTCAGACTCAAGCCAAATACGGATTCTAACACCTCTGTCCCGCTTTTTGGCTCTTGTCCCAGGTGACCTACTGTGTCAGACTTCTCCTGGCCTTCTGGAGATCAGCCAGGCCCCGTGGTCTGCTCGGCGGGTGGGAGGATCCCGCGCTCCCCTGCCTGTCAGGAGCAAGGTTTCATGCAAACCGGTCCCGAAACTCCACCTGTAATCTTTCCCCTCCCTCCTTAGAAGCGATAACGTGGAAGGTTCAGATCAAGCCTGTTTTGTACGACGGGTGGCAGGCCCGAGGCAGCCGCAGGGAAGGCGCCTGGTGCAAGGCTCGGAGCTGTTGTCCTGTAGGCGCAGGGGCTGCGCCTCCTCGACGTAGCCTCGCCACTGGAACCTTAGGCAGAGTCTCAATAAACTTCCAATTCCCGCTTTGCTCCTTTCTTGGACTCGCTGTGCGTTGAGAGTGTAATTTTTCTTTCTAAAAGACAGTGAGTTTCAAGAGCAAGCTTGGCTTTATTTTTTTTGTCCTTTTATTTGAGACGTCCTCATGGCTGCTTACTCACGTCCGAGTAAATCCAGCGCTCCTCTCACGCGAATGATTTTGATTTTTCTTTTTTGTTTTTAAGTGTGGCTAAGCTAGTGGTTTTGTTCTCAGCTCCGCCACCCTGTATGTCTCGAACCGTGCTGAGGGGAAACTCCTTTACAGGTCAGAGCTTGCAATAGAGGTGAAAACGCCCTGAGTGTGGAACGCACAAAAAAAGCAGTGAGGATCTCTCGCCTGGCACGAGGCGCTGCTGAGGGCTTTTGGATAAACGTGATCGATGTGTGTATGTACATTTCTCTTCCTTTTTCCCCCCTCTTTCCTCCTCCTCCCCCTGCCCCCAGGCCTGCGGGCCGCTCTCCAGGCTTGTTGAACCGAGCGTTCCCAGCGTCGCACGCTGCCGTGCAGCTGGCAGCGAGCTCGCCGAGCGGAGCAGCACTATTTCCTCTGAGCAGACACAGATGAAAGCTGCCAACTGTACATTTTTTTTTTTTTCTTCCAGCTTGTTTGTATCAATTCTGTTTCAATTAAGTGTTAACTTGACCCTCCTGGCTGGGAAGAGGAGACCGTGTCCGGCCTTAACTTTTTAAAATGCAATCTTTCTTTTATTTAAGGTAATAGGTCTAGGCGATACGACTGCAAATCATGTGCAGCCTTGCTGGCCAGATCCACGTATCTTTAGGCAAATCTCTGTGGCCTCCCTTAGTTTATTATTCACCAAAGCGTGTGATGCCGAAGGGAAGAGAGAGCTGGTCTGGTTATTTAATTGACATTCCCAGCACCAAGGGTTTTATTTGTTGTAACCGCAGCTAAAACAGCTAATATTTGTTATTCCATTTAGAAAAACTCCGAGAGGTGGTTTTTCTCCCATTGTTACCTGTTAAAAACAAGCAAACAAACCCCCAGGAATGAAGTCTTTTCTTAGAATATTTGAAAATAATCTGATTTCTAGTTTAGTTCCCTGGATGTTTTAGTACTTTGCAGAGCCCATTTTGAGTATTTGAATGACCAGAATAAAGTTACTGTTGAGTAATTTATTCATATCTTATATGTACAGTGAAATCCTCTGAAAAGAGATTTGATAAAAGGAATAAACTTTTAAATGAACGGAACCACACCTGTTTCCATCGCGAGGTGCTCAACTCCTTGCTCAAGGCATTGGGTTTTCTCCTCCTCCCCGGGAAGGCGGAAGCACCTTCGGCAGCCCGCGTTTGGGGGACGGCTGCCTCGGTTTATTCGCAGAGCGGACACTGCTGCGGGGCAGGAGGCTGCGTCCCCCGGCCGCCCGCCCGCTCCCAAACTCCTCTTCCGCGGCCTTGGCGGGATCGCGGAGCCCTGGAGCCAGCCCAGAGGCTGAAGCTCTCGCCTTCCCTTCTCTCTCTCCGTTTTGGTGTGTAATGGCTCATTTTTAGCACTAGAGGGGAGTTACGAGGACGGGAATCGCGGCCGACTCCCGCTCTGCTTTTAGCCATTTAAGAGCAACAACATGTAGGCTTCTGGAAAGCAAAAGGGATTTTTCCAAGAGATAAAGGAAAACAGCAACCACCCCTCAGCCCTCCTTTCTCCCTCCGTGTCTCGAAGCTCTAACGCATCCGAGCGTGGGGCTTTGCCTGTTCTCTGCTTTCCGCTCCATTTAAGGCTGGGCGCGCCAACTCTGCTGCGAGAGCCACCGCGGCTCGCCGTCGTTTTGGACAAAACGATGGGGTTTTGCGTGCTGCTGGGCAGCGCCAGGCTTGGTGTCACCGCCCCGGCAGCCGAATTTGGTCCTCGGCGTTGGTGCTGTCCCGTGTTTTGAAACAGGCAGGGCTTCGAGGTGCCAGCACCGGGCTCGTGCTGTTTGCTGCTCGGCTGCGGTATCGCTCCGGCGCGTGGCCAATTTAATATCTGACTCCGGATGAACCAGCTGTGCCTGAAACCCGTCTCTGGTTTTACTGTAATAGCCTTTTCCGCCCCCGTTCTATTAATAGAAAACTCCTCCTGAACGTGTTCAAAGATAAATTAAATCTGTTCCCCTCTTAACTGTCTCGCAGGGCTTGGGAAGCGGGCTGCTGCCTCGGGAAGGGCGTGGGAATCCCAGCGCGGAGCGGGCTGGCATCGCCGGGGCGCTGGTCGTCTGCGGAGGGGCCAGCCGCAGCCTCGGACCTCTCCTCCCGGGTTCTTTGGGCGTGAAGGAGCCGGAGAGCTTCCTTCTGCCTGGGGGTCGGGAGCTGGGTCTTGTCCTAGACCTACCTGCGCGGGCGGCTTAGCGATGGTCTCCGGGAAGCTGCTCGTAAATGTTCTCGGGGCCCTCTCGCCCCGCCGCGCGCTTCGCGGCGCTCATCCTCCGGCCGTAGAGGGGATCGTCGAACTCCAGGGGAGGGTTCTGGGCCATCCGCAGGGAGAGCTGGAGGGAAACGGCCGTGAGATCGCGCCTTGCCGGGTGGAGGTTCGACTTGAGAGCCAGGATGTGGTTGACAGTTGGTCCTTCGCCCTCCCAGCCCTCCCTTTTCCTCCCGCTTAGGCTGTGAGTTGGGGACGGTGGCTCCAAGCGGAGCCCTGGGCAGGGGACCCCCTCCTCCTCCCCGTCACCCCGGTGCGGAGCAAACCCCGACCCACCAGACTCTACGGGGCGTCTGGCTGAGACGTCGCCTTGGGGCAGAGCTCTAGAGCAACGAGCGGCCCTACAACATCACCCGCCATGGGGAACGCACCTCCGCGGCCGGGACGGAGCCTCCTCTCTCCTTCCCGTCTCCGGTGGGAGCTATCGGGAGCTGCCGCCTCTTGGAGGCCTGGCTGGAAATGCTGCGGAAGAGCCGGTGGTGAGCGCGGGATTTGGGAGGCAGCGTGGAGAAGGCGCCTCGGGCTCCCCCGGGGAGCGGAGCGGGCAGGTCCTGCCGGGCCAGTGCCACCTCGGAGTAGATGTTCTCCTCGGGGCTGGCACTGGGGCTCGAGCCCCGTCCCACGGCGTAGAAAGGGATGGGTTCTTCCAGCTCGTAGTAGGTGGGGGCTCTGGGCGCGATGCCCTCGTGGGGCTCGGCGTAGGTGTGGAAGCACATCAGCTGCTGGTACTTGGCATCGGCCGGCTGGGGCGGCGCGGGCGGCTCGGCAGGGCCGGCTTCTCGGCACACCTGAGCGTAGGGACCTTCGGGAGCTGCTCTGCTGCCGGTGGGGCCGTGCGGCCCCTGAGCCGCGGCCGAGGAGCCGGCCTTGGCTGGGAGCGGCGGGGGGACGCTGGAAGCCTGGGGAAGAGACGAGACAGGGCGGTGGGAAGGGCTGGAAGTGGGTCTGGATCCGTGGTGACTGGGGCTGCGTCCCCCATCCCGGCTGCGTCCCCCATCCCGGCTGCATCCTCGCGCCTCGCGAGGGCTTTGCCCAGGCTGCGGCTTCTGTCCTCAGGAAAACGCCTCCATCCCCTCCCCTCCGCCCTGCCTTTACCTCCCTGGATGAGCCGCCCTCGGCGCTGGGCTCCACGGGCAGCGGCGGGGCCGTGGCTGCCTGCCTGGCTCCCGGCGGCCCCTTGGCCACGGCGCCGTACACCGGGAGCTTGGCTGGGGCTTCGCTCGACGGGGAGCGCGCAGCGTCGCTGCCGGCTGGGGTCCGCGTCCCTCCCTGGGCCTCGCCTTCCTGCAAGGAAGGGTGAGGGGTGGGTGCGTGGCCCGGGCAGACCCAGCCGGGCGCTGGTCCCACCTCGGGTGTGCTGCCCGCGGTTCGGCTCCCCGCTCCCGGCCGGGAGCTGCACCACGGCCAAGGTGGCTCCGGTGCCAACCCCGGCTTTGTTTTTGCCCGGCCGTGACGCTTCGCCTTCTCTTGGCTTTGATTTCCCCAGCTTGGGAAAATCCCCCCTTGTCCGTACAGCAGGAATGACGCCGCTTTTTCGGCTGCAGGGACAAACGAGCGGCCGGGTCCTCACCCGTCCGCACGGCACCGTCAGGAACTCGTGGTACGGCGTGACGGGGGCGGCCGTGTAGTGCCGCAGCAGGTCGGCCAGCTCGGCGTGGGCGCTCCGCTCCCCCAGGATCACGTACCGCCCGTCCGGCAGCTGGTCCAGGACAAAGTGCCGGCAGCGATCGCTGCCCCTGGGGGGAGAGGGGACGGGGTCGGCACAGCGGGCGGGACAGGGACCGAGCGCATCGGGCCCTCGCACAGGGCCGGGGGTCGCTCACCTGTAGGACAGGACGAAGCCGACGGTGCTCTCGCTGAAGCGGACGAGGAAGCAGCCGGGGGGCTGATCCTGCAGCAGCTGCTCTGTCTCCCTGCGGGAAGGGGCCCAGAGCTGCTCGTCCTCACCCCCGTCCTGGGATCCAGGGGTCCAGCTCCCTGTTCCCTATTGATTTTCCCACCTCGGCTTGTCCCCCGCCCCTCACCTCCGGCTGATGAAGCCGTGGAACCAAGCTGGGAGCTCGCCCTTGACCTCCAGCCTCCTGGCTTGCGTCTGCTCGAACCACAGCCTCGTCTGGGCACGCAGGGCCACCAGCTCTGGCCGTGGGTCCCCCTCCGGCATGGAGCAGCTTGGTGGGGACAGCCAGGAGCCTGGCGGGACCTGGAGGGAAGGGGAGAGCGGCCAGGGTGAGGATGTGCCCCGAGGATGCTCTGCTCCCTGCATAGGGCTCCTGATGCAGCCCGGGAGGACACGGTCCCTGCGGGTGCGTGAGCTCGGGGATGGCGAGCTGGGCGGGACGGACCCTTCGCAGCCCCGAGTCCTACCCTGCCCTCTGTGTCCTGGTGTCCCGGGCACTGCTCTGCTCCCTGGGGCTGGAGCGGGGTTGCGTCGGGTCCCGGCTTGGCGCTGGCCGTGTCGGGTCCCAGCCTGGCGCTGGCCTTGTTGTCCTCACCGATGGGTTTGAAGGTGCTGAAGAGGGGCCGGTCATCATCCATGGGGTCCCCTGTCCCAGGGAGCGGGGAGAAACGGCCTCAGGGCAGCGAAGCCTCCCTCGGGGCCCCGCGCTGGCCCTGTGCCCCATCGCTGCCCGCGGGGAGCTGGGATGGGGGATCCATGACCACAGCCTGGGCGAGGGGCACCTTCGCCTTGTGCCCCCCATCCTAGGGCTCTTCACCCTGCTTCTCCCCAGGGAGGCCACCCTGGACCCGCGCGGCGAGGAGGGACGATGACACTGGGACCCCAGAGGAGAAAAACCCCGGGCACCGGTGAGTGGGGTGGGGCGGTGGAGAGGGGAAAGCGGGTGAATCTCCCAGCCCCCGAAAGTCGGGGTCAGCCCCAGGAAGGGGAGCGAGGCGGCGGGCGCAGGGCTCTGCGTGCGGCCGCTGAGGGACCCCGAGCTCGGCCCCGAGCCGCCAACGCTCGGCCAAAAAACGTTAATCCCCAGCAGATGCTTGAGGGGGTGGAAGAGGCTGGGGCTGGTTTGATCTGGGAGGCCAAGCTGAGTCAGAGGAGCCAGCTGAGGCTCGGCCGGGAGCGGGGGGATCCAGTCGGGGGACGGGGAGAGCTTGGGGGGGACGCGGCACCTTGTCTCCACCTTTAACCGGCTGCAGCACCCAGCCGTCCCTGCACCCCGGCGGGCAGGGGAAGGCAGGGAGGCGGTTGACAAAGCGAAACAAAACACCCCAAACCGCAGCGAACCAGCGCGGGGAGCGCCAGGGAGGCGAATTCGGGTTAGGTCCTGCCCGGGCATGGCCAGGCAGCTGGGGACAACGGCACCGTCCCCGGCTCGTGGCACGTCACAGCCGGGCGGGGGTCCTGGGCGGAGGCGGGGGGGCTCGTCCCTGCTCCCCCACCCCAGCGCTTCGGCCTCGGAGAGGCGGCTTGGGGGGCTCTGCTCCGCGGGGTGGGATCTGCTTCTCTTAAACCCCGCGCTCCTGGGCTAAGAATGGGTCAAATGGGACTTGAAACGGGCTAAAGCTTGGCTTTGCTCCGTGAGGCCTTTCTGGGCTGGATTTCCCCCTTCGAAGGGGTAAGACCTGGCTGGAAGGGCTGGGACGGGCAGGGGACACCGGTCCCTCTCTCCGCACCCCCTTGTCCTCAGCTCCATCGTGCCTTCGGACGGGGGGAGCATCCCCGAATCACCCCAGCACCTGCCCGTCCCAAGTTCCCCTGCTTGGGATTTGCTCCTCGGCCTGTTTCCTCCCATCCCAGCACCAGTACAGCCCCGGGCAGACCCCAGCCCCGATCCCCCAGGCCACGCGCCTACCTCTGCCCGGCCACGCAGGGACCCAGGCGTCCATGGCCGGAGCCGACGGGACGGGCAGGCTGGCAGGGCAGGCAGCGCTGCCGCCTTGCCCGTGCTCGCACCTCCGCTGCCTGCAAAGGGCAGGAAGCAGCAACCGAAGCCGCAAGAGCCTTTGCATGATGCGGAGACGTCACGGGAAGGCGGCGGGGTGGCACTGGGGTGACACCGGGGCCCTTGGCACGGGCTGGGCTGTGGTGAGCGGGGGGCTCCGGGCACGGGGGCAGCGGGGCTCGGTTGGTCCGGGCTCATGCCGTGAGCTGGGATTTGGTGCCCGGCAGGGTGGGATCCGGCACCACTTCCCTTCCTCACGCTCCGGCTGCAACGTCCTTCTCCCCACCGGCTGCCGGAGCCGGGCACATCCTGGGATGTGCCGGGGGCATCGGGATGGCAAACAGGGAGCGAGCCCAGCTGGGAAATGCAGCAGTCAAGCTGCCAGCACCACCGGCTCCGCCGCGTGTCAGCGGCAACTCTCCGTCCCGGCGGTGCCAGGCTCCAGCCGTCCCCGCGATGAGAGCCGTGCCAGCCCGGCTGCACCCCAGAGGTGGCAGGGATTAGGGATTAGGGCTGGGATTGGGGCTGGGGCCGGCTCATCCATCACACTGGGACAGGGACGGGGTGCACCGGGCGGTGGCTTTGCAAGCCCCAGGGTGGCGATGGTGCCCGGTGCCCCCCGGCACGCGGCGCGGTGCCAGCTCCAGCTCTCTCCACCTTAAGAAACCTGTCCCTCCCTGCTACCTTCACACCCTCCGCTCTGCTTCCCCTCCGGCGGCCGGCGGCCGCAGGACGATATTTTTGTATGTCAGCCAGGTTTCCTGTTTGCAATCCTCACGCTTATGGGTGCTGAGCGGCCGGGGGACATCGGCGAGGGGGACGTTGGCTGCCCGTTCCTCTGGGTCCTGGCCGCTCCTCAAGGAGCCAAGGCGTTGGAAACACCAGGAATTGTCCCTAAAAGGCCTTTTCCAGCTCCTCTCTGCAGCCAGGCGTGGGGACAGCGTGGGGGGATTTCTCAAGGGACCTTGGGAGGAGAAACGCAAAGGGTTTTCCTTCTTCCGAGCCGCAGCCGGCCGGCGGCCAGGCCCTGCCCCAGCTCTCTGGGAAACGCCGGGACTTCGAGGAAAAGCCTGGCACCGCCGGGGTTTGCTGGAGGAAGGCTGGAGCTGCGTGCGGTGGCACCGGGGGCCCGGACCCTCGCGCAGAGGTAAGGGGTGCCAGCTCCCCCCGGCATGCTGGGGTCGGGGTCTGTCCCGGCGCAGGGGGGTCAGGGAGTTTTTGGGGTCCTGCGGTGCTTTTTGGTAGTCGGATGCTGGGGCGCGGCTGCTGTCACCTGCGAGGTGACATTTCCTTGGGAGCCCATTTTCTGGCTGGCCGGTGCCGGGTCGTTTGCTCGGCGCAGCCGCCCAGCCCAGCCCAGCCCCGGCACGCAGCCGCGGCCAGGCCGGTTTTGCCGGTGGAGGGCTGACCGGCAGCGGGATGCGGTGGGATGCATGCAGCCCCTGCCGCTCCAGCCCCTGCTGCCGTGAACTCAGCCATGGCCGCGGTGGTATGGGGCCGCCCGTGCCTCAGTTTCCCTCCCCGCAAAAGCAGCTCGGCAGCGTGGTGCGAGGGGGCCGTCCAGCAACGGATGGGGGGGATCGGCTGCTTGCGTCCATCCCCAGGGGACAAACAGACACGCCGTGACCCCGCAGCTGTGTCACATGCCGGGGATGGTGGCCCGGCTCCAGCCACGGCCGCTCCCACGCACGTATCAACACGGGGAGCAGCCGGTGCCGGGGGCGAGCGGTGCCTGGCCGGGTGCCCCCCACCAAACCCGGGGGTGCCACGGGACCGTCACCGTGGGCAGCAGCCGTCCCCTGTCCCGGCCGGCCGGGGAGCGAGGGAGAGCGCGGCTGGGCGCGGAGGAAGGCTTGGGAGGGTAAGGGGGCACCGTGGGGCTGGGAGCAGGGGTGAGCGACGCGGGACCGGGCTTGGGGACCGCTCACTGTCCCTTAGGGCCAGCGGGGGGGGGACTGGAGGGGTCCTGGCCCCCGTTTGGTGCAAACACTGGTGCAGCTCAGCCCCATGGGGTCTCGTGCTCCCTTATCGAGCTGGTTTTTCCTGTGGGAATGACCCCACCTCTCACCAGTATCGCTGTCCTTGTCCCCTTCCTGGTGGCCTTGAACCCTGCAGCCCACGCTGGCCCGGGAAACCTCCTGCTTCCAGGGCCACAGCGCTGGGGACATTGAGGTGGCCCCAAGAGATGGCCCCAAGACCAGGGCTCAGAGCCCACGCTCCCCCTTCCCCGCATCCCTGCAAAGCCGCTGCTCCCGGCTGCCCCGACTGCTGGAGCATCACGAGCCCCATCTTACAGCTGGGGAAACTGAGGCATGGGGGGTCGGGCCGTGGCATTGGCCTGCTGCCACGTGAGCCGGCAGCCGAAAGAGGCTGGTTTGTGGCTTGGAGCTGCTGGGGACGAGAGCCAGGCCCCCCCTCGGTGGGTCCTGCCCATCAGTGTAACGAGCTGGGGGGACTCTGCCAGGACCCCAGGGTGCAGGCAGGGCACTGGCTGGCAGAGCCCTCCGTGGGGCCCTGCCGTCCCCCCCAAAGCCCCTCTCCCCCTCACCCCACGCCTTCTTGTCTTTGCAGGGATGGCCGAGGGCGGCCGGGCGGGGGTCCTGGCTGGGGGGGGGCCGGGGGCCGCCCCTGACAGCACCCAGGTGAGCCATGGCTGCGGGGCTGGGATCTGGGGCTGTGGGGGGGTCTCCTGCCCGGGGGCTGGGAGGGGATGACCAGCTCAGAGATGAGCTCATGGAAATGGTTTTTATCCACTATTAATCCCCTTTTTTAAAAAAACCACACACAACAATTTTAGTTTTTCTCTGCATTTTGCACCCTCAGTCCTCCCCAGTGCAGCGAGGGGCAGGGGGGCTGGTGTGACCCCACTCCCTGCCTGTCCCTGCCCGATTTCCAAGCCCCCTGAGCAGCTCCTGCCCACCCTGATCAAGGGGTGAAGGTCTCCAAAATTCCCCGCGCCGGAGAGTTTAGTGGGAACCGGGAGAGCCGGCCAGGGCCCGAGCTCAACCATGGTATTAGACAGCGGAGAATCCCCTCTAGTGTGTGCCAGAGGGTTTGGGGTGCTGGCCATGGGATGGGGGTCCCTGCGTGGGGCAGGTCCGGCACGTCACCGCAGCCCGGGCCGGCGGCTGAGCCGGGTGCCGGTGCATCCCCGCAGGGTACAGGGGCTGTGGGCAGCGAGGGGCTGGCGGCCGCCCTCAGCCCGGGCAACGTGGAGGAGCTGTAC
The DNA here is from genome assembly GCA_020745775.1 of Theristicus caerulescens. Classification (NCBI taxonomy): domain Eukaryota; kingdom Metazoa; phylum Chordata; class Aves; order Pelecaniformes; family Threskiornithidae; genus Theristicus; species Theristicus caerulescens. Next base: position 2,980,672 of record CM036581.1, on the reverse strand, counting down.
GAGCTGCTGGAGAGGCTGGGCAGGTGAGCGGGGTGCAGGCAGGGGTCCTGCCTGCAGCCGGGGTCCTGCCTGCAACCGGGGCCCTGCAGGCAGCCGGACGCCTGGGTCGTCCCCGCCGGCCGTGCCCCAAGCCCGGCTTCTCGCCACAGCGGGCACTTTGGCGTGGTGAAGCGGTGCCGGGAACGCAGCACCGGCACCTTCTACGCCGCCAAATTCGTGAAGACGCGGCGATGCCGGGGCAGCCGCCTGGGGCTGGAGCGGGCGCAGGTGGAGCGGGAGGTCGCCATCCTCCGCCAGCTCGACCACCCCAACATCATGCGGCTCCACGACCTCTTCGCCAGCAGAGCCGAGATGGTGCTCATCCTGGAGCTGTGAGTGGGGGTCCCGGGGCGGGGGGACCCCCTTTTTGCGCCGTGTGTAGGAGGGGGCCGAGCTCAGCCCCGCCTCGCCCCGCGCAGGATCGGCGGCGGGGAGCTCTTCGACTTCATTGCGGAGAAGGAGATGCTGTCGGAGGAGGAGGCCATCGAGTTCCTGGGCCAGATCCTGCGCGGGGTGGAGTACCTGCACGCCCGCCGCATCGCCCACTTCGACCTCAAGGTGCCTGCGGGGACCCCCCCATCCTCACTCCTATCCCGGGGCTGCGTCCCCCTGCCGCCGGGCATCTCCGGAGCCCTGGCCGCATCCTGCCCGGCTTCCCGGGATGCCGCTACCCTCTCCGGGGCAGTGCCCGCCGTCACCCCCTGTCACCCCGCCTGCGCCCGGCCTTGTCTCCGCAGCCCGAGAACATCATGCTGCAGGAGAAGGACGTCCCCAAGCCCCAGATCAAGATCATTGACTTCGGGCTGGCCCAGCGCCTGGAGGACGGCATCACCTTCAAGAGCCTCTGCGGGACCCCGCAGTACATCGGTACGGGGCTGGCGGTCCCCGGGGGTCCCCGGGGGGTCCCCGAGCAGCCCTGCTCCGGGGGGTGCAGCTGGGATGTTCTGCAGGGATGCGGCAAAGGGACCCCTGGGGTGGGGACGGGACCCAGGTGGCCGGGATGGTGCTGTCCCCTCTAATGTCCCCCCCCCGGCTCTGCGTTCACCCCCAGCTCCCGAAGTGATCAACTATGAGCCGCTGAGCTCCGCGACCGACATGTGGTGAGGAGCGGGGACCCGGGGGCGACGGGCTGAGCCGGGGGGTGGGTAGGGACCCCCTGGGTGCCACAGGGCACAGGGGGGACCCCGGGGAGGGCAGCGCCTGACCCCTACCTCTGCCTTTCAGGAGCATTGGGGTCATCACCTACATCCTGTGAGTACGGGGCGATGGTCCCTGCGGCCGGGGGAAACTGAGGCATGGGGACACCGTGACATGGCCGAGCCCGCGTGCTGGGGCGGCCGAGCCGGTGCTGTCCCGGCACTCAGCGGCTCTGTCGTGTCCCTGCAGGCTCAGCGGCTTGTCCCCCTTCCAGGGTGAGACGGATGCTGAGACCCTCTCCAACATCGTGGCCGGTGCCTACGAGTTTGAGGAGCGCTGCTTCAGCCAGACCTCCGAGATGGCCAAGGACTTCATCCAGCAGCTGCTGGTGAAGGAGCCAGGGTGAGTCCCCATCTCCATCCCCATCCCTCTTCCCATCCCCATTCCCAACCCCATCTCCATCTCCATCATCCCCATCCCCATCCCACCTCCAACCCCATCCCCATTTCCATCATCCCCATTCCCAATCCCATCTCCATCATCCCCGTCCCCATCCCATCCCCATCCCATCTCCATCATCCCCATCCCACCTCTGTCCCCATCCCCATCCCACCTCCATCCCCATCCCATCTCCATCATCCTCATCCCCATTCCCAACCCCATCTCCATCATCCCCGTCCCCATCCCATCCCCATCCCATCTCCATCATCCCCATCCCCATCTCCATCCCATGGTGGATACGTGGGGCCGGGATCCCCACCGCTCCCCGCTGCCGCACCCCTCTGTGCCGCAGGCACCGCATGACAGCGACCGAGTGCCTGGTCCATCCCTGGATCAAGGTGAGAGGGATGGGGCGGGGGGATGGACTCTGGACCCCCCGGGAGCGGGATGGGGACACGGTGACGACGCCGTGTCCTCGCCCCCGGCAGCCCCTGAGCCGGAAGCAGGCAGCGAACCGGAGCCGTTCCTCCATCAACATGAAAAACTTCCGCAAGTTCAACGCTCGGAGGAAGTGGAAGGTGAAGGGGGTCCCGGTCCTGGGGTTGGGTGGGGGCACCCAGCAGCAGGGTCCCGCCACCCATGGGGTCCCCGGGGAGCTGGGGCTGTGCTCCATCCCAGGGCTGGCTGCGTCTCAGGGGCCTGGGGGGGACACATGTAGCACTGTGGTGTTGGGGGGGTGAGGAGGGGAGCGACCCCCCTTGGACCCCCCCCTCCTGCCCCCCAGCTCTCCTACAACATGGTGGCCGCCTGCAATCGGCTCTGCCACATGCAGCTGCTCTGCGGCCTGAGGAAGGAGGACGAGGAGCTGGTGAGCAGCCAGGAGCCCCCAGACCCCTCCCGGCACGGGCTGGGGGAGAAGGGATCTGGGGGGGCTTGGTCCCCCAAGTGGAGGGGGGAGGGCTGTGCAATGGAGGGTGTCCCCACCTGGGGTGCCCTGTCCCCTGGGGGGGGGGTGCTGTCCCCTGGGGGGGTCCTGTCCCCTGGGGGGGGGTCCTGTCCTCTGGGGGGGTCTCTCCTAGGGGGGTTCCTCTCCCCTGGGGGCATCCTCTCCCTTGGGAGGTCCTGTCCCTGCCCTCCAGCCCCCCTGTGCCCCCAGCGCCGCTGCGAGAGCGACCAGGAGGAGCAGGACAGCCGCCCCGTCACGCTGCTGCGCCGGCGGAGAAGCAGCTGCTCCTGAGACCACCCCAAAAGCAGGCAGGACCCCCCGAGAGGGGCCATCCCATGAGAGGAGCCCTGGGGGTCCCCCTGTTTCCCCAGCCCAGGGGGCAGGAGCACTGTCCAGCCCCAGTGCTCCCAGTTCCATGGTGCTGGAGGGTCACTGGGGCGGCAGCCGCCTCCTCCTGCCCCCCACGTCTCTGCTGGAGCAGGGCCGGGGCTGCCCCACAGCCGGGACCCTCGCCCGTGCTTGGCCCTAGTGCGAGAAATAAATGTCTACCCCTCATCCATCCTCCTCTCCTGCATCTGCACTGGCTGGTGCCAAGCGCCCGCAGCTTCCTCCCGCTCCTCCTCCTCCTCGCTGCAGGGCTGCTGGGGCCCGGGGACCCCAGGGGACGTGGGGTCCTGCCACCTGCGATGGGGGGTGACCCTTGAGTTGTCCCCTCTGTGCCGCTCCGGCGGGGTCTCCGTTGGTGCTCGGCTGCTTTCCTGGCATCCCCACACCAGAGCCACCTGGATCCTGCTGCTCCAACTGGGGAAACTGAGGCAGGAGGCAGCCCTTCCTTCCCAGCCCGCTCCGGCCCAGGGGGGCCGCCCTGTTTTCCCCCTCTCTATTTCCCAAACAAGCCCTGGCCCTGGCCCTGACAGTTGTCAGGCTAAATATTTTGTGTGCCGCAACCGAAAACAAAAGTGAAGGGGCCGCAGGGCCCGGGCGAGGGCCGCGGGGGCCACCCCTATCCCGGCGTGCCGCGGGTGCCGGCGGGGAGTGCTGGCCGGACACGGCGTGCTTGGCCGGACACGGTGCAGCAGCGCCCGAGGCGGGACGGGGACGGGACCCCGGGGGTCCCGCTCGGGGATGGGGACGAGGGCGCTGGGTGCCCTGCGGCTGGGGGTGATGCTGCTGGTCCTCGGTCTTCTCCCGCTGCCCCCCGTCCAGGCCCCCTCGGAAAGTAAGTGCTTGGAAGGGGGTGGCCGGGAGCGGGGTGGGGGGTGTTTGCTTGGGGGGGGACAATTCTGGGGTGGGGGGGCTGCATGGCACCATGCATGGGGGTCTGCAAGAGCCCAGCCCCGAGGTGAAGCTCTTTTGGTGCTCCCTGCCTCAGTTTCCCCCGTGGCAGTACACCGGTATGCCTCGGACCCCCGCCCAGGGCAGGAGGGGCAGAGCGTGGGACCCCCACTGCTGGGCCGGGAAGAGGGGAGCGTGACGGGGGGCTCGGCTGGAGCCGGGAGCTGGGATGGTGGAAAATCGTGGCTGGGCGGGAGCCGGAGCCGGCACCGCTGCTGCCAGCGCTGCTGCTGGGATGGAAAATGGCTGGGGAGGGGGCAGCACGGCGGGGAGCGGCTGTGGGTCCCGGCACTGATGGCCGTGACGGGGGACGTCTGGGCTCCCACGCCAGCTCCGCTGGCTGGCAGGGGCTGGGGGCGCCAGGAGGGCTGGGTTCAGGCTCTGTCTGTCTGTCCTGCCTTCCCCTCTCCCCCCCGCCCCGTGCCTCAGTTTCCCTGAGCACCGAGGGGGTGTGCTGGGGGGTGGGAGCGATGGAGGAGCGGGGTGAAGCATCCCAGCGCTGGGGCTGTGCCGAGAGCTGCCCGGGGGACGCGCCTCGCTGTGTCTGCTCCCACCGGGGACCCCTGTCCCCTCTCTGTCCGCCCAGGGACACGGGGGACCCCTGTCCCCTTGCGCGGTGGAGGGATGGGGTGACTTTGCCAAGGTCAGGGAGGGTGGCGGTGACAGCGGGGGCTGTAACCCCCAGAGATGGTGCTGCACCCGCAGCCGGTCCCTCGGTCCCATGGGAGGATGGAGGGGACCCTCGTGTCCTCACCGGCAGGGAGAGGGGACCCAGGGCTCCCCCCGGCCGGCACCAGCCCCCTGCAAATGGCCGAGCCCCGGTGCAGGGCTGGGGGCGAGGGGCACGCGTCTGCGCCAGGGCCATGGTGCCTGTGGTTAACGAGTGACACCGAGAGGGGATAAACACCACCGGGCACATCTTCCCAAGGGTATGGCCACGAGCCGCGGGCCCAGGCTGGCTGCGGACAGAGGAGGGGTGAACCGCGCATCCCGACGCCGTGTGCCGTGTGCCGTGTGCCGGCCAGTGGGTCTTTGTGGCACGGGCGGCCGAGCCGGGGTGCTGGCGTTGCCAGCTGTTTAGGGTACACGCTGAGCCGGCCGTGTTTACTCTGGGTGTTTACAGTAAATCCCTCACCGGCATCTCAGCAGCTTCTTTCCACCATAACTCGGCGTCAGGTTTCAGGCTGGGGATGATGCCAGTGGGAAGCCGCCGGCTTGTCCCGGCTCTTGCATCTCCGCCGGGACGGGAAGCAGGAGATGCTCGGCCCTGTGCTGCCCTGGTGTTCCCGCTCCCTGCCAGGGTCTGGGGGGAATCCGGGTGGAAAAGTCCTGGGACGGCAAACCCGTGTAGCCCCGCGTGCCCCGTTAGCTGCCTGGGCACCGTGCCGGGGAGTTAATGGGAACGATCTCATGGGAGCTGCCGGCCCGCTGGGTAACCACGATGCCGTGAGCCCCCCACGGCTGCCCCACAGCTCGGGGAAGGGGAAAGCCCTCTGCACCCCCAGCTGGACCCCCCCGGGAGGGCAGCGGGGCTGGGACGTGCTCCCGGGGCTGACACGGGGCGAGACGGCCGCCCGGGCAGCCAGACCTCATTAGCATCACCGCTCGCCGCGCTGATGGACGCGTCGTGCCCCGGAGAGCTGCGGCGCGTCGGCCGCCTGTCAGAGCCGCTCGCGTCTCCCCGGCCGCCCAAACCAATTGCAGCCACATTTGACAGGCAGGGCCGGGATATTAAACCCCCTCGAGCGTCTCTGCGGCCCCAGCGATGGGTGCAGCGGGGGGGTCCCTGGGTGGCGGTGAGGGGGGCAGCTGCCCCGTCCCCGCGGCCCACGGCGTCCCCCTCTCGCCACCCCAGTCTGTGGCAGCATGGACATCCGCAACGACGTCTCCCAGCTCCAGAAGCTGGAGAACTGCACCATCATCGAGGGCAACCTGCAGATCCTGTTGATGTTCACCACGGGCGCCGAGGACTTTCGGGGGCTCAGCTTCCCTCGCCTGCTCATGATCACCGAGTACCTGCTCCTTTTCCGCGTCTACGGGCTGGAGAGCCTGCGGGATCTCTTCCCCAACCTCTCCGTCATCCGCGGCACCAACCTCTTCTTCAGCTACGCCTTGGTCATCTTCGAGATGCCGCATCTGCGGGACGTGGGGCTGCACAGCCTGGGCCACGTCCTGCGCGGTTCGGTCCGCATCGAGCGCAACCAGGAGCTTTGCCACCTCTCCACCATCGACTGGGGGCTGCTGCTGCCCGACGCCGTGGACAACACCTACATCGTCGGCAATAAGTTGGCCGAAGAGTGCGCCGACGTCTGCCCGGGCATCCTGGACGTGGAGAAGCCGTGTGCGCAGACCAGCGTCAACGGGCAGCTGGATTATCGCTGCTGGACATCCAGCTACTGCCAGAAAGGTGGGTGCCGGCGGTGCGGGGCTCAGTTGTGCCGGCTGCTTTGCCGGGATGGCGCCGGTTTGCACCGTGGCGGCTGTGGGGTAAACTGGGAGGGCGCTGGGGAAGGCTGGTGGAGCCGCAAGGGGATGGCAGGCCCCGGCACGTGGCCGTCGCTCCCCTGCTGCTGGGAGCGTGCCGCGCCGGCAGCGTGGCGGGGGTAACCGGATCCGCGCTGTATCATCCTCTGGAGGAGAGGCCAGCTCCCGGCTGCCATGTTTTCCCAGCGGCGAGGTAAATACAGGCCCCTCCCGGGCTCGTTTGCTGTAAACAGGAGACCTGGTAATGAAATATGTACTATAAACACAGATCCTTATCGGGGCTGTAACCTCGGCCGCGGCACCGGCTGCACCAGGCAGCTGGGGCTCAGCGTGGGCTGCGTCTCACCCCATCCATCCGTCTGTCCTGCCGTCTATCCGTGCAGCCCTTCATCCACCCATCCAGCTGGTCACACAGCCACCCATCAACCCACCTGTCTGTCCGTCCACCCACCATTTGGCCATCCCTCCATCCCTCCACCCATTCCTGCGTCCCTCCCTCCATCCCTGCATCCCTCCTTCCATCCCTCCATCGCTTCATCCCTGTATCCCTCCATCCCTGTGTCCCTCCTTCCATCCCTCCCTCCATTCCTGTATCCCTCCATCCATTCCTGCATCCCTGCATCCCTCCTTCCATCCCTCCATCCCTCCATCCCTGCATCCCTGCATCCCTGCATCCCTCCATTGCTTCATCCCTGCATCCATCCCTCCATCCCTTCCTCTGTCCCTGCATCCCTCCACCCCTCCACCCCTCTCTCCTTGCCCCCCAGAGCCAGAGGGATTCAGCAGCCCCTCCCAACGCTTCCCACCTCTTCCCTCTCCCCCCGGAGCAAACCCCGGACCCCTGCCCCGCCGTGCTGCCCCGGAGCCGGGCAATCTGTGCCTGGAGAACTCCCCTTGCCCACGGCACCGGCTCTCTCCCCGCAGTGTGCCCGTGCGGCGTGGGCTCGGCGTGCACGGCGACGGGCGAGTGCTGCCACGCCGAGTGCTTGGGGGGCTGCGCGCGACCCCGCGACAACCGAGCCTGCGTCGCCTGCCGCCATTTCCATTTTAACGGGCACTGCCTGCCCTCCTGCCCGCCCCGCACCTACGAGTACGAGGGCTGGCGCTGCGTCACCGCCGAGTACTGCGCCAGCCTCCGCAAGGTCTCCGACAACCCCCGTGACGCCTCCAAGTTCGTCATCCACCAGCGGCAGTGCCTCTCCGAGTGCCCCTCGGGCTACACCAGGAACGAGAGCAGGTAGAGGGGTCCCCGGTGTCCCCCGGCGTGGGCACGGTGGTGGCAGGGTGCCCGGCTCACGTCCTGTCCCTGTCCTCCCGCCTGCAGCATCTTCTGCCACAAGTGCGAGGGGTTGTGCCCCAAGGAGTGCAAGGTGGGCACCAAGACCATCGATTCGACACGGGCGGCGCAGGAGCTGCAGGGCTGCACCCTCGTCGAGGGCAACCTCATCGTCAACATCCGCCGGGGCTGTGAGTGCCGGATCCGGCCCCCCCGCAACCCACCCCGGGTGGGAGAGCTGCCACGGGGTGCGGGGGGTGAAGGAGGGGGGTCTTTTCCCTTGCAGGGTGAATTAATGGGGGGGGTGCCCCCCTCCCTGAGCTCACATCCGTGGGTGGTCCCCAGATAACCTGGCCTCGGAGCTGCAGAGCAGCCTGGGGCTCATCGAGACCATCACGGGCTTCCTGAAGATCAAGCACTCCTTCGCCCTCGTCTCCTTGTCCTTCTTCAAGAACCTCAAGCTGATCCGCGGCGACTCCATGGTGGACGGGTGAGGACGAGGTGTGGGTTTGGAGGGGACACACGTGGCTTTGGGGGTGCCCGTGCCCACCGCCTCCGTCCACATCTCCTCCTCCAGGAATTACACCCTGTACGTCCTGGACAACCAGAACCTGCAGCAGCTCTGGGACTGGAGCCACCATGTCCTCTCCATCCCCGTGGGCAAGATGTACTTCGCCTTCAACCCCAAGCTGTGCCTGGCCGAGATCTACCGCATGGAGGAGGTGACGGGCACCAAGGGGCGGCAGAACAAGGCGGAGATCAACCCCCGCACCAACGGGGACCGGGCGTCCTGTGAGTACGGGGACGGGGACACCCGGCAGTGCCGCGACTGCCGTGCCCGAACCCTGCCACCCCTCCACAGGCAAGACCCAGACCCTGCGCTTCATCTCCAATGTCACCGAGTCCGACCGCATCTTCCTCAAGTGGGAGCGGTACCGGCCCCCTGAGTACCGGGACCTCCTCAGCTTCATCGTCTACTACAAGGAGTCGTAAGTGGTCCCTGTCCCCCACTTGTCCCCATCACGGAGGGCTTGGGGACCCCAACCCGTGGTGTCCCCATGCGCTGGTGGGCTGCTGGACCCCAGGGAGGTCCTGTGGCCGGGAGAGGGTCCTGGGACCCTCCCCGATGCCCGGTGTGGGGCAGACCTTTCCAGAACGTGTCGGAGTACGTGGGGCAGGACGCCTGCGGGGCGCAGAGCTGGAACGTGCTGGACGTGGAGCTGCCGCTCAGCAGCGAGCAGGCGCCGGGGGTGGCCCTGCTCAACCTCCGTCCCTGGACCCAATACGCCATCTTCGTCCGCGCCATCACCCTCACCACCGCCGAGGAAGGACGCAACTACGGGGCGCAGAGCGAGGTGGTCTACATCCGCACCATGCCGGCGGGTAAGGGGCTGGGGAGGGGACCGGGGATGCCCGTGGTGGCCCCCAAAGATGGACTGACCCTCCTGTGTCCACCCAGCCCCAACGGTGCCCCGGGACGTCATCTCCATGTCCAACTCCTCCTCCCACATCGTGGTGCGTTGGAAGCCGCCCACGCAGCGCAACGGCAACATCACCTACTACCTGGTGCTGTGGCAGCAGCTGGCCGAGGACATGGAGCTCTATGTCAACGACTACTGCCATAAAGGTGAGGGCAGGCAGGGCAGGCAGCGCTGCCGGGCAGGGGCAGTGCAGGCAGGTTGGGTGCAGCGGCCAAGGACACCGGCGGGATGAGGATGCTCCCACCGAGCCGGGCTCCGGCAGCGCTGCCAGCCCTGCCCGTCTCTGCCCGCAGGTCTGAAGCTGCCCACCAGCAGCGCGGACACCCGCTTTGGGGACGGGGACGGCCCCGAGGTGGAGCAGGACGCGGAGGAGCGGTGCTGCCCCTGCCGCCCCGCCGATGGGCAGCTCCGCATGGAGGGCGAAGCCGAGTCCTTCCAGAAGAAGTTTGAGAACTTCCTCCACAACTCCATCATCATCCCCAGGTGCCGTCTGGGGCAGGTCCCCATGTCGGGGGGTCCCCCAGGCTGGGTGCGTGGGTCTGCCCCGGGTGGGGGGGCCGGTGGCTGCTCCTGGCAGATCCTTTAACCCATTTCTCACTGTCTCAGGCCACCCTGGAAGGTGACGTCCATCAACAAGAACCCACAGAGGTGAGCAAGGACTGCACAAACCTCAAGTGTCTCCCCTCTCCTGCTCAATTTTGGGGGACAACCCAGGCATCCTGGCTCCCACCACCTCCTGTCCCCATCTCCCGCAGGACCCCGAAGCGGCGCAGGGACGTGGTGGCCGTCACGTCCCCGGCCAACGCCTCCTCGGCAGAGCCACCAGCCCCGAGCCGCGCCGGGGGCGAGCCCAAACCCGACTTCCAGATCTTCGAGGACAAGGTGGTGCGCGACCGGGCGGTGCTGTCACGGCTGCGGCACTTCACCGAGTACCGCATCGACATCCACGCCTGCAACCACGCCGCGCACACCGTGGGCTGCAGCGCCGCCACCTTCGTCTTCGCCAGGACCATGCCAGAGCGTACGTCCTGGCAGCCTTCCCCCTCCCAAACCCTGCCTCGGCGATGCTGGGATGCTCTGGGGTCCTGGCACCTTCAGGATGGGGAGACTGGGTTGGGATCCGGATGATGCCCCTGGGATCTGACCCCCTCCGTGCCCCTCTCCAGTGCAAGCCGACAACATTCCCGGCAACGTCACATGGGAGCCGGCCGGCAAGAACAGCGTCCTGCTGCGCTGGGAAGAGCCCAGGAACCCCAACGGGCTCATCCTCAAGTATGAGATCAAGTACAGCCGTGAGAGCGAGGTGAGGACCCCCTGCAGACCCCCCTGCCCGGCCCTGCCAGATCTGGTTATGGGGGCACAGCACCCATGCCCTTCCCCTTCCCCATTCCCATCCCCTTTCCCAGCCCCATCCCATCCGCATCCCATCCCCATCCCATCTCTGTCCCATCCCCATCCCCATCATCCCATCCCTATCCCCACCCTCATCCCATCCCCTCCTCATCCCATCCCACCCCATCCCATCTCCCCCTGAGGCTTGTGCATGGCTGGAGGAGGATGAAGCCCCCTTCGCCACCCCCCCAATTGTCCCCCCCAGGAGGTCACCACCGTCGTCTGCGTCTCCCGCCACCGCTACTCCAAGTACGGGGGGGTCCACCTGGCCCTGCTCCAACCGGGGAATTACTCGGCCAAGGTCCGGGCCACCTCGCTGGCTGGCAACGGCTCGTGGACGGGGCTCGTCAAGTTTTACATCCTGGGGCCAGGTACCCACGGGGGACAGGGGGGACGCCGGCGGGGTCCCTGGCCATGGGGCAGAGAGGGAGGGGGAGCTGGGGGTCAGGGGGTGCTGCTGGGGAACTGGGGGATGCTGGTGGGCTGGGGAGATGGAGGGTTGGGGGATGCTGGTGGGCCGGGACGCTGAGGATCAGGGGATGCTGCTGGACTGGGATGCTGAAGATGGGGGATGCTCCTGAACTGGGGAGCTGGGGGATTGGGGGATGCTGCTGGGCCGGGACACGAGGATCAGGGGATGCTGCTGGGCTGGGACACTGGAGGATGCTGAGGGACTGGGGGATCTGGGGGACTGGGGGATGCTCTGGGATGGGGACACCCTGCGATCAGTGGGTGCTGCTGGTCTGGGGAGCTGGGGGCTCCCCTCTCTGGCCCAGTGGCGGTGGTGGGACAAGTGTCCCTGCAACATGTGGGGCGGGATGAGTGCCCGGGCCCTGGCCCACGGCCACCTGCTCCCGGCAGCTGAGGAGGAGTCCGGCAGCTTCTACGTCCTGCTCACCGTCACGCCCGTGGTCCTCATGGTGCTCATCTCCTGCCTCGCCGTCTTCGTCTTCTTCTACAACAAGAAGAGGTAGCGACCCCCCCCTGCACCCCCAGGGCTGGGGCCGGATCCTGCCGAGGCAGGGCTGGGAAAGGGTCATGGGGAGGTGGCATCGTGCCCTCGCCCCCCATCCTGAGCGATGCCCACCCCTCGCAGGAGCAACGACGGGTACCCCAGCGGGACGCTCTACGCCTCCGTCAACCCCGAGTACTTCAGTGCCTCGGACAGTACGTAGGGACGGGCAGGGGCGTCCTCGTGGGGGCTGCTGTCCCCTCCCCTTGCTGGGGCCATGCTGGCGGGGATGGGGTTGGGGCTGGAGGTGGGATGGGGCTGGAGGTGGGATGGGGCTGGAGATGGGGATGGAGATGATGGAGATGGAGATTGGAGATGGAGATGGAGATTGGAGATAGAGATGGAGATGGGGATGGGGATGAGGATGGGGATGGGGATGGAGATGATGGAGATGGAGATGGAGATGGAGATGGAGATGGAGATGGAGATGGAGATGGAGATGGAGATGGAGATGGAGATGGAGACAGGCTGGGTCTGGGGCTGGAGATGGGAATGGGGCTGGGAATGGGGCTGGGGATGGTGACAGGGATGGGGTGGTCCCCCCTCGCCCCGCAGTGTACATCCCCGATGAGTGGGAGGTGTCTCGGGAGAAGATCACGGTGATCCGGGAGCTGGGGCAGGGCTCCTTCGGGATGGTGTACGAGGGACTGGCGCTGGGGTTGGCCGCCGAGGGCGAGGAGACCAAGGTGGCCCTGAAGACGGTCAACGAGTTGGCCACCATGCGGGAGCGCATCGAGTTCCTCAACGAGGCCTCCGTCATGAAAGCCTTCAAGTGCCACCACGTGGTAGGTGGGCAGCCAGAGGGGAGGGAGGGGACATGGGAGGGGGTCTGGCTGCTCACGTGCCACCCCATTTGTCCCCCTAGGTCCGTCTGCTCGGTGTCGTGTCCCAGGGCCAGCCAGCTTTGGTCATCATGGAGCTGATGACACGTGGGGACCTGAAGAGCTACCTGCGCTCGCTCAGACCTGACGCAGAGGTGAGGGGCTGGCCGGGTGCCGCAGTGCCCCAGGGTGAAGGGGCACCCACCTTGTTCCCCAGGGGGTCCCGGTGTCCCCCCCCAGCCCCGACTCTCTGTGCACGGTGCAGAACAACCCTGGGCTGCCGCCGCCGTCGCTCAAGGACATGATCCAGATGGCGGGGGAGATCGCCGACGGCATGGCGTACCTCAACGCCAACAAGTTCGTGCACCGGGACCTGGCCGCCCGCAACTGCATGGTGTCCGAGGACTTCACCGTCAAGATCGGAGGTGGGTGGGCAGCGGCGGGCAGGCTCGCTGCCAGCCCCGCGTCTCCTGGTGCTCACGCCTTCCTCCTCCTCCTCCTCCGCCAGATTTCGGCATGACCCGGGATATCTACGAGACGGATTATTATCGGAAAGGGGGCAAGGGGCTGCTCCCCGTCCGCTGGATGTCCCCCGAGGCCCTCAAGGACGGCATCTTCAACACGCAGTCCGACGTCTGGTAGGTGTTGGGGTGGGGGAGCCCGGGGGGGATCTGGGGACGTGCCCCGGCTGAGCGGCGGCGTGCCGGCAGGTCCTTCGGCGTGGTGCTGTGGGAGATCGCCACGCTGGCCGAGCAGCCCTACCAGGGCATGTCCAACGAGCAGGTCCTGCGCTTCGTCATGGACAACGGCGTCCTGGAGCGGCCTGAAAACTGCCCCGACAAACTGTGAGTGGGGGGTGAGACCCCCCCGGATCCCCACCCTGCTGTGGGAAAGGCTGGGGGGGGAAATCGGCACCGAGCCCTGGTCTCTGCCGTGTCGGGATGGCCGTGGGGTGCCAGGGCCCCCCCAAACCCAGCGGTCGCCCTCTCTCCCACAGCCATGAGCTGATGTGCCGGTGCTGGCAGCAGAACCCGCGCCAGCGCCCTTCCTTCATCCAGCTCCTGGAGAGCATCAAGGACGACATGGCTCCTGCTTTCCGCACCCTCTCCTTCTTCTACAGCCCCGAGAACCGCCGGCGCGGCTCGGGCGAACCCTCCGACGCCGAGACGGATCAGTGCCCCGGGGAGGACGAGCCCCCCCGCGTCCCCCCTGCCCACCCGCAAGGACCGCAGCCCCGGCCGGCTCCCCAACGGGACGGCCTGACTCTGATCCTCGGGGCGTCCTCGGACCCGCACCGGACTCTGCACCCCCCTGCCCTCCTCCAGCCGCCCCCCCCCACCGCCGGGACCCCCACCCGCGTTATTTATTGCTTCCAAGGGTCTGGCCGAGGAGCGGGTGCCTTGGGAAGGGGGTGGCAGGCAAAGCGAGGGTGCTCCGTGGGGTGCATCTCCCCTGGGAATAAATTGGGGTGCCCCAAATCGGGGGGAGGGATCGAGGGGCTGCCGGTCGGGAGGAGACAACCCCAGTTGTCTCTTTTTTTTTGGAAGGGGGGGAAATGGGGGTCAGGGGGTGAGGAGCAGGGTTCGGGGTCCCCCCACCCTCTGCCGCCGCTCCCCAGCTGCCCGGCAAACAGGTCAGTAACGCACCCCCCCTTTTACAGGTGGGGAAACTGAGGCACGGGGTGGGCCTGCAGCGGGAGACGCCTGGGGCCACCCTCATGCCCCCCCCAGTCCCCGGCACTGGGACCAGTGTCAGGGCCGTGCTGGTCCACGGAAGGGGCTTCGCTGTCTAATCTGTGGTCGCGGGATGAGCACGAATAAAGGGGGACGAAGCTCGGGCGCGGCAGTGCCTGGTTTGTGGGGGTCACGGGGGGGAGAGCAGCACACGGGGCTTTCCGCTCCCTCCCCGCCAGCCCCATCTGCTTCCTGCGTGCCCCGGCTGCGGCTTTGCCCTGCGGTACCCAAACCGGGGGCGTTTCTGGGGAAAAACGTCAAAGCAGTGGAATTTGGGAGGACGTGGTGGGCGGCAGCCAGCGGCCTGCTCTGCTGGGGGGGCTGCCGGGGGTGGGCAGTGGGGTCTGACGGGGGGGTCACCCCAGGGGGGACTGTGGCCCCATGGGTGCCGCCAGGGGCTGGCATGGGAGATGGGCGCGGGGCTGAGCCATGTGGGAGGAACGCAGGCTGAGAACGTGCTAAGCTCAGTGCACAGATGAGCCACCCCCGAGGCACTTTGGGACGGGCTCGGGGACAGGCAGCAGCCGGGTGGGGACGGGGACCCATGGGGGGAGAGCGGCGGGTGCCTCCCCGGGGAGGAGGAGGGTCCCAACCCGGGGGCGACACCTGGGGACGGGGCCACCGTGCCACCAAACGTCCCCCGTCTCCATCCTCTCTGCCCCCCAACATAACGGGGTGCTGGGGGAAGAGCCTGGGCCAGGCCGGCTCCGTTGTGCTTCGAGATTTTGGGGGCCCGGGGGGGTGACAGGCTGGGGGGCTCTTAGTGGCCCCATGAGCCTGGGGGTGCTGGTGTGACGTCCCCTGTCCCTTAGGTGCAGCCAGCTCCGCGCTGGAGCCAGGTCCTGGAGGGGCGCGCGCGCCTGTGCGTGTGTACACGCGTGTGCACGCGTGTGCACGCGTGTGGCTGGGGGTGCTGGGACGCTGATTTTGTGGGGCTGGGGGGGGCAGGTTTGGGGCTGGGGGGGGTGGAGGTCTGCAGGTGGAGGGTGCCAGCATGCAGGCAGGGTGCAGGCAGGGTGCAAATTTTCAGGCAGGGTGCAGGTATGGACGGCACAAGCATGCAGGCAGGGTGCAGGGGTCTGGGCAGGGTGCAAGAGTGCAGGCAGGGTGCAGGCAGGGTGCAGGCAGGGTGCAGGCAGGGTGCAGGCAGGGTGCAGGGGTCTGGGCAGAGTGCAGGGGTCTGGGCAGGGTGCAGGCAGGGTGCAGGGGTCTGGGCAGGGTGCAGGCAGGGTGCAGGCAGGCGCCCTTGCTCGGTGCCCGGGTGCAGCGGGACACCCCCTCCGTGGGGCGGGGGGCTCCGGGCAGGGCTGCGGCCGATCCCCCGCCCCGGCCGGGGGCTTCCCGGGGGTCCCGGGGGGTCCCGGCCCTGCCCCTCCATCCCCACCCGCGGCCCGGGGGGGGTCTCCGGGGCCGGGGCGGTGCCGGGGCGGGGGGAGCCGCCGGCCCCTCCCGGGAGGCCGGTCCCTGTGCTGCTTTTAAGCCCCGTACGGCCCCGTCTTCGGGTTGCCGGGCAAGTGCGAGGGAGGGCGGCACCGGCACCGGCACCGGCACCGGCACCGGCTCCGGGACCAGCTCCGGGACCGGGACCGGGTCCGCGATGCCGCCGCTGCCCGCCTGGCGCTGCCTGGCCGCGCTGCTGCTGTCCCTGCTGTCCCTGCCCGCCCCGGGCGCTGCCGGTCCCTGTCCCCGGCCCTGCCGCTGCCCCCGGGCCGGTACCCTGCTCTGCCGGGAGCCCGGTACCGTGGGCAGCCTGGCCCGGCTGCTGGGAACCGGGGCTTTCACCGACGTGTGAGTGGGGAGGAGGCGGTGGGGATGCGGTGATGGGGCTGGGGGATGCGGTTGATGGGGGTGATGGAGCTCGGGGACCAGGCAGAGGGGCTGGGAGTGATGGGGCTGGGGGTGATGGGGCAGGGGGACATGGAGCTGGGGGTGACGGAGCTCAGGGGACCAGGCAGAGGGGCTGGGGGACAGGGTGGTAGGGCTGGAGATGATGGGACTGAGGGATGTGGTGATGGGGCTGGAGGTGATGGAGCTGGGGGACAGGGTGATGGAGCAGGGGATGATGGAGCTCAGGGACTGGGCAGGAGGGGCTGGGGGTGATGGGGCTGGGGGGTGATGGAGCTCAGGGAGGGGCAGGAGGGGCTGGGGGTGATGGGGCTGGGGGACATGGAGCTGGGGGTGCCGGAGCTCAGGGGACGAGGCAGAGGGGCTGGGGGACAGGGTGGTGGGGCTGGAGGTGATGGGACTGAGGGCTGGAGGTGATGGGACTGAGGGCTGGGGGTGATGGGGCTGGGGGTGATGGAGCTCAGGGAGGGGCTGGGGGTGATGGGGCTGGGGGTGATGGAGCTTGAGGACCAAGCAGAGGGGCCAGGGGTGATGGAGCTGGGGGACAGGGCGATGGGGCTGGGGATGATGATGATGGAGGCGATGGGGCTGGGGATGACAGAGCTTGGGACGGGGCGACGGGGCTGGGCTGGGGCGGTGATGGAGCGGGGAGTGCTACGGGGCTGAGACCGTGGCGGTGGGGCTGGATCTGCTCCGGGGCTGGGATCACTGTGGGGAGAGGGAGGTGTTGGGGGCTGCAAAGATGGGGGGGTCCCTGCTGCATCCCCCCGGGGAGCAAGTGAGGGGCTGGGGGCGGCTCTTCGCCCCCTCCCGCAGCGATGCCAGCGGGAGCGAAGGGCTGAGGATGCTGCGGGGTCCCTGGGCAGGGAGCACCCATGCTGTGGTGGGCAGGGAGGGACCGAGCCCCGTGTCCCCCCACCCTGGCAGGGCCGTCACCCTGCCCCGGGGCCTGTGGGTTGGGATGCTGAGGGGGGGGCACCCCGAATTTGCTGGTTTGGGGGATCTCCTCTGCTCTCGCTCATCCCCTGCTCCAGGACCTGGTGGGGAGAGGAGGGTGCTGCGGGGGTACGGGGTGCTGGGTGATACTGGGGTGCCCGGACTCCTGGGTCCTCCCCCTGCCGCAGCCCTGGCCATGCCGCATTGCCGGGGGCTGGCTGCGGCATGTCTCCGTGCCTCAGTTTCCCCAGGTGCCGGGGGACGCTGCGCCGCGGGGCGCTGCCAGCTCTTTGTTCGCTGGCTGGCAGGGTGGGGTGGGTGGTGGCGGGGATGGCGGTCCCCCGAGAGACCCCCGGCCGTCCCCCTGCCCCAGCCTCCCTCCTCCCTCCCATCCCCACATCCTCGTCCATGGGGGTGGCAGCAGGGACCCCCCTCGGTGTGGGTCTGAATCCCCAAGTAACCCCGGACAATTTGGGGTTCACAGGAGCAGCCCCTGGGGTGGGGCGGGTGGGAAAACCCCACACCCGCTCCCAAAGGGGCTTTCCTTCACCCCCTGCCCTGGGAAAAGGGGAGGGGGGGGACAGTGGGTGCCCCCCGTCACATCGCAGGACACCGTGGGGTGCGAGGAAAGGTGGGGACCCATGGGGGAGCGGGGCTGAGACCCGGCAAACTCGCTCTCTGGGTGAGACCACGGGCTCCAAGCGGCGGCTGGAGACTCAGCGCCGGCAGGATCAACTGCCGCCATCCCGGCCCCCCCTTCCCAACTCATCCCTGTCTGCCCAGGGGAAACTGAGGCACAGCGGGGAAGCTCAGCTCCATCCCTGTCCCCGTCCCCAACCGCGGGCTGGCGCGGGGGAGCGCCGTGGCCCCCCACTCCCTTCGCTCCCCTGGCATGGGGGTCCTGGGGCCACTCCCCCGATCACCCCTCGTTTGCCTTCCAGCATCATCGAGAACCAGCAGACGCTGACGACCTTGACCCGGGCTGACACCAGGATGCTGCGGGACCTCAGGAGCCTGTGAGCACCCCGGGGTGGGGCCCTGCACAGGGAAAGGGGGGGCTGGTGGATGGGGATCCCCAGAGCTTGATCCCGCTGCGGGGCAGCGAAGGGGGGTGCTCCCAGGATGGGGATTCGGGGTCCCCAGTGCGGGTGCTCAGCCCTTCTCTCCCCCAGCACCATCTCCGGGTCGGGGCTGCAGCACGTCTCTGCCGACGCCTTCCTGGACACCCCCAGGCTGAGCCATGTGTGAGTATCCCCCCCCCAGTTTTGGGGCTCGGGCACCCCATCCCCGCGGGCGCTCGGCCCCGGTGCAGGGTGGCTGCTCCCCGTGCCGGATCGATGGTGTCCCGCTGCCCGTCGGCGCATCAGCCAGGCCGGGGGGGCTGCGTGGGGCTCTGCCGCTGAGTGGGAAACCATCGATCGGGGGGCAGGAGTGCAGGCAGCTGCCGGCCCCCCGGGAGCTCCGTGCTGCCCCGGTGCGGGAGGGGACCCCAGAGAGCAGCACCCTGTCCTGGGGTGCATGGGGCTCCCCGCTTGCAGGGAGGTGCCTGAAGGCTGGTGGCACCCTGGCTTTGCTTGGTCACGGTGTGACAGCGGTGGCCCCGGTGCTGCCCCATGCCCCGGCTGCACCCTCCGCAAGGGTGGGGTGACGCGGGACGGGGGCTGCGGTGGGAAGGGGCGGCTGACGGGGTCTGTCCCGGCAGGAATCTCTCCTCCAACGCCCTGCACAGCCTTTCCTGGAAGACCTTCCAGCATCTGCCCCTGCAGGAGCTGTGAGTGATGATGGGGGTAGGCGGGTGCGGAGCATCCCCCACTGGGGACGCACCCCCGGGGTGACGCGGAGGCAGGGACGGGGCTGGGGACGCAGTGAGATGGCCGCTCTGACAGCCACGGGTCTGGGGATGGGGACGGGGTGGCTCTGGGTGCATCTGGGGGCACCAGCAACGCTTGGTGCAGGATTGGTGCTGCCGGGGCTGGGGATGCCGGCATCCAGTCTTGGCTGACCCCACCGGGGATGAATACATGCGTGTAGGACCCGGAGCCGGGGCCACCGCAGCCCCTTTGACCCCTTGTCCTCTTCCCTGCCCCATCGCAGCATCCTGGTGGGAAATCCCTTCAACTGCTCCTGCGGCCTCCGCTGGCTGCAGCTCTGGCAGAACGGGAGCCGGGCCGAGCTGGGGAACCAGTCGCTGGGCTGCTGGGAGGGCAGCGTGCTGGTCCCCTTGGGCAGCCAGCCCCTCCGCGCCTGCGGTACGTGGCCGGGGACCCGCTGGGTGCTGGGTTTGTCCCCCAGAGCGTGGGACGCGGGAGGGGACGTGGCCCCGCTCAGCCCCCCCCTCTCCTCGCAGAGCCCCCGACCGTCCGCATCGAGCACCCCGAGGCGGTGCTGCGCCAAGGGGACAGCGTCAACCTCACCTGCCGCATCGCCGCCGAGCCGCCGGCCACCGGGGAATGGGTGCTCCCCGAGGTGGGGCCCGAGCTGCCCGTCGTCACCAAGGCAAGCTCAGCCTCGCCGGGGCACGGCCGGGGACCTTCCTGGCAGCACCGTCCCCGCCGCAGCATCCTCTCGCTGGTGCGGTGGCTGTGGGGGGGATGCAGAAGCTCCACGGCTCTGGGGGGCTCACCCCGTCCCGGTGCTCCCCGCAGCTCTCGGACTGGGAGATCGTCCTGGAGATCAGCAATGTCTCGTCCAACCTCAACCACAAAGACCTGACGTGCCGGGCGGAGAACGCGGCGGGGCCGGCGGAGGACAGCGTGATGCTGAACGTCACCTGTGAGCAGCCCGGAGGGGGCCAGCGTGGGGGTCCGGGCGAGGGGTCCGGCTCGGGGATCCACCCGCCTCTGTCTCCCCCAGTCCCCCCAGTGATCCTGCTCCTGCACGAAGCCATCCCCCAGCACTTCTGGTGCATCCCCTTCTCGGTGGACGGCAACCCGGTCCCCAGCATCCGCTGGCTTTTCAACGGCACGGCCCTGACCGAGGGTCCCTACATCCACACCCGCATCGTGGAGTATGAGCACAACTCCACCGTCCTCCACGGCTGCCTCCAGCTCAACCGTCCCACGCACGTCAACAACGGCAACTACACCCTCCTGGTCCGTAACCCCCTGGGCTCCGCCGCCCGCAGCGTCCAGGGGCGCTTCATGGAAAACCCCTTCAGCTTCAGCCCCGAGGAGCCCATCCCTGGTAGGTGCCGGCAAACACCGGTTTCGGCGTTGGAGATGTGCCGCTACTCTCCGGGCCTTGGTGCGCAAATGGGTTGTGTCTGGCTCTGCCCGCTGGCTCCGAGCAAGCCCCGATGTGCCTCAGTTTCCCCAGGGGTGGGAGCGGGGAAGGACGGGGCACTCTCGCCTGGGGAATAACGAGTGTTTCTCCTTTCTCTCTCCCTTTGGGCTGCACCAGTGTCTCTGTCTCCGCTGGGTGAGTGACCGGGCACGCTGCTCCCCGTGGAGTCCCCGTCGCAGCGGGCGCAACCCCCTGCCCCAGCCCCCCAGCCCATGGATCCCCCCCTCCCAGGGCTGATCCTGGGGTCCCCCCACGCTGCGCTGAGGGCGCAGAGTCATTGCGGGAGCGTTGCCATCTTGGGGACCCCCCCACTTGCCGGGACCACCCCAGGGGATGGGGACCCCCTGCTCCACACTCACCCTGCACCCTTCTTCCTGCCCCAGGCACCAGGAACAGCTCGCTGGAGGGGCCCGTGGAGACGACGGACGAGCACACGTTCGGGGTGAGAGGCTGCTCCGTGGTTTGGGCTGGGGGGACCAGGACACCCGTGGGAGGGTGGGACAAATCCTTAGGGGACAGCCAAACCAGAGCCAGGTGGGATGGGGACATATGACGGGGATGAATGGCAGAGTCCCGGTGCCTCAGTTTCCCCTGCGGCAGCTCCTGGGACTTGTGGCCATCTCAGCCCCCCGAGGGCTGGGAGAAGGGACCTGGCGGGACCCCAACCTGAGCCCCCGTCCCTGCTGTCGCCAGGTCTCGGTGGCCGTGGCGCTGGCTGTGTTCGCCAGCCTCTTCCTCTCCGTCATGCTCATCGTGCTCAACAAGTGCGGGCGCCGGTCCAAGTTCGGCATTAACCGTGAGTCCCCCCGCCTCACCCGGCGCCACGGGGGATTCGAGCCACGACACGGGGACACCCCAGTTCCCGCATCCGCGGGGCGGCCGGGGCTGTGCCGGGTACCCGGGCTGGGACACGGCCGTTGGGTGATGGTCCCTGCAGGGACGGGGACCGTGGGTGGGGACCGTGGGTGGGGACCGCGGATGGGGACCGCGGAGGGGTGCCGGTTCCCCCCGGCAGCGCGGGCAGCAGCTGCTAATTCACTCCTGGAATGGATTCAGCCTCTAAATGGGTTTGATCGGGCTGCCTGGCCCCCGGGGGCCCGCCGGGGCGGGGGGATGCTCGGCAGAGCCTGGCACTGGCCGCCGCGGCTGGGGGGGCCGCGGGACCCCCCCGATGGCCTTGGCCTTGTCCCCGCAAGGCTCGGCGGTGCTGGCCCAAGAGGACGACCTGGCCATGTCCCTGCACTTCATGAACCTGGGCAGCAGCCCCCTCTCCTCGGCCGAGAGCAAGCTGGAGGGGCTGAAGAGCAACTTCATCGAGAACCCCCAGTATTTCTGCGATGCCTGTAAGGGCTGGGGGGGGCACACACAACCGCGGTCCCCGAGCACCCTCCCGTGCACCCATCCCCGTCCCAGGGGGGCACTGATGGGTGGGGGTCCCCCAGGCGTGCACCACGTGCAGCGACGGGACATCGTGCTCAAGTGGGAGCTGGGCGAAGGCGCCTTCGGGAAGGTTTTCTTGGCCGAGTGCTACAACCTCCTCCCGGAGCAGGAGAAGATGCTGGTGGCCGTGAAGGTGAGGGGCGGGGGACGACGGTGGGTCGGGGTGGTCCATGGGGGGATCGGTGCCGGGCTGATGCCGTGTGCCCGCAGGCGCTGAAGGAGGTGACGGAAAGCACCCGCTTGGATTTCCAACGTGAAGCCGAGCTGCTGACGGTGCTGCAGCACGAACACATCGTCAAGTTTTACGGCGTCTGCACCGAGGGCGAGCCCCTCATCATGGTCTTCGAGTACATGAAGCACGGCGACCTCAACCGCTTCCTCAGGTGGGTTGGGGGGGTCCTGTCCCCCCCATCTGCCGCTCCATCAGCGCAGCCAGCCTGCTCCCTGCTAATGCAGCCCTCCTTGCAATATTGATTAGATTAGCTGTCTGAGAGGCTTAAATAGAGAGAGATTGGCCATCAGCTGGAATAAGCAGAGACTTTTCGATTGCCCCCCCAGGTATTGCTGCTAGACGGGGGGGGGCTGCCAGAGGCATCGCTTTAGTGGCCACGCGATGAGCTCTGAGACGTGGCTTTTATGATTATTGTTATGGGAGTTGGCATTAATGGTTCTGCCGAGCAGAACCCCCCCAGCTCCCGGCCGCGGCCGCCCCGGCACGGCTGTCAGCCGCGCTCGGCATCAAAGGCAGAGGGGCTTGAGGCGGCCGCAGCCGCGCCGGCCCCCGGCCCACCCTGCGTGCCCCCGCTGCACACGCGTCGCCGCGCTTTCACACCCGGCGTGTGCGGGCTCGCACCCCCTGACACGCAGCCTTCCCCGGTGTCATGGTCCGGGCGTGTGCACACATGCGTGCACACATGTGCACGCCCTTCCCCTGTGTGCGTGCACACATGTGCACACTCTGCCCTAGCATGTGTGCGCATATGTGCATGTTCTTCCCTGGCGTGCGTGCACACAAGTGCGGGCCTTTCCCCTGTGCATGCACACACATGTGCGCACCCTTCCCTGGCACGTGTGCACATCTGTGTATGTGCTTCCACTCTGTGCATGCACGTGTGCACACCCTTCCCTGGCACGCATGCACACAAGCGCATGCCTTTCCCTTGTGTGCACGCATGCTAGGGGTGGATGCACACATGTGTGTGCGTGCCCTTCCATCTGTGTGCATGCACACACGTGCACACCCTTCCCTGGCATGCATGCGCGCAAGTGTATGCCTGTTGCTGGTATCTGCGCACATACGTGCATGCCCTTCCTCTGTGTGCACGTACACGTGTGTACGCCCTTCCCTGGCACGTGTGCACATATGTGCACACCCTTCCTTGCTGTGCATGCACACATGTGCACGCTTTTCCCCTGTGCATGTATGTACGTATGTGTGTGCCCTTCCCCTGTGTGCATGCACACAAGTGGACCCCTTTCCCTTGTGCGTGCACAGACATGTGCACACCCTTCCCTGGCGTGTGTGCACGCTTGTGCGTGCCCTTCCCCTGTGTGCATGCACACATGTGCTCTTCTTTCCCTGGCACGCATGCATACGTGCACACACCCTTCCCCAGCGTGAATGCACGCGTGCACGTCCTTCCTGACGTGTGTGCAGCCCTTCCCCTGCCTTTGCACCCCCTCTCCTGCACACACATCTGCACGTCCCCCCCAAACGCATCCCCCCACCCACTCTCGCTCGTCCCCCGCTCCGAGCAGCCCCTCTGCCCCGGCAGGTCCCACGGCCCCGACGCCAAGATCCTGGACCAGGGGCAGGGACAGCCCTGCGGGCAGCTGACGCTGAGCCACATGCTGCAGATCGCCACGCAGATCGCTTCGGGCATGGTCTACCTCGCCTCCCTCCACTTCGTCCACCGGGACTTGGCCACCCGCAACTGCCTGGTGGGCCACGACCTGGTGGTGAAGATCGGGGACTTCGGCATGTCCCGGGACATCTACAGCACCGACTATTACCGGGTGAGCGGCCGGGCGAGCTGCCCCCTCCCTCCGTGATGGGCTGGGGGGGCCACGCTCAATTTTCCCTCTCAGCTGCTGCATCCCAGCCCATCTCCATCCAGATTTAATGGTAGAGTCATAGACTGGGCTGGGTTGAAGGGACCTTTAAAGGCCACCCAGTCCAACCCCGCTGCCATGAGCACATCTTCACCCAGATCAGGTTGCTCAGAGCCCCGTCCAACTTGACCTTGAACATCTCCAGGGACGGGGCACCCCCACCTCTCTGGGCAGTGTCCCAGCACCCTCAGCGTAACAGATTTCTTCCTTATACCTAGTCTGAGGCGTGCTCAATGAGCAGGGCGAGGGCTGGGGGGGCAACTGGGGGTCCCTGCCCCGCTGACGGCCCTGCCACGGGCAGGTGGGGGGCAGGACCATGCTGCCCATCCGCTGGATGCCCCCCGAGAGCATCCTCTACCGTAAATTCACCACCGAGAGCGATATCTGGAGCTTCGGCGTGGTGCTCTGGGAGATCTTCACCTACGGGAAGCAGCCCTGGTACCAGCTCTCCAACACCGAGGTGAGCGAGCGGGGAGGATGAGGATGGCGGCAGACCCCCATGGGGGTACCCGGGTTGGGGGGCTACTCCATCTCCGTCCCGGCTTCCCGCAGGCCATCGAGTGCATCACGCAGGGGCGGGAGCTGGAGCGTCCCCGCACGTGTCCCTCCGAGGTCTACGCCATCATGCAGAGCTGCTGGCAGCGGGAACCCCAGCAGCGCCGACCCATCAAGGAGATCCACAGCCGCCTCCAGGCCCTCGTCAAGACCCCCCCCGTCTACCTGGACATCCTGGGCTGAGCGGGGACCCCCGGCCACCCTCTGCTCCCCGCTGTCCCCTTGCCCTCCCTGCTGCCCGGGGGCATGGCTCGCCCTGCCAGGCCAGCTCGGGGGGGGTCCGGCCCCTCGCCCCCCACCCAACGGAGCCCCCCGGACTGATGCCCTGATGAGAGGGCTGAAATCGTATTTATAGTGGGAAATCCCCAACCACCCCTATGGGGGGCTGTAGGGCTGGGATGGGGGACCCCCAAGGCTGTGCCACGCGGGGTTGTGGCTGTGCCACCCGGCTCCTTGGCGCTTCCCTGGCGTGGAGGCCACCGGCTGAGGTGGGTTTGCTCCGGGGGGACAGAGCCCAGGGCTCCTCCAGCGCTGGGTCCGTGCCGCTGTGGGAGCCGGGGGCTCGGCTCTGCGCGAGGGTTGGGGGCACCCCGTGGCTTGGCTGCTCCTTCGTCCCCGGTCCCCGGCCGGCGGGGACGCCCCGCGCTCGCCCGCTCTGCAGCGAAACCGGTTGATAATAAAACTCTCCATCTCTCCCCTGCGCTGGGACCCGGCTGCTCCGGGGTGTTTGCCGGGCACGGGGCGGGATGGAGGGCGTCTGGGGAGAAAGAGGGGCTTTTTGGAGCCGGGGACGAAGTGTCCCCGGGATGCAGGGATGATGAGTGCCCGGGATGCAGGGCCGATCTCCCTGTCCCCAGCCCAGAGCGGGATTTTTTGGCTGTGCCATGGGGATGCCCTTGGGCATCCCTCAGGGATGCTCACGCCGTACCCCGTCCCGGATGCCCGGGTCCCCTCGCCAAGGGATCCGGGGGGGCGATGGGACTTCGCAGCACAAAGCCACCCCCCATCAAAGGGCGAAGCCCTCCCTTCCCCACGCCCCCTCGTCGCAGCCAGGGGGTTATCGCATGCCCTGTAGCGTCCACTCCGTCATCCTTCCCCGGGCTCTCTGGCCGCCCTGGTAATGGTTGAGACCTGGATCTGACCGTAATGGAGCTGAATTGATTTCATCTGGCTAATTAGGCAGCGCCTACAGGGCCCTGGCAGCTCCTTTGTTACCCACCGCGACCCGAGATAAGCGGGAGGAAAGTGGGGTCACAGGGGAAACTGAGGCACGGTGCAAGGTGGGGGTCCGTGGTGGGTGCTGAGGGGCTCGGGGCTGGCACGGCACGTGGCTGTGCCGGGTGGCCGGGGCTGGATACGGCACAAGGAGAGCTGGAGGAAACCAGAGCCGTCCCCAGCCCCCCGCGGCTCCCAGCCTGTAATCCATCCCTGAAGCCCGCAGCGGGGCTGGATCCAGCCCCCAGCCCGGGGCTCGGTCCCTCCGTCTGGCCCCAAAGCTTTGCCGCGGGACGTGGGGAGCCGGCGTGGGCAGGATCCCGCCCCGCTCGAGCGCAGCCCAGCTGGCAGAGCCCCCCACCTGCTTCCTTGGGGTCTCTCTAATCGCTGCCCATGCTGATTTATGGCCTTTTTTCCCTCTTATCTAATTTGAGGAAGGAACAAGATTACAACCTTGAGCTTTTCCAGCCCCGCGCCGCAGATTGCTGCAGACCAACGCCCCAAAAGGGACCGTGCGCGGTGGTGACCCCCCCCCGAGCAGGGTGGGCTTCCCCGCAGCCGTGCCTCAGTTTCCCCCGCGGGGCGGCCGTGCCTCAGTTTCCCCCTTAGGGTGGCCAGGGAAGGGTTAAGCCCCCCCAGCCCCTCTCCCTGAAGGTTTCAGCCCTGATTGATTTTATTCCCCCCCATCTCCTCCTGCAGTTTCTCCATTTCACCCGCTCCGGGGGGAGCGGTAATGGACTCTGGCAATGAGGTAATTAACGGCTCCGCTCGCTGGCAAAGCTGCCCGCCCCAGCGGCACCGCGGCCTGGCCCCGCTAACGAGGGTTAATGAGGGTTGGGGGGTCCCGGGCCCGAATCTGCCCCCCCCAGAAGACCTTAAAGGGCCCCCCAGTTCCCCCCTAAGGGGACCAGCTGTGTGTTTTGGGGTCCCCCCCCCCAAGGATGGCGTGGATGGTTTTGGGGGGATTTTGGGGCTGGGGATGCAGCTGCATCCCAGCAGCGCAGGTCCCGGTGGGGCTGAGCGCTGGCCGGACCCTGCACAGCCCCTGGCCACCCCTAAGTGCACTTGGGGGTCCCCGTCCCCTCCGGCACCGGGGCTCTCAGGGGGGCTGCAATGGCATCTCGGCGCTGAGGCGCAGCTGAAGTGCAGCTGAAGTGTCCCTGAGCAATGTTTCCCGGCCACCCTGGGGACGCCTTATTGAAAACCATCGCGGTGGCGGGGGGTGGTCACTTCCACACCGGGTCCTGGGCTCCAGATGTCCCTGGATTGTCCCGGCCCCGATGTCCCCAGCCTGGGACCCCTCCGCGCCCTCAGCCCCCGTGGTCTCGGTGCCCAGCCCTGCTCCGGGAAGCGCCGTTTCGGGGCGGCCACAGCGGACCCCCGGCTGCGGGTGGGCTTGATCCTAATGGAGCCCCAGGGCGGGCGGGGGGGGGGGCAGCTGAGCCACCCTGGGACGTGAAAATCGTTATGAGTGATTAGAGCTATTACTGTAACGAGGAGAGGCAATTAACGGCGCCTTGACATCGGTTGAGGCCGGCTAATGTACGTGCGCTCGCTGGGAGCGGGGGGCGGCTGGGCACGGGGGGGACACACGTGGTGCTGAGCTGCCTGGCCGGGGGTCCTGGGATGGTGCTGACATGCGGCTGGGGATCCCGGGATGAAGGTGGGATCTATGGGCAGGATCCCAGGGGCGTAGGGGAGATGGATGGCTGAGGATCCCAGGGTACAGGGGCGAGGCAAGGCCAGGGATCCCAGGAGAAGGGGATGGTGTGTGGCCGGGGATCCTGGGATGCAGGGATGGTGCGTGTCTGGGATGCCGAGAGGCGGCGACAACGTGTGTCCGGGATGCGGGGACAATGTGTGCCCAGGATCCTGGGATGCGGGGATGTGGGGACGATGTGTGCCCAGGATGCAGGGATGCGGGGATGTGGGGACGATGTGTGCCCAGGATCCTGGGATGCGGGGATGCAGGGACGATGTGTGCCCAGGATCCTGGGATGCGGGGATGCAGGGACGATGTGTGCCCAGGATCCCGGGATGCAGGGATGCAGGGACGATGTGGGCCCAGGATGCAGGGATGCAGGGATGCAGGGACGATGTGTGCCCAGGATCCCAGGATGCAGGGACGATGTGTGCCCGGGATGCACGGATGGTGTGTGCCTGGGATGCTGAGATGCGGGGATGACGTGTGCCCAGGATCCTGGGATGCAGGGACGATGTGTGCCCGGGATGCAGGGATGAGGCATGCCTAGGATGCTGGGATCCAGGAGTGATGTGTCCCTGGGATGCTGGGATGCAGGGACGATGTGTGCCCGGGATGCAGGGATGAGGCGTGCCCGGGATGCTGGGATCCAGGGATGATGTGTCCCTGGGATGCTGAGATGCGGGGATGACGTGTGCCCGGGATGCCGGGCACTGGGCCCAGTCTCTGCTCCGCGCTGCCACCAGATGCTGCTGTTAAGCCAAAGGGAACCCCCGTCCCCGCTGCCCCTCACAGCCAAAAGCAGCAGCCCCTTGGCTGGGGGTCCCGTCCGCTCACCCCGGCCCCGCGGGACACCACGGATCAAGGCCAGCACCCACGGGTGCCAGCGCCGGGTGGGGACCTCTGGGGAGGAGAAGCCGGGGATGGGCACAGAGCTCCCCACCCTCGGCGGTGCCACGCTCTCCATCCGCTCCTGCGCAGAGTCCCGCGCTCACCGGCCGTGGGGCTGGCCCTGATGCCGAGGGGGTCCTGGGTCCCCGCAGACCCCCGGGGGACAGGGACACCTTCCAGCACCAGGACACGGCCAAGGGGCTGCACCAGGACGTCCCCACGGACCCCCTCCCCACCCAGCACCGTGTGCGAGTGGCCCGGCGATGATGTTGTTCCAAAACCCGCTGGTTTCTGGCCAGAAAAGGAAAAAAAAAAAGAAAAAAATTAAGTTTTTTTATTTTTTTCCCTTTTCCGTAGTCGTCTCCGTGTCCAAACTTCCTGACAGCGGCTCTGGCCCTCCCTCCGCTTCCGACGGCCGCGCTGCGCCGTCCCGGCCGGCCGAGCCCACGGGCCAGGCCAGCCCCGCGTGGGGCCGTCGCACCCCGACCCTGCCCGCCGCCGCGGCCCCCGGCCAGGTGAGTGCCACCGTCCCCAGCCCGGGGCACCCCGGCTCCCGGGGGTGGGTTTGGGGGGCTGCGCCGTGCCCTGCTGGGGTGGTGCCGGAGGGAACGGTCCCCAGCGCTGTGGCGGGGGGCTTGGGGATGTTGCAGGGTCCCGTGGCCGAGGCGAGGGGACGGTGGCGGGGGGACAGCGGATGGGGCGTGGGACGGTGCTGTGACACCCTGTGGTGACCCTAACTCCGACCCTGACCCTGACCTTCACCCTCACCCAGCCCCATCCCTGCGGGTTCGCACCCCGGAGGAAAGGCATCGGCCCTCGGAGGAAGCGCTGGGGCAGAGATAGCGGCTGCGGGGGGGCCCCAGGGCTCCCCTGCTCCCCTGCCCTCGCCCCGGCCACACGCCCCCCCCGTTCCGTGCCTTGTCACTGGCGGGCGATGCTCCCCATCCTGCTCAGGGGGTGCTGGGGGGCACCCACGGGGTGGGAAGCACTGGCTCTTGGGGGGTCTCTTGCCACTATGGCAACCTTGGGGGGGGTCTTCCCCGCGGCCGGGCCCCCCAGCGAGGAGCAGATGGCGCCCGCCAGCGCGTTTTGATGACTCCTCGCTTTTCCTGCCAGCATCTCCCAGTGGTTCCTGTTTGCAGCAGCACTGGGAACCCCCCGGCCCCCCCCATTGCTGGAGCAGGGGATGGGGCCGGCAGCGGGGCCGTGGGGAGGGCTGGGGGGGTCCCCCCGGCTCTGCCCCCGGGAGGGTCCAGGGGAGGGAATTTCGCCTGCGGATGAGCAATTAATTCCTCACCACTGGGAGCCAAAGGGAAATGGGGGGGGAAACTTTCCCGCTAAACGGTTTTTCCACCCAAAACCGGCTGCTCCGGGATGAGGGGGGGTTGCTCCCTCCCTCCACCCCCTTATTTGGCCCCAAACCACAGCACAGGCCCCAGCGAGGAGGAGGACCGACTCGGGGGGCTGCGGGGGGCTGCACCTTTGGGGTGTCCCATGGCCGGAGCGGCACGGAAGCGGCCGTAAATCCAGCTGTGCCGACCAGGAAACCTCTGTTTCCTCCCTCGGCACGCGGGTGTTTAGCCGTAAAACACGCGTCCCGGTAAACACGGCACCGCGGGCTCGGCGGGCTCGCTGTCCCCCACGCCGGCCCCCAGGCTGGCGGCGATCCCGGAGCCGCCCCGGCAAAGCCGGACCCTCGCTGGGTTGAGCAAGAAGTGGATGGATCCAGGAAACACAACTAGGAATAAACACAAAACGGGTTGAAACGGGGCCACGAGGCGCCGTGCCAGGGCTGGGAGCCGCTGTGCCGAACTCCTCCCCGGCACCCCGGGTACCCCCCACCCCGCAGCACCCCACACCGGGATGGGGTGCGGCGGGAGAGGTCGCGGCGATGCCGGGATGCGGCCCCGGGGTGTCTCGGGATGCCGGGATGAGGCTGCGTGGGGCCACCCAGGCTGCCGAGCCGTGCCTCAGTTTCCCCTTGGCAGAGGCCGGTGCTGAGGGAGCGGCAGGGGCCGGAGTTGGGGCTGCTCCTGCGGACGGAGGAATGCGGAGCCAGCCCCGCGGGGAGGTCGGATCCTGCGCCGAAGCCCGGGGCCGGGGGCGGTGGGTGGGGAGCGGGAACGCGGCGAGGCGGAGGGCGAAGCCGTCGTCTCCCCGCGCAGGATGGTGCTGCGGGCCGCGGCGCTGGCGATGCACGTCTGCCTCCTGGCCGCCCTCCGCCCCAGCGACCCCAATGTCTGCAGCTACTGGGAGAGGTAGGACTGGGGGGACTGGGCAGAGGGAGGTGACGGCGGTGGGGACCCCCGGGACCTGTCGTCACCCCATGTCCCCTCCATCGGCAGCTTCACGGCGGCGGTGAAGGAGTCGTACACCAAACCCCACGTCGTGTCCTCTGCTGAGCCCTGCCCCGGGGTGCCGGGGTCCCCCCTGCCCTGCCTGCAGCAGAGGTGGGAGCCCCCCCGCGGGGACCGCAGGGGGTCCCCAAGGCCATGGGGGGGGGGGCTGTCCCCAAGGTCATGGTGGGGGGGCTGGAGCAGGGCTGTCCCACTTCAGGGTGTCCCCAAGGCCAGTTTGGGGGTGCTGGAGCGGGGCTGTCCCCCTGCAGGGTGTCCCCAGGGTCATGGTGGGGGGGCTGGAGTGGGGCTGTCCCTCCGCTGGGTGTCCCCAAGGCCATTTTGGGGGGCTGTCCCCCTGCAGGGTGTCCCCAGGGACATGGTGGGGGGGGCTGGAGCAGGGCTGTCCCCCTGAAGGGTGTCCCCAAGGCCAGTTTGGGTTGCCTGGAGCAGGGCTGTCCCCCTGCAGGGTGTCCCCAAGGCCATTTTGGGGGGCTGTCCCCCTGCAGGGTGTCCCCAGGGTCATGGTGGGGGGGCTGGAGCGGGGCTGTCCCCTGCAGGGTGTCCCCAAGGTCATGGTGGGGGGTCTGGAGTGGGGCTGTCCCCTGCAGGGTGTCCCCAAGGCCAGTTTTGGGGGGCTGGAGCAGGGCTGTCCCCCTGCAGGGTGTCCCCAAGGTCATGGTGGGGGGTCTGGAGTGGGGCTGTCCCCTGCAGGGTGTCCCCAAGGCCAGTTTTGGGGGGCTGGAGCAGGGCTGTCCCCCTGCAGGGTGTCCCCAAGGCCACGGGGGGTCCTGTCCCCATCCTGATGGCGCTGGTGTGGGGCGCAGGATCGTGTACCGCACCGAGTACCGGCAGGTGGTCCGGACCGACTACCGGAGGCGCTACCAGTGCTGCCTGGGCTACTACGAGAGCCGGGACACCTGCGTCCGTGAGTGGGGCGAGCGGGGCGATGGGGTGGCCCCGGGGGCCGTGTCCGGGCTCAGCCCCCCCCGGCCGTGTCCCCGCAGCGCGCTGCACCCAGGAGTGCGTCCACGGCCGGTGCGTGGCTCCCGACCTCTGCCAGTGCGAGCCGGGCTGGCGGGGCACCGACTGCTCCAGCGGTGAGGGATGGGGTGCTGGGGGGGGGACACGGAGCTGGGGACCCCCAGCTGGGGGTGGGGGGCAGCGGGTTTCCCTGGAGGGGCTGGGCAGCCTGCGGTGGGATGGTCCGGTGGTTAATGGGGATGGGATGGGGATTGGGATGGGGATGGGATGGGGACGGGACTGGGATGGGAATGAGAACAGGGAGAGGGATGGGGATTGGGATGGGGATGGGATGGGAATGGGGATGGGGATGGGGATGGGATGGGAATGGAATGGGGATGGGATTGGGATGGGAATGGGATATGGATGAGATTGGGATGGGGATGGAGAATAGAATGCAGACACAGAATGGGATGGGGCTGGAGATGGGATGGGATTGGGATGGGGATGGAGAATGGGATGGGGATGGGATTGGGATGGAATATGCATGGGATGGGGATGGAGAATGGATGGGTAAAGACTGGGATGGAATACCCATGGGATGGGGATGGAGATGGGATGGGGATGGGGTTGGAGAATGGGATGGGGATGGAGATGGGATGGAGACAGGATTGGGATGGGGAGAGACTGGGATGGGATATGCATGGGATGGGGTTGGAGAATGGGATGGGGATGAAGATGGGATGGGGATGGATGGGGCCGGGGCCGGGGCCGAGGAGGCAGCGGTGGTCTCCCCATGCAGAGTGCGACGCGCAGTCGTGGGGGCCGGCCTGCGAGCACCGCTGCGACTGCCACCACGGGGCCCCCTGCGACCCCCTGAGCGGGGCCTGCTCCTGCCCCCCCGGCTTCGCCGACCCCCTCTGCCGCCAGCCGTGCCCGCCCGGCACCTACGGCCAGGGCTGCCGCTTGCCGTGCCCCTGCCACCACCGGGCCCCCTGCAACGCCTCCACCGGCGCCTGCCTCTGCCCCCCCGGGGCTGGCCGGCCCCCTGTGAGTTGGGGCTCCTCGCCCTGCGCCCCCCACCCCGGCACCCCCCAGCCGGGGGTCCCGCTCACCCCTCGTCCCCCTCCGCAGCTGCGAGGTGCCCTGCCCCGAGGGGCCGCCCTGCGGCAGCCCCTGCCCCTGCCAGAACGGGGGCATCTGCCACCCCCCCGGCACCGACACCTGCATCTGCCCCCACGGATGGATGGTAGGTGGGCTGCGACCCTGCGCCGCACCGCCCTGCCTGCCTCAGTTTCCCCTTCCGACCCCGGTGCTCCTTCGCAGGGGGAGATCTGCTCCGTGCCGTGCCCCCCCGGCCGCTTCGGCTCCGGCTGCCAGGGCGAGTGTCGCTGCCACAACGGGGGCCACTGCGACCCCCGGGGGGGGCATTGCCAGTGTGCCCCCGGCTTCACCGGAGAGCAGTGAGGGGGGACAGGGGGACGGGGGGACAGGGAGGTGGGCACAGGGGGATGTGGCACATGGGGACAGGGCGCTTTGGGATGGGGGTAACGGGGCTGGGGGCACACGGGGACAGGGCACTTTGGGATGGGGGTAACGGGGCTGGGGGCGCACGGGGAGAGGGGTGCACAGGGCAGACGGGGTGCAGAGGGAGGGGGCACAGGGGTACAAGGGACGGCTGGGGGTATGCGGGGATGAGGCACGTGGGGACGGGGCCACCGAGCCCCGCTGCCGCCGGCACCGTCAGCCCCGCTCCCCCAGCCTGGCATGCAATGAGCTGGACGGCCTCAGCTTGGGGCGAAGGTGGGGGGGTCCGGGAGCCGCCTCGGCTGCTGGCGGGGCCGTGTCACCCCCCTCGCCCCATGCAGGTGCCGGGAGAGGTGCCCGGTGGGGCGGTACGGGCAGGACTGCCGGGAGAGCTGCGACTGTGCCAACGGGGGCCAGTGCTTCCACGTCGACGGGGGCTGCCTGTGCGAGGCCGGCTTCCAGGGCAGCCGCTGCGAGGAGCGTCGGTGCCTGCCCGGCCTCTACGGCCTCCACTGCCAGAGCCACTGCCTCTGCCACCACCAGCACAGCCAGAGGTAGGACCCCCCAGCCCAGCCCTGCTCCCCCTGGTAGCCTCACCTCCCCACCAGTAGCCTTGCCTCTCCCCAGCATCCTCGCCGGGCAAGCTGGAATGCTGGCTGGGTGGCCAGCAAGAGCTTAACCCCCCAAAGAGGTGCTTTGTGCCCCCTCCTTTTGCAAAGCCCCTTCCCAGCGCACCCAGTACCCCATACTGGGAGTACTGGGAGTGCTGAGCGGGTGTTCCCAGCTGTCACCCGTTACTGGGGGAGTGCGTCTGTCACCCGGGCTGGGCTGGGCTCTTCTGCAACGAGAGTTGCCCCCCTGGCTGGTTCGGGGCCGGCTGCCTGCAGGCCTGCCTCTGCCTGCATGGGGGGGGCCTGCGACGGGACCACCGGCCACTGCCGCTGCCCCCCCCGGCTACACGGTGCGGGGGCACGGGGGGCACGGGGGGCTGGGGCGGCGCGTGGAGCGTGGCGGGGTCTGGGCATCCCATGGGGGAGAGTGGGGGTCTGGGGGGTCCTGGGGGGGAGTGTGGGGGTCTGGGAGGTCCTGGGAGTGTGTCGGGGTCTGGGGAGTTCTGGGGGGGGAGTGGGGGGGTCTGGGGGTCCTGGGGGGGGAGAGTGGGGGTCTGGGGGGTCCTGGGGGGGGAGTGGGGGGGTCTGGGAGGTCCTGGGGGGGAGTGGGGGGGTCTGGGGGGTCCTGGGAGAGTGTGTGTCGGGGTCTGGGGGGTTCTGGGGGGCAGTGTGGGCATCTGGGTGGTCCTGGATGGGAGTGGGGGGGGGATCTGGGGGGTCCTGGGGGGGTCTGGGGGGTTCTGGAGGGGAGTAGGAGGGGGACTGGGTGGTTCTGGGGGGGAGTGTGTGGGGGTCTGGGGGGTTCAGGGGGGAGTGTGGGGTCTGGGGGGCTCTGGGGGAAACACGGGGGTCTGGGCATCCCTTGGGGGGGGCACGGGCATGTGGGCATCCCTGGGGGGCAGCCTGGGGGGCCAGGCCACCTTGGGGACAGCGTGGGGTTCCCATGGGAGGATGAGGGTTTGGGGGTCACCCGCTCTCCCTCCAGCACCAGGATGCTGAGAGGAGGGAGAGGGGGGGGTTCCCCAGGCTCCTGGGGCCTTTCCCCAGCCCTGGGTGGGGGTCCCGGCTGTCCTGAAGTCTTCGGTCCCCCCCAGGACGAGCACTGCTCCTCCCTGTGTCCCCCCGACACCTTCGGGACCAACTGCTCGGGGCGCTGCTCCTGCCAGCACGCCCTCGCCTGCTCCCCGCTCGACGGCTCCTGCCTCTGCAAGGAAGGTGGGTGAACGCCGGGGTGGGCTGGGGGGTCCCCGTCCCCGTCCCCGTGCCCACGCCGCTGTCCCCTCGTCCCGCAGGCTGGCACGGACCCGACTGCTCGACGCCGTGTCCTGCCGGCACTTGGGGTCCCGGCTGCAACCGGAGCTGTGATTGTGCCCACGGGGCTGCCTGCGACCCCCAAATCGGGACCTGCAGCTGCCCGCCGGGCTGGCAGGGCCCCCGCTGCCTGCAGCCCTGCCCGGTGAGTCCTGCCCGCTGCGCCGGCGCTGCCTGCACCGGGGTTCGGTGCTGCCGTCCCCGGCGCTGAACCCCCCGACCTGTCCCCGTACCCCAGAACGGGACGTTCGGGGCGGGCTGCGGGCAGCGGTGCGACTGCGCCCACGCCGACGGCTGCGATCCGGTGACGGGAGAGTGCCGCTGCCTGCCCGGCTGGACAGGTAAGGGGGGACCCGGGGGGGGGACGGACCCCGCTGCCCGTGGCCTTCATCCCTCATCCTCCTCGCAGGGCCGCAGTGCAAGCAGGGCTGCCCTGACGGCTTCTGGGGCCGAGGCTGCCGCACGCCCTGCTCCTGCCGCAACGGGGCCGCCTGCTCGCCGCAGGACGGGTCCTGCACCTGCGCCCCGGGGTACCGCGGCCCCGCCTGCCAGCGCCGTGAGTGGCCCCCCAAAAACTGCGGGTTGGGAGCAACCCCCCCCCCCGCCCCAAGACCCCCGGGCTGAGACCGGGCGCATTCATCTCACCCCAGCCTGCCCACCCGGCCGCTACGGCAAGCGCTGCGCCCTGAGCTGCTCCTGCGCCAACGGCTCCTCCTGCCACCCCGTCAACGGCTCCTGCCTCTGCGCCGCGGGCTGGCGCGGTCCCCGCTGCTCCCAGCGTGAGTGGGGGACTGGGGCGACTGGGCAGGGGGGAGTGGGGAGCGGGGGTGACCCCATCTCTTGCCCCCTGCCCCCCTTCCAGCCTGCGCCCCCGGCTCCTGGGGGGACGCCTGCGCGGAGCCCTGCCGGTGCCACCACGGGGGGACGTGCCACCCCGCCGAGGGGACGTGCCGCTGCCCGGCCGGCTGGACTGGGCCGCTCTGCGAAGAAGGTAGGGCCCGGCACGGGGGGACCCCCTCCCCGGGGGGCTGCACCCCCGGGTCCAGCCTGGGGGTCCCGGGGGGGCAAGAGAGAGAACGGCCCGGGGCCATAGGCGCTACCCCACCCCGCTCCGTCCTGGGCAGTATGGAGGTGTAGGGGTCCAGTATGGAGGTGTAGGGGTCCAGTATGGAGCTCTGTGGGCCCAGTATGGAGCTCTACGGTCCCAGTGTGGAGCTATATGGTCCCAGGCACTATGGGGCTATATGGTCCCAGTATGGGGCTATGGAGTCCTGGGCACTATGGGGTGATATGGTCCCGGGCAGTATAGAACTATATGGTCCCACTATGGAGCTATATGGTCCCACTATGGAGCTATATGGTCCCAGGCACTCTGGGGCTGTATGGTCCCACTATGGAGCTATGCTGTCCTGGGCAGTATGGAGCTATATTGTCCCCGTATGGAACGATGCAGTCGCGGGCAGTATGGAGCTGTATTATCCCCGTACGGAGCCATACGGTCCCAGGCAGTATGGGGCTATATTGTCCCTGTCTGGAGCCATACGGCTGTGGGCAGTACGGAGCCGTATGGTCCCCTATGGAGCCATAGGGCTGTGGGCAGTACGGAGCCGTATGGTCCCCTATGGAGCCATACGGTCGCGGCAGCACGGCTCTGGCCCCCCCAGCCTGCCCCCCCCGGCACCTTCGGGCTCGGGTGCGAGCAGCTCTACCGCTGCCCCCCCAGCGCCAGCTGCCACCCCGCCAGTGGGACCTGCCCCTGCGCCCCGGGCAGGATCGGGCCCCTCTGCGAGGCCGGTGAGTGGGCGCGGAGCGGGGTGGGGGGTCCCGCCGGGGCCCTGCCCCACCCTAAGGACTGTGTCCCCCCCCAGAGACCCCCGAGCAGCCCTACACCATCCTGCCCGCCCCCCCCGGCAGCCTACAGCTCCCTGGGGGTGGTGCTCAGCCTGGTGGCCCTGGTGGCCCTGCTGGTGGCCGTGGTGGCCGTGGCCCTGTGCTACCGGCACCGGCAGAAGGAAAAGGAGAGCCGGCACCTGGCCGTGGCCTACACGGCGGGACAGACGGACACCTCTGACTACGTGGTGCCAGGTGAGCATGGCGGTGGGGACACGGCCGCAGCCCCGGTGGCCCCGCTGCGCCGGGCTGACGCCTGTCCCCCAGATGTGCCACCGAGCCACCACGCGCACTACTACTCCAACCCCAGCTACCACACGCTGTCCCAGTGCACGCTGCCGGCCCCCGGCCCCCAGGACAGAGCCAGCTCCCTCAAGGTACGGCGCGGCGCGGTGCAGCGTGGCACGGCGCAGCACGATGCAGCACAGCGTGGTGTGGCGTCATGCACGTTTCACCAGGGTGTCGCGTGGTGCAGCGTGGTGTTGCATGCTGTACCACGGTGCAGCACCTTGTTGCACAGTGCAGCATGGCATGGTGTTGTGTAATGCACCGTGGTGCACCGTGGTGTTGCATGGTGCAGCACGATGCTGCAAGGCGCAGCACGGTGTTGCATGGTGCAGCACGGCATCTCATGGTGCAGCATGGCATCGCATGGTGCAGCACTGTGTTGCGTGGTGCAGCATAGTGTTGCATGGTGCAGCACGGTGTTGCATGGTGCATCATGGCATCGCATGGTGCACCGTGGCATTGCACAGTGCAGCGTGGCATTGCATGGTGCACCGCGGTGTTGCATGGCGCACCGCAGTGTTGCGCAGCGCACCGTGGTGTTGCGTGCCGTACCACGGCACAGCGCGGTGTTGCGCAATGCGGCACGGCGCTGCTGCCGAGAGCCTCGTGGCCAGCCCATCCCATTTGGGCTCCAGGTGCCCGGCACCCAGCTCTTCCCTGGCGCGGAGAGACCCTACGGCGCCGAAGGCAACGCCACGCTGCCGCCCGACTGGAAGCACCTCGGGGCCCCGGGCCCCAGGGGTAAGCGGGGACGGGGGCAGCTCCTGGGGAGCCGGTGGGGACCTGGGCCAGAGCGGGGTGGACACCGGGGTCCCCTCCTGGCTCAGGATCCACCGGGAGGGTGCTGGGGTGGGTGGGGTGGAGCGGGGGAGACCCCAAATCTGCTCCCTTCCAGGGGGGCAGCTGGACCGGAGCTACAGCTACAGCTACAGCCCGGGGCCGTACAGCGGGAAAGGTACGGGATGGGATGGGGAAGGGATGGGGAGAGGATGGGGAAGGGATGGGGGTGGGATGGGGATGGGATGGGGATGGGATGGGGAAGGGATGGGGAGAGGATGGGGAAGGGATGGGGGTGGGATGGGGATGGGATGGGGATGGGATGGGGAAGGGATGGGGATGGGATGGGGATGGGATGGGGATGGGATGGGGATGGGGATGGGGTGGGGAAGGGATGGGGATGGGGTGGGGAAGGGATGGGGATGGGATGGGGATGGGATTGGGGATGGGATTGGGGATGGGATGGGGAGAGGATGGGGGATGGGATGGGGATGGGATGGGGATGGGATTGGGGATGGGCTGGGGAAGGGATGGGGATGGGGATGGGCTGGGGAAGGGATGGGATGGGATGGGGAAGGGATGGGGTGTGGAAGGGATGGGATGGGGATGGGAAAAGGATGGGGAAGGGATGGGGATGGGATGGGATGGGATGGGATGGGATGGGGATGGGGATGAGATGGAGATGGGATGGGGATGGGATGGGACAGGAATGGGATGGGCTGGGGCTGGGGTGGGGAAGGGACAGGGCTGGGACGGGGAGCGGATGGAGCTCGGAGTGGCCTGGGCCACAGCCGGCCGCGGCTGCCCCCCCTCCCCTGCGCTCCCCACCGTAGGGAGCCCCCCAACTCCTGCTCCCCCAGAGCTCCCCCCGCCGCGGCTGGGGGCCAGCGCCAGCTCCCTGGCCAGCGAGAACCCCTACGCCACCATCAAGGAGCTGCCCCCCGCCGCCGCCAAGCCCCCCGAGGGCAGCTACATGGAGATGAAATCCCCCGTCCGGCGGGAGATGTCCTACGCCGAGATCGGGCTCCTGGAGGAGCCGTGCCAGGAGGGCACAGCCGGGGGGTCCCCCAGCCCTGGTGAGCCTGGCTGGGGGGGACACGGCCCTGGCGATGGCCCTGGGGGGGGACACGGTCCTGGTGATGGGGTCTGCATGGCCCTGGGGGGGGACACACAGCCCCGGTGGTGGCCCTGGGGGGGACACGGCCCTGGCGATGGCCCTGGGGGGGACACAGCCCTGGTGATGGGGTCTGCATGGCCCTAGGGGGGGACACACAGCCCCGGTGGTGGCCCTGGGGGGGACACAGCCCTGGTGATGGCCCTGGGGGGGACATGGTCCTGGTGATGGGGTCTGCATGGCCCTAGGGGGGGACACACAGCCCCGGTGGTGGCCCTGGGGGGGACACAGCCCTGGTGATGGCCCTGGGGGGGACACGGTCCTGGTGATGGGGTCTGCATGGCCCTGGGGGGGGACACACAGCCCCGGTGGTGGCCCTGGGGGGGACACAGCCCTGGTGATGGCCCCATGGGGGGACACAGTCCCGGTGACGGGGTCTGCATGACCTGGGGGGGGGACACATGGCCCTGGTGACAGGGGCTGCATGGCTCCAGGGGGACACGGCCCCGGTGGTGGCCCCAGGGGGGGTCACAGCCCTGGTGGTGGGGGGCTGCATGGCCCTGGGGGGGGGACATGGCCCTGGTGATGGCCCCGGGGGGGACATGGCCCCGGTGACGGGGTCTGCATGGCCCCAGGGGGGGACACGGCCCCTTGCAGCCTCCTCTTGTCCCCGCAGAGAGCTGCCCCGGGGGGGCCGACGGCGTCACCCCCGGGCCCCCCCCCAGCCATTACGACTCCCCCAAGAACAGCCACATCCCCAGCCACTACGACGTCCCCCCCGCCCGCCACTACCCGCCGTCCCCGCCGCTGCGCAGGAAGGACCGCTGAGGGACGCGGGGACGGGGCAGGGACCCCCCGAGCAGCGGGGACGGGCACCGGGGGCACTGGTGGGAGGGAGGGGGTGGCGGGGGGGAGCGGGGACGGGGCTGGGGGGGCCAGTGATGGGCTCAGTTATGACCCGGTGATGGTCCCAATAAAGGCCCGGTAATGGGACAAGAGATGGACCAGTGCAGGCTCAGTGATGGGCCCAGTAACGGCCCAGTAATGGTCCAGTGATGGCCCCAGTAACAACCCAGTAATGGTCTAATGATGGCCCCAGTAAGGGCCCAGTGATGGGCCCAGTAAAGACCCAGTAATGGGCTCAGTTATGAGATGGTGATGGTTCCAATAAAGGCCTGGTAATGGGACAAGAAATGGACCAGTAAAGGCCCAGTGATCATCCCAGTAACAGCCCAGTAACGGTCCAACGATGGCCCCAGTGAAGGCTCAGTGATGGGCCCAGTAACAGCCCAGTAATGGGCTCTGTTATGACCCAGTGATGGGCCTGGTGATGGTTCCAATAAAGGTCTGGTAATGGGACAAGAAATGGACCAGTAAAGGCCCAGTGACGGCCCCAGTAAGGGCCCAGTGATGGCCCCAGTAAAGCCCCAGTAATGGTCTAATGATGGCCCCAGTAAGGGCCCAGTGACGGCCCCAGTAAGGGCCCAGTAATGGTCTAATGATGGCCCCAGTAAGGGCCCAGTGACGGCCCCAGTAAGGGCCCAGTAATGGTCCAGTGATGGCCCCAGGGCAGGCCCAGCGCTGGCCCCAGTAAGGGCCCAGTTACAGCCCAGTGCTCCCAGTGCCGCTGCCCAGTGCCCGGCCTCCCCACCCGCGGGTGGCCGTGCTGGCGGCCCCGCCCCTTTCCGCGCAGACCACGCCCATTTCCACACCGCCCCGCCCCTTTCCGCGCCGGCACCGCCCCTTTGTCATCCGGCCCCGCCCCTCGAGGCTCCGCCCCTCGCGGCCGGCCCCGCCCCGCGCAGGCGCCTCAGCGCCCCCAGGCCCCGCCCCCGGCGCGCGGCCGAGGCCCTGCCCGTCCCCGGGAGCGAGGTTGCGGCGGCGCTGGGACCCGGGAGGCCCCGCAGGGACCCCTGGGACCCCCGTAGGGACCCCCCAGCCCTGGGAGCCCCCTCACCCCCATAGGGACCCCCGTAGGGACCCCCAGCCCTGGGACCCCCATAGGGACCCCCGTAGGGACCCCCGTAGGGACCCCCAGCCCTGGGAGCCCCCTCACCTCCATAGGGACCCCCATAGGGACCCCCCAGCCCTGGGACCCCCCCAGGGAGACACCTATAGGGACCCCCATAGGGCCCCCCAGCCCTGGGACCCTTCCTCACCCCAGGGAGACCCCCACAGAGCCCCTATAGGGCCTGCTGCCACTGGGACACCCCTTTCCCCTTGCAGGGACCCCTATAGGGACCCCACAGCCAAGAGACCCCTTATAGGGCCCCTTGTCCCTGGGACCCCCCCCTCTCCCACACAGGGACCCCCACAGGGCCCTGGGACCCCCACCCACCCACAGAGGGACCCCTATAGGGCCCTGGGACCCCCCCTTCACCCACACAGGGACCCCCATAGGGCCCTGGGACCCCCCTGCACCCCTATAGAGCCACCAGGCCTGGGACCCCCCCTCAGAGACCCCCATAGGGACCCCCAAGGGACCCACCCAACCCTGGGTCTCCCCTCACCCCTACAGAGGCCTCCACACAGACCCCCATAGGGCCCCCCCAGAGCCCTGGGACCCCCCTCTCCCACACAGGGACCCCCATAGGGCCCTGGGACCCCCACCCACCCACAGAGGGACCCCCCATAGGGCCCTGGGACCCCCCTCTCCCACACAGGGACCCCCATAGGGCCCTGGGACCCCCACCCACCCACATAGGGACCCCCATAGGGCCCTGAGACCCCCACCCACCCACATAGGGACTCCCATATGGCCCTGGGACCCCCACCCACCCACATAGGGACCCCCATAGGGCCCTGGGACCCCCCTCTCCCACATAGGGACCCCTGTAGGGCCCTGGGACCCCCACCCACCCACATAGGGACCCCCATAGGGCCCTGGGACCCCCCTCTCCCACATAGGGACCCCTGTAGGGCCCTGGGACCCCCACCCACCCACATAGGGACTCCCATAGGGCCCTGGGACCCCCACCCACATAGGGACCCCCACAGGGCCCTGGGACCCCCCTCTCCCACACAGGGACCCCCATAGGGCCCTGGGACCCCCCACCCACCCACATAGGGACCCCTGTAGGGCCCTGGGACCCCCCCAGAGCCCTGGGACCTCTCTCACCCGCACAGGGACCCCACGGGGACCCCCTGGCCCAGGGATGCGGGGGGTCTGGGTGCTGGGCAGGGCCAGCCCTGGGGCCGGTGGGTGCTGGGGGGCGCTGAGCCCCCCCGGTGCCCCCCCAGCTGCGGGCCATGAGGCGCCGGGGGGGAGCGGGCGCCCAGGGAGAAGGCGGCGGCGGCTGCGGAGGAGGAGATGAGGAGCGTGGGGAGGAAGGCCGAGCAGGGCGCAGGTGAGCCCCCGGCCCTGGCAGGGGTTGGGGGGCTGCGGGGGTCCCCCTTATCTCCCCCCCTCCTGCCTGCCCTGCCCGCAGAGGAGTACCAGTGCACCGGCCTCCTGGAGCAGGACTTTCCCGAGCTCTGCGCCCGGGCTGGCATCGCCGGCGTCCCCAAAGTCACCCTCCGGCCGGCCGCGAGCTTCCCTGCGGATGGTGAGCGGGGCCGGGGGGGCATCGGGGTGCAGGGGGGGCTGCTGGCAGCACCGCCCGCCCCACCCGCGTCCCCGTCCCGCAGAGGAGCCGGCCCAGCCGACGCTGACGGAGGTCCTCGCCCGCATCGAGCGCAAGTACGGCCGCTTCCAGCCCTGCATCCAGGTGGAGAGGGAGCAGGAGGAGCCCCGGAGCGTCCGCGCCGTCTTCCTGCGAGGTGGGTCCTGGGGAGCCCCAGGGTCCCCCGGCACCCAGTGACGAGGAGCCCCTGGAAATCAGCCTGCGGGACCCCCCCGGCGCCTTCCGGGCTCTCTCGGGAGGGGAACGGCCACATCTGGGGGCTCTTCCCCCCTCTCCCGTCGTGCGGCCTCGATCTCTCCGTCTCCGGCAGGCTGGAAGATCGAGGAGGAGATGCTGGGGGTCCTGGGCCAGTGCCTGCCCGCCCTGGCCAGCCTGCAGGCAGTGCAGTGAGTGCGGGCAGGGAGGGGGGCGCAGGCAGCCCCCCGAAACGCCGCCGTGTCCCCTCTCCGGCAGCGGGTCCCGATGCCGCTTTGTCCTCCCGCAGCCTCTGGAAGGTCGGGCTGACGGAGCGGCTGCTCCCGGCGCTGGCGGCGCTGCTGGCGCGCTGCCCCGGCCTGCGGTACGCGGGGTGCTCCCTCGGAATCGCTAATTGGGCAACGGGGGTGCCAGGGAGCGCCCGTAACGCCGGCCGGGGGGGGCTTCCTCCGCAGGACGCTCAGCCTGGAGGGGAACCCCTTGCCCGAGCCCGCCTTCCACACGCTGATGGGGAGCGACAGCACGTGAGTCGGAGCCGGATGGAGCCCCGCTCGGCCGGGACCCCCGGCGCGGCCCCTGCCTGCCGCGAAGGCCCCTCGGCGCAGGCAGCGAAGCCCAGGCCTGCGCTGCCCGTCCCGCAGGCTGGCCCACCTCTCGCTGCGCAACAACGGCATCGGGGACGCGGCCGCCCGGCTCATCGGGCAGAGCCTTTCCTCCAACCGCAGCCTGCTCTCCCTCGTCCTCAGCTTCAACCACATCTCGGACCTGGGAGCCGGCTGCCTCGCCACGGTGGGCAGCGGGAGGGCGTGGGGCTCAGCTGGGCGCTCAGCACCCCGCTCCCCAGCACCCATCCCGTCCCTTGGCCCTCCAGGGCTTGCGCTTGAACCGCTCCCTGCTCTCCCTCTCCCTGGCGAACAACGACGTCGGCGACGCGGGGGCCGCCAG
Source organism: Theristicus caerulescens (assembly GCA_020745775.1). Lineage (NCBI taxonomy): Eukaryota > Metazoa > Chordata > Aves > Pelecaniformes > Threskiornithidae > Theristicus > Theristicus caerulescens. The sequence goes on along the minus strand of CM036581.1, from coordinate 2,937,017 downwards.
GCTCGCCGAGGTGGGTGCCCCCCCACCTCCTGGGGAGCGGGGTGCGCGGCTCGGGCCGGATCCTGCCCTGACGCCGGCCCCGCTGCCTGCCAGGTCCTGGGGCCGTTCGCCCTGACGGACGCCGAAGTGGTGGAGCGCAGGCGGCTGCTCTTGGCGGAGGTGCTGGTGAGACACCCCCCCCCCCGTTTTGCGGGGGTGACGCTCCCTCCCCACCTCCGGGAAAGGTCGGAGGCTCCCGGGGGGCTGCACCCTCAGCACCTCTCTCGCCCAGACCCCAAAAGAAACCGAGGGCCAGAGCGAGCGTCCCTCCAACCTGCGCGGCAGCGCGGCCCCCGACAAGCTGCCGGCGGCCAAGTTTGGCAAAACCCCGGCCAAGAAGAAGGTGAGGAGGCGGGCGGGCGGTGTGGGCAGCTGCCGGGTCCCCCCGGCTTTGGGGGCAGGCGTGCCTCGGTTTCCCCACCCTTCCAGCGTTGCGGTGCGTGGCACAGGGGGGCCGCAAGCCGCTGCCCGCTGCCCCGTCCATTGCAGGAGCCGCTGCAGAAGGAGGCCAGGCAGCCCAAGAAGCGTGAGTGAGGGTCCGACGGGCTCGGGGGGCACGGGGGGCCGTGCCCGGCTCAGCCCCCTCCTGTTCTCCCCTCCCGGCAGCGCCGGAGCTGAGAGCTGCCCGTGGCAGAGATGCGAAACTGAGCGGCCAGGAGAAACTGAGCCCGGAGGTGGGGGACACCGGGGATGGGGTGGGGAGGGGGTGCCTGGCCCCGGGGTCCCCACGCTCCCTCTGGGGTCCCGTGTCCAGGCGCCGGATCCGGCCGAGCCGCCGAACCCGCTGCTGGAGGAGGCCAGGGAGCACCAGGGCAGCGTCGTCCTGCCGGGAAACCGGGCGCTCCTCAACCTCAACCTGAGCCGTGAGTGAGGGCGAGCGGGCGGCTCGTCCCCAGCGGCCCCCCGCCGCTTGTCCCTGACACCCCTCTCCCTCTGCAGGCAACCGTGTCACCGAGCGGGGCCTCGGCGCCTTCCTGGCGGCGCTGGAGGGGCAGCGGCGGGAGAAGAAGCCAAAGGTGCCGGGGCAGCAGGGGCTGCTGTGCCTCTCCCTGGAGGTGAGCCGGGTGGGCCGCGGGGCTGGCGTGGCCACCAGGCACGCCGCGGGGCTGGCGTGGCCACCGGGGGCTGGCATGGCATCACTGCGGGGCTGGCGTGGCCACCGGGCACGCCGCGGGGCTGGCATGGCATCGCTGCGGGGCTGGCGTGGCCGCTGGGCACGCCGCGGGGCTGGCATGGCATCGCCGCGGGGCTGGCGTGGCCACTGGGCACGCCGTGGGGCTGGCATGGCATCGCTGCGGGGCTGGCGTGGCCACCGGGCACGCTGTGGGGCTGGCATGGCATCACCGCGGGGCTGGCGTGGCATCGCCGCGGGGCTGGTGTGGCCACTGGGCACGCTGCAGGGCTGGCATGGCATTGCTGCGGGGCTGGCGTGGCCACCGGGGGCTGGCATGGCATCGCTCCGGGGCTGGCGTGGCCACCGGGCACGCCGCGGGGCTGGCATGGCCACTGGGCACACTGCGGGGCTGGCATGGCATCACCGCGGGGCTGGCGTGGCCACCGGGCATGCTGTGGGGCTGGCATCGCCGTGGGCCTGACGCCCTGTTTCCCCGCAGAAGAACCGCATCCCTCCCACCAGCCCGGCCTTGGCGCGGCTCCAGGAGCTGCTGCCGCCGCAGGACCCCCTCGCCAAAGCCCAGGGCCAGGAGGAGGAGCAGGAATCGGGCGCCTAGCCGGCCCCCAGGAGCCGCGCACGCACCCGCAGGAGAAAAAAAAAGAAATCAGAACTTTTACCGTGGAAGGAAGAAAATAAACCCGATTATACAGCGTCGAACAGCAACTGGTCAGTCTTGGCTCTATTATATATAATATATATATCAGACACCCCAGCGCTGGCCTTGCCGCGACGCCAGGGAGGGGGAGAAGGGATGGGGGGAGCGGAGGTGGGACGCGCCCCGGCCGTCGCCCCGGCTCCCCGGCCGTCCCCTCGGGTCACCGATTGTCACCGGCGGTAGCCGGGGAGGAGAGCCCGGTGCTCGGGGCGTCCCCGCTGTCCCCCGTCCCCGGCGGCGGGCCGGGCAGGCTGGGGGGGCCGGCGGTGGTTATTTACAGGAGGGGGTGCACGTACGTACATATTTATAGGCAGCGGGGAGCGGGGAGGGGGCCGCAGCACGGAGAGGAACAGAACAAAGTGCATTTATACAGACTAGATCCAGCTCTCACGGCCGGGGGGACGCGGGGGGGGCCGAGCCGGGGCTGCCATGCGAGGGGGTGAGGGGGGGCCCGGCCGCCGGCCCCGCCGGATCGTGCTCCCTCCTTCCAGCCGAAGCCCCCGGCAGTCTGGGGCTGGGGGAGGCTCCCACGGCCGCCGGCACGGGGTGGGGGGCACGGGGGGCTGGCAGGCAGCGCCCCGGCTTTGAGCGACTCTTGGGGGGAGACCCCCCCCCTCCCCACTGCGGCTAAAGGCCGGGGTCGCCAGCGGGGTCCTCGGCGAGGGGGGCTCTGGAGCCTGGAAGAGACGGGGAGAAGGGGGTGAGGGGGACGGGGGGGATGAGGGGTGGGCGAGCACCGCACGGCGGAGGGTCTTACCCGGGGCGTTGGCAGCAGGGCCCTGCAGGCTCCGGAGGGCACGGGACAGGGGGCTGTCACCGTCGGGGCTGGGGGGCTGCTGTCGGGACCACCTGTCCATCGCCGAGTCCCCCAGGGGGGTGGCATCGGTCGAGGAGCTGCGCCCCAGGGACCGCAGCAGCTCCCGGTGGGCTGTTTCGACAGCCTGGAGGGTGCCGGGGGGAAAGGGTGGCGGTCAGAGGGGTGGGCGCGTGTTTGGGGTCGAGACCGCTGTCCCCCCTGCCCCTCCAAGCCCCCCCGGCTTTCCCCAGTTTGGGGGGCTCACTTTCAGCCTGTTGAGCTTCAGCGTCAGCTGCTCGATGGTGCGAAAGATGAGGTCGACGTCGCGGAGGGGAGCTGGGGGGTCCGGGGAGCCCTCGGCGGGGCTGGGACGGGTGGGTGCCTCCTGCGGGGAGCCCCGCGGGGGGCTGGGGGGCGGCGCGGGGTCCGGGGCCGTGGGCTGGGGGTGTCCCGTGGGCATGCTGACGTAGAAGTAGTTGCCTTAAGAGGGGATGAGCGGCGTTAGCGTGGCAGGGACCTGCTCGGGTGGGTGTTGGTGGCCCCTCAGGGGGGTTTTGGTGCCCAAGGTCCTGCCCCAGCACACGGGGCGCAGCGGGTTGTGCCCCTTCGTGGCAGGATCTGGCCACAGACCCGTTTCCAGCTCGCCCTGGGTCATGGCGTTGGTGGCACTGGGTGTCCTCGGCCTTGGGGACGGTCCTCAGGGACACGGCGTCCCCCCCCACCAGGGACACGTCCTCCCAAGTGACGCCGTCCCCCCCCAGCCCAGGACACGGCTCCCCTCCAGGGAGACCAGGGCGTCCCCGCCGTGGGGAACCGGGACCGCGGCCCTCCTGGGGACAGGGGGACGTGGGGACATGGGGACATGGGGACGCTCCGCCAGCTCCGGGGAGGGGATGGGGGGGTCTCTTTACCATCTACATTAGCTCCGCCTCCTTCCTGCACCTCAGTTTCTGATTGGCTGCTGCCTGGCGAGGGCGTGGCCTCCTTAGCACCCTCCGCCTGGGCTGTGCACCCCAAAAAGAGAGGGGGGGGAGAGGGAAGGGGTGAGCAGGACCCGCCACCGGCACCCATCACCGGCACCCACCACCGGCACCCGACAGCATCCCGCCACCAGCACCCCAATACCAGCACCCACCACCAGCACCCCAATACCGGCACCCACCAGCGCCCACCACCAGCACCCCAATACCAGCACCCACCAGCGCCCACCACCAGCGCCCACCACCAGCACCCATCAGAGCCCCCGCACCCCTCGGCCCCCCGTGCAAGCCCCCAGCCCCGATCCAGCCAAGCTCAGGCAGGCAAGCGGGGAGGGAGACCCCAAATCGCAGCGCGGGGCAGGTCAGGGAGAGAAGAGGGGGTCCCCAGCGCCTGCCCCCCCCCCCGGCCGAGGACCCTCGCCGCCGCCCCGCTACCTTTTCGGACGACTTTGTAGCCGCTCGGCTCCTCGGCAGCCGGACCCGGCTCGTCCGGCTCCTCCCGGCTCGACCGAGGCTTCGCGTCCTCGGCGGCGCTCGGGGGCTCTGCCAGCAGCTCCTGGGAGGCCGAATCCTGGCTGGAGAGCACCGAGTCCCAGGCCTGGCTGGCTCCCCCGATGACCGACGGCGTGGGCGTCAGGTCGTCCTCGGGCTCCGCGTCCCGGCAGGGCAGGAGCCTCCGTAGGATGAGGAGCCGCAGGTTCTCCACTGCGATGGGGCGCAGAGGAAGGGAAGAGGCGGTTTTGGGCTTCGGCTCCCTCAGGGAGAGGCTGGCATCGTAGGGGGGGCCTCCCTGCCGGAGCCCCCCCGCGCCACTCACCATCCTCCAGCGCCGCCTCGGCCAGCCCCTCCGCGCCGACGGGCCCCGGGAGCGGCAGACGCGTGGGGGGCCCCGGCCGCTCGGCCGGGAGGGTGGCAGCCGCCTCCACGCCAGCCCCCGTGGGCAGGGGGGCTGCGGGCAGCTCTTCCTCCCCTTCCTCCACCTCGCTGCTCACCGGCTCCTCCAGCAGCGCCGGGGGCTTCTCCCCGCCCAGGAGCACGGTGGGATTGTCGTCCGCTGCGGGGAGAAGGGGAGAGCTCAGACCCACGTCCCGTGCCTCGACTACAGGCAGGGTGCAGGCAGCGAGCAGCAGGCAGGGCTGGGGGAGCTGACCTGAGGAGCAATCCTCTGCCTCTGCCTCTGCTCCGGAGCTGGCGCCTCGGGAGAGGATGGGGGAGACGTCGGGGTCCTGTAACGCCAGGCTGCGAGGACGGAGAAGGGGCGTTAGGCAGGAGCTGGGGGCTCGGGGGCAGCACCGACCCTGGGGCAGACGCTGCCGAAGCCCCCGCGCAAGCTACCAGGAGCCCTGGCAGCCACCCCCAGGTCCCCAGCGACCGGGAAGGACCCCTGTCCCCATCCCACCGCCCACTGGAGAGACCCAGCAGCCTGCTGGCCTCATCCCCCAGCGCCCACCAGCACGGGACTGGGCTAGAGCCCTGGCTCCCAGCCAGGGCTGGGCTGCTCACCCGGAGGGTGCCGCGCGGGTGGGCTCCGGCGTCCGGCGCTTCGGGGGGAAGGTGGCGTTCCTCGTGGCACTCTGCACCGCCTCCTCCAGCAGCTCCATCCACCTGCCCGGCCCAGAGCCCCTCGTCAGCTCCCGGGGGGGGCTGCTGCCCCCCAGAGAAGCCCCCGCGCCGGGCAGGCGCTGCCCATCGCTGCCGGGACCCGTCCCGCCGCTGCCCATCGCTGCCGGGACCCGTCCCGCCGCTGCCCATCGCTGCCGGGACCCGTCCCGCCGAGCCTTACGTGTTTTTCTCGGAGGAGGTCAACGCCACCAGCTCATAGATCTGGGGTCCCAACTCCGACGTGCAGATGATGAAGAGGGCTCGTTTATCTGCGTGGGGGTGAGCAGGAGCGACGAGGAAGGTCAGAGCACGGCGAGGGCTTTAACCCAAGCCACTGGCGTGGCTGTCACCGCAGTGGGACGCGGCGGAGGACAGGCCGCCCTCGCCGCCAGCCTTGCTCCCTACCTGTGGCCACGGAGCGGATAAGCACCGAGTTGAGCTTGAGGACGGGGCTGAAGGTCTGCTTGTTGTCCGAAGAGCCCAGCGCCGTCTTGCTGTGGCACTTAAGCACCAGTTTCTCGTCCTGCTTCTGCAGCAGCACCAAGAGGTCCTCGAGGAGCAGCACGTGCAGGTCTGAAAGTGGGAAAGAGCCAGAGAGCGGAGGCTCAGCCAGGGATGCGCTCACAAGCCAGGTGGAAGCTCCCTCCTTGCAGCCAGGCGGGACGACGGCCCGATGGATGTGGCTAAGGGGGGGCTAAGGGGGTCCCTGTAACGCTGCTGGGGCCGGAGGTAAAAAGCCCCCGTCCTGGGGGACGCTGGGGATGCAGGGGGAGGCCTCCCAGCGCTCCCAGTCCCATACCCACAGTCTTGTCCTTGCTGATGCGCCAGGTGAGCGGCCCTTCGTGGATCATGCGCCGGGAGGTGAGGTCCAGGCTCTGCGGGAAGGCGAGGGCGGTGGGTGAGCGTGGGCCGGGGCCAGGCAGCCCCCCGCCAGCCCCCCGGGAGCTGGAGCTACCTTGAACTCGGCAGCCAGCGGGTTGCTGGTCCTCTCCAGCGAGGTGGCATCCAGGCGTTTCTGGTAGCCTTCCAGGCGGTGCCGGTTCTCCGCTCGCTTCACTGCCTCGTTCACGTACTTGAGGATGTCCCGGCACTGGTCCCGGGCTCGGCACAGCTTGTCGTGCTCCGAGGTGCCCGCTGGCATGGCAGAGAGGTGAGAGCGGGTCAGCGGCACCCAGAGGAGATGGGGCTGTCCCTGTCCCGCTGGTTCAGGCTCCCAGCCGCATCCCGGGCACGAAACGCTGTGGCCCAGAGCTCCCTGCTGACACGAGGGAGGTTTTCCCACCCCCAGGACCCCCCTGGCCCGGCTCTTTCTGCTGGAAAGGCAGCACGTCCTCCCCACCGCCCTGGGATTTTGCTCTGGATGGCAACAGAGAGGCAGGAGCCCCACGGCAGAAAGCCATCGCCTCCTGCCAGCCGCGGGACGGGCTGGAGACGGGAGCGCACAGCCGAGCAACGCTGGGGACAAGCCCCCGCCGTCCCCCCAGCCCCTACCCTCGGTGTGCTTGATGATGTTCTCCAGCAGCAGCGGGTACTTGGTCAGGCGCTGCATTTCGGAGATGATCAAGTCCTTGAGCTGCAGGCGCCGGCACTGCGGATTGCTTTCTGCTTCCTAGGGCAGAGGGAAGAGGACGAAAGCCCCGAGGTGGGATCAGGGGAAGCCAGGGGGGCACCGGGGCGAGGAACGGCCCAGGAGAGGGACAAACCTGCATGAAGATCTGGAAACGGGTCTCCTTGCGCTGCTTGGTTTTGATCAGCTCTAGGGCGATGGATTGGTAAGAGCAGAAGTCAGCAGCAACCTGCTGGATCTCCTCTTTGGCCAGGCCGTCGAACTGGGGGGGTGCAGGGGAGAACTGGGCTCAGGCACCCCCAGCCTTGGCCCTGAGCCCCGCGTCTCCCCGAGCTCATCTGCTCCGAGGACAGCGGGGTCACCTCCACCTCCCCTTAAAGACGTCAGCCCCTCCACGCTGGAGGACAAGAAGATGTCCCCACCACCCCTTACCCGAGACAGCATGAGATCCCCAATTTCTTTGATGATTGGTCCTTCTTCCCGGAGCTTCTTCATGGATTCGGAGAGAGAATCTGAACGCGGGTGCGAGAGACAGACAGGACTCGCATGAACGGGGCGCGGGGGCCACCCACCGCTCGTCCCTGCCAGCGCCCGCTGAGCTGCCCGCCCCAGAGGGTCCCTGCCGGCTCTCCGGCACGGGTGCAGGCAGGGGGGGGCTGAGAGCCGAATGGGCTTCGATTGCTGCCATCACGGACGCAGCGTGTCGAGCGTGACACCGAAAGCGTGTCCTGAAAGCGTGCTACGCCGAAGGCTGGGTACAGACCAGGCGTCCCAGACACGGGCACTGGCAGAGCCAAAAAAACAGGCTCTGGATCGCTCCCAGGAGAGGGAAAGGAGAGGATGGAGCGGCGAGACGGTACGATGCCAGCAGCAGGGCTGGTCCGAATGGTGGGTGACCACGCAGGAGCACCAGGCAGGCGTGGGCCACCCGCTGCTCCCGCTGCAGGGGGGTATTTCCAGGGGAGGGCAGGATCCGAGCGCCAAGAGGCTTACTGTGGATTTCTATCAGGTCAGGGAGGTTGGGGAAGAGGAGCGCCAGCTCTTCCCGGGACAGCAGGCTCTCCTTCTTCATCCGCTGGTAGAAGAGGAGGTCGAGGACTCGGAGGATGCGGAGGTGAGACCCTTCGGTGGCAAAGAGCTCTGTGCGAAAGGCACGGGGGTGGAGAAGTGCCCAGGGGAGCCCTGCGGTGCTGGGGCGCGCTGCCGGGGGGGTCCCTCGCGTCCCTGGGATGCCCCGTGCTCCTTACCGTTGATCACCTCTTGCCGGTCGATCTCCTTCTGCGGCAGGTTGGCCACCAGCTCCCGGCTGACCGTGTGCTGCCAGTTCTGGGAGTCCAGCTCGGGCTCCAGGTCGGAGAGCTGGCCCTGCTCGTCCTCCAGCAGATGAGGCAGGAAGGAGTCCACGCCGAAACCCAGGCTGGGCGACTCGATGCTCCTGGGAGGGTGAAAGGCGGCGGTGGGAGTACTCTGCAGCCACCCGCATCCAGCCAGCCCACCCCGCAGCGCTCCCAGTACAGCCAATATCTACCTGGGCCCTATTTCGGCTTGAACCCGGGGCCTTCAGCACAAGAAGTACAAGCCTCTGACTCTTGAGCTAAAAGACTAGGTCCCCCAGCAGACATCTATATAGGTCCTTTAAGCTCCTGCGTGAGACACAAGGGAACAGAGGTGCCCCCTCGCCCCAGGAGGATGGAGAACTAACGGGGGACTCCCTCCCGGGGCAGCGCTGGGCATCGCCTCCCCTTGTGCTCTGTCATGGCTTGCTTACGGGGAGGGAAAAGCTAGGAAGGCAGAGATGGAGCCCCTCTGACCCCGAAAAAGGGGGCACAGCCCCGGCACACCCCTACAGTGACCCTCCTGCTCTGAAGGAAGACTGGCCCCAGGGACCCCGGCCGGCTCGAGGCGGCGCGGTAGAGACGGCAGAGACCGAGGCTGGGCCACTCACCTGCGTCCCATCTTCGGCGTGTACGGGGGGGGTGGGATTTTCCAGCGACCTGGGGAGGAATGGGAGAGTCACCCTCGTGTCCTGACATCCTGGCCCCTCTCCTCCCATCGCTGCACCCCGTGGGGCAGCACCCATAAGCCCCTCCAGACGTGGGTCCGGCTGCGAGAGGGGTTTGGGGCACAAATGGGAATTAAAGCCCAATTCTGTTTTTTCCCTGGCAAATGTCAGCCTGGAGGCTCTGCAGGCAGCGGGGCTGGGACCACCCTGCTCTGTGTGGCTGCTGCTTGGCCTTGACCCACAGGCAAAAGCTTTCCCAAGAGGCAGCGTCTCAGCCCAAGGGGTCCAGCTTTCAGACCCCCGGCCGTCCCAGCTCCCCTCTGAAGCCAAAGATGCCCAGGGGAACCCGGGTCCTCCCTGCCGGGGCTGGGACGGCGTCTCCCACCTTGTGGACAGGCTGGAAGCGGAAGACGATGCCGACTGGTGAAGCCTGGTGGCCTCGGCTGCGGCATCCATGTCCACATCGCTACGGGACCGAGGCACGTTTTCCGCTTTCCGGGATTTCTTCATCTCCTCCCGGCCTTTCAAGCTTTCCGAGCGGCCCAGCTTGACCTCGGCACGGGAACTGCAGCAGGGAGACAAAGCCGAGAACAAGCTGAGCGTGGAGGGACCGGCACGGACATCCCTGCGCACGCAAACCCACCAAAAGCTGCCGTGGGACCCCCGAAAGCACGGGCTGCCCCCCACGCGTCCCCCTGCCCTACCCGTCCGACTCCAGCAGGTCCTCGGGGAAGCTGCCGGTGGAGAGACGCTGGGTGCCGGGCTCCTGGCTCTCGTAATGCTGGTTGTTCTCAAAGTGCTGGATGATGTTCCTCACATTGCCGGGTTTGACTGCTGGGGCGAAAGCAAGGAAGCAACCGCGGTGAGACCGGGCTGCGCGCGGTTGGCAGGAGACGCTGGCGCTGCCGCCCACCCCGCGGCACCGCGGCCTCGGCCGTCTGCCCGGCGAAGCTCGGGCTGCGGAGGCGAAGGCGGCACCGCGACCGCTCACCCAAGGGGCTTCCCCGAGGCCGGCTGCCGGCTTCCTCGGGGAGATGTGCTGAGCGGGCACCCGGGATGCCCGAGCGCTGGATGGGAACAGCCGGCTGCCGCGGGCAGCCCTCCTCCCGGCCCCCACGGCACCCATCCGAGCCCACCCCGACACCCGGTGCAACAACGCTGGGGTACCTCGGGGGGACAAAATAAAACTAAGCGCATGAGGTGAATGGCAAACAAAAAAAGAGGCCTTTTACCTTCAACAGGGGACAAAGGGACATGAAATGCTGAAAGGAAAAACAAAAATGAGATGTCAAATCAATCCTGCATTTTGGCAACGAAGGAGGCAAAGAGGGAATGCGTGAGCTAACGGCATGAGAACTGAAAGCAGAAGGGGAGGAAGAGGAACACAGGCACACACACGTGTGCACACACGTGTGCACATGCACACACATGTACGCACTTGCTCTCCACCACCTCAGCCCCCCCCGGGAGCTGTGGCACTTTTACGACACAGCGAGCAGCCTGCAAGCCTGCAGGATGGGGTACGTGAGATAAATCTGGGGGAGAGCTCGGCTCTGCTGCCTTCCCGCTCCCCTCAACGCCACGCGGGAGCACGGACGG